>JALAZF010000614.1:0-1200000 GCA_022829125.1 Lathyrus tuberosus
GTACGACAACCTTCCCAGATCCAACATTTCAAATTCCTTTTTCATCAATTATTTGAACATCGACAAGTTTCACAAGCTACTTTCAGTTACTAACAAGTCATCGACATATAAGCAGATGATTGTTATATCTTGTGCCATAATCTGAACATAGACACCATACTTAGATTTTCATTTAACGAATCCCAATTTGATCAAGTATGACTTGATCTTCTTGTTCCATGCCCTAGGTGTTTGATTGAGACCATATAGTACTTTGTGACACTTGTATCCTTTCCTTGCTTCCTCCCAAATCAAAAACCTGGGAGGTTGTGTGACATACACCTCTTTATCTAAAGGTCCATTCAAAAATTCCGATTTCACATCTAAGTGAAATGTTGACCAGCCTTGATTTCATGCCAAGGCTACCACTAGTCGAACAGTTTCCAATATTGCAACCGGTGCAAATACTTTAGAGTAGTCGAGTCCTGCTCTCTGAAAAAATCCTCGAGCTACCAACCTCACCATATGTCTTGCTATCGACCCATCAACATTGTGCTTCAACTTGAACACCCATTTCACTTCGATAACTTTTGTATGTGCTGGCAGTCCGACCAACTCCCATGTGTTGTTTCTTTCGATTGCTTGTAACTCTTTGACCATAGCAGACTTCCATTGGTTATCTTTGAAGGATTCACTATATTTGATTGGTTCAACACCTACAAGTAAAGCAAAATGAACTAGTTCTCTATCTATTGTGACTTCATCATCGGCAACCACTTCATAATCTTGAAGTCTTGCTGGACGAGCTCTATTTCTTTCAAGTCTCTAGCTTGTTCTATCCATATCCTCTTCGACTTCAAATGTGTGGGGTATGTCAGCAGCAAATTTGACATCAATTTGGATATTGACAATATCTTCGACTTCGACATCATTACTTTCTTCATCGAAATCATATCTCATCAATGGCTTGTTAATTGGATCACCAAAATTCCAATCCCATGCAGAGTTTTCATCAATCACAATGTTTTGACTCATCACGATCTTATTGTTCATTGGATTGAATAGCCTATATGCTTCAGCCTTATGATATCCTACCAGAATCATAGGTTCACTCTTGTCATCAAGCTTCCTTCTTCTTGCATCAGGAACATGTTTGTAACAAATAGATCCAAACACCTTCAGATGACTCACTAATGGTCGTTTTCTACTCCACTCTTATTCAGGAACCTTGTTCTGCAGCTTCTTGGTAGGGCACGTGTTCAGAATATAAACAGCAGTCGAAACAGCTTCACCCCATAAGGATTTTGGAAAATTCTTCTGCTTCAGCATGCATCTTGCCATGTCCAACATGGTCCTATTTCTTATTTCTTCTATTCCATTATGTTAAGTAGTATAAAGAACAATTATCTCATGATCAATACCATTTTATGCACAGAATGCTTCAAATATCTTGGATGTATATTTGCCACTTCCATCTGTTCGCAGAACTTTGATCTTCTTTTCACCTTAATTTTTGACAAGTATCTTGGATCTCTTAAAGATTTCAAATACTTTGTCCTTTCTTTTGATCACATAGATCCAGATATTTTGACTGTACTCATCAACAAATGAGACAAACTACTTATTTCCACCAATGGTGTGCTCTTCAAAAGGACCACATACATTTGAATGTACAACTTCGAGTATGCAGGATGATCTCATTGGCATAGACGAAATGAAAGAATTCATGGACTGCTTTACAACTAGATAACCTTCACTAAGTTTGTCAGGCATCTCAATACTTGGTATACCAGTTACCATATCTTAAGTGATCAGTTGATTGAGTGGCCTAAAGTTTAGATGACCAAACCTCAGATGCCATAACCAACTATTCTTGTGATCGATAACTATTTTCAGACATTGTACCTCAGTCGAACTAATCATGGTCTTAAATGTCATATTCTTCGACATAGGAGATTTCAAGACCAAGTTATTCTAGATTTCGAAAAATTCTAAGGCTCCATCTTTCATAACCACTGAGAACCCCTTTTTGACAAGTTGTCTATCACTTAGAAGATTGCACTTCATTCCGGGGACAAAGAGTACATCTTTGATCAAGGCTTTTGCTCCATTATTCCTTTGAATAACTATGTTTCCAGTACCTTCTACTTGCAACGAGCTATTATCAGCAAGTTTGACATTGCTCTTCTTCGACTCGTCGAAATCTACTAACCATACTTTTTGACCAGTCATGTGGTTCGAGCAGCATGATTCGAGGAAATCGGACGTGGATTTGACATGGTCATCTGCAACTACAGCCATAACCACCATATCATCAAAATTATCTGAATCATGACATGTAAGGTTCATCCTTCATCCTTGCCTTTTGTCGATCCCTTGTCTTTCCTATACCAACAATTCTTGGCCAAGTGACCCCACTTTTCACAGTTATAGCATTGCACACCTTTTTTTCTCTAATTTGTCTTTCTAATAAGAGTTTCCTTCTACTCTTTTCGAGGATTCATAAATTCTATCATCGATCTTATTCCTGTGAGGATTCTACCAAGACTTCTTCCCTTGATTCTTATCGATTTTGCCTTTGAAATTATTGGAACCACTATTCTTCTTCCACGACTGAGCCTGTAGTGCTTGTATCGAGTCTTGAACTCCTTTCTTTTAGACAATCCTAATCTCATGCGCCTCCAACAAACCAACCAAATATTTCTGTTTTAGGCTTTCAAGATTGTTGGATTCTTGAATAGCTACGATAACGTGATCAAAGTGAAAGGTCAACGTACGCATTACCTTCTCAATTATCATGCTCAATTTAGAAATTTGAAGGGAATTAGAAATTTGTTAGTACATGCTGAATTTAATGGGAGGTTTATTAAACATTTTTCAAAACTGTTATCCTTTTTTTTTAATATTTTAGTAAAGGAAAATAATTTTAAATTTGATGAAATTTGTCTAAATTCTCTCAAGCTTATAAAAAAGAAATTAGTAATTACACATGTAATCTTAATCTCAAATTGGAAATTACATTTTAAATTAATGTGTGATTATAGTGATGATGTTGTTGGCATAGTTCTTGGTCAAAGGAACCTGAAATGTATCATGCAATATACTACACAAGCAAAGTCCTTTTAGGAAAACCAATTCATGTATACAACCATTGATAAAGTTTCTTGCGATAATCTTTGCAGTTGAAAATTTTCGTGCGAACAAATGTTCATCATCTATATTGGTTTAGTTTTGATGATGATAAAGGCTTATCAAAGAATAAAAGTTGGATGTCAAGGGACTATTAATGATGAAGATAACTAAGTAAAGAACCAAGTTAATAATCACGATTTCAGGTACATTACAATTTACATTGAATTCTATAAAATATGTATCAAACATCATCTATAATCTTCCTAAATATATTGCACTCAAATGCATGAAGCCTTTCATTAAAAAGTCAATTTTTAGCCATATTATTGATGGTATTCGAATATCATATTATGGTATTCAATTAATTCTGAAATATAAGCAAAATTGGCTTAATGGTACTCAAATACCATATATGGCATATGATATCAATGCTTATGGTATTCGAATACCATATATGGTATCCAAATACCAATTGAATATTTTGTAGCTTTTACATTTTTAAAAGAGTTGTATTTGAATACCATATATGAATTCCAAATATCAGATGTACAAAAATTCAAATTTCAAGATTTTTTAAAGGGAGGTATTTGAATACAATATAGGATATCCAAATACTAGTTTTTGAATTTTGAATTTTTAAACATTTTTAAGGAGTATTTAATTACCACATTTTGGTATTTGAATACTAACCTAAAGCCATCCCTTTTTTTCCTTTTCACAATGTTTCTAATGCATTGCAATGCTTTATGAAATGTTTTTCAAACTTGTACATCTTTTCATAACAATGCTTCAAGAATTGGTTTTAAAAACGTGTGAATCCTTTCATAATAATGTTGCATGATGCATATAAGATGTACACTTCAAACATTCACATTTCATAAATCTTTTCATACATTCAAACATATTTTTCTAAATGTTCAAATATCTTTAAGTCATGAAACTTTGTGCATAACTTTTAAATCATTCAAAAGTTTCATACCATATTATGAGTACTTAATATACATTAGTTTGGATTATAATTTTGAAAAAGAGAAGAAAAAATTGTTATATTTGGAATCAAGTTAAAATGAAGTTTATTCAAGATCATTGAAACTGTGTTGTGTTGTAACTTAATCCCTAAGTTTGTAATGAGAAGTTGTTTGTTATAAAATGTGTTTTTTTTGGTCTAATTCAAATTCAACCATAGTGTTTAGTGTTTGTGGAAAAGGCCATCTTATTCATGGAGATTTGAATTACACCATAGATTTTTTGTTTAAGAGAGGTGTTAGTTTGAGGCTTGTAAATGATCTAACATAGTGGAAAATCCTTCAAGGTATGAAGAGACTAGATGTACCCTTGGTTGATAAGAGGAACTAGGATACATCCTTATGTCCTTTACTTTCTTGCATTTTAATTTCTTTCAATATTCGTTCTAAGTTTAATAACTTAATTTCAGAAAAACTAAAAGGGAAGAATCTTTTCTTAAAACAAGAAAAATCTAAAAAACCTAATTCACCCTCTCTTAGGTTGCACTCTCTGTTAGCCTTTGAATTTTGATATTTCACTAAACTTGGATTGGAAGAGTCTTAGAAACAAATCCACAAGATTAGGATCACTCTCTCTTTAAATCATGTCCAAAATCTCGAAAATGTTTGCACAAATCAGCACTTGGAGATATGTCATGTTCGACAGATCCATTAGATGTTGGGGATTTAGTGTCATTTGAGTCTAGAATGATCCAAACTAACGATGCTTCGACAACAATTATAGGAGACGAATGAAGATTTTCAACAGAGGCAGTTGAAGCAGTTCAAATGTTGAAGACATGTGGAAGCCATGCAGAGGCCAGTAACCCATGCACTTGGGAACGTGTTGAGTGTTGAGCAAGTAACTATTCTTGACATTTATTTTTCACTTGTATATAAGTCAAATTTCTGCACTATGATTAAGGTCCGAAAATTTCATTAAGTTCTATATAGAATCCAATATCCAAGTCACATTGATCCATAGATTCAGTGAGAAATGTTTAATCATGCGTACCATTGTATGTTAATCAAACACTTTAATTTCAATTTGTATAATTATCCTATTTGTTTTAATTTCACTTTTATTTCTTTTCATTTTAAGCATTTATGCTTTTCTTCACATTTCCATTCTCTTGACACAGTTCTTGAGTTCGCGCAAACTGAGACAAAACCATCCTTTTAAACACATAGACTTTTCTCAAAACATTCACGCATAAATTTGTCCTCCAGATTTTTCGAGTTTAATCTCATAAGTGAACCAAAATCGTGATTGTTCGCTAAAAATCCAGTAAAAAAATTTGGCACACCCGGTGGGACTCTTTTTTGGCATTTTAATACAAGGTTCTTTTTGCAGAAAATTGTGTGTATTTTCGTTATTTATTTTGTTCTTCATATAAATTTTTAGTGTAGATGCATTTGAGAAGTGGTAAAGTTAAAATGGCAGTAAAAAAGTCAAAGAATACTTCCCTTCCCCGGAATGATGCTCCAAATTTGGAAAAACAACCAATCGAAAATGATTGTTGGTGGTATGAGAACTTCAACATCTTTTGAAGTAAACTCTAATGTTATAAGCCAAATCCCGTTTTGACAATATTGCTTGAAGTGGAGGTTTCCCCACCATATTCAGTGAGTATTCCAACTACTTCCATGGCCACACGACCAATGTTGGGAGACCCTAGGCCTTCTTTTCGCCCAAATTTCACACTAACCCCTGGTGGTTGGGAATACCCTTTATGGCATGCTAACTACAATGATGGCAGGCCTATAACTATGTTGATAATGCAATAAGCAATCCCAGTCAACCCATACCTAGTCAACCCATATTTAGACCCTAGGCATCTAAATATGTCAATAATGCAATAAATGTTGCATCCCCTGTCAACCCTACTTAGCATCGGGATCTAGTATAAGCATTCCTAGTCGAATGACACAACCACAAGGAGGGGTTAGGATATATACCTCAAGATTTTCCACCCTTGAACACTAGTTCCTCCCAGTCTATGAGGTAATAAATAGATGAGAGTATCTATGATATGGTGAATATGCTCATACAAAAAAATGGTACTGTGTTTAACCCTTTTATCTAAAACACTAACCTTAATTACTAGTAATTAGCACAACAATTGGGTTTAATTGCTTATTTATTTGGCCCCTAAATCTAACAAGGCCCTCTCAAACTCATTGTTCTGACAACAGTGGGTATTGAAAAACTCCCTAGGTCCTTAAGCTTGGGTTGCATGTTGTTCTGAATTATGGCGCTACCTTTTACAATCAACGCCATAATCTCATGGTGCTCCAGTTTTCGCTTATTATAGATGATTTCTTTCATAAAATTTTCATAAGAAGGCATACAACATAGAGCCTCTATGAAAAGGGATGTTGATGTTGAGATTTTTTCAACAACTCCAAAAACTTCTTAAATTGGGCCTCTACTGTTTCCTTTACAACCTCTGCAGAAATGGGATAGGTGGTTTATAGGGAGGAGGATCAACATAGGGTTCATCTTTATCTTCCTCTTTAACAACCTCCTTTAGGGGCGGGTGTCAGTTCATTCTCTTTAACTTCCTCACTTTTATCACTAGTACCCTTAACTTGCTTACCGCTTCTTATTGTTATAACATTCATCTGCCCTTTTGGGTTAGGTTCAAGATGACCCGAAAAAGTTTTGGGATGGACAAATGATGATGCTTGTTGCTAAGCAACTTGGGAGATCTTAATTCTAAGCATCTTGGTCTGGTTGGAAATGGACTATACCTTAATGGGTAATTTCCTAAGAACCTCGTTAGTATGGAGATTTTGGTTCCTAAATTATTCATTTTGCAAGATTAAGTCGCTACAAAATTCCCCATCACCAGTCTAGATTGGATTTCTTAGGGGCAGCCACTAAGATAACAGAAACTTTGCATATTTAATGTTGCTATTGAACATGTTATTCTTCCATGTTGATAGAAGCGTGAGATGCTCTTTTCTTATTGGCCCTCTTTATTTTCCCTTGTTGTTGATCCAGTTTGAATCTTCAACTACTTATATAGCAGTTACAAAAGAATAGTCGTTTGAAGAGATAACTTGTACAAGTGTATTTGTTACTCCATAGTACTAAGATACACAAAAAGATCTTTATCCATTGTGTAACCTATTTAATTGTAGTGTCTTCCTTGTGAGCTTGTATTATGGATCCCTTGAGAGTGAATATTCGTAAGGCTTGTTAACTATTCTTGAGCCATGTGAACACAGACTCTCGCTGACAAACTGATTTGACATTGTAGCTTACTTTATGCTGTACATATCACTTAGCTTTGTCTATGATTCTGAATGATCACCAAAACCTAATAAATTCAATAAGTGTAGAGATAATATGTTTCTCTTCTGATGTTGATACATTCAGCTTTAGAGTCTACGCAAACCTATATCATCGTACTTCACTTAATAACGTCCTTCAGTTCTGAACCATCAGAAGGCAAGAACTCAACTTCTCTCAAATGCGTTCTCTTATCATATTCTGAATAGATTCTCTTTAAGCGTTGGAACCTTCATACTTAGAACACACATTAGATAACACCATTGTTCTTTTAATACTTTGTTATCATTAAAGCCTTAAAGGATATATGTCATGAACAAATCTTGTTTTAACAATCTCCCCCTTTTTTATGATTACAAAAATAAGTATTTAAGAACAATTTTGGTCTATTTTAATTTACTTGACAACATTAGAGTCTGAGGTTTGTAAGCTCCCCCTGAGTCTAATAGTTTAAAGGTTGAGGTTTGTAAGCTCCCCCTAAGTTCTATATTCAAGAAAACTAAAATATATCTCCCAGGCAAACAAATAACCGAAATAACAAAATTTTAAAATATGCAATAAATAACCAACATATAAAATCTGAAGGGTTCAGATTTTCTTTAAATACTTCTATATATTTCTCCCCCTTTTGTCACATCAAAAATATTAAAATAAAAATTTAAAACAGAGAGAAGAAAACAAAATGAAATATTTCATAAATGCAAAACAAATCATAATTACTTGAGCAGTTCCTGAAGAAGAGAAGCGATTCAAGTAGTAGAATGCATTAAAAGTGTGTATAGCGCATTCTTAATAATTATTGGTCGCAGAACTTCCAAGGATCAAGAAAAGGATTTTATTCAAACCTTTTGACTACCGAGAGTTTACTATAAAAGCAACGAAAGCCTAAGTCTTTTCATCAACATCTTTACGAACACCATGGATTCCACAACTAAAAGTACCGTTGTCTAAAAACTGACAGAGATTTCAAAAGACATTACAGGTCTGCAGACTCAAGGTCAACAAAGTCCAAATGTTTCTGTAGCTTCTGAAGCAAGTTCTTCAACAACTGTATTGAAACCTTCTGAAGCAAGTTCATCAACAACTACTTTGAAACCTAAGAAGATGTCGATGAAGAAAAAGAAGAAGAATAGAGACAAAATGATGTTTTAGATTGTCATTCCAGATTTTGAGGATGAGGATGAGCCGGACTATACTTGGGAAAATTACATGGGTCTTAAGGCTTTAGAAGAATTAGATTAATGTAATCTTAATATCTTCATCCTTTTTGTAATCCTTCTTATGATTAATGAATGTTATTTTAACAATTATTTATTTTTCACGAGTATAGTCTTTTACATTCCCTTTTTTTTATTTCTTGACATTTGCATAAATGTAGTAAAAAGAAAAAAAATAACATTGAACAGACAACAAGTAGTTGTTAAATGACAATCACAGTTGTTGAAGAGAAACATTATCAGGGCTATATACTAGACATCGCTTCCCAAGAGTCACAAGTTAAATGATTGATTTGACTAATCACTAAAGAAACAGTAAGGACTTACGGTAATAGATGAGTAAACTCTAAAACGTTTAGAAAACAATATTTCCAAATCACTTAATCTTTTAGAACACAAAACAGGAGAAGAAGTAGCAAATATTTTTCAATACAATCGACAAGGTCTAGATCCTTGTCATTAGGTAGCCAATTTGAGTTCAGAATCTGATTCCAAACACTTGCATTAGGACGCCTATTTAAGACCTGAGAAAGGTTTGTGAAGGTGCGAGAAAGACACAAGAAAGGGGGGTTTGAATTGTGTATTCACTCTTTTTAAAAACTTTTCGTGTCTTATCGTTAAGGTACTTAAGATAACATCAGAGTTCGTTGAGAGACTCTGACCTGTAAAGAACATTCAGACTTGCCAATACATAAAGCATGAGAACCATTAAGAGTCTGAACAATATATGCAACATTCAGAACTTGCTGACCGGAAGCTTATCAAAGTTAAGCTACAAGGTTCTGATTCGCTTATGTAAGGTTCTGATAAAAACATAAACAATAACATAAAGCATAACGAGAGTAAAGAACATATGATATATCTTGGTTCACCACAAGGCTAATCCAGTCCACCCTCCTCAGGTGATTTCTCCATGAACACAAGGTCTTAATCCACTATAATCAATCTTAATTACAGATGCACGGGCAACAGCCGGTGACTAACAACTTGCAGAGCTGCACTGTGACTAACCCACAATAACTTACGTTATTATCATCTCAAGTACCCAGATCATCTCATGATCCCTTGAGGTATCTCTCTCTGTGAACCTTTCTGGGATCCAATCAGGATATAACATTCACTGGAGGAATTACAATGAGTTCCATCAGGAATCCCACAAGAGTCTGATCAACATATGATCCTCTTTGAGATATGACTATCATTGAGCATATTTTAGGATTTCTACAATAGCACCAAGCCATTGTCTTCTCAAGTCTCCGATCACACAGATCACTTGAGGAATCCTAATTCACCAAGAATTAGTTTAACAGGAGATTACAATAATGCTTCTTAACAAGCTGATAACTCCTAAGTTTAAGTACATAAGAACACACAAGAGTTCAAGCAAGATTTGAGCAGCAGGTCCTTGCTATCTTAAGAAACTACAAAAATGTATTGTTAATTTGACAGTTGTTGACATCTTGTAGATCTTCTTCTTCTTCGTCGTCTTCTTTGTTGAGCAAGCTTCGAGCAACAACTCCTTGCTTCATATCTTCAATGTAGCTCAAACGAGAAGATGGTTGATGACTTGACTGATTTTCAATGTTGTCTTCTTCATCAACAGCTCTTGTACCAATTTGTTGTTGTGTTGATTATGATATTTGAGCTTTAACAACAATGGTTGTGTGTACATGGTGATAGCTTTGAATATTAAGTGTTACAACAAGAACTCATCATTGTGACTATCATCACACCAACAACTTGAAGCATTTTTTTCTTTCCTTTAAATAGCCAAGTAAAATATAGCCGTTGGAATTTCTGTTGGCTGTTGGAAAAGAGACGTTCTGTAATGATAAGGCTGTACTGACACATCTCCTTTTTACTGTAGAAGAAATGATGGGATATATCTTTCTTGGGCGATGCGTACAATCATTCATAACGGTAACATTTGTCTTCAAAACGTCAGAGGCTTCTGATGGCAAATAATTGAAGCATGAGTAGAGACTTCTTAACAGGATATCTGAAACTCCAAGTCTTCAGTCTTTCGAAGTCGTCCATTAGGAATCAGCCTTCAGAACTTCAGCACTTGTCTTTAAATCCGTTATCCTTTACTACTTCAAGTCTTCCGAAACTTCAGAGCTTGTCCATTAGGAATCCGTCTTCAGAGTCTTCAGCACTTGACCTTTGGAATCATAATCCTTATAACGCATAAGTCTTCAGAGATGCACTTGGTCTTCAGAGCCTTCAGCCTTCAGAACTTCAAGTCATTGGAATCTTCAGAACTTCGGTTCTCTATAACATTGTCTTCTTCAGAAGCTTCACAATCTTCAGAATCACAACCATTCTTAGAGAGCATCCATAAGAGCATTGCAACAGCAATATCAGCATCCTTGGATCTGACTGATCATGATCAGATACAGAAGCATTCTTGCTTCTTGCGACTTCTGTCACACATAGTAACTTCGCATATAATCATTCACACACATTTGGCTGGTGCTTGTTGGATCTGATATCTTCTATGATTATGATTTGCACACAACACACATTAGAACATAAAATGGTTTTTTTACAAATACCATTATTATCATCAAAACATATAGACGACTTGTAGAGATAACTCTTGCTCTAACAATCTCCCCCTTTTTGATGATGACAAAACCATGTATTTTGATTGAACATTTTATACAAAGTAATCACCAAAACTAAACATATTCAGAGTCCGGAACAACAGCTCCCCCTGAATGTGTTATCCTCAAAGTTTTATATGTGATCATCTAGAATCTTATATGATCCAAAGACATACAGAATAACAACTAGAGTTGCCAGAACAAAGAATAGAAAAGGACTACTTCTCTATCTCGTCTTTAAGGAGACACAAGTCTTCAGCATCTGGACTAGTTCATCAGAACATCCATCTTCAGATCTTTAGAACTTAGTTCCTTTTTAATGTCATATCAGAGCTTATAATCTTCAGAGACATCTGAAGCATTTTCTACTTTTCAGCTGAATCATTTGAGCATAAAAACAGAATAGTTCTCAACTAATAACATAGCCTCGCTATTTATCAGAAACAGACATTGTCTTTTGAAAAACCCACCCTGAGTTTCAAACATTGTGAAGATTTTAGAATTTAACGTTTTAATCTTTTGGGTAGTCTCCCCCTAGTTTCCAAAAGTCAGATATTGGGATCTTCAGAATCGTAATTCAGATATATTAATTTTAATTCACCAATAAATCATGACTTTCTAGAGTTTGACTTTGAACACAGGCCTTCATCTCAGAACCTTGTTACTGTCACAACTCAGTGGTTCATCAAAGCTTGATTCTTGATCAGATACCAATAGAAGGATAATTTAGTGATCAATCAACGCTTGATTCTAAATCTGGTACACATGTGATCTAACTTTTATTTGATACAAAATTATGTGCTGAGTATGATACCAGAGTATGTTGAGTCTAATACCAAATGAGGTATTCTCTTCATACCATTTGAGGGGTATTTCCTTAGTGTGCTGAAATTGATACCAATGAAGGTATTTGACAATATTTCATAGCTTTGCTCTGATTGATATTACTTCAGACTGAGTCTGATACCAATCTTTATATACATAGTCTGATTACCAATTATTGATTTAGTCTGATACCAAATCATTTTCTTTTTAGTTGGTTCTTGGTTAAATCAGAACTACTCTTTCTTGGATCTTCAATCCAGATCTTAAGACAGTCCTTGACTTCTGATTTGTACAGTTCTTCTGAAAAGCATCTTGAGATGTAGACTTGTCTTGACTGCTTTCAGAGCTTTCCTTTTTCTGATTCTTATGTTCTGAATATCATATTTTCAGACAGCTTACAACTTCTGAACCAAGAGAAATAGAGATCACGATAACTTTGACTTTCAGAAAGTTATCAACTTCTGAATAGTACTGGGTAGATCTGATTCTGAACACATGTTTACGAAGTGTACAACTTCGATCATATGAACAAACAGTTCATAAGAACTTCTATCAGAGTTCTTCTTTCTTAACCTGTTCTGAGAATGGCTAGTGAACTTGTTCAGAGTTCCTCGGTTAAACATCAAGCAACAAACGTTAGTGGTAAATGCATTTTATATCATTGATTTACTTTGTTTGAGTTTGCATTCTATCTTTAATCAAAATCATACTATCTATTTCTCCCCCTTTTTGACATCATCAAAAAGTTTTAGAGCGTATAAGCATTAAGCATAGTTAGATAAATATGATAGAGAACAATAAACATCATTAGAGATCAATCAAGGCATTTTCATTGACTTGCAGTAACATGGAACCATCAACACAAGACAACGCAAAACAGAGTTTCACACAAAATTAAATTCAAAGGATGGGCTGATTTTAATTCTAACAAATTTAAGGTAATCAAAACATAGACCTAATACGAATAGGTTCTTAAGGATTAGACTAAATAGAGCCTAATGATGATGATGAGGATGAGAACAAGCTTTCAAAACTATTAGTTCTTGAGACATGCAGCTTTTCTTCTGCTTAAGTAACTGCCAGTTTCTTATTTTTCATAATCTCTTCTGAAATCCATCCATGGAACTCATTCCAGATATTTCTTATTTCTATGGGGTTCACACAGGAACTGGAAGCATCCACTAAGCTTTGGATTCTTGAGATGGCATCATCCTTGAAGGATGTTAATGCGTCATTTATAATTTTTGATCTTTTTTATGAAGGTTCTCCATCATCAGTACTCTTCTGCTTCTTTTCTCTATTCTTCCATCCTGATAGTTCTTACAGCACATCAGTAATATTCTTCATATTAATCCAAATACTGATGTCGTCTTCCTTAAATTGCTGCAGATAGTTTCCTACATCTGCTTGATTGTGTTTGGAGAAGTTTGGAAATCCTTCGACAGGAACCCTTGGGGCCAACGTCAATTTCCTAAATGACGTATCATCCAGAGCAGCATCCTTTCTTTTAAGATTCTTAAATCTTAGAATCTTTCCTGCGCTTTTAAACAGCTTTCTTGATTCTCCCTCATCGATTAGAATATAATTAACTACTCCTGATTCAACCAAACCATCGGATATAAGTCTTCCATATGGAATATGTCTGACTTCCGCATCAAGACCTGTTCTGGAATTTCTTATAGCTTCCTTCAGAAGTTTGAAGAGGACGGAAGGAAAATGTATCTTAATTCCTTTAAGGAGAAGGAATAAGACACACTTTTGAGTGTCATTAAGTTGATTTGAAGGAAGATGGTGAAAAACGCTTCCTTGCAGAATTCTGAACCAAACTTGTAGTGGTTCCTTCAGATTTGAGAATGTTTGGTTCTCAACTGCCACTCCCTCTCTGAAGATAGAAGCCATCACCTTAGCCTTTATTTCCTCATTAAGCAGATCCTTAGTGATTCTGAATCCGTTATTGTCATCCATCAGAAGGTCTGAGAAGGTTTTCTCGGATATGAAAACATTCCTTCCAAAGACAGAAGATGCAATGATGGTTGTGCCTGTATTAGCATGATTCCAGAAATCTTTAACCAAACAATTGTAGGTTGGTCCTTCCAACCTCTTGAAATATTAACTCCGTCCTTGAGTTTCCACCAAAGGAGTAATATCACATCCATTTGATTTTAGATTGTTAAGGTTCATAATTGTTTCTGACATGACGATGAGACTTGTCAACTGGAATTTGTGTGGTTATGGGAGTTATGGCATTTTGGGAGACAAAAGCCATTGTAAAAGATAATGAAAATGATGGAAAATATTTAGACAGAGTTTTCTTACGATTTGGAAAGTGTGAGAGCTGTGACAAATGATTTAGGGTTAAGCCTTTTTATAGATGAATGAGTAAAGTACGGTTATTGATACTTGAGAGGGTAATGGTTGATTTTCCCTAGATAGGTTAAGTAACGTGGGAAGAGAGGTTTAATGATTGATCTTTAATGAGATAAGTTAATTCGTTCAAGAACCACAGCTTATCTCTTTATGGGTTGGTAATAGTAATCGTCAGATAATTATAACTTAAGGAAGATTTGTGGCTTCTAGATAATCCTAAAACTTTTCATATGATTCACTTATAATGCCTAATTATTTTATTTCGGTTAATAATTAATGAAACTTATATTTAATTAAGGCATCGTGAACATAAATTTAGAAGATAAGCACTTCTCAATTAGGGATACATTAATAATTGATCAAGAAAATACACATCAAGTTCAGAACATAAGGTTAGACAGAAAAGGTCATAGGTTGACAAAACTCGAGAAGGATCTTCTCAGTCATTCCATTTCTTCTGCAATGACCAACTACTCCTTGAAGATCAAGAATATGGGAGATGACTCTACAATATGGAATTTGATAGATTGTGTCTTCCCTAGACAAATTGATTTCTTTCTTCAGATGATTGTACATGGATTGGGGTAGGTTTATTTTGATCCTCGACACTAAGAAGAAAATAAATAATCTTTCTTTATCAAATAACCATCCTCTTCCTCTTTCTCTTGGTCTTAAATTAGTTACCATTAGCTTGTACCAATCTTTAGCAAATGGAGTGAGGTTTCATGGTTGAGTGGGACGCCCCTTAGTTTCAAAAATGACGTGCATATGCTTGTCGAAGCTATGGTTGTTGATATTTCTTTCCACAGTCACACCATCTTCAACTCACCTAATGGATTTAGCTATGATAGTAGGATTGATCAAGACTGGACAGCCAACAACCACAAACAAAATAGCATTATTGGCAAAGTCATATTCTAGTACTTGTGCATTTGCCCAGAACTCAGTTACAAGTGAAGGGAAGACAGGTCCAACAAGCATGTTGAAGTAGTTTTCCCAGTTCTGAAATTCAATTCCAGAGAGAATACGTGTTTTGTTGAGTTGTGGCAGAAGGTTTAAATTCAACGTGAATTCCTTCAGGAGTTCTAGATCAGATGTTTCTCCTCTGATGTTGTGGGAAGACATTTTTGAGCAATGTTGATTTATCTGAGAGACGAGGTTCAACCTATTTGGTAGTTAGATAATGACTCTTCCTAGAGTGGAGATAATGGTGTGAGGAGGACTTGGGATTCAGTAGCTATTTATCAAGCTGGAACACGCGGGGTTCATCATTTCCGAGACTAGCTATAAATAGTTGTGGTAGTCAGTGAAAAGACGTGTGATAGACCCTAATCTCCGTATATCTATAGTAAGAAGGTGGCTGACACAACGTAATCATCGCTGCTTATTTAATTCTTGAAAATTGTCTAATCATAAATGCATGAGAATCTTATTATAGTTTCAATAATCCTAATATGACGAAGTTCAAATTATTGCTACTATTTCAAATTTCAATAATGAGGATGAACGAAGACAAACATACCTTAGAGATTCTGAAATATTTTTACAGCTATTCTGAGTGCTTTCCAATCTGACTCTGAGCTTTTGATCATCATCTTTTAGCTTTTACTTCCTTCAGAGTAATCTGATAGATGTCCTCTGAACTTGGAATTTTAGTCTGAGAACTAGAGTCAAATTTATCTTCAGAAGACCACTACGTTCTATTGTTCAGAAGTATTTATCTGGTTTCTGAAGGTAATCCTCAGAGTGTGAAGGTACTGATTATCAGAGGGTCACTAATTCTTCAGCTTAAACATAAACTTATAAAAAGTTATGTACTGGAGAGAATTAGCTAATATCTCATAAAAAACATCTTCTGACTTATTTTCTTGAACAGATGCAGACTTAGTTCAGAAGTTCAAAAGCATAGAACAACAATCTTTCTTCTTTACATGAAGAGGTTCTTAATGAGTTTCAAGCGAGAAAGTCAAGGGTGGACCTAATCCGTTTCTTGAAAACATCTTAAAAACTCATAAAGAATTAATCTTCGGCAAACAAGATTTCTTGTTTTCTGATGATTCAACTTTGAGCAATTACGTGGTTCATTCACACGTATCTTCCAAGATAAACATTCAACAGATACTACTACTTATCTGATGAATCTATCTTATCAGCTGATTCTTTAAACTTCATCAAACTTAAGTGAGGAAGGTTTAGTTGTTGACATTTGCGAAACTTCCTGAATCAGTGACTTGCTCAAGTAATCCTATTGATTACAATTTTTGTACACAGTCATCTTCTGAGCTGTTACAGAAATTGTAAGTGGATTGAATTCTCACCCAGAGTATTTCTATGCACCGCATCTGGATCTTTTTCTGACACTGTTAAGTGTTTGATATCCATTAATAACAGAACCAGAGCTTTGATACCAATTGAAGGTGCGAGAAAGACACATGAAAGGGGGTTTGAATTGTGTATTCACTCTTTTTAAAAACTTTTCATCTCTTATCGTTAAGGTACTGAAGATAACATTAGAGTTCATTGAGAGACTCTGACCTACGAAGAACATTCAGACTTGCCAATGCATAAAGCATGAGAACCAATAAGAGTCTGAACAATATATGCAACATTCAGAACTTGCTGAGCGGAAGCTTATCAGAGTTAAGATGCAAGGTTCTAATTCGCTTATGTAAGGTTCTAATAAAAACATAAACAATAACCTAAAGCATAACGAGAGTAAAGAACATACGATATATCCTGGTTCACCACAAGGCTAATCCAGTCCACTCTCCTTAGGTGATTTCGCCTTGAACACAAGGTCTTAATCGACTATAATATATCTCGATTACAGATGCACGGGCAACAGCTGATGACTAACAACTTGCACAGCCGCACTATGACTAACCCACAATAACTTGCGTTATTGTCATCTCAAGTACCCAGATCATCTCATGATCCCTTGAGGTATCTCTCTCAGTGAACTGTTCAGGGATCCAATCAGGAAATAACGTTCACTGGAGGAATCACAATGAGTTCCATCAGGAATCCCACACGATTCTGATCAACATATGATCCTCTTTGAGATATGACTATCATTGACCATATTTTAGGATTTCTACAATAGCACCAAGCCATTGTCTTCTCAAGTCTTCGATCACACAGTTCACTTGAGGAATCCTAATTCACTAAGAATTAGTTTAACAGGAGATTACAATAATGCTTCTTAACAAGCAGATAACTCCTAAGTTTAAGTAAATAAGAACACACAAGAGTTCAAGCAAGATTTGAGCAACAACTCCATGCTATCTTAACAAACTACAAAGATGTATTGTTAGTTTGACAGTTGTTGACATCTTGTAGATCTTCTTCTTCTTCGTCGTCTTCTTTGTTGAGCAAGCTTCGAGCAACAACTCCTTGCTTTAGATCTTCAATGTAGCTCAGACGAGAAGATGGTTGATGACTTGAATGATTTTCAATGTTGTATTCTTCATCAACAGCTTCTGTACCAATTTATTGTTGTGTTGATTATGATCATTGAGCTTTAACAACAATGGTTGTGTGTACATGGTGATAGCTTTGAATATTAAGTGTTGCAACGAGAACTCATCATTGCGACTATCATCACACCAACAAATTGAAGCATTCTTTTCTTTCCTTTAAATAGCCAAGTAAAATATAGCCGTTGGAATTTCTGTTGGCTGTTGGAAAAGAGACGTTGTGTAATGATAAGGCTGTACTGACACATATCCTTTTTACTGTAGAAGAAATGATGGGATATATCTTTCTTGGGCGCTGTGTACAGTCATTCACAATGGTAACATTTGTCTTCAATACGTCAGAGGCTTCTGATGGTAAATAATTGAAGCATGAGTAGAGACTTCTTAACAGAATATCTAAAACTCCATGTCTTCAGTCTTTCGAAGTCGTCCATTAGGAATCAGCCTTCAGAACTTCAGCATTTGTCTTAAAATCCTTTATCCTTTACTACTTCAAGTCTTCCGAAACTTCAGAGCTTGTCCATTAGGAATCCGTCTTCAAAGTCTTCAGCACTTGACCTTTGGAAAAATAATCCTCAGAACGCATAAGTCTTCAGATTCTTTCTGCACTTGGTCTTCAGAGCCTTCAGCCTTCAGAACTTCAAGTCATTGGAATCTTCAGCACTTCGGTTCTCTATAACATTGTCTTCTTCAGAAGCTTTGCAATCTTCAAAATCACAACCATTATCAAAGAGCATCCACAAGAGCATTGCAACAGCAATATCAGCATCCTTGGATTTGACTGATCATGATCAGATACAGAAGTATTCTTGCTTCTTGCGACTTGTGTCACACATAGTAACTTCGTATATAATCATTCACGCACATTTGGCTGGTGCTTGTTGGATCTGATATCTTCTATGATTATGATCTGCACACAACACACATTAGAACATAAAATGGTTCTTTCACAAATACCATTGTTATCATCAAAACATAGAGACGACTTGTAGAGACAACTCTTGCTCTAACAGTTTGATGGATCTACAAAAGTACGCCAAGTAGGAAGATAGTATTCCCAAACAATAGTACCTGGTATTTCTCCAATCTCCTCACAGTTGATTATATTAGTGTAGCGCGATTTTTGTGGTCCTGAGTCACGATCACTTAGGTACTACAGTTCGATTCATTTTTTATCCTATTAAGCTGATTAAGGAAGGGAAATAGATGTCTCCAATTAACCCTGCTTGCATACTGGGTTTGAACAGCGGTCTGTTAGGTTATAGATGCGATTAAGATGTGGGTCCTTCTTTGGTTTATTTTGTTTAAAATCAGAATGCCTGGACTGTTTGTGAGGTTATTGGTAAGATGTTAGGATTTAGTGCTTTTGGGTTGACATATGGGGGTACTGGATTTGGGTCTTTGATTAGTATGCTCGCTAAGATTTCTTGTAATCTTATGCCTACGTATTCCCGTTTAACGAAATAGGGAAATCAGAGCGATCGTATTTCCTCGTATTTTATGGGAGGAAAAAGGTTGTTTTGGTGTCTTGTTCAAAGCCCCATACGTGAAGCTAAAGGTGATTTGTATCTTGTTAAAAGCCCAAGATGTGAAGCTAAAAGATTCAAGATTAGAGAGAATTTGTCATCTCTAAAGAGGAGTTGTTGATGTTTATACACTGTGAGCAAGGCACAGATTTGATGCTAAAAGGTTGATTGACTCAACTGGGGTTTCCTTATACAAAGCCTAAGCGGAGGCTGGAAGTTTGACTTTTCTGAGGAAAATGTTCTTTCTGTCTTGTACAAAGCCCAAGATTGAGGCTAAAGGGAAGTTGACTCAACAAGAGAGACTTTTATACACAACAAGAGAGTTTTTTATGTGTCTTGTACAAAGCCCAAGACGGACGCTAAAAGGTGATTGACTCAACAAGAGGGTCTTTTATACTCAACAAGAGAGTGTTTTGCTGTCTCGTACGAAGCTCGAGATAAAGGCTAAAAGGGGATTGACTCAACAAGAGAGTCCTTTATACTCAACAAGAGAGTGATTTTGGTATCTCGTACAAAGCCCGAGATGGAGGCTAAAAAGGGTTTGACTCAACAAGAGAGTCTTTTATACTCAACAAGAGAGTGATTTTCGTATTTCGTACGAAGCCCGAGATGGAGGCTAAAAAGGGTTTGACTCAACAAGAGAGTCTTTTATACTCAACAAGAGAGTGATTTGGTATCTCGTACAAAGCTCGAGATGGAGGCTAAAAAGGGTTTGACTTAACAAGAGAGTCTTTTATACTCAACAAGAGAGTGATTTTGTATCTCGTACAAAGCCTGAGATGGAGGTTAAAAGGAGACTGACCCAACAAGAGAGTCTGAAAAGGTTAGCTCCGCTTGGGCGAATCATTTGCACAAAGCCCAAGAGGAGGCTGTCTTATCGCTCTGGATTCTGGAGATCCGGAAGCGAGTCCAAGTGTGGGGAACTCTCATGAGAGAGACCAGGTTTTTGCCTATGTTTGAAGGGAACTTGAGAATGTCTTTGAGACTCAAGGGTCTTAGAATGTCCAAGTCTAGAGTTTTATCTTTTGTACAATGCCCAAGAGGAGGCACGAGCATTAAGGGTTGAGTATCAACCCTAAAGTGGCCAGAGGTTTGACACTAGAAAGACTGCTCTAGCAAAGGATGACTAAGTTCTATCTTATACCTTTAAGAGGTCGTCAGGGTCCTTGTATTAAGCCCAAGAGAAGGCATGAGAACTTCTAAGAAGCCGAAGGGTCCTTGTACAACGCCTAAGAGGAGGCGGGGATGCTTTTAGGAAGCATGTGGGTCCCCAAACCCCGAGAAGTTCAAGACATGATATTCACCGAGAATAGATCAAGCCAGGAAAGTCCGAGAATTTGGAAGAGACTCAAGAGATACTATTCATGGAGAAAAGATCAACTTTGGGGAGTAGAGTTTCTTTGACAATTTCTAAGAGTGACAGTCTAAGAAAGGGTTCACCGAGAATGCTGTCTTTCACGTCTCCATATTGTTTAACCCCAAGAGCAGGGAAGACTGTATCTGGAAATCCTATGGGGATCTAGTTTTGTTTGTATATAAGAGTGACCAACAGGGCTTTACCTAGTGCTGGACGTAGTTTCCAGGGAAAACTCTAAATAGCTATACTAGTATTACACAGGGGATATTGGACAAGTATATAAAAGTTTGTGAAAGAAGACTTACAGTGAAACAACCCCACAATACAGTTATATACATATGAAAGCGGTAAATGAAAGCGGATAAACACTTACTCGGTTGTAGAGCTTCCATACTTTTTGGTTAGTTGTTCAACAAAGAAAGCTTTGATAACAATATTATATTCGACATCAAAGGACAATGTGCTCTGAAAAGTTGTTGGGGCTTACACCTCGAGGAGAGGCCCAAGTTTTAATGATGATTACACCGTGGTTTTGTAAACTGTACAGAGGGACTTATACAATATGTGAGGCCCACAAAGTTTTTATGTACAAGGGGTTTGGGTCTTACACTCTATTAGAGGCCCAAAGAGTTTGAAAAGAAATGGGGTTTATAACACGAGGGTAGGCCCAAGTTTTAAACTGGCGATCGCGCCGAGATTCTTCTTTTAACGTAGTGGGGCTTAGACAATATCTAAGGCCCAAAAAGATTTTGGTTAAAAGGGGATTGGGTCTTACACTCTATTAGAGGCCCAAAGTGTTTTGCACAAGTGGTGAGGCTTACAGCTCAAGGAGAGGCCCAGGGTTTTGTTTTAAAAGGCGACGATCACGCCGTAGTTTTGAAAATACAACGGGACTTATACAACATCTGAGGCCCAACAAAGGGTTTGTATTTACAAAGGGTTGGTTCTTACACTCTACTAAGAGGCCCAAAGTGTTTTGAAAATGAGTGATGAGGGTTGAAATCAAAGAAACCCTAATTTTGTTTCCCATTAAAAGTAAATATTTAAAGAAAATCAATAAAATGATTAAAATACCAAATGAGTTTGAATAAACCACTTGTGATTTTTGTTTAAGGTTTGAAAAATGAGGTTTTAATCACAAGATGAATTAAAACTCATTTGGTTTTGATTTTCAAGGTAAATATTCACTTTTAAAATGTTTAAAAACAATAAAAAATGAATTTATTCACAAAATACTAATTATATTAAATAAATAATATTAACTTGATTTTTTTGTGGAATAAAATATTTCAATATTTTTGTATTTTTTGCAAAAATAACCAATAAAAAATAATTAAAATTGAGGAAGTTATTAATTTTTCAAATCATTAAAAATAACAATAAAATAATAAAATAAATGAAAAAGTGGTAAAAAAGACGGTCTGGGGCGAGGGGGATTCGAACCCCAGACCTCTTGTGTACAGGGCGCGCGCCTTACCACTGGGGTGGTGATACATCCGTTGATTGAAACAAAACCACAAATATACAAGGCTTCCCTTGTTTTCTAGGCCTGGCCAAGGCAAGGTAAGGCAAGATTTTGGTCAGAAACGTGAAGGCCATAACTTTCTCATTTCTCCATGGATGGAGACAAAATTTATATGTATCTGACCTAGAATTTCACAAGGTATCCAATGGTGGTGGTGGTTTTTCCAAAAAACAAATCCTGCTCAAAACCCGATAGTGGTTATGAAATAGGCCATGTTTTGCATTTTCTGTGTTACCTCTTGGTACAGGTATGAATTACATGATAAATTGGTGCAAACACAACACATATAACATGTATAAGAGATGCATGATCAATGGACCTCAAAGCAAGACATATTTCAGAGAGTTCAAGTTGTGATGCTTACCTCTTTTTGGAGCTTTTGGGCTATTTGCCAAGTGCTTTGTTCCAGAAATGTTTTAATGCTTTGTGTAATCTCAAATGATCCCTTAGAAGCTTTTAGAGTGGTTGGAACCAGCTGGAAACCTCAGGAATGGAATTTGGCCCTTTCTTACAAAAGGGGCAAAAGTGGCCAAAATAACAACTCTCTCAAATGGTGTTCCATGTAACACCCCCAATCTATACCCCCAAGCTATCAAAGCAATAAATAAGATACAAAATTTCATCAGAGTATATTTACAAATTCACGGCATAGAACGAGGGGTCACATCAATTTGAAACAAACATACGATAACGCTGTTCATAATGATATACAACAATTCAGGTAGTAATACACCCACAATTCAAATACAGAATAAAAGCGGAAAATCCGTAATTGAATCTCATATATATATATATATCATAGAAGTGTATGCGTCATATACAACCATACATGTACAATCCAAAAGACACATATACATTATACAAATAATCACAACGGCCTCCCTAACTACTCGGTGTCACATATCAGAGCCGACCGACAAAAGAATGAAGACCTAAACTTCACAAAAAGACCTCCAACAACTCTAATCTGCAATGCCTCATAGAGCATTATAAAACAGCATAAGGGTGAGAAACACAATCATAATACAGTTGCATATAATTATATATTAACACAGAAATGCACAAGTAAAATATTCTCACCACAAGTACACCACAAACAGATACAACACAACACAGTACAATTATCAGGTATCCATCACCAATACATATCAATCATACACAATGCACTCATCATCAACACAGTTATACATATTCCATCTCATTAATCTCATTCACAATTCAATACACAATTAATCCATGATTTATGCAAATGCACAGAGACCGACACAACGACTCTATGCAATGCACATGCGGTACCGACTTCCAATGTTTCTCATCACTAGTTCACTCAGGAACTCTGCTGGAACCATCGCTTGTTACATCACTGTAACTCCCCTTCGGGCATACGATGTTCCCCGTCGCTCACACCCCACACGGGCACACGACATTTATGGATCGCTCACACCCCACACGGGCACACGACCCGATCGCTCACACCCCACATGGGCACACGATCGTCTATAACCATCGCTTTCAGTCCTCTTATTTTTAAGGCGCACGATGTTATAGCAGATTCCCTCTGGAATCAATCTGTCACTCAGGACGTTACAAGAATGCATATCATGATGCTTGGCATACAATGACTCATGGCATTTAAAAATGCACACATATACACATCCATAATCATGCATATATCATCAATTACCACACATTGCATTTTCTTGACCTAAGGCCACCAATCATCATCACAATATGTATTTCATGCAATTTTATCCCACAACAGTACACAGGTCATACAATATCCACACCAACAGCATATTGCGTATACACATCAAGTTCACACAATTAAAACGACAAAAGTCGACAAAACAACACATTTTCTAATTCCCGACATAATTTAATCGGCCAATAGTCTCAAAACCATCATCATAAGCAAGAACATTTTATAAGCTCTCTAACGCATCAAACCACGCCTCAAACCGAACCACAGATCAAAAGTTATGAATTTTTCTAAGAAAAGAATTTATTGAGAAACAGCCAGATTTGCCTGGCGACTTAGGAATTCACCTGGCGGATCCCCATTCGCCAGCACTTCGCCTGGCGAACTAGTGGCGAACCACCAAAATTAGAAAAACCCAAAAGTTACAGAAGCTACCCCATTTCTGTCTTTTCGATTTCGCCTGGCGACTTACAAATTCGCCTGGCGAATCTCCCTTCGCCAGCACTTCGCCTGGCGAACTAGTGGCGAGACTTAATTCGCCTGGTGAATCCCAAATTCGCCTGGCAAATCACACTAGAACCAGAAAAATTCTGTTACGGGTTACATGATCCAAAACCCCCAAAAATCTCATTTTTCATTCCAAATCATTTCCAACAGCAAAACAATTATCAGCAATGACTCATAAACACATTGTGATCATACAACGCAAATTATATCGATTTCCAACCACAAAAACATTGATTCCTAATCACTTTATCATTTTCGACCTAGAAGTGAAAAACCATGGAAAGCAAGAGAATCATCCAATCACACACATACATAATCATCACAAACATAGTATAATCGAGTTTCGCACCCTTACCCGATTAATCGTGTTTTTGAAAGTCGGTTGATTAGATTTCTTGAGCCACAAGTTTTTCTCTCTTTTCTTATTTCTCTTCTCTTTTCTTCTTTTCTCTTTTTCTTCCTTTCCTTACTATTTTCTCTCTTTTCTTTCTACTTATATTCTAACTTAATCAAAATAAAGTGAAATGACCAAAATACCCCCACGCTCAAATATCTCGCAAACGCTCCCATAACGCGATAAAATATAATCACGATGAAAAATAACATATTTTCACATAAAAGTCAGAGATAAAATAATATAATAATAAAATACTCAAAACGACTCAAATAAATAAAACGACAAAACTGGGGCGTTACATTCCAGATGTGTGGAACCATTTGGGACAGTTCAAGGATGATATTTGGAGTGTGTTTGAGGTTTTATCTGGTTTGGAAACTGACTGAATCAAGACATGGCTTGAAAAATGTAAAAATGCCCTATTTTGAGGTTTTGGGAGGGGACTTTGAGATTTTGGTGTTACAGGTCACTTGTGAGAGTTTGGACAACTTAGATATGACATATTGGATGTGTTTGGATCATGAGCTGTGATGGAATTGCTCTCTAACTCAAAAACTCAGAGTTACCTTGCTAAAGAAGGCATTTTTGCCTAGAGAAAGAGATTTTGAGGAAAGAAAGTGTTTTAGTGCTTTGGTGTACTTAAACTGAGCATAAATGAGCTCTATTTATAGTAGAGCAAGTTTGTTTTGGCTGCAATAGTGAATGGCAACTGCAGCAGAGGTTTGACCAATGTTGATCAATAGGAATCCAAGTCTCCCCTAGCCATTGACTAGAGGTTAGGGCACAGGCTGCTGGTTCCCTTGGTCTTAGATAAGTCTTGACTGAATTCAGTTGGAAATGGCTCAGTCCATGCCACCTTGGTGCATCCATTAAATGCTCCAAACCAAAATTGGAGTCTTTTCCCTCTTTTAGGCATTTCTAGGTTTGGCATGCTACTTTTGGTTCCAAAGACTTGGGAGGCTAATGGATCAGTGTTTGTCCCTCCTTGGTCCCCCCTTGAGGTGTTCAGATGGATAGATTTGCTTGCCCTTTGCAAAATTTGAGCAAATCGAGCAAAATCCCCAAATCTGCCTTGCCATGACAGTTTGCAGCAAGGCATATTGGCATGGTCATATTTCATGGTGTAAGTGGAGTTTCATGGAGTTCTTGGCCATTTTGGAATGCCCTCATTTGATACAACATATGTGTGATCATAGTTGGTCTTGATACTTTTTGTATCCAAGTGAAAAATGCCCCTACATTTAGAAAAAAGACAAGGCAGATTCTGACTTAGTGAAAATTTCACTAAGTGTTGGAAAAAGTGACATTTCATGTTTTCAGCCATTTTGATCATTACATAACTCAAAATCCATGATGAATTGGAATGAGGTGTAGTTGAAGCTTTTGTAGAGGGCCATGAGAGCTACAAATCCAGCTTTGAATGGAGAAAAATGGCCTTGTGGTTTAGGAGTTATGATCCTTTTACAAGTTATCCCACTTTTCTTGATTTTTCTTGATGAATGATGATCCCAATCACACATTAACATCATTTTAGGGTCAAAGAACCATAATTGTGAAAATCTCAAAAAGTCAAAGTTGACTTTTGTGCACAGTTGACTTTTTACCAGATGAATTCCAAACTGTACGATCCTCTATGAAATTAAGTCCTTGAACTAAATCAAACTTGATGGATTGATTTCATAGGTGTTATAGGGTGTATTGAATCATGTCCTAGGGTTTGGGAGCATGTCCTGGTCAAAAGTCAAAGATACAGTTGACTTTTCCTTCAAAACCCTAATTGTGGTTCAGATGAAATTGAAACTTGTTGATCATGCTTCTTGGATCAATCCATTGTTGAAAATGGATCAATGTGGTTTATTAGAGACCCTTAAATCATTTCTTGAGGTCTTTGCTCATGATTTGTCCCAAAAGTCAACTTAGGGGTGAATTAGGTCAAGAAACCCTAATTCCTGATTTTTAGTGAATGCATCCCCTGAGGCCAAATTGACTTAATGATTGGGTCCATGAGGTTCCATGGAGTATTTTAGGTTATGCTTTGAAGCATTGGCTCATGCCCAGAGGAAGATTTCCATCTGGAGGCCCTGGTCGACAAAAACCCTAATTTGGTGACACTGGCGATCTTGAGGCTTAATCAACCTGGAATGTTGCAACCTTGTGCCTGATTCTTGCTATGGGAGTCCTCTTGATCCATTGTGGATGTTTGAGAGGTTTAGAAAAGTTGAAGATCATGTCATTCCTTGATTGATCCTTTTTCTAAGAGCTCTGAGAGGGCTTGAAACCCTAATTTTTGTTAGTAGTGAATGCTCACCCATCTTTGGGGAGATTGATGAGGTATGATGGTTCCTCCATATTGTGATGATTATTTTCACAATGATGGAAAATCTTAGTGGTAAAAATTTGGGATATGACAGATGCCCCTATTTAATCTTCTTGGACCTGAAGGTGTGAATGGCGAAGGTATTCGGATATTCGGGGTGCAAGAGGATTAAATATCGGAATACCCGAAATTTTGATGGTGTTTAGGAATGGTAGTTCACGCATCCTTCTTCTTTTGCTAAGCAATGATCCTTAGAAAAGGTAAAAACTTCCCCTCGATCCTGGATTTTAGCCAAGGAACTGGTCTCAGTTTCTGATGTAAACTTCCCCTCGATCCTGGTTTCCTACCAAGGAACTGGTCTAAGTTTCTGAAATAAACTTCCCCTCGATCCTGGTTTCCTACCAAGGAACTGGTCTAAGTTTCTGATGTAAACTTCCCCTCGATCCTGGTTTTCTACCAAGGATCTGGTCTAAGTTTTTGATATAAACTTCCCATCGATCCTGGTTTCCTATCAAGGAACTGGTCTCAATTGCTTTTGTCAATAAACTTTCTTGACAAGGGACGCTATTCGTAGCGGTTTTCCTCAAACTTCTCTCCGAATTTTCCTGGGGAGATGCCATTTGATAGAAAAAAAATTTGATGTCAGAGTTGCTGGGGAACCCAGTTGTCTGAGTTGTAAAGGTGTACAAACTTCTCTGTTGGAGACGCCATTTGTCGACTCTATCGGGGAAAACGAGTCTCTTGAGAGACTGCTTTCGCTTGGGGTGTTACATCATACTTTTCTCGGGATCTTCTCGGAGAAATTCCATATGATGTGATCCAATTTTGAGGTACTGATGACCTTTTCGTCAATGGTTTTTTCGAAGAAAAACTGCTGTATTGTCGAATATCTGATTAAGAGGCTTTCTCTAGGGAATTTTCCTTAATCCGGGAAAGCGAAACATCATCTTCAATGGCGAAGAGTGACGTTTTTTGAGGGTTCTCTGGTTTTTTAGAGGTTCAAGTTATCAAAGGGGTCGAGGCCCAACTTTAATCCAGAAATAAACTGGAGGCGAGATTGTTCAGACGCAACATTTCCTGACGAGGAAATAACTGACAACTCGATTGAGAGGACAGTTATCACGACAGGATAAGACCGGCTAGAGTGATAGTGATGCAATATGAATGAAATTATATAATGCATGATGTATGTATGTATATGCTGACAAAACTGACACGACATACAAACTGGCGGATGAACACGACTGGATACTCGGCCACTGCGGGGGATGAAGATGTATCTCTGGTCCAAAAGTAGTAATTATGCCTTGCTTAGGAGAGATAGTCCATGCGGGAAACAACCGTTGGTCGGGCTTATGAGGTAAGAACTCTGTCGGGGGTATCAGATGGGAAAGTCGCATCTGATACAGCTGATCCTTCATTTAGGTGCACTAGTTTAGAATGAGTACTTTGATTCTGCACTTTGAAGCTCGATTACTTTGGAGAAGTGATCAATGTTCTTTCGATGTTCAACAGTCAAAAGAAATTGCCATATTTATTTTAAAAGCAGAAAAATTTGACAAGTAAATTCATTTTTTGTTTTATTTCAAGAATCTTTAATCATGTTAAAACGTCGTTCTATAAAGCTAAAACAAATAAGAATTGCAAACAAAAGCACAAGGGCTCAAATTTTATTGATAGGATGGAAATCAGCCAAGCGCGTGATTCCATGGAGTATTTACAAAGTTAGAAAATGATAATTTTAAGGGAAAAGGGCTACATTGAAACATAACAACCACTATCCTTCTACCAACTTTGAATTCTGGACATCCTGAGCTTCTGTGAAGATGACCCTTACTGGAGTTTTCCCTGATGGATGGCATTACTGCTGCTGAGGGATTTGCCCCTTTGTTGAACATAGTTACTTGCCATTTATCCCTAATTTTGCCTGGATTGTACTTTGAGATTTCCAATCCATCGGGATGATTTTTTTTTGCTCATGTCTCTAATTTTTGCCTGGACCGTCCTTTCGGGTTTTCAATCCACCGAGACGTTTTTTTAGTTTTTTTTAGTTTAGGCGAAGTATTTCTTGACTGCATCAACATTCGCGGGGTAGGCAAATTCCTCTCCATCCATGGTTGCGAGTTTCAAGGCGCCGCCTGAGAAAGCTTTCTTGACCACATAGGGGCCGTCATAATTTGGAGTCCACTTGCCCCGAGAATCAGTGTGAAATGATTGTATCTTTTTGAGCACGAGGTCTCCTTTTCTGAAGACGCGAGGTCGGACCTTTTTGTCAAACGCCCTCTTCATTCTTTGTTGATACAACTGACCATGGCATAGTGCCGTTATTCTCTTTTCTTCGATCAGATTGAGTTCATCGTGTCGACTTTGACACCATTCAGCCTCTGTTAGCTTAGCTTCCATCAATACTCAGATTGATGGGATCTCTACTTCTATGGGGAGCACTGCTTCCATGCCATACACTAGAGACAAAGGAGTTGCCCCTGTTGAAGTGCGGACAGATGTTCGATAACCGTGAAGAGCAAAGGGTAGCATCTCGTGCCATTCTTTGTAGGTTACATCCATCTTTTGAACGATCTTCTTGATGTTCTTGTTAGCCGCTTCTACCGCTCCGTTCATCTTAGGCCGGTAGGGAGATGAGTTATGGTGTTTGATCTTGAACTCAGCGCATAATGCTTTCATCATCTTATTGTTCAAGTTAGATCCATTATCAGTAATGATCTGGCTTGGAACACCATAACGGCATATGATATTGTTTTTGATAAATCGAACCACCACTTGTCAGGTTACATTGGCGTATGACGCTGCTTCGACCCACTTGGTGAAGTAGTCAATGGCAACCAGGATGAACCAATGTCTGTTCGAAGCCTTAGGTTCGATCATGCCAATCATGTCGATTACCCATATGGAAAAAGGCCATGGGGAAGAGAGAACTTTGAGATGCGTTGGCGGTACATGGACTTTGTCAGCGTATATTTGACACTTGTGACACTTCCTCATGTACTTGTAGCAGTCGGATTCCATGGTCAACCAGTAGTACCATGCTCTCAGAATTTTTCTCGCCATTGTGTGTCCGTTGGCATGAGTGCCAAAGGATCCTTCGTGAATTTCTTTTATCAGCATGTTTGCTTCCGGTCTGTCTACGAATCGGAGCAAGACCATGTCAAAGTTTCTCTTATAAAGTGTATCACCGCTCAGGAAGAAGCTTCCTGCTAGCCTTTTGAGGGTTTTTCTGTCTTTCCTCACTGCCCCAGGTGGGTACTCTTGTTTCTGAAGGAAGCATTTTATATCGTGATACCAAGGTTTGTCATCTATGACTACCTCAATCGCTAAGATGTAAGTGGGCCTTTCAAGGCACATTATGTCGATCTTAGGTAGGTCGTTCCATTGACCTACACTAATAATGGAAGAGAGAGTGGCTAATGCATCAGCCATGTGATTCTCTTCACGAGGGATATGATGAAACTCGATTCTGTTGAAGAAGGGTAATAACCTTCTTGCATAATCCTTGTAAGGAATCAGTCTTGATTGGTATGTGTTCCAATCTCCTTTGATTTGATTGATAACCAGGGCTGAGTCGCCATAAACATCCAAGTTTTTGATCCTTAAGTCGATCGCTTCCTCGAGACCCATGATACAAGCTTCGTATTCGGCCTCGTTGTTCATGCACTTGAACGTAAGTCTGGCAGTGAAAGGAATGTGGGTACCCTGAGGTGTTATGATGATTGCCCAAATTCCATTTCCATAATGATTGACGGCTCCGTCAAAGATAAGTCCCCATTAGGAGCCTGGTTATAGCCCTTCACTGGGTAGCGGTTCATCGCAATCTTTCATCTTTAAATACATGACATCTTCGTCGGGGAAGTCAAACCCGATTGATTCCTGATCGTCAATCGGTTGATGAGCCAAATGATCGGCTAAAATAATCCCTTTGGTGGCTTTCTGAGCGTGGTATTTGATGTCGTATTCAGATAACAACATCTTCTAACGGGCGATTCTTCCCGTGAGAGCAGGTTTTTCAAATACATACTTGATTGGATCTATTTCGGAGATCAACCAAGTAGTGTGAAGAATCATATACTGGCGAAGACGTTTGGCTGCCCAAGCCAAAGCGCAACAAGTTTTCTCGAGCATAGTATTCTGAGTCTCGCTGTCGGTGAATTTCTTGCTCAGATAGTAGATGGCAGACTCTTTTCTTTTGGTTTTGTCTTGTTGGCCAAGCACACAACCCATCGAGTCCTCTAGGATTGTGAGGTAGATGATCAGTGGTTTTCCTTCCACTGGAGGTGATAAAATCGGTGGGTTCAACAGGTATTCCTTAATACTATAGAAGGTAGTTTGGCAATCTTTTGTCCAAACGCAGTCCTGGTTCTTTTTGAGTAATTTGAAAATCGGCGCGCATGTCACGGTCATGAGGAATATGAATCTGGAGATGTAGTTCAAACGTCCTAGGAATCCTCTGGCTTGTTTTTCAGTTTTTGGAGAAGGCATTTCTTGAATGGCCTTGACCTTGTCAGGATCAACCTCAATTCCTTTCTGGATGACGATGAACCCAAAGAGTTTCCCTGAACAGACACCGAATGTGCATTTATTGGGATTCAAGCAGAGTTTGTACTTTCTCAACCGGTCGAATAGTTTTGACAGGTGGGTCACATGCTCCTCTTCTGTCTTAGATTTGGCAATCATATCATCGACATATACCTCTATTTCATGGTGTATCATGTCTTGAAAGAGAGTAGTCATGGCCCTTTCATAGGTTGCCCCGACATTCTTCAAACCGAACGAAATTATCTTGTAACAAAAGGTACCCCATGGGGTGATGAACGAAGTTTTCTCCATGTCCTTCGGCGCCATTTTTATCTGATTATAACCCGAGAATCCATCCATGAAGGAGAAAATTTTGAACTTTGCTGTATTGTCAACCAGCATGTCAATGTGCGATAAAGGAAAGTCGTCCTTTGGACTTGCCTTGTTTAGATCCCTGGAATCCACACACATTCTGACCTTTCCATCCTTTTTCAGAACTGGTACTATGTTGGCTAACCATTGAGGATATTCTGATGTGGCGAGGAAACCCGCGTCAATCTGTTTCTGTACTTCCTCCTTGATTTTGATGGCCATGTCCGGGTGAGTTTGTCTCAACCTTTGTTTTACTGGCGAACATTCTCACCTTAACGGTAGATGATGTTCCACGATGCTGGTATCCAACCCTGGCATGTCCTGATAGGACCAAGCGAATACATCGGGAAACTCTTTGAGAAGCTTTGTCAAACCCTCTTTGGCAGTTGGACTGAGCAATGCCTCAATACTGACCTCTTTTCTCTCTTTTTCCGAACCTAAGTTTACCGCTTCCAACGGCTCTTTGTGAGATTCGATGGACCTTTCCTCCTGTTTGAGTAGTCGGGAGATCTCTTCTGGTATTTCGTTGTCAACTTTTTCTTCAGCCCCAAATACCGGGAATTCAAAGTTGGGAGAAGGCATCAGATCGTATGTTTCAACGGGGTTTATGACAAATAATCTGCATGATGTGATGATTCGTGTTCAGAAGAGATAGAGAAAATGCAAAAGTGTGTGCAGTGTATTATTTTTTTTGCTGCTTGTTTTTTTATTGAATTGTTTTTTAGGATTACCATTTTCTGAAAAAAATGAAAAGAGAAAACAGCAATAAATGCAGAAATTACAGAACGGCGTTATTTTATTTTATGAACAAGTTGATTCTTGAAACTACAGCCCCATAAAACAAAACTCTGTCGCTTTGGGCAAAGCAAAGAGGGATATTTACAGAAAGTGACCCATATAAAAACATATGTTTCACCTGGGCAGGGTGAAAGGTTAAAGACGGCAATTACTTTGATTTATGAACGACTTTCGGAACATCGACTGCAACCCATTGGCGGCAAACTCCTCGGTGAATCACAAAGTCTGGAACCTTCTTTCTTAGTTTGTTTTCAGAAATGACGCTGATTTCTGGTGGAGCGGGATCATTGGAATCTGTCTCCCAGGCAAAGTTGTCGTAGGACGATTCCTCAGTTGTATTTGGCAGAGTATTTGTTCTCTCTAGTGGATCTCCCCACCCAGTTGGCTGAATGTCTTCGAGCCTGATGCGAGAGCTTTCAGGAGCGGTGTATTTGACCATGAAGTCGTATTTACCACTCGGTTATCCCATGGTGTCCCATACTTCTTTGGGACAGGAGGAGTCATCTCTCTCGATGACGTTGACCTCGGGAAAGGCATAGTTGATGAACTCTAGTCCGGCAAATTTTGCAAATTCACCGTCGTGCTGGATATTTTCCGAATGACCTGAGTGTTGATCCCATGACATAGTGGGGACGCAGGTATTCTGTTCAATGATGCTCAGCTGATTTTCATTGTTCGGATGATTTTCTTGCCCTGAGTTTCCTGGGTACGGCTGCCAGATAAGCAGGCCATCCATTGGGCCATAATAGTCGTGTTCAAAGTTGTCTTTCATCAGAGTGTCTTCCTCTAATGAGTTTGGTGGAGCATGGCATCCTTCCGGATCACAATCTCCGTATATCATCCCGACGTCTGTTCTTGGTATAAATCTCGGACTCTGTGCAGGATAGCAAAATGGCGTAGGCACCTCTTCCTGAGACATATAGCCATCCTCGTTAAGATAGGACTTCCACTCCTCATCTGTGTCAGAGGAATCTCCCTCGTTGATAGTATGTACTTCTTGAGACACTGGGTGAAGGAAACCTCCACTATGGAAGAAGTTATGAATAGGATGAAGAATTTCATCGTTAGCAGTTGTCTGGGTACAGATTGCGGAAAAACCAAGACCCTTCTTCGTTTTATTATCAGTAGGAATGACAAGCTGTCCCCATCCTTTTGCATTGTTTCTTTTGATCACTTCGAGAGCATCTTTGTACGAGGAAATCGACGTTCCTTTTTCTGAATGATTGTCATTGCTCACCGAAAGTGCCTGGAACTGAGTTCCAATAACCTCCTCCGGCTCTACACAAGTAGATAATGAAAGATTACTCACGATCAAGGCTTGTTCTCCACAGGCCGTGATGAGTTGATCGTTCTTTGACAAACTTCAGTTTCTGGTGCAGCGTCGAAGTGACTGCCCCAGCCTGGTGTATCCAAGGTCTTCCTAATAAGCAACTGTATGTTGCCCGGATGTTCATGACCTGGAAAGTGACTTGGAAAGTGTGAGGACCGATAGTTATGGGAAGGTCGACTTCGCCAATAACTGCTTTATGAGATCCGTCAAACGCTTTGACGACGACCTCACTGCCCCTCATCGGAGGTCCTTTGAATGATAGTCGCATTAAAGTGGACTTCGGCATGACGTTAAGAGCCGATCCGGTGTCTACCAGTACGCTGGCTAAAGCATCGTCCTAGCAGTTAACTGTGATATTGAGCGCCATGTTGTGACTTTTGCCCTCCTCTGGCAATTCCTCATCACTAAACCCCAAGTTATTGCAGGAAGTGATGTTAGAGATGATGCTATTGAACTGTCGTATTGACACATCCTGTTCCACAAAGGCCTGCTCTAAGACTTTTTGTAGAGCCTCTCTGTGGGCTTCAGAACTGAGTAAAAGTGATAGCACAGAGATCTTTGAAGGAGTTTGTAACAGCTGATCAACAATGTTGTATTCACTCCTTTGGATGAGCTTCAACATCTCATCATCGTTCTTTGAAAGGTCGGGATCATTAGATTGACCGGCTGGTGGATTAGGAACTTTTGTTAGAGATTCCTTTTCTCTACTAGGTTCTCCAACTCCTCTGTTGAAGATTCTACCGCTCCGTGTTACTCGACGGAGGGTAATGGAATTTCCTTTCCATTCTCAACTGTGGTCGCACCCTATTTGTAAGGGATCACCTTAGTTGATTCATATGGTAACGGTCCCAGTAGATAAATAACTACAGAAGCCTTCTGATTTCTTTGACTGTCGTAGGTAACTTCAATCAGTTCCTGGTTTAGAACCTTTGATTCGTCAAGTAGAGGGATGATGGTACAAACATCTTTGGACCTTTCATGATCAGAGATTACAGCAACATCTTTAATTTGATCAGCGAAGTAGTCTAGCGTCCAGTTGATAGACCACGAAACTGAATATTGTTGAATCTCTTTGCGGTCCAACTGACTCTGAAGGGCTGCTCGCACGAGGTAACATCCTTGGTTATTTTCCGAGCAGACTCTACAACGCTCGTAGTTATGTGGTGGCACCTGGCCACGTTCGCTTTGAATGCAATGCAACCTTACTAGATCTGTTTCCATTGATCGAACATCCTGACTTTGATGCCGAGTAGGGTTCCCATTAACCACACTGATTTGATGCGTGTCTTCATCCATATAGATCGGAAGCCACCAGTGGTTTAGCAAGTGTTGAAGCGTTCTTTGCATGAGATCGCACCCTTGGTTACTCTCATGGCATACTGTACAGCTCAGATAATCATGCGAAGTGAAAAAATCGAGTTGGACTTGCTTGGCGTGTAACTCCACCAAGCTGGTATTCATTAAGCGAATATCAAATATTTGAACCATGTTAATCTGATAAGGGTTTTTATACTGGTTGTCGCGGCCGGCAAAAAAATTCGAGTCGCCATCATATTTTTTAAGGGAAATAATGATAAACCTAAAAATCCTTAATCCCAAGGGTAGAGATTCCTAAGGTTCGGGAGTCGGTTAAGTGAGGGGAAGGTGTTAGGCACCCCTCACCTCAATTGTACTCAATGGGATCCTCTTTAAGTTTTAGGGTATATTTATTTGTTGTTTGTCTTTTTATTTATTTTACAAAATAATCATAAGTTTTTTATTAATTATACTCGCTACGGTTTACAACCCTATGCCTACGTACCTCCAATTTTAAAGGATAAGAGTAACCGTAGTTCACCTCCCCTATTCCTACCCCCTAATCCTATTCCCATTCCTAATCCTAAACCCAATCCACTATTTATACTCTTGGATAAAGAGTTATATCCCTTGATCTATTATTTATACTCCTAGATAAGGAGTTTTATCCCTTAATCTATTATTTATACTCCTAGATAAGGAGTTTTATCCCTTAATCTATTATTTATACTCCTAGATAAGGAGTTTATCCCTTATCCATTATTTATACTCTCGGATGGAGAGTTCTATCCCTTATCCATTATTTATACTCTCGGACGGAGAGTTCTATCCCTAATCCATTTATTTATACTCACGGATATCAAGAGTTCTATCCCTAATCCATTTATTTATACTCTCGGATATCAAGAGTTATATCCCTAATCAATTTATTTATAATCTCGGATATCAAGAGTTTTATTCCTTATCCATTATTTATACTCTCGGACGGAGAGTTCTATCCCTAAATCCCTTTGGCCTATGTTTTAACTCTTGAAACCTAAGAGCTTTATCCCTTATCCCATCCTTATTTTTATTATTAAAAATATCCCCTTAATTTATAAAAAGAAAGAAAATTAATTTTAGTAATTTATAAAGAAAACCATATTTTATCCCTTATCCCAAAAACCATATTCCTTTATTTATGCTCTCGGAAATTAGAGCTCTATCCCATGTTTAAAACCCTAGAGGTCCCTTAGATATCCCACATAAAATAACTTGAATTTTCATAACAAAAAAAAACGAATAAAATCCCAAATGTCATTATGCTAAAAACCAAAATTTATCCCCCAAATTAATCCCAACAGATAAAAAATAATTTTCTTGAAAAAAACATCCCAACCTTAAAAATTTCCTTTGAAATCCTAAGGGTCTTTGAAAATTTGAAAACAAAAGACTTAATAATTATTCTAACACCAAAACCCACAAATCCTAATTAATTATTTAAATCCGAATTAGGTGATTAAATTAAGTGATTAATTTAAAACCTAAACCAAAAAATACCTTATTGAATTATTAAATTAAGTCATTAATTTAATAACACCCTAAAATCCCGTTCCTAATCCCTAATCAAATTTTAAATTAAATTGTTGCTTCAATCATAAACCCATAAATCCTAATTTTATAACCCTAATCGTTTTATTAAACCTAATTTATTAATTAAACTAAGTAATTAGATTAATCAATAAATAAACAACTAAAGGGGTGTATTTCTTACTGAGCTAGTAATGGGCTTGCCATACTAGGGGTGTGGGCAGTAATTAGGGCGCAGGGCCCAATTACGAAATCCAGTTCTAAAAAAAATGAAAAAAACAGTTACAGTGGGGAGAGTCTGATCGTTGACTCTCCCTGTGTCACATGATCATGATCGTACGGGTTAACCGAAATGTTATCCCAGCCATTGATTTTGAATACCAATCTAGGTCATTAGAACGCACGGTCCAGATTGATAGTTACCATATGCCCTCAAAGGCGTGCACGTGGGACATTAGTTGACCCCAAACGGTCAACTTGATCTGACAGTCCGGAGGGAGCCACGTGGCGTGGATCAGAGGCCACACGAAAGGGGTATAAGACCCTAACCCTCTTCAGCCCACCCTCATTTTCCCATTTTCTTTCTCTCTCTTCGCTCCCCTTCCTCTCTCTACTCCTCTAACTCTCTCGCCTCTCTTTAATCCCCCACCGCCGGTGAGCCCTCCGGCCACCGCGCACCACGCCAAACCACCCTCTATTTCCAGAATCCGGTTGAGGATTCAACCGGAAAATTCAAGCATCAAGAACCCTAACCCCTCCCCAACCCAGAAACCCAAATTCCCCCTTGAACCCAAGAACCCTAACCTAAACCGTATGAACCCTAACCCAGAATTGTATGAACCCTAACCCTACATCATATGAATGTTAACCCTACATCGACCAAAACCTAGAAACCCTTTGAACCCCCAAGAACCCTAACCCTACATCATATGAACCCTAACCCTACATTTACAAAAAAACCCAGAAACAAACAACAATAACAATCAGAAACACAATATAAAAAAAAAGCTAAGTTTTTCTCTTTATTTACCGTCCGTGCCGTGAAACTGGTTGTATGTTTGTTTATCCGTTCTTATTCTAATCTCCTTTTTCTTTTTGCAAGTGGGTCTGAGCTCAGAGGGATTAGGGTTCTAGTGATGAACCCTAAGTCTCTATTTGAAGATCGTGAGCTTTAGGTGAAGGGAGGGTTTCGCGCAGCCGCAAGAGTTTTTTTGCTTAGGGTTTTTTCTCCCCCAAATCTGAATTCTCTTTTAGTTTTTATAGGTACAAATTAGGTTTAGATTCAATTAGATTTTGTAAATTTTGGATTTGATTAAGATTTGATTTGTAATTTTGATTCAGCTTTGATGTAATTGATTGTAACTTTTTGATTTAGGGTTGCATTTGTAATCTTGATCTGATTATAAATTGTACGAATTTGATTTGTGAGATTAATGAAAACGATTTGCTTTGATTGTGTTATGATACAATTTGATTCTGCGCAGTTAGGGTTCCTTAGTGAGGAAGACAACCCAATGGGTCAACTATTTTGACCCAATACCCAAAAATAATAATATCAATAATATAAAAAATACATAATAAATAACCACCTGAACCAATAAAAATAACAAATGGAAATTCTATTATCCATAATAATATACAAGCCATATGAATAAATAATAATAATTAATTAGTAACCGGATTAAAAAAATAATAAGATAAATAAATAAATAAATAAAAAGATACCTCAATATTAATATCCCCCATCACTAGATTTTAATATATAATAAAAATCCTAATTATTAATAAAAACATTATTCCTAATTAATAAATAAATAAATAAAAAGGCAAGCAAAAAAAAGATTTAATCAAAAACCACTAATAATAAAAAATTTTTTTAACAAAATTCTAAATATTATCTAATAAAATTAATCTAAAACTTTTAAATTCCTAATTAATAAAGTAAAAACCCTTACATGAAACCCAAACCCCAAAATAAGTCTAAATGCACTAGCAGACCCCCCCAAAAGCCCAGATGACACTGACTGACACCCCCCTAATAGCACAAGAAAAAAAATCCAAAAGATGAGAAAAACACTGGTCAAAATTTAGGGTACTACAGCTGCCCCTATTTAATCGTCTTCGAATCAGAAAGAGGAAGTTGATGTGTCTTCCTCTTTCAAAGAGTAGATGATTAAATACAAGAAGGACCTTAATTTTGACCGCCGAGCCAGACAAGTATCACGCTGACTACCCCTGAGATCCCCAGTAACAAACCCGTAGCGAAATATCCGATTAAACCCATTTATCCCTGGAAGTAATCATAATCCTATGTATGCATGTTTAAAAGTATGTATGCTTTTATGCATGATGCATTATTTTGGGCTAACGCCTCTTTTATGATATGCAATGCATGTATTTACGGAAACCAAGTCTTTTGCAATATTCCGACTTCCCAACCCCTGAACCCTGGACTCCTTTGATGAGCGTAACAAGTCATATGCTCTTTCTATCTGGAGATGTGTATTATTCCTTTGAAGAAACTTCCATATCGATTGAATCGTGACTGTTAACATGTAGACCCTGTGTTTATCTTGGAAGAAATATGATCCCTGTACTGTCTCCAAATCGAAGTAAAATACCTTTCTTTTTTCTTTTTTTTTGAAAGCTTTTAATTTTGCCCAATGTTTCAATGCATTACTCTATAATTAATTGACATTTTGTAATCAAGAGGAGTAATTGGAAAGAAAAGAAAATTTTATTTATTGAAAAATGGCCCATAAACAGGCAACAGTACATAAGGAAAGTAATCCTCATAAGGAGGAATTACCACAAATTTATAAGATAAAAAATGGCAATACGAAAAACAAATCTATCTATGTCCCTATTGAATTCAACACCAGCTAATATCCCTAAGCCTCCGAGGCTATGACACTTCGCTTTTGAAGATGACGACTGGATTGATCACTCCTTTCTGAACCCTCGTTGTGTGATCGTAAGCGTTATCAGTCCTATGCCTTTTGAATATCCTTAATTTTGCATGGACCGTTCTTTTTTAGTCTTAGTCCATCAGGATAATATACCATTTTTCAACTAGCCGCCCTTTAGGGTTTTCGACTCGCCGGGTATCGTTTTTTATTTAAGTCCCTAATTTTTGCCTGGATTGCTCTTTCGAGTTTTCAATCCACCGGGACGCCCTAATTTTTTCCTAAGTCGCCCTTTCGGGCTTTCGACTTAGCGGGCTTTTATCCTCTTTTTCTAGGCATAGTATTTTTTGACTGAATCAGAATTTACCGGTCGCGGTAAATCCGCTCAATCCATAGTAGTCAACATTAAAGCTCCGCCAGAGAAGGCGCTCTTTACAACATACGGTCCTTCATAGTTTGGGGCCCATTTGCCACGAGGATCTTTATAGATGGGTAGCACTTTCCTTAATACCAGGTCTCCTTCTTCGAATAGACGAGGACAGACTTTCTTGTCGAATGCCTTCTTGAGTCTCCACTTATATAACTGACCATGACACACAGCGGCCATGCGCTTCTCCTCTATGAGATTCAGTTGATCAAGTCTATTTTGTACCCACTCCGCTTCATCCAACTTAGTCTCCATTATGACCCTAAGTGAAGGAATTTATACTTCAATAGGGAGTACCGCTTTTGTGCCATATACTAAGGAAAAAGGCATAGCTCCTGTCGAAGTACGAACTGAGGTTCTGTAGCCATGTAGTGCGAAAGGGAGCATTTCGTGCCAATCCTTGTAGGTCTTCACCATTTTCTGGATAATCTTCTTAATGTTCTTATTGGCTGCTTCTACCGCGCAGTTCATCTTCGGACGATAAGGCAACGAGTTATGGTGATCGATTTTGAAACTCTCGCATAGCTCATCCATCACTTTGTTTTTTAGATTGAGCCCATTATCCGTGATGATCTTGTTAGGAACCCCATAGCGACAAATTATCTCTTTCTTGATGAATCGTACAATTACTTGTCTTGTCACATTGGTTTAGGAAGCAGCTTCTACCCATTTGGTGAAGTAGTCGATAGCAACCTGAATGAACCGGTGTCCATTTGATGCCTTTGGCTCAATCATCCCTATTATGTCTATCCCCCACATAGAGAAAGGCCACGGAGCAGTTAATACATTCAGGGGAGTTGGCGGTACATGAATTTTATCCGCGTAGATTTGAAACTTGTGGCACTTCTTGACATATTTAAAGCAGCCGGACTCCATAGTCAGCCAGTATTACCCTGCTCGGAGAATCTTCTTAGCCATAGTATGCCCATTTGCATGAGTTCCCAAGGATCCTTCGTGTATTTCTCTGATGAGCATGTCCTATTCATGTCCATCTAAACACCGGAGTAACACCATGTCATGATTCCTTTTATACAGTACCTCTCCATCAAGAAAAAACTGGGCAGCCAGTCTTCTAAGTGTTTTCTTATCCCCACTTGAGGCATTTGCAGGATATTCTTGTTTCTGGAGGAACTGTTTGATATCATAAAACCACAGTTTATTATCTACATCGGCCTCCACTGTTGCACAATACGATGGTTCATCTAGGCGATTAATCCTTATGGCCGGTGCTTCGTTATACCATTTGACTTTGAACATGGACGCCAAAGTTGCCAAAGCGTCTGCCAGTTGATTCTCATCTCTGGGGATATGATGGAAGGTGATCTCATCAAAGTATTCTATCCTTTTCCAGACACAATATCGATATCGAGTAAGCTTGGCATTAAGTGTTCTACACTCTCCTTTGACTTGATTGATGACGAGAGTCGAATCTCCATATACTTCTAAGATTTTGATTCTGAGGTTAATGGCTTCGTTAATTCCCAAGATACACGCCTCGTATTCCACCATATTGTTGGTACACGTGAAGCATATTCTCGCAGTAAAAGGTATGTGGAATCCTGTTGGAAAAGTTATAACAGCCCCCACTCCATGTCCTTCTGCGTTTGAGGCACCATCGAATATAAGCTTCCACCGAGATCTGGGTTCAGGTCCTTCGTAGGAATCCGGGATATCATCATCTCTTCAGCCATGACATCCTTGTCGGGGAAGTCAAATTGCATAGGTTGATAGTCATCCACTGGCTGATGAGCGAGATGATCGGCTAACACGCTCCCTTTTATGGCCTTTTGGGTAACATACTGGATGTCATATTCAGTCAGTAACATCTACCACCAAGCCACTCTCCCAGTCACTGCAGGCTTCTCGAATATATACTTGATGGGGTTCATTCTGGATATTAAGAAAGTAGTATGGCACACCATGTATTGTCTTAATCGTCGGGCGGCCCATACAAGAGCACAACAGGTCTTCTCCAAGAGTGAGTATCTGGATTCACAATCTGTGAATTTCTTACTCAAATAATAGATTGCATGCTCTTTTCTTCCTGTATCGTCTTGTTGTCCAAGTATACAGCCCATCTAATTGTCAAGCACCGTTAGGTACATTATGAGTGGTCTTCCAGGTACGTGTGGTACCAATATGGGCGGCTCTTGTAAGTATTCCTTGATTCGATCGAAGGCCTTTTGACAGTTTTCACCCCACTCGAGGCTTTGACATTTCCTCAACAGCTTGAAGATTGGTTCACAAGTAGCAGTGAGGTGGGAGATAAACCTAGCAATATAATTTAATCTCCCCAGGAACCCACGCACTTCTTTTTCAGTCCTCGGTGCTGGCATTTCCTGGATGGCCTTCACTTTGTCAGGATCAACTTCTATACCTCTTTGACTGACTATGAACCCCAACAACTTCCCAGATCTGACCCCAAAAGTACACTTCGCAGGATTTAGTCGTAGCTTGAACTTCCTTAGCCGTTTAAACATCTTTTGTAAATTGACTACGTGCTCTTCCTCAGTTTGTGATTTAGCAATCATATCATCGACGTAAACGTCTATTTCCTTATGCATCATGTCGTGAAAGAGAGCTGCCATTGCCCTTTGATAAGTTGCCCCAGCGTTCTTTAACCCGAAGGGCATTACCCTGTAACAGAAAGTTCCCCATGGAGTAATAAAAGTAGTCTTTTCCATGTCGGAGGGAGCCATCTTGATCTGATTATACCCGGAGAATCCATCCATGAATGAGAAGACTGAGAATTAAGCAGTGTTATCCACCAACACATCAATTTGGGGTAGTGGAAAGTCATCTTTAGGACTTGCTCTGTTGAGATCTCGATAGTCTACGCACATTCTGACTTTTCCATCCTTTTTTGGCACGGGCACAATGTTGGCTACCCATTCTGGATACTTACTGCGGCTAAGAACCCTGGGTCAAACTGCTTTTTAACCTCTTCCTTGATTTTGAGAGTCATATCTGGTCTAGTCTGCCTTAACTTTTGTTTGACCGGTGGACATTCGGGATTAAGCGGTAGCTTATGTTCAACAATATCCGTGTCCAAACCGGGCATATCTTGGTAAGACCAAGCGAACACATCCACATACTCTTGTAGTAACTTGATCAACTTCTCCTTAACGTCCTTGTTTAAATAAGCACCGACTTTAACCTCCTTTTTGTCCTCTTCAGTTCCCAGATTGATCACATCCACTGGTTCCTGATGAGGTTGTATCACCTTGTCCTCCCGCTTTAACATTCTGGCTAGCTCTTCAGGGAGCTCGCAATCATCCTCATCACCCTCTTCCGCTTGGTTAATCGGGAACTCGAAGTTGTAAGGAATTATAGCGGTGTCATTTTTAATAGGTTCATTTTTAAATCTGCATGAGGGATATTTTTTATGCTTATTATTTTTTGAATTGGTGCAAATGAAAGTACTGAAAAGAAAGTGTATTTCCATTTGAAAAAAGAATAACTAAGAAAGAAAAAAGATCTTGATTAAAAACAAAATGCGATTTTATTATTAAATAATTTCAAAGAAACAAAAGGTGGCCCTACAAAGCTTGTCCATTTGCCTTGGGCATAGCAAAGGACTTATTATTTTTTTTTAGAAAGTAAATTACTTTCAAATAGAAATCATCTCAGTAATCTCGATGGCCCTCCAATTGTTGAGAACTGTATCTAGTGAGCAATGGCGCACCCAATCTGGTATCCCTCTATTTTCCTCTTCAATTGCAGTCACTTGATCTTCATCTCTGAACCCGGCACTATGGAAAGTTTCTTCAAGAGGAGGAAATGTCATTTGTCGAGACTTCTGAACCCCTTTATTAGCTGGTTTGTAACCCAGCCCGAATTGATCCTTCTTTTCATGTATCTCTATCACTTTTCCCCAGCCCCTAGTATCCCCATTCTGAATCAAGTCTGTGATCCTTTTCGGCCTTTCCTCCTGTCGAACGACTTGCTTACGACTGACCGTCGCAACCTCCAAAGCTTGGAACGGTATTTCAAATGTTTCCCCATCCACTTCTATGTATCTGAATGACGAGAGATGGCTAACAAACATGTCTTCCTCCCCATCAACAATTATTAAATTGTCCCCAGATATGAACTTCAACTTCTGATGAAGTGTGGAAGTAACTGCGCCCGCAGCATGAATCCATGGTCGTCCGAGAAGACAAGTGTAGGAGGGATTGATATCCATGACTTGGAAAGTGATCATGAAGGTATGTGATCCCACCACTGTGGGTATTTCTACTTCCCCAATTACCATTCTTTTCGAACCGTCGAAAGCCCTAACAATCAGGGAACTGGTCTTCATAAAGGTCCTTAAAGATGTTAATTTCATAAGGGTATCCTTAGGCATGACATTTAGAGCAGACCCTGTATCTACTAGTACCCTTGAGAGAATAGTGTCCTGATATTTGACTGATATATGCAAGGCCCTATTATGTGCTTGTCCCTCGGGAGGTAATTCCTCACTACTGAAACCCAGGCAGGTGCTGGCGGCGATATTAGCGACTACCTCGTCGAACTGAATTACTGATATGTCTTTGGTGACATGGGCTTCATTTAGGACCTTCAGCAGGGATTCCCTATGTTCCTCTGAGCATAACAACAAGGATAGAATAGAGATCTTGGACGGCGTTTGATTTTAGTTGGTCCACCACCCTATAATCACTTTTCTTTATGATTCTTAAAAACTCCTCAGCGTCTTCTTGAGATATGCCCTTCTTGGACGGTCCCTCACCTGTACTTGTGGTCTCCTTCCCCTTTGAGCTTTCGGGGATATCCTTCTTGGGTTATTCTGATGAGTATACCCTTCCACTACGTGTCATTCCTCCGATACCAGCTATGTTAGTAACTACTGGTGACGGCATTATAGTCTTTCCTCCCACTAACGCAGTGATGTCATATTTCCAAGGCACAGTCTTGGTGCTTTCATAGGGAAATGGCGTTGGTACATGGAACGTGATAGGACCTTCTGACGTTGCAGGAACTGGAGCTTTGACTGGCGCATGAATAGGTATTTGAATTGGTGTTCGTGCAGGCACCGGAATTGATATCTGAATAGGAACCTGTGTAGGCCTTGAAACTAGTATTTGGATGGGCGCCTGTGCCTTCCTGGGAACTGGTATTTGAATAGGCACTTGTGCAGACCTTGGAACTGGTATTTGAATAGGAGTCGTGACTCCTCTTTTTTGGCATGGAATCTCAGAAGGTACTTGCCCCTGGGTCTAAGGTAGCCACCTCATTCATATTCCTTAAGTACCCAATCTGTACTATCCCTTGGTCCATTAGTTGTTGGAGGACCTCCTTCATCTTCTTACAGCTATTGGGATCAACCGCGCAATCCTCACAGTCACTGTGCAGCCTTTCAAACTCCTCGTACCCAATTAATACTTCCCTCACTTTCTTCATAGGGGTCTTTACTTGTTCTACCCCTCTAATTAGGAAATTCTCTCCCAGTCCCTCAATGGAGTTAACAGTTGGTCCGGCATGCCCTGGGAAAGGGTTATCTCCTACATTTGGAGTGTCATAACTGAAGTTAATGACCTTCTGATCCAGCAAATCTTGCACCCTAAACTTGAGGGCTAAACACTTTTCAGTCGTATGCCCTGGCGATCCAGCATGGTAATCACATCTAGCATTAGCGTCATACCCTCGAGGAGGAGGCGTAGGAGGGGGCCCTAACGGCTTGATTTCTACCAATCCCTTTTGGATTAACATTGGAAGGATCTAAGTATCTGTAATGGGTATAGGGTCAAAGTCCTTCCATTGCCTCCTTTGTTCCCTTCGGGAATGCTTCTGTTGTTGCTGATTTTGAGGGGGTGGCGCCCTTGGCTATTGGATCTGGAGCGTAGGAGAGGCTTGACCAGAGGTCGTGGCCGCCACGTAAGGGTTATAAGGTACTTGAGTATACCTATCAGCAGAAATGGAGTTGGCCTCCTTCTTCGAACTGTTTCCGGGGTACCTTTTGTTGTTATATTGATTTGAAGACGGTGTTCCAATCTTTCCACTTTTTAATCCATTCTCGATCCTTTCCCCAATGATAACCAAATCCGCAAATCCTGTTGAGATAGATCCAATCACCTTTTCATAGTATAATCCTTACAGAGTTCCCATGAATGTATCTACTAGCTCGCTTTCCCGCAATAGAGGTTGCACACGAGAGGCTAGCTCCCTCCATCTCTGGGCATACTCCTTAAAAGATTCAATCCCTTTCTGAGACATGTTTTGCAATTGCATGCGATTAGGGGCCATGTCTACATTATATTGGTATTGCCTTATGAAGGCACTTGTCAAATCCTCCCAGTTCTTGATGTAGGTCCTTTCCAGTTGCATGTACCAGTCAAAGGATGCCCCACTAAGGCTGTCTTGGAAAGCATGCATCATTAGCTTTTCATTCTTAGCGTGTGCCTCCATCTTTTTGGAAAACATACGGATGTGATTTTTGGGACAACTAACCCCTTTATACATCTCGAAGTTGGGTGCCTTAAACTTGGGAGGAACGACCATGTCGGGTACCAAACACATTTCCAAGGCAACAATCCCAAAGATCTTGGATCCTTCCACAGCCCTTAACTGTTCCTCAATTATCTTATACTTTTCATCCTCCTTTCTTCCTTCCATGGCAGCTAGTTTGGTTTCACGAACTACTTGCCTTGAGTCTTCTTCTCCATATTGGAGGTGCCAGTCATCAGAGACCTCACGAGTGACAGGTATCTGTATAGGTCGTGATTCTCCATTGTGCTCGGGTGGAGGAACAGACCCTACAGGAGGTTGAGTGTTAGTCTTCCCTTTTCTAGCCTCTAATGCTTCGCGTTCCAAGCCAGCCGCAAATCCCAAAAGAGGATTACTATCTTCATACTGGGGAGGAGGGGTAGGGACACTCCTACGGTTACTAGCCTCAGTGTCTCTTGCTATCATATTCTCAATAGCTCGAGTCAGTTGGTCGATTTTGTCCTTCATTTCCTCCACATTTCCCTTGACAACATCCACATCTCCTTTTAGAGCAGCGTGGTTCAGTTCCATTTGTTCCATAGCCTTTTTTTGGTGAGCACGAGTATTGGGTCGAGACGTCAGATTGTTGCGATGATTCTGAGAAAAGATATGGAAGAATGATTTCTGTTTGATGTTTTTTTTAATTATGTTATGAATGCATGAATGTATGAGTATGCAGAAATTATTTTTATTTCAGGAATCTTAAACTTTCATTTATTAAGATTAAAGCCAAGGATAATGGAAAACAAATACTTTTATTAATGAAAGGAAAGTACTAGGGTCAAAGCCCCATTTATTACATAAGGAAAACCAAACTAGGGATAAACCCTTAAATTATTCATAACAAAAAACCAAACATAAGAAGTCATTACATAGAAAAGCTAAATCCTCCTCCTAATCCTAGCCCTAAACTCCTCCACCATCTCACGACAAAGTGCAAGAAAATCGACAATCTCTTTGACCGGCTTGAAGATATCAGCCATGTACTCAACTTCCTTTAAACTTCGAGGGATCTCGTGGATGAGATCGTTGGATAGTAAGACCAATTTCAGATACCTTTCTCGATAATATGCCTCGTCATCTCGTAACTTTACCATGATCTCTAAATCCTCCCTAGTAGTTTGCTCTAGCTGTTGGTTATGTTCTTCAACATAAATGCCCCATGCCCTTAGATCTTCGTAGGAATCCTGAAGCTCCCCATATAGCCTTCTAAGTTCTTGGTTCTCCTCTTGAGTTTCTAACCATCCTTCTGGCCGTAGGGCAAGAAGTTCTTCGGCTAATCTCAATTGCACAGTTGCATCTAGGGCTTGCCTTTTGCTCTCGAGAAGAGCGCTAGATAAGCTTTGAACTTCAGCTTCAAGGTTGTGGATATGCCTATCATATCCCTCCTTGAATTCTCTTTGCGTTGACGTCATCCAAATGTCCCTCCACTCGTCCCTTTGACGCCAGGCTCTATCTAGTTGCTTCTTGTGGTCTTTGAGGCGTGAACTCACAGCTTGAAGGTCGGCGTAAGCTTGTTCCTTATTCTCTTCCTCCATCTGATCTATCCCCTTATTGATCTTTGATTGCTCCATAACTTCATTGAGACTCCTTCTTAACTGACTACTTTCTCCAGTGGCTTGGTAATATTTACCTTCCAACTCTTCTTTTTCTTTTTGTAATTGTGCAATACTCTCTCTGAGTCTTTCACTTTCCTCTATGGAGATTGCGGCAGGTGGGGGAACCTTGGATTAATAGGACGATCCAGAGTAAAAGGCAACTTCACTATACTCACCCTTTCTTTCATCCATTGCAGATATGGTACCCTAGATTCTTCTCTTGGTCTTTTAAGACTGCCCCTCCCTTTGATACTTAGCTTCCAAGCTTGAGCAATCTTTAGAACATCGGGATGATTTCCAGCTACATTTTGTAGGACAAAGCCTTCTAACAACCTATCCTCTGGCTTGTTGGCCAATGGATGCCCCAATTTCCTCATTGATAAGACCGGATTGTAACTTATGCACCCTCTTGATCCTATCAACGGTACATTAGGGAAATCCCCACAGCTTAGGACCACGTCGTCTCGATGGAATATTTGAGGGAACCACAAGATGTCTTTATCACCAAGAGATACCAAATATTGAGACCAATCATAGGCTTTCATTTTCCCATATCCCTTAGATCCCTTACTAGGTGAGAACACAACCATTTGTACAATAACTGAGAGCAACACAACATAGCCCCTCCCCTTCTTTCAAATTTTTGGTGAAGGGTAAAGTATATATCTGCGAGGAGGGCCGGTGTAGGATCTTCTTCTCCAATGGTTACAGCCAAGAATACATTAATGGCAGCGACTTCTACAAAATTCTTCGCGCTCGGGAATAGAACTAACCCAGAGATGAGGAGTACCATGATAGCGTCCATGGCTCCCCAATTTTTGCAAGCAGCAAAATGACTGGCTTTCTTCTCCAAGAACCCTTTAGAGAACCCATGAAAGTCTTCTTGAACCTTTAAGTTAGCTTGTAAGTCTTCCTCATGGATATGAAAACCACTTGCCATTTCTTTGAAGGTAGGGCGATACCCTAAAGCCTTGAATGGACCTTTGTTGTTCTTGGGGAGACCCAGCATCCTACGAACTTCTTCTAGAGTGGGGGCTATTTGAAAGTCTTGAAACTGGAAGCACCTTAACTCTGTGTCGTAAAACTGAGCCAAGGCGGTTAGGCCCTCTTCTTGAATAGGAGTAGTGACCAGATCTAATATATCCCCATACTTACGAATTAGGGGCTTTCTCCTTTCCTGAGGCAACCCCCTAACATAAGCTTTTAAGCTCCATATGTCAGACGTTCTTACTTTGATCGTGAGAGTTTTCTTTTTCCCGAATTCCATTATCTTTGATTTTAACCCCTTTTTTTGAAAATATTTAAGATTCCTGTGACATGATAATGCAAAAAGAATTTATGAGGATGATGAATGCAAATTTTATATACTTTGATTAGGGTAATGTGAAATGCAAGCATGCCCTAGTAAAGGTAGGCTCCCTAGCATAGGTTGGATCTATGTTTTGTCTACCCAATCCCCTCACATGTAGGATATAAAGTTCGGACGACATAACGACCCTATAAGGTACAGACTATACCCTTGTTTTACCATGAGAAGGAGCATGCCTTCCTATGGTAATCCTTCGGGATAAGTCTCATCTGGGTAGGACCCTAGTAACAGCCCTTGAGGGTTGAATACGTAGGGTCTCCATGAGTTGGTAAGGGGTAGGCTAAAAGTTCTCAGAGTCTCGGACCACATCCAAACCATCCTCTACGTTAGGGGCTAGCCCTTTCATGAGGACACCTTTGGAAGGATCTATTCTGAGTGTGGCATCAATGAATTATTGGGGATGTCGCATCCCCCCTAAAAACATTTCTGTTCCACGTCCTAATCTAGGGTTGTACTCCAAGCTTGGGCTTTAGCTTCACACATCATTTTACCCAATCCAATGCATGATGACAAATGTAAAAAAAAAACATAGACAAATATAATAACCGAAAACAAATTAAAACATAAAATAAATCATAATAAAAAATAAAGAATAAAAACAATAAACACCCAAAACAAACAAGGACCCTAAAACCTAAGGTTAGGAGGGACTCTCTTTAGGGATGTACATCCCAGCAGAGTCGCCAGCTGTCGCGGCCGACAAAAATATTCGAGTCGCCATCATATTTTTTAAGGGAAATAATGATAAACCTAAAAATCCTTAATCCCAAGGGTAGAGATTCCTAAGGTTCGGAAGTCGGTTAAGTGAAGGGAAGGTGTTAGGCATCCATCACCTCCATTGAACTCAATGGGATCCTCTTTAAGTTTTAGGGTATATTTATTTGTTGTTTGTCTTTTTATTTATTTTACAAAAGAATCCTAAGTTTTTTATTAATTATACTCGCTAGGGTTTACAACCCTATGCCTACGTACCTCCAATTTTGAAGGATCAGAGTAACCGTAGTTCACCTCCCCTATTCCTACCCCCCTAATCCTATTCCCATTCCTAATCCTAAACCCAATCTACTATTTATACTCTTGGATAAAGAGTTCTATCCCTTGATCTATTATTTATACTCCTAGATAAGGAGTTTTATCCCTTAATCTATTATTTATACTCCTAGATAAGGAGTTTTATCCCTTAATCTATTATTTATACTCCTAGATAAGGAGTTTTATCCCTTATCCATTATTTATACTCTCGGATGGAGAGTTCTATCCCTTATCCATTATTTATACTCTCGGATGGAGAGTTCTATCCCTTATCCATTATTTATACTCTCGGACGGAGAGTTCTATCCCTAATCCATTTATTTATACTCTCGGATATCAAGAGTTCTATCCCTAATCCATTTATTTATACTCTCGGATATCAAGAGTCTTATCCCTAATCCATTTATTTATACTCTCGGATATCAAGAGTTTTATCCCTTATCCATTATTTATACTCTCGGACGGAGAGTTCTATCCCTTATCCATTATTTATACTCTCGGACGGAGAGTTCTATCCCTAAATCCCTTTGGCCTATGTTTTAACTCTTGGAACCTAAGAGCTTTATCCCTTTTCCAATCCTTATTTTTATTATTAAAAATATCCCCTTAATTTATAAAAAGAAAGAAAATTAATTTTAGTAATTTATAAAGAAAACCATATTTTATCCCTTATCCCAAAAACCCTATTCCTTTATTTATACTCCCTGAAATTAGAGCTCTATCCCATGTTGAAAACCCTAGAAGTCCCTTAGATATCCCACATAAAATAACTTGAATTTTCATAAAAAACGAATAAAATCCCAAATGTCATTATGCTAAAAACTAAAATTTATCCCCCAAATTAATCCCAATAGATAAAAAATAATTTTCTTGAAAAAAACATCCCAACCTTAAAAATTTCCTTTGAAATCCTAAGGGTCTTTGAAAATTTGAAAACAAAAGACTTAATAATTATTCTAACACCAAAACCCAAAAATCCTAATTAATTATTTAAATCCGAATTAGGTGATTAAATTAAGTGATTAATTTAAAACCTAAACCCAAAAAAACCTTATTGAATTATTAAATTAAGTCATTAATTTAATAACACCCTAAAATCCCGTTCCTAATCCCTAATCAAATTTTAAATTAAATTGTTACTTCAATCATAAACCCATAAATCCTAATTTTATAACCCTAATCGTTTTATTAAACCTAATTTATTAATTAAACTAAGTAATTAGATTAATCAATAAATAAACAACTAAAGGGGTGTATTTCTTACTGAGCTAGTAATGGGCTTGCCATACTAGGGGTGTGGGAAGTAATTAGGGCGCAGGGCCCAATTACGAAATCCAGTTCTAAAAAAAAAAGAAAAAAACAGTTACAGTGGGGAGAGTCTGATCGTTGACTCTCCCTGTGTCACATGATCATGATCGTACGGGTTAACCGAAATGCTATCCCAGCCATTGATTTTGAATACCAATCTAGGTCATTAGAACGCACGGTCCAGATTGATAGTTACCATATGCCCTCAAGGGCGTGCACGTGGGACATCAGTTGACCCCCAACGGTCAACTTGATCTAACTTTCCGGAGGGATCCACGTGGCATGGATCAAAGGTCACACGGAAGGGGTATAAGACCCCAACCCTCTTCAGCCCACCCTCATTTTCCCATTTTCTTTCTCTCTCTTCGCTCCCCTTCCTCTCTCTACTCCTCTAACTCTTTTGCCTCTCTCTAATCCCCCACCGCCGGTGAACCCTCCGGCCACTGCGCACCACCCCAAACCACCCTCTATTTCCAGAATCTGGTTGAGGATTCAACCGAAAAATTCAAGCATCAAGAACCCTAACCCCTCCCCAACCCAGAAACCCAAATTCCCCCTTGAACCCAAGAACCCTAACTCAAACCGTATAAACCCTAACCCAGAATTGTATGAACCCTAACCCTACATCGACCAAAATCCAGAAACCCTTTGAACCCCCAAGAACCCTAACCCTACATCCTATGAACCCTAACCATACATTTACAAAAAAACCCAGAAACAAACAACAACAATAATCAGAAACATAATCTAAAAAAAAGCTAAGTTTTTCTCTTTATTTACCGTCTGTGCCGTGAAATTGGTCGTATGTTTGTTGATCCCTTCTTCTTCTAATCTCCTTTTTCTTTTTGCAGGTGGGTCTGAGCTCAGAGGAATTAGGGTTCTAGTGATGAACCTTAAGTCTCTATTTGAAGATCGTGAGCTTTAGGTGAAGGGAGGGTTTCGCGCAACCGCAAGAGTTTTTTTACTTAGGGTTTTTTCTCCCCCAAATCTGAATTCTCTTTTAGTTTTTATAGGTACAAATTAGGTTTAGATTCAATTAGATTTTGTAAATTTTGGATTTGATTAAGATTTGATTTGTAATTTTGATTCAGCTTTGATGTTATTGATTGTAACTTTTCGATTTAGGGTTCCATTTGTAATCTTGATATGATTGTAAATTGTACGAATTTGATTTGTGAGATTAATGAAAACGATTTGCTTTGATTGTGTTATGATACAATTTGATTCTGCGCAGTTAGGGTTCCTTAGTGAGGAAGACGACCCAATGGGTCAACTATTTTGACCCAATACCCAAAAATAATAATATCAATAATATATAAAATACATAATAAATAACCACCAGAACCAATAAAAATAACAAACGGAAATTCTATTATCCATAATAATATACAAGCCATATGAATAAATAATAATAATGAATTAATAACCGGATTAAAAGAAATAATAAGATAAATAAATAAAAATAAAAAAAAAGATACCTCAATATTAATATCCCCCATCACTAGATTTTAATATATAATAAAAATCCTAATTATTAATAAAAACATTATTCCTAATTAATAAATAAATAAATAAAAAGCCAAGCAAAAAAAAGATTTAATCAAAAACCACTAATAATAAAAAAAATTTAAACAAAATTCTAAATATTATCTAATAAAATTAATCTAAAACTTTTAAATTCCTAATTAATAAAATAAAAACCCTTACATGAAACCCAAACCCCAAAATAAGTCTAAATGCACTAGCAGGCCCCCCAAAAGCCCAGATGACATTGACTGACACGCCCTAATAGCACAAGAAAAAAAATCCAAAAGATGAGAAAAACACTGGTCAAAATTTAGGGTACTACAATGGTAGTCATGGATCCATCCAAGGTCCATCTGACGCTGGAGGTCCTCTTATACAAAAGAGCATCCCTGATTGTTTACCGAGCAAATCAGACAGGAATTGTAATCGTGCCGCGGCAGATTATGATATTGGCTTTGCCTTGAGTGCATTGTCACTAAGTTGACATTCATTGGACGGATGTCGTGGTTCTGAATGATGTTGGAATTTGCATAAGTCATGTTGACCCCACTAATTCGGTGCTCTTGGATCCATTCGAGATCCAATTGTCCCTGTAGAGCTGATTGCACCACAGAACATCCTTGATTATTTTTAGAGCAGATATCACACTGGTGATAATTGTGAGGTGGCACATGGCCATATCCACTCTGTCTGCGATGCATCTTAACCAGATTGGTCCTCAATAAGAGTACATCGTGAATTTGATAGCTGTCATTGGACTCTCCCTCTATCAAATTTACCCCAGCTTTCTCGTGTTGAGGCAGCGGGTTCGTAAGAACATTTGGATTCGTATATTTGAAATATAAGACCCCGCATCTAACAAGCTTTTGTACGTCAGATTTAAAACTGAGATAGTTCTCTATGTTATGCCCTAACCCCCTTTGATGGTAAGGACAAATCTGATCCGCTTTGAACCAAAAAGGAGGATTTTTCGGTACTGTAAGAGGAGACCTGGTTTGGACATGACCCTTGACCAGTAATAATGGAAACAGTTATGCGTACAACATTGGTATAGGGTCGAACCCTGGAGGTCGTGTTGTACGGTTGTTGTTGTACGGAGGACGAGCCTGCTGAAGAGGCTATTGTGTCCTTTACTGATATTGCTGTGATTTGGTTGGCTTTGTGCAACCCGAGGTTGATACGTAGGAACAGGCACAGGGTTGACTGCAGGAGTTACGGCTGCTACTAGTTGGTATCATCGCATTTTCTTTCCGAGAGAGATATTCCCAATATCTTGCTCTTTTTTCTTAGGGAGAGCACTACCGTATCTTTTTGTACTGCTTGATAATCCAGCGTCTTTAACTAAATGTCCTTCTCGGACCGCTTCCTCAAGACAAACTCCCATGCCCACCATCTAGGTGAAGTCACTGGGCGCACTGGCGACCATTCTGTTGTAGTAAAATGAGCTTAAGGTCTTTAAGAAGATCTTTGTCATCTCTTTTTCTTCAAGAGGTGAACAAATCTGGGCGGTAATTTCACGCCATCTCTGAGCGTACTCCTTAAAGGTTTCCTTATCCTTTTGTGACATTGATCTGAGCTGATCTCTGTCTGGTGCCATATCCAGGTTATACTTATACTGCTGAACGAAGGCAGCGCCAAGATCTCTGAAAGTAGAGATCTTATTGCGGTTTAAACCCATGTACCATTTGAGTGCGGCACCGGTTAAACTATCCTGAAAGTAGTGAAATTATAGCTCCTGGTTCTTTGTCTGAGCTGACATTTGCCGAGCGTACATCATTAAATGACTTTGAGGGAAAGAGTTACCCTTGTACTTTTCAAAATCAGGCACTTGGAACTTGTGCGGAATTTTCACATTGGGGACCAAACAAAGGTCTGCGGCGTGCTTTCCAAATAAATCCTGATCGCAAATGGCTTGCAGTTCCTTCTGCATTTCCAGGAATTGTTCCTGGAACTCATTCATTCTGTCGAACATACTTTTGTTTCCACCAGAGGGTATCTGTGGAATCTGTCCTTCTGGGACAGTATGTACCACGGGCGGTGGTATAGTCATCATGGCAGAGACTCTTGGTGTCTGCCGAAGTTTGTAACCTTCAGGAGTTGCTGTCATGCCCCTAGCATCTTCGCTTTCCCGAAGTTTGTAACCTTCAGGCCCAGCGGCTCCTGCTGAAGTTTATGGATCTTCCATGATCGGTGGAATATATCCTTCCGGGATATAGTTAATAGGCATGCCCCAGGGACGATCTTTCGGCATTTTGTATCGAGGATCAGACTTTTCCACTATGGGCGTCGATGTGATCTCTGAGATCACCGTCCTTTGTTGTTGCATCTGAGCTTCTGCTAGAGCTTGCATGTCGTTATGAAGCTTTCTCATATCTTCTTTCAGAGTGTTGATCTCTTCTCTTAACTCTCTGTTCTCTTCCTCGAGATCATCCATCTTTTTCTGACGATTGGCCCGAGTATTGTACGAATGAGACAGTTTGACTCTAGAATCGAGACGTAAACGTGAGATTCGTAGGTAAGAAGAATGCGTGATGCGAGAATGATGAATGATATGCAATGATTTTATTAATTATATGTTTTTGTTTATTCAGAGTAAACTTCGACAATTAGATTGCAAATATCAAACAGTGGGAAAACCCCATTTTATTGAATTAAAAGGATTGCGGAAATGGAAATACAGTAGATTACAAAGTGTTGCGAAAGGAAATCTAAGCTAATGGATCCTAAGTCCTCTCTGAAGAGAGCTCAGGTGCTGGTTTTGGTACTTTCCTTTTCTTTGACCGGGGCTCTTCGGCCGTTGTCGGGTTGTCATTCCTTTGCCAAGCAAAAGGAGCGAGCAAATTCCTTTGGTCATCCTGATTCTCTACAGCATGTTGCTCTAAAATCTCAATCAGAGCATCTTTTTCTTTTAATAGTTGCTATATTTTCTTGCACTCTACATTGAGAATACGGTACTTGTTCTTCCAAGACCTCTTCTCCTGCTGAACTTTGCTGAGAGTAACCTGGAGCTTTTCTGTCTCAGACATAAAATAAAGGACAGAGTCCCTTAATGGAAGAACATCCTGACGAGGGTAAGGCATCCTCAGCTTGAGAGCTCTAGTTTGTACCCAGTGGAAATAAGGCTCCACCGAGACACAATCTGGTTTTCCTAGAGACCCTCGATCCTTTCCTATGAACGTGTTTCCAGGCATGCACTATTTTTGTCTTTAGTGCCCTGTCATTTTCTCCTTCCTTGAAGAAAAGACCTTCCAAATAAGCATTACGTGGGACATGCCTCATCGGGTATCCAAATTGAAGACGAACTAACACTGGATGATAGTTGATTCCCCCCTTAGTTCCTATAAGGGGTACATTTGGGAAGTTTCCACAACGGTTAATGATTCTGATCCCGTCATAGATTCGATTGTACCAATCGATGTCAGAGTTGGTAAAAGACATGATTCTCTGCGACCAACGTAAAGTATTCTTTTGATCCCAAAATGCAGCAGACTTTGGCAAATAGGAAGTGAACCATTTGTAAAGCAGGGGTACACAGCATGTGATCATTCCTCCACTGTATAAATTCCTTAAGTGTACCAAATGATACGCATCTGCGAGCAAAGTCGGTAAAGGGTTGCCAATCAGAAAAATCTTAATGGCGTTGATATCTACAAAGTTATCGATGTTGGGAAACAAAAATAACCCGTAGGTGAGCAAAACAAAGATGCTCTCGAAAGCGACCACGTTCCCTATACTAGCAAAGTATAGAGCTTTCTCTGTTAAGAACTGGGCTGGCAAATCCTGAATTCCGCCCTTATTGGTTATGTGATTCCTGACCTCTGACTCATCCAAATAAATTGCTCTTGCAATGGTATGATCCTTTGGAATTTCTTCCAGTCCAGAAAAGGGAGCCTGATCAGTAATATGTAGATCAGTCAGGTGAGAGTACTCCTCCAGTGTTGGTGCTAGTTGATAATCCGAGAATGTGAAATAGAGATAAACCAGATCGTAGAACTGGATTAGTGTGGACAGGATTCCTTCAATTACATGGACCCTTAACAAGGACAGCGAGCCTCCGTACTTGGCTCTGAAAGCCTCGTGATTGGTGATCATCCTCGCCAAACCTCTCAAATCCTCTAGTTTTGGAACCTTGAAGATGTACTTATGAGTTTTCCTTCTACCGAAATCCATTAGCGCAATCTCCTTTCTATGACATTTGCAATCATTGTCTTAGTTTAATTTGAAACAGAGAGACTAGAAGAGAAGATTTTTCTTTGTTTTAATGTTTTTTAAATGAATGTATGAATGCAGCACACAAAAACATAGCAAAAACATGGGGTCAAAGGGTCGGTGTCATGAAGTCAAGGCTCTACCCCCTCCCCCCCCAAAGGTTTATACTGGTTATTTTTTGCACCTGTCCGCAAAATCATTGATCCCTCTTGGGATGACAACAGCAAACGAATCACCAGCGAGCTGATGTATCCTAGAGTGATCTCAAATATGGGTAGTATCGCGTGACAACTATTTCTGATAATTTCCGCACTACAAAATGATTTCAGCCTACTAAAAACCTCAGCTTCTCAGATAACCCAGTCGACCACACTACTTTCAACAACCGAAGTCGTATAGGCAATGTATCTGCAAAGGGAGTCTCCACTGAGTTTAATGGTCGACCGGGGACTCTTAGCTGGAATTCACTCCCAGTAAGATTACCCATATTGCCATCACCTATCTTAGGTGTATACTCAATATTTCCACATGCGGCATCACACGCATTCCCATTAGCAAAAAAATAAACACAGATATCAATTAGGAAAAGCAGTATATATATTCGTCTTAATCATCCTAGACCTCTAGTCTTATGATCCTATACAGACAATGGATCCCCGGCAGAGTCGCCATTTCTGTGGCACCTTGTTGAACTTAAAGGTTTCCACCAAAGATTATAAGAAATAGAAGAAGGCCCCACGGTGGGCGCCATTTTTTCTGTAGCGCGATTTTTGTGGTCCTGAGTCACGATCGCTTGGGTACTACTGTTCGATTCATTTTTTATCCTATTGAGCTTATTAAAGAAGGCAAATAGATGTCTCCAATTAACCCTGCTTGCATACTGAGTTTGAACAGTGGTCTGTTAGGTTACATATGCGATTAAGATGTGGGTCCTTCTTCGGTTTATTTTGTCTAAGATCAGAATGCCTGGACTATTTGCGAGGTTTTTGGTAAGATGTTAGGATTTAATGCTTCTGGGTTGATATATGGGGGTACTGGATTTGGGTCTTTGATTAGTATGCTCGCTAAGATTTCTTGTAATCTTATGCCTATGTATTCCCGTTTAACGAAACAGGGAAATCAGAGCGATCGTAGTTCCTCCTATTTTATGGGAGGAAAAAGGTTGTTTTGGTGTCTTGTTCAAAGCCCCATACGTGAAGCTAAAGGTGATTTGTATCTTGTTCAAAGCCCAAGATGTGAAGCTAAAAGATTTAAGATTAGAGAGAATTAGTCATCTCTAAAGAGGAGTTGTTGATGTTTGTACAATGTGAGCAAGGCACAGATTTGATGCTAAAAGGTTGATTGACTAAACCGGGGTTTCCTTATACAAAGCCTAAGCGGAGGCTGGAAGTTTGACTTTTCAGGGGAAAATGTTCTTTCTGTCTTGTACAAAGCCCAAGATTGAGGCTAAAGGGAAGTTGACTCAACAAGAGAGTCTTTTATACTCAACAAGAGAGTGTTTTTATGTGTCTTGTACAAAGCCCAAGACGGAGGCTAAAAGGTGATTGACTCAACAAGAGGGTCTTTTATACTCAACAAGAGAGTGTTTTGCTGTCTCGTACGAAGCCCGAGATAAAGGCTAAAAGGGGATTGACTCAAGAGAGTCCTTTATACACAACGAGTGATTTTGGTATCTTGTACAAAGCCCGAGATGGAGGCTAAAAAGGGTTTGACTCAACAAGAGAGTCTTTTATACTCAACAAGAGAGTGATTTTCGTATTTCGTACGAAGCCCGAGATGGAGGCTAAAAAGGGTTTGACTCAACAAGAGAGTCTTTTATACTCAACAAGAGAGTGATTTGGTATCTCGTACAAAGCCCGAGATGGAGGCTAAAAAGGGTTTGACTTAACAAGAGAGTCTTTTATACTCAACAAGAGAGTGATTTTGTATCTCGTACAAAGCCTGAGATGGAGGTTAAAAGGAGACTGACCCAACAAGAGAGTCTGAAAAGGTTAGCTCCGCTTGGGCGAATCATTTGCACAAAGCCCAAGAGGAGGCTGTCTTATCGCTCTGGATTCTGGAGATCCGGAAGCGAGTCCAAGTGTGGGGAACTCTCATGAGAGAGACCAGGTTTTTGCCTATGTTTGAAGGGAACTTGAGAATGTCTTTGAGACTCAAGGGTCTTAGACTGTCCAAGTCTAGAGTTTTATCTTTTGTACAATGCCTAAGAGGATGCACGGGAATTAAGGGATGAGTATCAACCCTAAAGTGGCCAGAGGTTTGACACTGGAAAGACTGCTCTAGAAAAGGATGACTAAGTTCTGTCTTATACCTTTCAGAGGTCGTCAGGGTCCTTGTATTAAGCCCAAGAGAAGGCATGAGAACTTCTTAGAAGCCGAAGGGTCCTTGTACAACGCCCAAGAGGAGGCGGGGATGCTTTTAGGAAGCCTGTGGGTCCCCAAACCCCGAGAAGTTCAAGACATGCTATTCACCAAGAATAGATCAAACCAGGAAAGTCTGAGAATTTGGAAGAGACTCAAGAGATACTATTCACGGAGAATAGATCAACTCTGGGGAGTAGAGTTTCTTTGACAATTTTTAAGAGTGACAGTCTGAGAAAGAATTCACCGAGAATGCTGCCTTTCACGTCTCCATATTGTTTAACCCCAAGAGGAGGGAAGACTGTATCTGGAAATCCTATGGGGATCTAGTTTTGTTTGTATTTAAGAGTGACCAACAGGGCTTTACCTAGTGCTAGACGTAGTTGCCGGGGAAAACTCTAAATAGCTATACTAGTATTACACAGGGGATATTGGACAAGTATATAAAAGTTTGTGAAAGAAGACTTACAGTGAAACAACCCCACAATACAGTTATATACATATGAAAGCGCTAAATGAAAGCGGATAAACACTAACTCGGTTGTAGAGCTTCCATGCTGTTTGGTTAGTTGTTCAACAAAGAAAGCTTTGATAATAATATTATATTCGACATCAAAGGACAATGTGCTCTAAAAAGTTGTTGGGGCTTACAGCTCGAGGAGAGGCCCAAGTTTTAACGATGATTGCACGTGGTTTTGTAAACTGTACAGAGGGACTTATACAATATGTGAGGCCCACAAAGTTTTTATGTACAAGGGGGTTGGGTCTTACACTCTATTAGAGGCCCAAAGAGTTTGAAAAGAAATGGGGCTTATAACGCGAGGGTAGGCCTAAGTTTTAAACTGGTGACCGCGCCAAGATTCTTCTTTTAACGCAGAGGGGTTATACAGTATCTGAGGCCCAAAATGGTTTTGGTTAAAAGGGGATTGGGTCTTACACTCTATTAGAGGCCCAAAGTGTTTTTGCACAAGTGGTGGGGCTTACAGCTCAAGGAGAGACTCAGGGTTTTGTTTTAAAAGGCGACGATCGCGCCGTAATTTTGAAAATACAACGGGACTTATACAACATCTGAGGCCCAACAAAGGGTTTGCATTTACAAAGGGTTGGGTCTTACACTCTACTAAGAGGCCCAAAGTGTTTTGAAAATGAGTGATGAGGGTTGAAATCAAAGAAACTCTATTTTGTTTTGCTTTAAAAGTAAATATTTAAAGAAAATCAATAAAATGATAAAAATACCAAATGAGTTTGAATAAGCCACTTGTGATTTTTGTTTAAGGTTTGAAAAATGAGGTTTTAATCACAAGATGAATTAAAACTCATTTGGTTTTGATTTTCAAGGTAAATATTCACTTTTAAAATGTTTATAAACAATAAAAAATGAATTTATTCACAAAATACTAATTATATTAAATAAATAATATAAACTTGATTTTTTTTGTGGAATAAAATATTTCAATCTTTTTGTGGTTTTTTGCAAAAAGAACCAATCAAAATTAATTAAAATTGAGGAAGTTATTAATTTTTCAAATCATTTAAAATAATAAGAAAAATAATAAAATAAATGAAAAAGTGGTAAAAAATAGGGTCTGGGCGAGGGGGATTCGAACCCCAGACCTCTTGTGTACTGGGCGCGCTCCTTGCCACTGGGGTGGTGATACATCCGTTGATTGGAACAAAACCACAAATATACAAGGTTTGTCTTGCTTTCTAGGCATGGCCGAGACAAGACAAGGCAAGATTTTGGTCAGAAACGTGAAGGCCATAACTTTCTCATTTCTCCATGGATGGAGACAAAATTTATATGTATCTGGCCTAGAATTTTACAAGGAATCCAATGGTGGTGGTGGTTTTTCCAGAAAACAAATCCTCCTCAAAACCCGATAGTGGTTTTGAAATAGGCCATGTTTTGCATTTTCTGTGCTACCTCTTGGTACAGGTATGAATTACATGATAAATTGGTGCAAACATAACACATATAACATGTATAAGAGATGCATGATCAGTGGACCTCAAAGCAAGGCATATTTCAGAGAGTTCAAGTTGTGGTGCTTACCTCTTTTGGAGCTTTTGGCCTATCTGCCAACTGTTTTGTTCCAGGAATGTTTTAATGCTTTGTGTAATCTCAAATGATCCCTTAGAAGCTTTTAGAGTGGTTGGAACCAACTGGAAACCTCAAGAATGGAAACTGGCCCTTTCTTGCAAAAGGGACAAAAGTGGCCAAAATAGAAACTCTCTCAAATGGTGTTCCAGATGTGTGGAACCATTTGGGACAATTCAAGGATGATATTTGGAGTGTGTTTGAGGTTTTATCTGCTTTGGAAAGTGACTGAATCAAGACATGGCTTGAAAAATGCAAAAAGGCCCTATTTTGAGGTTTTGGGAGAGGACTTTGAGATTTTGGTGTTACAGGTCACTTGTGAGAGTTTGGACAACTTAGATATGACATATTGGATGTGTTTGGATCATGAGATGTGATGGAATTGCTCTCTAACTCAAAAACTCAGAGTTACCTTGCTAAAGAAGGCATTTTTGCCTAGAGAAAGAGATTTTGAGGAAAGCAAGTGTTGTAGTGTTTTGGTGTACTTAAACTGAGCACAAATGAGCTCTATTTATAGTAGAGCAAGTTTGTTTTGGCTGCAATAGTGAATGGCAACTGCAGCAGAGGTTTGGCCAATGTTGATCAATAGGAATCCAAGTCTCCTCTAGCCATTGACTAGAGGTTAGGGCACAGGCTGCTGGTTCCCTTGATCTTGGATAAGTCTTGACTGAATTCAGTTGGAAATGGCTCTGTCCATGCCACCTTGGTGCATCCATTAAATGCTCCAAACCAAAATTGGAGTCTTGTCTCTCTTTTAGGCATTTCTAGGTTTGGCATGCTACTTTTGGTTCTAAAGACTTGGGAGGCTGATGGATCAATGTTTATCCCTCCTTGGTCCCCCCTTGAGGTGTTCAGATGGATAGATTTGCTTGCCCTTTGCAAATTTTGAGCAAATCGAGCAAAATCCCCAAATCTGCCTTGCCATGATAGTTTGCAGCAGGGCATATTGGCATGGTCATATCTCATGGTGTAAGTGGAGTTTCATGGAGTTCTTAGCCATTTTGGAAAGCCCTCATATGATACAACATGTGTTTGATCATAGTTGGTCTTGATACTTTTTGGATCCAAGTGAAAAATGCCACTACATTTGGAAAAAAGACAAGACAGATTCTGACTTAGTGAAAATTTCACTAAGTGTTGGAAAAAGTAACATTTCATGTTTTCATCAATTTTGATCATTCCATAACTCAAAATCCATGATGAATTGGAATGAGGTGTAGTTGAAGATTTTGTAAAGGGCCATGAGAGCTACAAATCCATATTTGAATGGGGAAAAATGTCCTTGTGGTTTAGGAGTTATGATCCTCCAAAGTTGGTACCCAAGCCACTTTGTTCCATAACTTAGAAAATTTCTAAGTGTTTTATGGTTACCCCTTTTACAAGTTATCCCACTTTTCTTGATTTTTCTTGATGAATGATGATCCCAATCACACATTAACATCATTTTAGCGTCAAAGAACCATAATTGTGAAAAATCTCAAAAAGTCAAAGTTGACTTTTGTGCACAGTTGACTTTTTGCTAGATGAATTCCAAACTGTGCGATCCTCTATGAAATCAAGTCCTTGAACTAAATCAAACTTGATGGATTGATTTCATAGGTGTTATAGGATGTATTGAATCATGTCATAGGGTTTGGGAGCATGTCCTGGTCAAAAGTCAAAGATATAGTTGACTTTTCCTTCAAAACCCTAATTGTGGTTCAGATGAAATTGAAACTTATTGATCAAGCTTCTTGGATCAATCTATTGTTGAAAATGGATCAATGTGGTTTATTAGAGACCCTCAAATCATGTCTTGAGGTCTTGGCTCATGATTTATCCTAAAAGTCAACTTAGGGGTGAATTAGGTCAAGAAACCCTAATTCCTGGTTTTTAGTGAATGCATCCCCTGAGGCCAAATTGACTTGATGATTGGGTCCATGAGGTTCCATGGAGTATTTTAGGTTATGCTTTGAAGCATTGGCTCATGCCCAGAGGAAGATTTTCATCTGGAGGCCCTGGTCGACCAAAACCCTAATTTGGTGACACTGGCGATCTTGAGGCTTAATCCACCTGGAATGCTGGAACCTTGTGCCTGATTCTTGTTGTGGGAGTCCTCTTGATCCATTGTGGATGTTTGATAGGTTTAGACAAGTTGAAGATCATGTCATTCCTTGATTGATCCTTTGTCTAAGAGCTCTGAGAGGGCTTGAAACCCTAATTTTTGTTAGTAGTGAATGCTCACCCATCTTTGGGGAGACTGATGAGGTATGATGGTTCCTCCATATTGTGATGATGATTTGCACAATGATGGGAAATCTTAGTGGTCAAAATTTGGGGTATAAGAATTAGCAATCGTCTTCGAGGTTACTGTTAAAGAAATACCAGAAACCTTGGAAAGGATAACATACTCAGTATTTATCTCAATAATGGACGCATTACCCCAAAATTATTTGACAAGATTTGGATAAGTAAAGCCATAGAGCATTTCAAAGTATCCCTTCCAACCTTGTTCAGAAAATGTCTTCCAAAAGTTAAAACTTAGTTTAAATAACTCTTCAAAATCCACAAACTTTTCGTTGATGATAACTAGTTGATTTGGTGAAGAATCGACTAGAGAATTCATCGCAAGTTTGGTTTGATCATCACAAATGAAAATAGTATAAAGAAAAGATTTGAACAAGATTCTAAACACAGGTGAATACGAATCTTGTCAGAAGGACATAAAATGTGAGAAAAATGATGTTACACAAAGACAAGGAGGCATTCTCTCTCGAAACTAGAGTTTAGTTTTTCAGATAGATGTGCTTGATTCATGAATGTTGAAATAGTTACTCTGACTACTAACTAGCAGCAATATTATCACAAAAGGTGATAATACTGTTTCCATAAACACGATCATCTTCTAGTTAATGACTTATTCAGTATAGTCAAGTACTCCATTTTTTTTTTTAAAGATTTCTAAAGATTCTTTTGTTATCAGCTAAAATAATTTCTCTAGAGATCTATTAGAGACTTTGTATTCACTCATACTTGAATAGTTCATTAAGCCAAGGATTTTGCAAAGTAAAGAAATGAACATACCTTTTTTTTTGTTTTTCTTGGTCAAGCTTCAGGGGAGTATTTAGATTTGACCATTGAATTTGAATTTTGTCTTAAGTGGAGCCTTAGACAAGGTGATCATATTTCTCCCCTCCTCTTTGTGATTGTTATGGAATACCTCCATAGGAGCTTGCACAAACTTAATAGAGTCCCTGATTTCAACTATCATGCAAAATGTGAAAGGCGCCAAATCATAAACATTTCCTTCGATGATCTGCTGATGTTTTCTAGGGGTGATGGTAAAATAGTGTAGCCTCTTATGGACAAAGTTGTTTGTGAACCCTGCAAAATACAAGGCTTTTTATAGTGGTGTTCATGATGAGGTGAAGGAGTCCCTCATTGATACCACTTCTTTTGCTGAATGTGAGCTTCCTTTTAGGTACCTTGGGTGCCTCTCACTAGCAGGAAACTTTCTGTGAAGAATTATATGGGCCTTAATAAGACGTTGCAGCACAAAACTCCTCTCATATGCTGGAAGAGTCCAATTTCTAAACAACATTCTGTCTGCAATGACCTCTTATTGGATGAATTACCTACTCTTTCCTAAGAAAGTCATTCAAACTATTGAGGATGTATGTAGGATCTTTTTGTGGACAAGTAGTGATGCTCCCTCTAGAAAGTCTCTTGTGGCCTAGAAGAATGTTTGCAACACAAAACAAAAAAGGGGTGAATATCCTATCTCTTTCTGACTGGAACCATGCTTGCATTGCAAAATTTCTTTGGAATTTCAGCAATAAGAAGGATAACCTTTGGGTGAAATGGATCCACGCTTTCTATTTCAAAGGGATGGACATTGCAAATGTGCAAATTGGACAGAACATGTCTTGGATTATCAAGGCAGTATTGAAAAAATGTGATATCTGTCAAAATATGGCTAGCTGGAACACGATGACTGTAAGATATAGCACAAGAAATGTGTACTTGCATCTCAAGAAAGATGGGCCTAATGTTGATTGGAGGTCTCTTTTTCACAATATTGTTGCAAGGCCTAGCGCCTTGTTCATTTTGTGCTTAGCATGCCATAATAAATTGGCAACTAGAGAGAGATTAAAGAGATTTGGCATGGTAACTGATGGCATGTGCTCTTTCTGCCAGCAAGTGGAAACTATCGAGCACTTATTCTTCTTGTGTCCTATTTTGAAGGCTATTTGGCAGCAGGTTTTAAACTGGTTGGGTATTGTGCATCTGCCTCATGGCTGGCAAGACGAACTTCATTGGATTAGCAAGAAAGGTAAAGGTAAGGGCTGAAAAGTTTGCTTGCTCTGAAGTGCTGCAGCGGAGACATTATATGAAGTTTGGAGACATAGAAATAACATTAGTTTTAACAACAATGTGAATAATAAAGATATTAGGGGTATAGTGATTAATACGATAACATATAGAGGTTAGTGTATAATCTTAAGATTAGGAAGCATATAGATGATGGATTAGTTCTTGTTTTTTTTATTATCTCATTGTCTTGGTTTGTTGGTTGGTTCTTTGTAACCTTGTATTTATTTTCACTTTTGGTTAATAAAGTTTCTTTATTAAAAAAAAAATTAATTCATTTTATTTACGGGATTAAATATCCTCACATGTAGGTATATTATAATTTTGAATCAAATTTAAGTAATATTCTTTTATAAGTTAAAGGTATATAAGTTTTACTTAAAACAGAAATAAAAATATGAGTGATCTATACAAAAAGCACAAATATATAACAACAACCACTGATTTTATTTATATTTTAAAAGAAAAACACCACACAAATAAACACATAGAAAACCTCACATACATATTAAAGCACACATGTAATAAGTGTATCACAACTTAATAATAGTCTTAAATAAAAGAGGATACTAACTCTAGCATAAAGGTAGACCTATCCTCTCTTTTTATTCTCATTCACACTAGCTGATAATAATACCATATATTATTTCTTGTGGAAGATTCATCTTCATAATGTTTCACACTTCACCTGATACTGAAAATAAAAATGACCATTACCTTTAGTATACTATAAAAAGTCAACAACTCATTCACTGTATAAATAGTATAAAATAGAGATAATTTTTTGATTTTGTTTAAAATCACATTCAACTGGTATATAATTTTTTTTCTTTCAATTGGTTTAAGCATGCAACAATTTTTTTAATTAAAATTTGATATTTTGTTTTGTTCTATCAAGTCATATGTTAGTTGAAACCAAATATAAAATTTATTTTTTTTCAATCAAATACATTGTAACTTTTACAAATTAAATGTAAAACAAAAAGAAATATACAAAACTCGTATTATTTCCTATAATAATATGAGGGAAAATTAATATTTTTAATAATTTAAAATAAAATATTTATTTTATTTTTAATTTTTATAATCAGAACAAAAATTATAAATTTCATTATAATTTTGATCTTTCTATTTGAAATTAATAATAAAATTAATGATTCAATTTGAAATTCAACAGTTTTAATCTCCTTCTAATATTTTATATTAAAATAGATGACATATTAACTTTTTAAAATTTTTTAATGGCGTGTAATAAAAAATTCGATATTTTATCAATTTTCTTTCTAAATAAATAATAGAAAATAAAATTTTAAAATAAAGAAAAACTTATAAATGAGATAAATAATTAAATCAAATTAATAATAATACGTCTTGAAACTACTTTGATATTTCTTTTAATACAATTTCTTTAGGTCCCTTATAAAAAATTTAAGAATTTATCTAAATTTAATTACTACTTTTAATAATAGTTTAGAACTTTTTTTTAAGTTCATATGAGAAACTACAAAATTTTCAATGTTAATTATAATCATAATTAGGTAATGCATGTATACCTAGCACAGTTGGTGGAAGGACTGATCTTGTAAGCAATATTAGCTCCACATTTGCTGGGGAGGGCAGCAGCAAATCCTATATTGATTTCTTTAAAAGTAGCCGCAGCCGACTTCAAGCATTCACAAGTTGTACGACGATCAGCAATAGTCCGAGCTGCATTAACTAATCCTTTAACACTAGCACAACAGCTCGGCGAAACAGCACCACCATTCTCAAAATAACGCATGCATGGCGCAAGGCTACTAGTGACTTGTCCACATGAAATTGCACCACCATTTTGTGCATACAACAAAGCCATGCACATCATAACAACACATGCTAGCTTGAAGTTACTCATGGTCAGAAAATAAATTATATTTGATAGAGTGAATGCTAAGTGTGAGTTTGATGCATGGGTTTGATGGGTTTATATAGAGATTTTTGAAGTGTTTTTGAGGTTGGTGGTGGTGTGTATTAAGACTTGGGATATGAGCTTTATCTTTAGTGTTTAATTATTAAGTAATCCTAACACTGTTTTAAAGTGACAGTTCGGAACGTGGTCTCTTCAATTAAGCGGTACCGAATGAACTTTTCTATCCTTACGTAAACATCAATATTATTTAGTATACTTATATTATTTAATATTGATTTTTCATAATAAAATATTTAGATTTTAAGAGGTAGATTTTAATGCAAAGTCAAATAGAACATCATTGAACTCTATCATTTATCTTATACATTCTTATTTTAAAACTCAGACGGTTCCAAATGATAGATCGGTTAGATCGTGAATCAGAAGATAGAATAGTCCGACAAATTTATAGAATGATAGTAGTGATTAACTTAAAATTGATATGATCTGATCGGTTCACTGATTAGATCAATGAACCGATATATTTCTTAAACCGACAAATTCATTTTTTTATGTTTATTTTTTAGCGTAATTATAATTTTAATCCATCTTTTTTAATTGTTATAACGTTTGGTGTCTTTGCTTTAAAATTCAATTTTATTAATATTTATAATTATGTTAATTATTTATAATAAACAAATAATATTAAAATTATTAGATAAATCAATATACATTGTCATTGTACATATTTTTTTACACAATCAGCCTATCACAACCATTCATGTATAATATTTTGAATGAATAAAGCAAAAGTCAAACAGTTATAAAAACCTGCCAATTAAGATAAACTGTTTTACACCGTCAGTGTATATCTCTTAAATTCTAATATTATAAAGATAAAATTTTATTAAACTTTTAAAATTCAAAATTATAACCTTTTAAAACAATTATATTTTCACATTATTAAAAGTCATGCAATCCAATAAATAATATAATAATCTGACCAGTAATTCAGTAATTCAATAACTGTCGAAAAGCGATCTAAATTTCAAAACACTGATTAATATAGAGTTTTAACTTTTAGACTTAATGAAAAATGTTTGACCTATTTGATTTTGATTATAACTATTTCTATAGTACGTCTATTATCTTCAAAGTAAATATTCAGCTATGTTATCTGACACCATATAAGTTGTTTTAGTTCTCTTTAGATTCTAAAGTTGGCTAAAAATGATTTCTCTAAATCTTTCTATATCTTTTTACTGCAATGGCATAACAACTCTACTTTAAAAGTTATGTACAAAATATATATATATATATATATATATATATATATATATATATATATATATATATATATATATATATATATATATATCAGAATTCCAAATTTGAAAAGGCATCTCAAATAGCGGAGCAAAAGAATAAAAATTGATAATTGAAAATATATATTATTTAGAAAATATATTTTATATGTACATCTATTATGTACACCTGTTTGATATCAAAATAAAAACATGTAAAGATATAATTAGTTTAGTTGAGTAGATTTTTAACTTTATATTCATGAATGTGCTAAGAGTCAATTGTTAAGAATCATTATGGCAGAGAGACTTGACGGAGTATGGTGATTCAATGGAGCCTGCTAGTTTTTCTAAATTGTTATCGTGCAGACTAGGCGTTGGAGCTTCTATTTCATTTTGGTCCTCTAGGTCGATTGGCCATACCACACTAAAGAATCTTTATCTTGGCCTATTAGTTGCTTCTGATATGAAACACGAGGTGGTGAGGGATATGGGGGTGTGGGAAGGGGAAGTCTTACATTAGGTGCTAGGTTTTAATAATTTGGAGGAGGATAACATACTGAGCCAAGAGTATCAGGACAATATTGATATCTTCATGTGGCCCCAGGGGCCTTTCAATTGTTTACCGTCAAATCATGCTATGAAGAGTTGTCGTGGGCATGATAGAGATGGAGTCTGCACACAAGGCATCGCTATCAGTAATGTGGAAAACAAAGATGCTAATGAAAGTGAAGATTTTTGGTTCGACGTTGATTATTGATAGACTTCCAACTCAGACTAACCTTGCTCTGAGAAGAGTCATTACTAATTTATACTCATGACAAAGTATGCATGTTCTGTTTTAATTATGATGAAGATATTAATCATGTTTTTTTTCTTGCCTTTGAATTAGTTTGGTGTGGAAGAAAATTGTGGATTGGATTGGTGTCTCGTGGATTAATGAAGAGTCTTGTTGCGATCATATGTTGGCTTGGTTTGCAACTATGAGAGAGATGTCCAAAAATGTCTTCTTGTGTTATTTGGTTTACTGCATGCTGGTACATCTGGTGGTCTAGGAATAGATTATTTTCAATAATGAAATCAGTGTTCCTGTGTTGATTGTGCACGGAATCATAATCTTCTCATGGTGGTGGTGGTTGTTTATAGGTTCAAACCATATAATTAAATGTAACTGTTATGAATGGTGTAAATGTTCAAATGACTACCTCTAGGTAATCTTGTTGTAAGAAGGTGGTGTGTAATTTGTAAATTGGGTTGGAGTACCCCTAATACTCCTTGATAAATGAAATATTGTTTATAAAAAAAACTTAAATCTTGTTTAAAAGTATGATTAATTTATTGACATAAACTAATTATATTTTTAAGCTGAATTGATTTTGGTTTTTTGGATCGAACTCTAGTGTCGACAATGGTAGCTTCATGGTTTGACAGGAATTGTGCATGCCGTATTTGAAGTCTATTCAAGCATGTTGTTGAAATATGTTAACTTTTAATTTAAGTTAGTATGTTGAATTGGGCCTTGCTTGTAAGCCCAATTGTTTAAGTTTTCTTTTTGCTCAAGTTAGCTTAGTAGTCTATAAATAGACTAGTTCTCTCAGGTTGTTAAGAGAGGTTAATTGTTGGTATTCACTTATAATCTTTGAACCCTTATTGAGAATGTGAATAGAAAAACATATTTAACCAATTCATATTCTTCTTCTTCATTCTTCTCCCCCTTTTGTAAAACCTATTAGGGTTTCTTGTGTTTGTTCAAGAAACTCAAATCTTTTTCTCATATTTTAGTTTGATCTTGATGACATCAATTCACAACAAATTGGGGCGGTGAGCGTGGAGAAAGAGATGTCATCAACAAGTTATGAGATTGAGAAATTAACCGGTGTGAATGATTTCAGTTTGTGGCGCTTGAAGATGCAAGCCCTTCTTGTTCCATAAGGTTTGTTAGAATCGTGGAAATGATCAAAGAAGATGGATGCTGCTATAATAGAGAAGGAAAAGACAATGATGGTCGAAAAATCCCACCAATGCCATTGTGTTGAGCCATGGTGATAAGGTTCTCCAACAGGTTTGAAAGGGGAAAACTGCAGCTGGTGTGTGGAAGAAACTTGAAGGTTTTTATATGACGAAATTGCTAGTTAATTGTCTCTACCTGAAGCAAGCTTTGTATTCATTCCAGATGAGTGAAGACAAAACCCTGGCTGGGCAGCTGGATATGTTCAACAAGATGAGTGAATACAATTTTGACAAGGGCCCCGATCGTATGCATTTGTGAGGTTTATCTCAGGAGAGCAACAAGTCCTTCAAAGGGTATGCCCAAATATGGAGAGTTAACGGCTCGCAATCATAAGGCGTTGTCATCAAAACCACTTCAAATTTTTCCAGAGTTGCCATCATAAAAACCATGACATCCGGGTTAAGCATATCTTGCTTATCTCTGAGCTTTGATCTCTTTCGAATTACACCTTCAAGTACATAATTTCACACAAATTAGAGTAAGCATTGAAACTAAACTCGAGAACCAACTCGCTTAATAAGGGATTCAAACTTTGGAATCAAGGTGATAAAATAGAACGGGAAATACCCGGGTAAAGAGGAAAAACACTAAAATTGATCAAACATCACACCCAAGTCCTGCATAAGAATATGCTAAAATCTTCTTAAAAAGGAGAAATTGAGGCCATCAAGTCCTTGACTCTTATTACCATCAAACTGAGAAATTGTTTGATTGATCTAAATAAGAAGAAAAGTATATGTAAGAATGGAACTATCCTCACTATAAAACATATGGATGGCAACCCCATCTAAATGAGGTTGAACAATAATAGATTCCCTAAAATAATTAGAGAAGAAAAAGACCACCTTCTAACAAATCTAATAAACCCCTTTGTCCATACTGTCACCCACCTTAAGTGCTAAGATCAAATTCCTCCTACCTCAGCTCTTAACGTAGGCATGGAAAAATGTATTAACATCTCACTCCTTAAGAAAATTAGCTTTGTACATCTAAAATAATCAAGAATATTTTATCCTTAACAAGGACCATAGATTGGCGATGTTCGTCATCCTAGATGCTACATCCTTAATAAATTTAACACCCATATCAACATCCGAGTCCAAAGTAGTCATCTCCGCTCTAAGAAAATAAATTTGGGAAGCAAAAGTTCCAAACACGTGTTTATTCTATGCATTTAAAATAACTTTGAGAGATTTAATCTTCTCTTAATAAATAAAAGCTTTCAAGCCATGGGACATAGAGTCAGTCTAGCTAGAAGAAACAACCTAAACCAAGTTACTATGGGCAAACCAATGGTTGTTGAATCTAAAAGGATTGGTTCCCCACAAATGATTAGAGCACTTGATAATTACCAGAGAATGACCAAATACAACAATGAGCAATGTCTAATGACAATCCACCCCCCATAAATTCCAACTACCATCATTCACATTAATCCTATAGAACCTACTTGGATTACCCCCTATTAGATTGAAACCAAGTAAACTTTCTAGTAAAAATGTAAGATCAATTTCATCAATATAAGAGATGAAGTTGTTTGAGGATACGTAGACTATAGTGTGGATCTATGTGCTTGCAAGTATAATGTATGCAGCAGTCAGTTGACTTATAAGGTCTTGATGATGACAACATCATGAGGTGAAGTCTTCATCAAAATTTATAATCAATTTGTTATTGATAACTCATTAATTTTGAGACATTTAAGACTCTTATACTTTAATTTCAGGATAAATTAAGCTTTTTTAGTGTTATTTATGAATTTTTTGTTTTACTTTAGTTTAATTGGTAAAGAGCACACAAGGGACTATCTTTTTTTAAGTGTTTGTGTTTGCATTTGTATTGAGGTAACTCCGGTGATAAGTTATGTCACGTCGTAAATTTATTAACACCGCCCAGCAGGCATTGAGCCAGAAGATGTTGGTATGTGTGTTTATTCTCATTAATAGGGATGGAGTGGCAGAATCTTGAAGAAGGAAATTAGGGTTGAGCTGCAAAAGCTAAATGATTAAGGATTACAAATAGAGGATGAATTATAAAAAGCTACATTTTACTGTTGAATAACCACCTTACACAATAGTTCTACGATGAGATATGATGTATCCGACAAGCATTGTGTACAACCCTATTACTTGTAATAACCAATACAAAAAAGGGAATAGTCTTTATTCCTTAGGCCAAATCAATGGAAAATCATAAGGCCTAAGATTCAAAGTTTAGAAGCAACCCTACAAGTAACTAAGAATATAAAAGGATATGTGTGGGGATTTGAAAAGAAGTTCAGACACTGAAAACACTTGGATAAAAGTATTCCCCCATGAATGAAGAACAATTGAACTAGATTTTGACGTGTTTCTCTCCCTAGCATTCAAGAAGAATATCACTTAACCAAGCATGATACAACTTGCCTATTGCTGGTTGAAGACTACAAGAACTAGAAGGGCCATTCTTAGGTTTATTTTTTCTTTTCCTTGTTGTTTTTAGATTTTAAGCTTAAAATCCTATCATGATGTATTTCTTATGCACTCTATGAGTTAAAACTCTGTATGTTAAGCAATATGAAGTTTAATGAAAAGTGACCTTTACGTGTGATGTGATGTGATTTTAGTGATATATTTTGTTATATGTTTTAATGATACAAGTTTATTACTTTGGATGATCATCTTAGGAATAGACAAAAAAATTGAATACGAAATCTTTCCATCCAATTACTTTAGTGATAAATAATTGGAGCCGTAGTGGAGATCAAAACTCAACAAGGATGTGAAATTATTATATTGTGAGAATTAGGAATTTTTTCCTTATCTATTTGCTACTTTTACTTTGTTTTTGTAGGCATACACCGCTAGGATACATTGTGGACTCATTTGACACGACATATTTAATCACACCAAAATATTAGGTGAAACTCATTAAATGGATCCTTGCTCAGCATGCTCTCATCTTTGATAAACTCCCTTACGTTTAACTTATTAATATTCTTTCTAAACATGTAAGAAAAACATCTAATATTATTTTCTTCTCATGATAACTCACAAATTGAAAATATATTTAAGTTAATACAATCTATGTGGGAGCGATACTCTTACTTTTAAAAACTTGCTACTAGTTTTAATGTGTGAACTTGAACATACAAAGAATTTTTACACGAGTTTTTGGCGTCATTGTTGGGGATGGTGTCATTAGTAATTTTGTTTTCATTAAAATTTGTGAAAAATGCATTTCAGCTTTTGACGTTTTCTATCTTCCGTTGTCACGACAGGTGCGAGACTCCTACATGCACAGGTTGTTAATCTAAATTTACTAAGGAGACCCTGAACCCGGGAGAACATTTAAGATTTTGAGGAGAAATCATATTGCTACACAACAACCAGGAACCCTTATACCTGCATTATTGTGTGAAGATCTTGAAGAGAACCTTGAAGAGAATCAACAATTAAAAGAATGAGTCGTGGATTAAATTGATATCATTAGCATAGTTAATGATAGGGAAAGAAAAATAAGAAACTATGATATTTTTTATCCAAAGTCCATGAATACTAGAATCATCAGACTAGAGATCATTGTAGCTCAATTTCGAGTTTAAGCCACTGATGTTCCAAATGCTACAAGTCATTGGCCAATACTCAGATGTTGCTACCGATGATCCACGTTTTTGCAATTTTTAGAGGTTTCTAGAAATTTCAAAATCCCTGGAATCAAGAATAATTCTTTCTGGATGAAGGTGTTTTCATACTATTTAAGGGATAGATCCAAAAGTTGATTAAATTCCTTGGAGCCAAATTCCATAGCCACATGAAATGATTTGGCTGAGAACTTATTAGCCTAGTATTTTCCTTATGTTCATAATGTCAATATGAGAAATAAAATCACATCATTTAGGCAAAGGGGAGAAGAATATTTATTTGGTTCATGGGATAAATTTAAAGAACTGTTGAGACAATGTCCCCACCACGGGATGCCTATCTATATTTTGCTTGAAACCTTCTATATTGTTCAGTTCCATCTTTAAGGAATGTGTTAGATTAATCTTCTGATGGTTCATTGATGTCTAAGTCCTATCAAGAAGGGTGTAATTTGATAGAAAGAATTAATATCAATACTTCATCAATGGCCATTCACTAGAGCATCCACAACTATAGGCCCAAGGAAGCCAACTTGTATTTATGAAGTCATTGAGACCATCAACCTTTTTTTCTCAAGTGGCCATAATCCACAAATTGATGAAAAATATGTTGACTCATTTTGACGTGCAAGCTAGTGAAGCAGCCAAGGTTGTGATAGATGTTGATGAAGTTGCATGTGTTTATTGTGGAGGTGCTTATCTTTTTTAACAATGTTTAAGAAACCCAGTTATGTTAACTTTAAGGGAAATTAGAAGTACAACAATCCTAACAATAAGACATATAACCCAGGTTGGCGTAATCATCATAACTTCTCTTTGAGCAACTATAAAAACCAATTGAAGGCTCAAGCACCACAGATTCCACCTAGTTTTTTCTATTCTTAATCATGTTATGGTTAATCATGGATAAAACTAGCTAGAACCATTCCTTAAATCTTTTATGCATGATACTAAAAATAAATTTCAAACTTAATGTGTAAGAATAAAAAATTTAGAAACTTAAATAGGGCAGATTGCTTATGTATTGTGTTTAAGAACCATTTGAACCCTACCAAGCATTACTAAGTCATATCCATCAAATTTTTGAACTAAGAGCATTGTTTATCTTGAAAAACCATTTAATTAATGAGTGGTAAAAATATGAAAGACCAAAATACCAAAGTCAAGTTCAAACTCAATAATGGGAGACTGGGAAATCTTTTAAAGAGACATAGGAAGAAAAGTATGCAGCTGTTTAAGAAACCCCCTTGCATATCATTAATATCATATGCAATAACATCTCATCCAACAACACATCAACAACAACCAATACAAATGCAACACTTATGCAATGTACTCAACACCGACTCGACATGCATTTGGTACTAAATATGAACACTCAAGTTCATTTCACTCCCCAATCCCCACCATAGGATCAGATTCCCTCTTCAAACTAGAGCACACCAAAATCGTTACCATCATCATAGGTAACACTTCACTAATCCCCCATAATTTGAATTAGCTACTTGAAACTGGTCCGTCACAATAGGATCGAGACTCACACAAACTCGTTATCATCACCATAGATAGTGCTTCACTAATTCCCTACAATAGGAATTAGCTACTCGCACCCGATCCATCATCATAGGATTGAGACTCACCAAAACTGGACCGAAGCCCGTACACCAAGCTGCATGACTCTCAAATAACATGCATTCACACAACAATGTTCACCGAAAGGATCCCCACGCACATATAATTATTTATGCATCACATCATTCATCATGAAACAACCAAATTATGTTTCCACGTGAATAATATCAACAAACAACAGTAACTCATCAACATCTTAACATCATTAACATAACAACTATAATTATCAAAGCATGATATTACAACAATACAATGATTCATTAACCAAACATATAAACTAACACATTTATTAACATAGTAGGCACGTGACTAATATTCAAACATATAAACAATCACTACCATGTTATAAACAATCACTAAAAAGTTGTTGTTTTTCTAAAATTTTCTAGCATGATTTTCTTCTTCTTCAACCCCAAAAACATCCATTAAATTATTGCCAAAGTTATTTTATCCCTGTATCAATGTTATATCCCTTTGTTTCAATTATCCAGCGCTTCTAACGACACTCGATTTGGACTTAAAGATCAAAAGTTATGGCCAAAACATAAACAGAGGCTCTCGTGCTGAGCGCAGTTTTGACGGGTAGAATGCAGAATTTTCTGCGTTTTTCATCGTTGGAGGCCTTCTGAACCTCCAGTTTCGATTTCGTAAAAATCCAAACACTAAAAAAATTACAATTCATGCAATACTCTAATTATCTCAAGTTAAGTTTTACAACAATTAAATCATCTAATCACTGTTCTAAGATTATGCCTAAAACCTTCAAAATTGCAACAATGGTGGATATAGGTTCAATCATCAAAATAGAAAAAATACACACATATGAGGCACACAAAATTCATCATATAACAACCATCATAGTATCACAATTCAAAATTATGAATCAAAACACTCAACCCTAAGGAGGTTAAGGGTTCCTCCATTCTAGCCTTCTAGCATACCCTTTAATATTGGAACAAGTTCCCACCCTTACCTGATCTCCAACAAAAGCCCTTGAACTTATTCTTCAACTTCAGGCTTTTGTTCTCCCTCTTTTCCTCTTTTTCTCCAATCTTACGTACTGACATAATCTCCCAAAACCTAGCTCCTCTCCCTACTGTTAAAATATATAGTAACCTCCTTACTTTTGCTTAATTATTAATTTTGCCTAATTTAACTCTAGGTTCCCTCTTCTTACCACAAACTATCCTTAAATCCCACAATTGGCGCTGACTCCTATTCTCTCCAATTTCAAATTTTATCAATAATAATAAATAAAATTCTAGTTAATATAATCATTTTCTAACGTACTATACCGTCTCATTACACCCGACTATTTCTATCACACCCCAACAACACACATTCAGATAATTTATTTTAAATTGCACTAACATCTAATAATTAAATAAAAAAAAACCCAAAATCATCAATATTCAAAATAAAAAAATTAATAAAATTGGGGTGTTACAACTCTCCCCACTTAAAGAATTTTCGCCCTAAAAAATTTCCTTAAGTAACCAGATTATGATACAAGTCCCTCATCTGGATCTTCAAGCTCCCAAGTTACGTTCCACCAGTAGGTCCTTCCCACACTACCTTCACCAAGTAAATATGATAGGTTACTCCTCTTATCCTCTACAAAATCTAGTAAGGACCTAGGAAACGCGGAGTGAGCTTTTGAGACTTGAAGGCTCGACCAACACTAGTTACTGGGGTAACTCTAAAAAACATGTGACTTCCACCTTGAACTCAAGTCCTTTCCTCCTATTGGATCATTTTTACCTTCTCAGTTATCTGCTGAACAATCTCAAGTCCGAGCACAACACTCTCGCCTAACTCATACCAAAACAAAGGAGTCATACACCTCCTACGATACCATGCCTCATATGGTGCTATCCAAATATTAGCATGGAAACTATTATTATAGATAAACTCAATCAACGGTAAAAATCTATCTCAAGCACCTCCTTGTTCAAATACACAAGCCCTCATCAAGTCCTCTAGTGACTCAATAGTCCTCTTAGTATGATCATTTGTCTACGGATGATAAGCAAAAGTCAGATGCAACTTTGTACCCAAAGCCATCCGCAACCTCTCCCTGAATCTTGATGTAAGCCTCAGATCTTTATCAGATACAATACTGGACGAAATACCGTGCAAACTAACAATCCTCTCGATATACAGCTTCGCCATCCTCTCCAATGGATAATCTAGTCTCATCTCAATAAAATGATCATACTTCGTCAACCTATCCATAATTACCCAGAGAGTATCACCATCCTTCATATTCCTCGTCATCCAGACACAAAAGCCATTGAAATGTTGTCCCATTTCCACTCAGAAATAGACAACGGTTGCGTCAAACTCAACTGCGTTTGATACTCAATCATTGACTTTTGGCAAGTCAGACACGCATACACAAACTTTGCAATCTCTTTCTTCATTCCAGTCCACCAAAACATCTTTCTCAAATCTTGATACATCCTTGTATCACCGAGATGAACACTCAAACCACTCCTGTAACCCTTCTCAAGAATACTCTTTTTAAACTCAAGTAAATCAGGAACAAAACTCTATCTTTGAACCTCATCACGCCATTCTCAATAAATCGGAAATCACCTCAGTTACCTTGGTTTATTAGCGTGAGACGATCTATCAAACTCAAATTGGATCTCTGACCCTTTATGATCTCTTCAAAGATGCCACTCGTCAGCTTTAACATACCCAACTTCACACTGTTAGGAGTTTCTTCAGACATTAAAATCATATATATAAATTGCTCAATTAGTTCTAACTCTTGAACTGTAAACATCAGCATGCATAAAGACTTCATACATATCGCATCAGCTATAACATTGGCTTTAACCAAATGATAACTGGAATCAAAATCATAATCATTTAGAAGTTTATGCCATCTCCTATGCCTCATATTCAACTCTTCTAATCAAATGAAAATTTCAAACTCTTGTGATTACTGAACACTTCGATTTTGGGGCCATAAAGGAAGTGCCTCCAAATCATTAACATGAATACCACTGCTTCCAAGATCATGTGCAGGGTAATTATGTTCATGAACTCTCAGTTGTCTCGAAGCATAAGCCACAACCTAATCACTCTGCATCAACACACCTCTCAGACCCATTTTCGAAGCATCACAATATACAACAAGCGAATCACTTCGATTCGAAAAAATCAAAATTAGAGCAGAGGTCAACTTCTTCTTGAGTTCTTGGAAACTCTCTTCACAATGCATATCCCGAACCTAGGCTTGACCCTTTCGAGTTAACTTAGTTAACGACAATGCTAACTTTGAAAAACCTTCAATGAACTTCTTGTAGTAACCAGCTAATCCAAGAAAACTTCTAATCTCAGTGACAGACTTCGGAGTCTTCAATTGTAACACAACATCTATCTTTGACAGATCCACAACTATACCACCACTAGAAATCACATGGCCAAGGAAACGCACTTCTCTTAACCAGAACTCACACTTGGGAAACTTTACGTACAACTGATCCTCTTTTAATGTCTGTAATGCAATTCTCCTATGTTCCACAAATAGCCTCATACTATCATCCTTCTTCTTCACTAACAGCATCGGCGCTCCCCACTGGGAAACACTCGGATGAATAGAATTCTTCTCAACCAGATATTCTGGTTGCTTCTTTAATTCACCCAACTCTGAAGTAGACATCCTATAAGGAGTCATCAACAATGGACTAGTACCAGGTACTAAGTCTATAGAAAACTCCACTTCGCACTCAGGTGGCAAATCACTGATGTCTTTAGGAAACAATTCCGGAAATTCACACACTGTAGTAATATCATGAACTACACCCTTGCCTTTGGCTTCAAACAAAGCTAACATCTCAAACACATGCGCCCTATCCTTCACGGACTCTCTCACTTGTTAGCTGATACAAACATCAACTCTTCACCTCCATTGAACTCAGATTCACGCTTTGGAGGCAAGTCACAAAAATCTTCAGGAAAACATCAGGAATCAAACATCAATGGCATAACACTAGCCGTCACATTGCTCTCTAGTCTTCGAGAAGCTAACATCAACAATACCTAATGGTTCTCCCTAAAGACACCCCAAATTGGCCGGTAGATAGGAATCTTGAATCCATAGCATCTTCAATGTCAGGAACAACAGAACTTTGGCATCGCCTGAGCTCTTGGAATCAACGGCATACTGCACCAACTTATCAAAACAATTGGAAAATAATTGGTTTAACTCCAACCATTTCACTTCTAGAATGACGTCAACTTTTTCAAATAAAATACAAATTGTACATATCCTTAAGGAACACGTTAGGATAATCAACACACCACTGGCTTATCTCTAGCCAAAGCACCGCCTTCCCCTTAACAAGGAAGTGAACAACGAGAACACCTGACCGTCTTCCCTCAAGGATCACACAAGTTTTCTAACCGACACCATGCATTCTCGAATCCGACCTTTCTTCGGGTTCAGGAAAAGCACAACATTCTCAAAACAACTGAACTAGACAACACCGTACTCTCGCTTGCAACAATATGATATCTGAGCTCTCTACAATTGGAAAATCCCAAAGAAGCAGTCGCTTCACCCCCACTTGTTTCATTCCCAACCTGTAATGGAGAACAAAACAAGCATCGACTGTGTTCTCACACACATGTCGCATACTAGGGAACAAACATAACTAAATAACCTGGCCGGACGGACTGGCCTGCTTTGATACCACTTTGTAACACAGGTCACTTAAACACAGGTCATCGCATGCTAACGTTCACTTAGGGTATCATCGCAAGAGAATCATAATTAAAGAAATTAAAAACCATATTGCACTCATACCATTTTGATTCAACTTCAACTTCCATAACATTTAAAAAATTTTAAATAAATCAGCTCAACAACCACATCAATTATAATACTTCAACATAAACATGGCATAAAAAGAGAAATCAAACGTTCCCAGCCCGATGTTACGTGGTTAGATAAATACCCTACTAAAGAAAATGACACACTATTAGATGCCACTCTAAGAGCTACCTTCCACTTACTTCAGCAATGCTACTATTGAGTATCTGCACGATGCCCATGTAAAGACAACATTCAAACAGAAGGGGTGGGAATTTATTTTAATAATAAACGATATAGAATGAAGAATATAGTACATCATCTACACAATCATGCACAACAATATATCACATTCTCACCCTCAAATCATCAGCAACATCATACACAACAACATCTCAATTATCATTAACGTCAAACGCAACAACATCTCAATTATCGTTAACATCATATGCAACAACATCTCATCTAACAACACATCAATAACAACCAATACAAATGCAATACACATGCAATGTACTCAACACCGACTCGACATGCATATGGTACCAAATAAGAACACTCAGGTTCATTTCGCTCCCCAATCCTCACTATATGATCAGATTCCCTCTTGGAACCAAAGCGCACCAAAATCATTACCATTACCATATGTAACGCTTCACTAATCCCTCATAATAGGAATTAGCTACTTCCACCCGATCCATCACAATGGGATCGAGGCTCACCAAAACTCGTTACCATTACCATAGGTAGCGCTTTACTAATCCTCTAAAATAGGAATTAGTTACTCACACCTGATCCATCACCATAGGATCGAGGCTCCCCAGAAATGGAGCGAAGCATGTACACCAAGCTGCATGACTCTCAAATGACATTCATTAACACCACAAGGATCCCCACACACATCTCATAATTTATGCATCACATCATTAATCATGCAACAACAATTTCATGTTACCATGTGAATAATATCAACAAATAGAAGCATCTCATTAACATCTTAACATCATCAACATAACAACATAATTATCACACCACGAAATTACAACAATGAAACGATTCATTAACCAAACATATAAACTAATACATTTATTAACATATGAGGCACTTGAATAATATTCAAACATATCAACAATCACTACTATGTTATAGGTATGAGCGATGTCTTTCTAACACTTCAAACGACATAAAAATCAAACTTACGACATAAAAGTTATGACCAAAATCGTCGAGAAATGTCAACAATTTATTAACCAAATTTATCAACCAAAACTTCACCAATACATTAGGCATAGGAAAAACATCAAACAATTCACCTATCACCATCATGTTATATCCCTGAGCATCAGCTTTGCAATGCTTCAATCCTCAACCCAAAATGACTCACGACTTGAAAGTTATGATCAAAATTGTGCACGAAGGTGTTACTAAAAAGTTGCCATTTTTCTAAATTTTGCCAGCACGATTCTCTTCTTCTTCAACCGCAAACACGTCCATTAAATAATCACCAAAGTTATTTTATCCCTGAATCAAAGTTATATTCCTTTGTTTTAGCTATCCAGCGCTTCAAACGACACTTGATTTGGACTTACGGATCAAAAGTTTCGGCCAAAACACAAACAGAGGCTCCCGCGCTAAGCGCCGTCGTGACAGACAAAATGCAAAATTTTCTACGTTTTTCATCGTTGCAGACCTTCCGAACCTCCAATTTCAATTCCATAAAAACCCAAACACTCAGAAAATTACAACCACACAATACACTAATTATCTCAAGTTAATATACAATTTTACCTCAATTAAATCATCTAATCATTGTTTTAAGATTATGCCTAAAACCTTCAAAATTGCAACAATTGTGGATATAGGTTCGATAATCAAAACTGAAAAAATACACACATGTAAGGCACACAAGGTTCATCATATAATCATCATATAACAACCATCATAGTATCCCAATTCAAGATTATGAATCAAAACACCCAACCCTAAGGAGGTTAAGGGTTCCAACATTCTACCCTTCTACCATACCCTTTACTATTGGAACAAGTTCCCACCCTTACCTGATCTCTAGGAAAAGCCCTTGAACTTCTTCTTCAACCTCAAGCTTTAGCTCTCCCTCTTTATCTCTTTTGCTCCAATCTCACGTACTGACAAAATCTCCCAAAACCTAGCTTCTCTCCCAGCTTTTAAAATATATTGTAACCTCCTTTCTTTTGCTTAATTATTATTTTTGCCCAATTTAACTCCAGCTTCCCTCTTCTTACCACAAATTGTCCTCAAATCCCACAATTGGTGTTGACTCCTATTCTCTCCAATTTCTTATTTTATCAATAATAATAAATAAAATTCTAATTATTATAATCATTTTCTAACTTACTATATCGTCTCATCGCACCTTACTATTTCTACCATACCCCAACAACACACATTTAGATAATTTATTTTAAATCGCACCAACATCTAATAATTAAATAAAACACCGAAAATAATCATAAATCACCAATAATTCTAAATAAAACAATTAATAAAATTGGGGTGTTACAAATCTCCCCCACTTAAAGAATTTTTGCCATCGAAAATTTCCTTAAGTGAGCAGATTCAGATACGATTCCCTCATCTGGCTCTTCAAGCTCCCAATTTACGTTCCACCAGAGGGTCCTTCCCATACTACCTTCACCAAGGAAATTTGATAGGTTACTTCTTCTATCCTCTACAAAATCTAGTAAGGACCGATGAAACGTGGAATGAGCTTTCGAGATTTGAAGGCTCGACCAACACTGGTTTCCAGGGTAACTCTAAAAGAACACGTGACTTCCACCTGGAACTCAAGTTCTTTCCTCCTCTTGGATCATCTTGACCTTCTCAGTTGTCTGTTGAACAATCTCAGCTCTGAGCACAACATTCTCGCCTGACTCATACTAACACAAAGGAGTCATACGCCTCCTACAATACCATGCCTCAAACGGTGTTATCCAAAGTTATCTCAAGCACCTCCTTGTTCACGTACACAAGCCCTCATCAAGTCTTCTAGCAACTGAATAGTCATCTTAGTCTGATCATCTGTCTACGGATGATAAGCAGAAGTCAGATGCAACTTTTTACCCAAATCCTTCAGCAACCTCTTCCAGAACCTTGATGCAAGCCACAGATCTCTATCATATACAATACTGGATGAAATACTGTCCAAATTGACAATCCTCTCAATATACAGCTTTCCTATCCAAGATGCATGGCTCTCAAATAACATGCATTAACACAACAAAGTTCACCGAAAGGATCCCCACACACATCTAATTATTTATGCATCACATCATTCATCATGCGACAACCAATTTATGTTACCACATGAATAATTTCAACAAACAACAGCAACTCATCAACATCTTAGCATTATTAACATAACAACATAATTATCACACTGCGATATTACAACAATGCAATGATTCATTAACAAAGCATATAAACTAATACATTTATTAACATAATAGGCATGTGACTAATATTCAAACATACCAACAATAAATACCATGTTATAGGTCTGAAAGATAGATTTTTAACGCTTCAAACACCATCAAAATCAGACTTATAAAATAAAAGTCATGACCAAAATCGTCTTGATATGTCAACAATTCATTAATCGAACGTATGAACACAAACTTCACCAACACAATAGGAATAGGAATAATACTCAAACAATTCCTATCACCATCATGTTATATCTCTAAGCGTCAGCTTTCCAACGCTTCAAACCCCAACCCAAAATGATTCACGAGTTGAAAGTTATGATCAAAATTGTACACGAAGGAATTAATAATAAGTTGATGTTTTTCTAAAATTTTCCAGCACGATTTTCTTCTTCAACCCCAAATATACCCATTAAATAATCACAAAAGTTATTTTATACTTGAATTAAAGTTATATCCCTCTATTTCAGCTATCTAACGCTTCAAACGACACTCGATTTGGGCTTATGGATCAAAAGTTATTACCAAAACACAAATAAAGGCTCCCACAGTGAGCACTTTCGTGACGGACATAATGCAGAATTTGCTGCTTTTTTCATCGTTGGAGGCCTTCCGGACCTCCGATTTCGATTCCATAAAAACCCAAATACTCATAAGACTACAACCCATGCAATACTCTAATTATCTCAAGTTAATTTACAATTTTACCACAATTAAATCATCCAATCATTGTTTTAAGATTATGCCGAAAACCTTCAAAATTGCAACAATGGTGGATATAAGTTCAATCATCAAAATATAAAAAATACACACATATAAGGCACACAAAATTCATCATATAATCATCATATAACAACCATCATAGCGGCTCGCTTTCTCTTGAGAAATTTGTTTAGCCATACCGAGAAACGCGTCTAGTTACACACGCCACGAAAGTGGGTGACACATATTTTTATCTACTTTTCTATGCAAATGCTTATATATTCTCATAATCAAACATGGATAATCAATTGGGGTGAGCCTAGAGAGATAATCATAAACCTCGTGTCCTATTTTTATTATTTTCTAATTTCGTTTCACTTTGCACCAAACAAATCACTATTGTGATCGGTTTAGCTAAACAATGCTAGAATAAAAATTATGTACTCATACATATCTCGTCGTGGGTACAATATTTTTTTACTACTTGATACTACCGTGCACTTACGGTTTTCCACGTCAATTTTTTTTTTGCGCCATTGCCTGGGAAATAGTTTTGATATTAGAATTTTATTCTCCCGTTCTATAGACTAAAGTAACTTTTACTTTTTTGTTGTTTCTTTTATTGTATGCATGAGGAGTATCCAAAATATGGTCAATTTTGTGAACAATAACCATGGAAACCCTTACCCCATTACCTATAATCAAGGGTGGCTAGATCACCCAAATATTCTATATGATAACCACATCCACTATACCGAGGAACCACTAGAATTCCAACAATCAAACCTTGAAATGTTAATAGAGAATTTTATTGAGATGCAAACTCACTCTAATATGTAATCTAACATAGAATCTATGATAGAAAGTTTTGTGGCGACACAAACTCTCCAAAATGAAGAGTTTAGAAACCAAAATCTCCAAACTAGGGAAGTCCTTAGGCAACTAAACACTGTGGTCGAGTCCCTCCAACTTACAACAAGGCATTGGAGACCTAAATCTCCCAAATTACTCACATTTCTCTAGGATCCTTTCCTATTAGACAAGTGAATGTTGTAACATGAATAAGTGAAAAATAAGTTGAAAAAACTAGGGAGAATAATAAAGAGGTTGAGGAGAGTTCTAGTGAGAAAAAGGTAGAGATTGAGGAAAATCCACCGACACCACCCGAAAAGGAGGTTGTCAAAGAGGTGGAGAAGGAATCACCTTATGTTTCTTCTCATCCCTACAAGCCACTGATTCCTTTCTCGTAAATATTTGTGGAGGCTAAGGTAGGGGCCCGATCCAAAAGGTCCGTAAAAAAATTAAAAAAGATCCACACCAATGTACCATTGATCAGGGTCTTGTCTAAAAAGAGAAATTTAGAGGACTATGAAACTGGGAAATTATTGATGTTAAGAGGGGAAGGTTGACCTTTGAGGTGGGGGTGAAATAATTGAAGCCAAACCCGAACATCTAATACCTATTATAGAACCAGAACCACCCCCACGGGTTCTGAAGCATGAACCGTGTAACACCGTAAACCCCAATAATAATTCATAAAACATTGCAAAAATATATTAAGATGCGATAAGAATGTCACCTTGACAAAACATTAAACTTTCATTCTAAAAGTAGAGAATTAAATTCCAAACATAGCATGAGAAATCAGTTTAAAACAACTTATAAGACATATCAAAGTTTTCTCAACCCGATGTTACAATATCTGAGCAAAAATAGAAATAAGAAGGGTTGAGAATGCATTCCATGAATTAAACTATTAAAAAACATCACGGATAGTATACAACATCGTTTACAGTAAATACAGTTATATAATCGACACAATTATGATGATTTCCTATACTCCCATGCATGTGGTACCATCACTGGATATCAGAGGTATGTTAGTCAGTGATCCTAAACATTGAACCAAAGTCCTTAACACTGGAATGAAGCCTTAAACACTGGACCGAAGCCCTAAACAATGGACTGAAGTCATATGCTAACTCTGAAATATATGATGTATGATGATACAAACAACTGCGACATATACGAATTCTTAATTTCAATTTTCCCAATCCCTTGTTAGTTCTAAACTCAGCATCTGATATATACGAATATACAACAATTTTCATGCCAGAGAGAATGACATTCCATCACATATATCCTCAATTATACATAATTATTCATTAAATAATCATATACACATATGAACATCAAGACAACGCCAACCTTTCCAATTGAACACATAATTATACAAAATTTCCATAGATAATTATACAATATTTTAACACACATAAACATCATAATCATAGAATTTTTTCACAAACCTCACATGACCTAAAGGCAAGAAATCATAAAAAAAATGGGTTAAGGGGATCCCCACTATACCAAAGCTTGAACACCAAATATAGAATAATCTCCCCCTTGGCTCGATTATGCAGAAAAACCTTGAGTTCTTGGTGATGTGAGATCCTATTTTGCACTTCTCTAATGTTAGCCTCCACTTTCTACTTTTCCCAAAATTGATACATATGATTTAACTCCCCTCATTCCTATATAAAATAACCCTTGTTTATTTTATTCCAACTAATCCCCTTTAATTTTAATTTTTCTCTTTTTCTACCTCCTTTATTTTATTAGTTCAATTAATTACTCCATAACCTCGAAATAATCACAACCCTTCGATTTCCTATTATTTTAATATTTTATATTAATAAATTTTTAATGTATCTTATTATTACTCTAAATAATAACACATAATAAATCACAAGGCACACCAAAAATCAAATAAAACTCTAATTAAATTTCTACAGTGTTACAACCCTCCCCACTTATAGAATTTATTCCCTTAAAAATTTATCTGAGGAAAACAAATTTGGATAAGACTGCTTCATCTAGTTTTCTAGCTACCACGTTACGCCAGCCTTAACGGATCATCTATACACAACCTTAACCAAATTGATTTCTTTACCCCTTAAGTGTTTTACTTCTCGATCTTCAATCCGCAAGGGAAATGTCTCATAAGTTAGATTATCTCTTATTTGCACGCCATCCAATTGAATCACATGGGACTGGTCTGGAACACACTTACGAAGTTAAGAGACATGAAAGGCACTATGACGGTTTGAGATATATCGTGGTAATGCAACTTGATAGGAAACTTCATCGACTCTTTAATGAATTTGATAAGGACCAATAAAAAAGGAGTAAGTTTTTGTGCACCCCTTATATAATGACGCATCATTGTCACTACATAAAGTATCATAAATATGGAATTTCCTAAAAGAATTCTCTCAAATATCACAGATTATCTATATAGCAACATCAACTCCATGTCTTTGTCACATCACAATTTGGTTTTAATCTAATTAATCATGTCACATCCATATTGTATAGTTTTGACCAATTCCATCATAACATAGGTGATGAAATATAAGTTTCTTTGCAAATTTGTTGATATTCCTGCATACAACACAAGAACAATAAAATATTCCATTATTGTCAAGAATGTTTTTTTCCGCGAATTCAAGGAATTCAAGAACTCATTTCTCATACACGAAACCCAATTTATTAGCTTTCATCCATCTACGATCCATAATATATTATAAAATTTAATTAAATCAAATGCTTGTAAAATCATTTAACAATACAACAACACAACAACATTCTCAACTAATCAATAACAATCTCAATACAACAACTTACTAAGCCACTTTTCAAGAATATGAAAAAACAATATATAATAATATTAATACAACATACAACGATCACATTCTCAACAAAACAATAAAAATCTCAATACAACATCTCACTAAGTCACTTTTCAACAATATTGAAAAACACTATATAACAATATTAATACAATATACAACAACAACATTCTCAAGAACACAATAACAATATCAATACAACATCTTACTATAAGTCACTTTTCAAAAATATTGAAAAAGTAATATATAACAATAATACAACAATATAACAACAACATTGTCAACGACACAATAACAATTTCAATATAACAACATAATAAAAATTTCAATCAAAACACACAATAACAATGCAACAACTATAACACCAATATATAATATTCTCAACAACAAAAAAACAATTTTCAGCCTCACTCAATCACAACAACATCTAACATGAATATTGATGATATATTTCACATATCGTAACTGTGAAGAAGAAGAAGATTCAATGAAATAAGTTTTGTGTACCCTTCTTGCATGTTTCGTCTTTCCCCTCCTTGATTTGAACTTGATATGATGAAGTTTGCTTCGTGTATTTATTGAGATTGATCTTTGTTTTCACGTCGTTTAGTTCTAACATGTTTTCGCTATGGCACAATTATGTTATGAAGGAAATAAACTACAACTTGTTTTGTTTTAATTTATAAGGAAATAATTTCACCACAGTTGATAGTAACGACCATACTGAAAGGAAATTTCAATTTTAATATAAATATAAATATAAATGGGACACATGTTTTTTGTAACCAAAAAAACACAAAATTGTTGGTGCTAGAATTTGAAACGTGTCACTACATAAATTATCTTTACGGTTGAAAGGTTCGACTATGGTGAAAAGTTTTTTAGTAATTAAAAAAAACACCTAAAAATGAGTTATTACTTCCATAGAATAAATGATCGTAGTAAGATGATTTTACGAAATGCAAATTGTGTAGTCGTGACATTTTATAATTCCTTTTCTTAAATTACAAAATTTGCGTTTACTTTCTCTTTTTAATTTATAAATTTTTTTCACATTCTCTTTTTAATTTACAATTTTTTCCACATTTCTTCTATTATGTCATGTTCTATTTTTTTTATTAAAATTAATTTAATTCACTTAAATAATATATATTTTTAATGAATATACAACTTAAAATTTGATTGGAAAATAAGAAATATATGATTATACAATTTTTGTGATCATTCCATAGTTATAAAATGTTCATATCATCATACAATTTTGATACAAATTTATTCATACAATATTTATTTATTTAACAATTTTATAGAAGTAAAGTGAATAGTAGTAATTTGAACTTAAGAAGAATGGTGACACATGGGAGAGGAAGAGGACGAGGGCGGCCAGATCGTAAGGTGTCCCCGTCACCAACGAACCCCACGACGGTGATTATGAATCTTGATGATACTACGCGAATGCTACAACCAAAAGTTGTGGTAGTGAGTGAATCTCTAGATGATGGGAGTCAATATGAAGAAGATGTGATGAAGGAGCTACATCATGAATCCCTGGGTGAATAGGATGAAACACGAATTGAAGAAAATCCCGAGAAGAAGAAGCTTTTGGTTGATGTTATTAATGAAATTATGAACCCTGCGAAGGGGTTAATGATGGAATTTGTAGCACCAAAAGTGATTAATGGTGAAATTGAAATCGAGATTAAAGCTGAGGATATTGAGTCGGGTCAAATTCTGGGAAACTGCATTCATCATGTATTTGTTGGTGGACGATCTCAGTATAAATGTGGTCAAGCAGTATAAGTTGAAGCAATGGAACTTTGTGAAACTACCAGATATGTTCTATAATGAAGAGGGATTTTTCATCTTGCATTTCCACTCTTTTTAGGACAAAGACTTAGTGTTGATGAAAAGATCCTACACAATTCATAGCAGACTTATGTTATTGCGTGAATGGAAACCAGATTTCGACGTGCAAAGGGATATGCTCAGAACTATACCATTGAGGGTGAAGCTACCCTCTAGAAAGTCTCTTGTGGCCTGGAAGAGTGTTTGCAACACAAAAAACAAAGGAGGGAAGAATATCTTATCTCTTTCTAACTAGAACCATGAACGCATTGCGAAATTGCGTTGGAATCTCAACAATACGAAGGACAACCTTTGGGTGACATGGATCCACACTTTCTATTTCAAAGAGAGGGACATTGCAAATATGCTAATTAGGCAGAACATGTCTTGGATTATCAAGGAAATATTGAAAAAACGTGATATCTATCAAAATATGGCTAGCTAGAACACAATGACAGTAAGATATAACACCAGAAATGTGTACTTGCATCTCAAGGAAGATGGGCCTAAAGTTGATTTGAGGTCTCTTTTTCATAAGTCTGTTGCAAAGCCTTTAGCCTTGTACATTTTGTGGTTGGCTTGCCATAAAAAATTGGCAACTAGAGAGAGATTAAAGAGGTTTGGCATGGTAACTGATGACATGTGCTCTTTTTGCCAGTAAGTGGAAACTATCAAACACTTATTCTTCTTGTGTCCTATTTTGAAGGCTATTTGGCAGCAGGTTTTAAACTGGTTGGGTATTGCGCATGAGCCTCATGGTTAACAAGAGGAACCTCATTGGATTAGCAAGAAAGGTAAAGGTAAGGGCTGGAAAGCTTGCTTGCTCCAAAGTGCTGCAACGGAGACATAGAAATATCATTAGTTTTAACAACAATGTGCATAGTATATATATTGAGGGTATAGTGATTAATACGATAAAGTATAAAAGTTGGTATATTCCTGGGATTAGGGAGTATATATCTAATCTCATGATGGATTAGTTCTTGTTTTTTTGGTTGTCTCTTTGTCTTGGTTTGTTGGTTGGTCCTTTGTGACCTTGAGTTTATTTCCTCTTTTGGTTATTAAAGTTTCTTTATTAAACATGTAGGAGGAAACCATAGATCTTTATCCTTTTGGGCTCCAATCATGGAGGCATTCATAGCTAAACTATCAACTTGGCGTGGAAAATTATTATTGATAAGAGGTAGAGTCATTCTTATAAATTCAGTTCTGACGAATTTACTAATTCACTACTTTTCCTTCTTCAAGGTGCCTTCCAAAGTGGTGAAAGAATTGATTGCAATACAACAGAATTTTTTATGGTCTGGAATATATGACAAACACTGTATAACATGGGTGAGTTAGGATAAGGTATGTCTTCCAAAATCTCTAGGCGGTTTAGGTATCAAAGACTTGGTTATGTTCAACACTTTATTATTATTATCCAAATGGCTATGGCGGTTGTTAAATGATAACACGACAATCTGGAAGGGAATACTCGGTTACAGGTACAAGGATTTAATTTCAAGAATCATTCTTAAAGTTAAACCAAGATCTCGTTTGACTGATCGTTATGGTGGAAAGATTTAATGGCAATTGCGGACTCAATGGTTGAAGGTGGATTCATAGAACAACTATCCTGTAGTATAGGATTTGGCACACATGTATCTTTTTGGAATTATTGTTGGCTATCAAGTAAACCCTTGCGTTTTTTGTTCATCGATCTTTATGAACACGTTCACTGGTAAGGCTTGCTATGAATCCTGCTGCAGCATTATGGGATATCACATCTCGAGATTATTTCCAAGACTATTTTGGACATTCTATGGCAAACAAAGGCTCCACTGAAAACTTGTGTATTTGGTTGGAGAATTGTTTGGGATAGGCTTCCAATAAGAGGAAACCTGGCGGTCAGGGGAATAATCTCGAATTCTCACGATTTGCTTTGTGTATTCTGTTTTATGGCCAATGAAGATACCAATCATATATTTTGCGCTTGCCCTTTTAATGCGCTTGTGTGGAGAAAACTAACGAAATGGATTGGCGTGCCTTTGATTGTGGGAGATAACTTCTATGATCATTGTTTGGATTGGTTTTTGAAGGTAATGAGGCTTACGTCAAAACAAAATGCTTGTTTCATATAGCTAACAACATGTTGGACCATTTGGTGGACATGCAACCAAATTATATTTAAGGGTTAAATATACAAAACCCCCCTGCAATGTTAGCGAATTCTCATTTTAGCCCCTGTAAAATTTTTTTTTTTAAACACCCCCTCGTAATATCCAGATTCCCTCACTTAGCCCCCTGGCTGCCACATGGCAGCAAAGATTCCTTTCTCTTTGCTTGCGTGGCAGCCAGGTGGCATTTTTAATATTATTTTTTTTATTTTTTTTATTTTTTTATTTTTTCTATTTTTTTTTTATTTTTTTTTTAATTTTTTTTTTATTTTCTTTTTATTTTTTTTTATTTTCTTTTTATTTTTTTTTATTTTTTTTATTTTTTTTTATTTTTTTTTTATTTTTTTTTATTTTTTTTTATTTTTTTTATTTTTTATTTTTTAAATTTTTAAAAATTTTTTTTTTAAGAGGGGCTGTTTAAAAAAAAAAAATTTACAGGGACTAAAATGAGAATTCGCTAACATTGCAGGGGGGTTTTGTATATTTAACCCTAATTTTTATAATTTTTTTTCTTTTTTTTTTATTTCTTTTTCGCCTTGCAACCGATGTAAAAACATACATTTTAAGAAAGATAGCATACATTTTACATCGGGCCAGAAAGGAAACCGATGTAAAAAAAAAACATTTTACATCGGGCCAGAAAGGCAACCGATGTAAAAACATACATTTTACATCGGGTCAGAAAGGCAACCGATGTAAAAACATACATTTTACATCGGACTTAATAGTCAACCGATGTAGTAGATGTATTTCACATCAGACTTAATAGTCAACCGATGTAGTAGATGTATTTTTCACATCGGACTATGGCCCGATGTAAAATGTCTTTGATTTACTACATCGCTTGACTTTACATCGGACCCAGAACCGATGTAAAATGTGTTTTTCGCCCAATGTAAAAAGTCTTTTCTGCACTAGTATAATTTTTAAAATAAAAATTTGTTTAAAATAGAATTAAAAATAAAAATTAGGTCAAAAAACGAAAAAAAAAAAATATATATATATATAAATAAAAACGAAAAAGAAATAAAAAAAAGAAAAAAAAATTATAAAAATTATAATAAAAACAAATAAAACAAATAAAACAAAATAAAACAAAAAAGTAAAAAAAAAATTAAAAAAAATTAAAAAAAATTAAAAAAAAAAATTAAAAAAAATAAAAAAAATTAAAAAAAAAAGTAAAAAAAAAATAAAAAAAATAAAAAATAAAAATAAAAAATAAAAAAAAAATAAAAAAAAATAAAAAAAAAATAAATAATAAAATAATAATAAAATAATATTAAAAATGCCACGTGGCTGCCACGCAAGCAAAGAGAAAGGAATCTTTGCTGCTATGTGGCAGCCAGGGGCCTAAGTGAGAGAATCTGGATATTACGAGGGGGTTTTTAAAAAAAAAAATTTATCAGAGGCTAAAATGAGAAATCGCTAACATTGCAAGGGGGTATTGTATATTTAACCCTATATTTAATGATGTAATTGGTAATCAAGTAGACATTGTAGATAAAGTTATGTATAATTTTTGGTCTTGGTTGGAATATACCTTCAAATCCTTAACCAAGTGTAGGTTCTATGATTGGTATAAATGCCCCTTTGAATTTCTAATATAGGAGATCTTGCTTGAGGGTGTAGTTGTTCATGGAGTTTGTATGCTATAATTTGTAATTGGATTGATGTACTCCTAATATGCCCTATCAATATAGTGTTGGTTATATAAAAAAAGTTTCTTTATTAAAAAAAAATCATTTTATTTATGGGATTACATATCTCCACATGTAGGTATATTATGATTTTAAAACAAATTTAAGTAATATTCTTTTATAAGTTAAAGGTATATAAGTTTTACTTAAAACGTAAATAAAAATACGAGTTATCTATACAAAACGCAGAAATATATAACAACAACCCCTTATTTTATTTATATTTTAAAAGAAAAACATCACACAAATAAACACATAGAAAAACTCACATACATGTTAAAGCACACATTTTTACCGATTTTGGCCGGTTCTAGCCGGTTTCCACTGATTTAATAGCATATCCAATTCAACAATTAAATCAGATCGGTGACTTCTCTAATTCCCGGTTCGACCAGTCCGACCGACCGATTCGGTCCAGTTTTTAAAACACTATTTCTTTCAATTGATTTAAGCATGCAACAAATTTTTTTAATTAAAATTTGATATTATGTTTTGTTCTATCAAGTCATATGTTAGTTGAAACCAAGTATAAAATTTATGTTTTTTCAATCAAACATTGCAACTTTTACAAATTAAATGTAAAACAAAAAAGAAATATACAAAACTCGTATTATTTCCTATAATAATATGAGGGAAATTTAATATTTTTAATAATTTAAAATAAAATAAAATAAAATATTTTATTTTTAATTTTTATTATCAGAGAAAAAATTAAAATTTCATTATAATTTTGATCTTTATATTTGAAATTAATAATAAAATTAATCATTCTACTTGAAATTCAACAGTTTTTATCTCCTAATATTTTATATTAAAATAGATGACATATTAACTTCTTAACTTTTTTTAATGACATGTAATAAAAATTTGCATAACTTATCAATTTTCCGTCTGAATAAATAAAAGAAAATAAAATTTTAAAATAAAGAAAAACATATAAATGAGATAAGTAATAGATAAAATTGTAATTAAATCAAATTAATAATAATACATCTTTAAACTAAATTGAGATTTCTTATTATACTGTTTCTGTAGGACCTTGTAAAAGTTTAAGAATTTATTTAAATTTAATTATTATTTTTAAAAATAATTTAGACCTTTTTTTTAAAGTTTATATGAAAAACTCCAAAATTTTTATTTATAATTTTAATTATAATTAGATAATGCATGTATACCTAACACAGTTGATAGAAGGACTGATCTTGATCTTGATCTTGATCTTGTAAGGGATACTAGCTCCACATTTGCCGGGAGAGCGGCAGCAAAGCCTACCTTGATTTCTGTATAAGTAGCCGCAGTCGACTTTAAGCATTCACAAGTTGTACGGCGGTCAGCAATAGTTTGAACTGCATTAATTAAGCCCTTAACGCCAGCACAAAGCCACGCACATCATAACAACACATGCTAGCTTTGAAGTTACTCATGGTGGTAAGAAATAAAATGATATCTTATAAACTAAATGCTTGGTGTGAGTTTGATGCATGGGGATGAGGGATTTATATAGTGATTATTGAAGAGTGTTCTTGAGGTTGTTGGTGGTTGTGTATTATTCAATGTTAAAACTTGGGATATGAGCTTGATGTTTAGTCTTTAATTATGATGTAAGTGGATACGCCCAAGACTGTTTTAAAGTGACCGTTCGAACGTGGTCACTTTAAACAAGCGGTACCGAATGGATTTCTCTATTTTTACGTTAGCATCAAAATGATTATGAGAACATTTATATTATTTAATATTGAGTTTTAGTAATAAAATATTTAAATTTTAGGAGGTAGAGTTTAATGCAAAGTCAAAGAGAACATCATTGAACTCTATTATTTTAAAACTCGGACTATTTCGAATGATAGATCGATTAGATCGTGAATCGATATGATTTGATCGATTTACTGATCATATCAATGAACAGATAGATTTTTTAAACCGACATATTGATCTTTTTATGTTTATTTTCAGCTGAATTATAATTTTAAATCATTTTTTTTTAAGTTTTGGTGTTTTTCTTTAAAATTTGATTTAATTAATATTTATAATTATGTTAATTATTTATAATAAGTAAATAATATTAAAATTATAAAAGTAAAATTATGTTAAATTTAAAAAGCGGAATTATAATCTTTTAAGACAATTATATTTTCACATTATTAGAAGGCAATTTATTATAAATCATGTGATTCGACCAATAATTAAATGGTCCGACCAGTAACTTGGGGACTCAATAGTTTGATTTGGTCGAAAACCTATCCAAATTTTAAAACACTTTTTAATATAAGGAGTTTTAACTTTTACACTTAATAAATAATGTTTGACCTATTTGATTTTGATTATGATTATCTATTATAATATATTAAATCTAAAGCAGCGGATTATATTATCTATTATCTATTATAATATATTAAATCTAAAGCAGCAGATTATATCACGACATGTAATATGCCATGTAACTTTATTTTTGCCACATCAATTAAAATCCTATGTGTCATTCTTAAAATTGAATCTAACAACAAATTTACACCATTGCTCTTCATCACTTCAACTTCTATTCCAAAAAACGTATGTTATAATAACTTTATTATTATCCATCCTCATAAAATTTACACATAATTAAATACAACCATCACCCCTTAAATTCTTAATTTAATATTAATAATTTTTTCATTATCTTTCAATCATATCACTCAAGGTTCTGATATTTATATATACTATAATTCATATATATTTTTTTTCATTTATAGTCTAATATCTTAAAAAAATTGATAATACTATTTTGTTAAATCAAAACACTAACAAAAATAAATTGATGATACAATTCAAATATAAAATAAATATATGATGATTGACGAAAAACTATATTAAAAAAAAAATAAAAATTCTTACAAAAAATGATAAATATTTTAACTTCTGCACTATAAAAAATAATGAAACGAAAATATTTTTAATTATAAAGATTTATTTTGGCAAATATAAAATATTTTACTTACACCTCCTCAATTATATGTATTATCTCAATAACAATAATAACAAGAAAATACTTAGATTAAAAAACACATTAATCATCAATCGTTAGTTGGTTCAGTTATGATTGACGGTGCACTTGATAAGAAGGATCACGGTTCGATACCATACAACTGCAATTTGGATGGGGCTGGAACCACTTGATGTCAAAACTGACCCCAAACTAAATTAGACGGTCTTGTGGGCCGGATAACTAATTTATTTTAGAATGAGATAAAATTAATTGAAAGATGACAAATAATTTTTAATGTTAAAAATAATTAAATATAATACTATCATAAAATTTAATAATACCAATTATTAATGTCTTAATTTTGTCACTATCAATACTACTAATAAACTAAATATATTTATAAAACAAAAAGGTATATCTAATTTGATAAACTTTATAAAGCTTACTATTATATATATATTTTTTTCATTTATAGTCTAATATCTTAAAAAATTTGATAATACTATTTTGTTAAATCAAAACACTAACAAAAATAAATTGATGATACAATTCAAATATAAAATAAATATATGATGACTGACGAAAAACTATAATAAAAAAAAATTAAAAATTCTTACAAAAAATGATAAATATTTTAACTTCTGCACTATAAAAAATAATGAAACGGAAATATTTTTAATTATAAAGATTTATCTAACGGCAAATATAAAATATTTTACTTACACCTCCTCAATTATATGTATTATCTCAATAACAATAATAACAAGAAAATACTTAGATTAAAAAACACATTAATCATCAATCGTTAGTTGGTTCAGTTATGATTGACGGTGCACTTGATAAGGAGGATCACGGTTCGATACCATACAACTGCAATTTGGATGGGGCTAGAACCACTTGATGTCAGAACTGACCCCAAACTAAATTAGACGGTCTTGTGGGCCGGATAACTAATTTATTTTAGAATGAGATAAAATTAATTGAAAGATGACAAATAATTTTTAATGTTAAAAATAATTAAATATAATACTATCATAAAATTTAATAATACCAATTATTAATGTCTTAATTTTGTCACTATCAATACTACTAATAAACTAAATATATTTATAAAACAAAAAGGTTATATCTAATTTGATAAACTTTATAAAGCTTACTATTATATAAAATCAAACTTTTTATTATTATATCATCGTAATAGACTTAAATTTATAAAACTTTGTATGTGTATTTTCATTTTTAATTTAATTTTTTTCCAAAATTTATATAATATATATTGTGCCTTTTCTTCATTCTTAAAAACATATATTGTGAATTAAATAACTTTTTAAATGTCCGTTACATTTCGTCGTTATAATTACACAATTTAAAACTATTCAATGTCATTCTTTATTTAGTTTCATGCCATAACTTATGTTATTAATTATATTTATAAAATTTAAGAATTCAATTTTTTTATAATATCATCTCTATAATTATGATATATATTTTCAATTTATTGGTGCATAATTTTTTTAAATATATATATATATATATATATTCTTAAAATTTTTTTAATAAATTATCTCAATAGTATGACATAAATTCACATAAAAAAAATAAATGTATTTAAAACTATAGGAATACAAAACAGAAGGAATTTATTTTTAAAAAATTCAACATATTTATATTTACTTTACTTGATTTAGAAATGAATGTATAGTTTAAAAAAATATTATAAATATAAATTGATTGATCATATTTTTTCAATATAAAATATATTAACTACAATTTAAATTTCAATACATTGTACACCCGCGCATCGCGCGGGTCCTTTTCTAGTTTTTATAGTAAGTCTAGTATCCACAAAGTAAACATTCAGCTATGTTATATGACATTGTTTTAGTTCTCTTTAGATTCTAAAGTTGGCTAAAATTGATTTCTCTAAATCTTTCTAAATCTTGTTAATGCAATGGTGCATAACAACAATACTTTAAAAGTTATGTATAAATTATATATCCAATAATTCCAAATTCGAAATGGCATCTCAAATAACGGAGCAAAATAATAAAAATTGATAATAGAAAAAATATATTACTTAGGAAATATATTTGATATGCACATCTCTTATGTACATCCGTTTGATATCTAAATAAAAACATGTAAAAATATGATTAATGTAGTTGAGTAGATTATTAACTTTATATCCAAGAATCACAATGGTGGAGTGACTTGATGGAGTATGGAGATTCGATAGAGCCTGTTAATTTTTTTAAGTTGTTATTGTGCAGACTAGGCGATGGAGCTTCTATTTCTTTTTGAACCTCTAGGTCGATTGGCCATACCACACTAAAGAATCTTTACCTTGACCTGTATGCTGTTTTTGATATAAAACACGTCGATGTGAGGGATATGGGGTGTGAAAAGGGGAAGTCTTGTAGTGGGTGCTAGGTTCTAATAATTTGGAGGATGATAGCATATTGAGGCATGAGTATTGATGCAGGAGTATCAGGAACTAATGCAATTGCATTGTTTTTGTAATAAGCAATGGTATTAACTCCAAAGAGCATAAGGGTTCTCAAACCCTTACAAGAGACAACAACGAGAAATTACTTCCCTTTGATACAACTAATCTGAGATGCAAACTACTCATAAAAAGAACAGGAGTGTGTTAAAATAAAGTTAGTACACAACCACCTGTAGACATATACTTAATAGAATTTAAGTCCTCTAAAACATAAAAGGGTGTATCTCTAAAAATGAAATTATTCTGCTCCTCCATATCCACGAAACAATAAGCGCCCAAATTAAGTTACCAAAATATTTCCCAGTCACCTTCTTGAATATTTTATCGAAATTGATAAAAAAAAAGGCACCACATATCGAACTCCTCTACACTTTAAGGCCTAGCCAGTTCTCTACACTTCTCTAAACTCTAATCGAGTACGCGCACTCAGAGAAAAGGTGGGAATATGTTTCAACAGAGCTGCCGCAACCAACGCAGGACGAGCTAGAACTGTAAAAAATGATGCCTCTCTTTGCCAACTGCCATCTCGTTGCTAATCTATCTTAGAATAATCTCCATAAAAACACTGCCCCAAGAAGGATACTATTGAGAACATCCTGTGGCCCCAGGGGCATTTCAATTTGTATACTGTCAAATCATGCTATGAAAAGTTGCTGCAGGCTGTGGGCACGATCGAGATGGAGTCTACACACAAGGCAGTTCTATCAGTAATGTGGAAAATAAAGGATCCAATGAAAGTAAAGATTTTTGGTTGGAAGTTGATTATTAAAAGAATTCCATCTCGGACTAACCTTGCTTTTAGAGGAGTCATTACTAATACACATGACAAGGTATGTGTGTTCTATATTATTTATGAAGAAGATATCAATCATGTTTTTATTTCTTGCCCTCGAATTATATTGGTGTGGAAAAAAAATCGTGGATTGGATTTGTGTTCCCTGGATTAATGAAGAGTTGTGTTGCGAGCATATGTTGGCTTGGTTTGCAAGTATGAGAGGGAGATGTCCAAAAATGTCTTCTTGTGTTTTTTGGTTTGCTGCATGCTGGTGCATCTGTGAGAACAAGAGTGGTTCTACATCTGGCCTTAAGTTTTGATGATAATTGCACATGTTATCTTAGAGAACAATTCGCTACTCTATGGTTTTTGTCTAGTGTGTAGCTTTTGCTAAACAGGTTCAGAATTTGATTGAAAGGTGTGTGACGTCATCAGACTATAATCTAAACACTCTGGAAGAAAACATATGTTGTGTACAAGATTTAAAGTCAATATTCAGGAATGTTTTTTAATGCAGTGGTTCTAAAGATTGTTTGTACTAAAGCTTCTGATTGTGACTTTGTAAGTAAGCCTTGAAAGCTTTCTAAGAGATGTGTTTCTATCGCTACAAGTTCTGAAGATTCTGAAGACAAGGTTCTGTTGAACGAAGTTCTGAATATTCTAAAGACATCATTTCTGAAGATCAAGTTCTGAAGACTCTGAAGACAAGTTTTTGTTGAACAAAGTTCTAAAGACTCTTAAGACAAATATGGGCTAAACAAGTTCTGAAGTTTCTGAAGACAAGGTTCTGTTGAACGAAGTTCTAAAGATTCTAAAGACATCATTTATGAAGATCAAGTTTTGAAGACTCTGAGGACAAGGTTCTGTTGAACGAAGTTCTAAAGACTCTGAAGACAAATATGTGCTCAACATGTTCTGAATATTCTAAAGATGAGGTTCTGCTGAACAAGTTCTGAAGTCTTTGAAGACATCACTTCTAAAGACCAAGTGTTAAAGAATCTTAAGTTAGTTCTGATGAACGAAGATTTGAGATTATGAAGACTTAGGTTCTGAAGTTACAAGTATTGATCTCTCTACATGCTTCATCAAATATACATCTGAAGCCTCTGAAGATTATAAGACAGAAGATCATGAAAGGTTTGTGAGGTTCTATGAATATAAAAGTACAAAGTAGTTTGTGATCTCTACCTAGAATAGGTGGCGTAAGGACAAATATTTTGTTTTATGATGTGACCATTCATGTAAGTGAACATTGGGATATTACAGTTGGAATATGTTTCCTATTATACCCTCCAGCGGATTTATTTTTAAGCTCTATATATTGACGATCTGAGTGCTTGAAGAAATGTTGTTGTAGCTGCTGTTGCGAGCCAAGTGAAAATACTAAATGCCGAAGTGTTATATGCTACAAGAGCCAAATAGAAAATCAAAAGAGAGTAACTAGAACTAGAAGAAAAAAAGAGCTGAAGAAAACACGAGAGTATGTGTGCAAGGCGAAAGCAAGCACCAAGTTGTAAGCTCAAGAAGAAGATGCTCAATGCTCAACCAAATTAGAGCGCTGCTCTACAAGAAAAAAGAGAAGCATTAAAAGAAGCTTTTAAGCTCACGAAACTCATGCTGATACGATACAAATGTCTAGGAGATTATTCTTAAGATAGTTTTGTAAATTAGCAAGGATATGTTGTTCATATCTTGCTAGAAACACTTTTGTGTTATTGTAATTCAGTTGTGTCGTCTGCTTGTTTAGACACAATTCATGTACACACCTTTGTAACACTTTTCAAATAATATATTCCTCAAGTGACAATGTCGTTAGTCTGGATACTTGAGAGGGCTAAGTTGTTTTCTAACACTTAGAGGTTTTAATCTTTCTATATTGTTGGATTAAGTCATTGTCTAAGGCAAAATCACCTTAGTGGGTGGACTGGAGTAACTTTGTTAACAGTGAACCAGGATAAAAATAATTGTGTCTATTTAATTTTATTCTCTTTTTAGCATTAATTTTTAATTCTGCGGAAAATACCATTGTTGGTGAAACACAATTCAAACCCCTCTTTCTTGTGTTTCTCACCCCTTCAATTGGTATTAGAGCCTGGTTCTGGTATTGATGTTTATCAACCACTAAACCGTGTTAGATAAAGATCCATGCGAGCTTTGAGAAACACCTTGATGGTTTTCACTCCACCAACTACTGTTCCAAATCTCAAATACTCTCAGTTTTTATCTTCCACCATTGTTGGTGAAAAGGTTTAGTACTGGAAAGTTGTATTAGAAAGTTCTTTCTAAAAGGTAATACTGATAATTTGAATATGGTAGTTGATAACTACATATCTCCCTCAGATGAAGCTAGTAAAAGGCTGAAAGTAAATCTAAATGATCATTTGGAAAAGGATGACACGAATCATCAGAAAGCAAGAAGTTCCTTGATTGCTAAAAGTTAATCCTTACTGAGTTTGAAATGTTTTCAAAACCAAACTGCCATGTCTATTTGACTTTCTCAGAATAACTCATTAAGAACTCTATTAAATCAAGAAAACAATTGCTCTTGTTTTAATTCAGAATCATGAAGACTTCAAAGACGAGGAACGCTGATATTGTCAAGATGTTGTTCTCAAACGTTTTAAGACTTTGGATGCAGAACTCTGGGTTATGAACTAAGGCTACTCCTCGCCAGATCACTTGAATAAAGTTATCAGAAGCTCTCTGTCTAGATAAAGACTTTTGGTAATTACTCTCAAGTTTGCAGAAGATGTACTGTAACTTCTACTCAGAAGAGTTTATCACTATAAAAGAAGATCTCATGAAAATAGATCTAAAATGCCTATACAAACGTTTTTCAACATGGAATGATTCTGAGTTCTCAGAAGATGGTGAAGATGAAGAACCAGCTAACGTAGCACTTATTTGCTTGTGTTAGAATGTCTGATGAAGAAGATCCCTCCAGAAGATGAAGTAGTTTCTATCTCTGATTCAGCAAAAACCATCTCTGTTACAGAAGTTCTTAGTAGTGCAGTTAAAGCTCTGGCCTTATCACCAGGATTCTGATTGTTTGCACAATTTCTGTACACTGACATATCTGAACCAATGAAACACCACAATATGAAGTATTGATTCAATTACAGTTAGTATCTACAAAATAAAATTTGGTGAATGATCTTGACACAAGGATGAATCCTTCTGCGTTCTCCTCTCTCTAAATGCAAAGTGATAGTTTGAGAATGTTCAAGGTTAGAAATAATTCGGGTCAACAGACTGAAGGCAAACAACTTAAGAAACTATTTGATGAAAATGAGTTCTTCATGTCATAGTTCTTTGCAACCAGATACAAATGAAAAAGGAGAGAGCAGAATCTTGAAAAGAAATAGCTAAAATCATGATATTTGAAATTATCATAACAAAGCATTTATAAGGAAGCTGTAGCATGCTAATCTGAAGAGATCTCTTTTCAGATTACTTCTGATGCATCATGATTAGAATGCTCAAAGACTAAAAATACTTAGATTAAAAGTACCTCTGCAGATGAATCAATATAATGTAAGATTTAAAGATAAGCTTGGTAGTTAAAAGTCGAAGCTTATTGGAAGATTGCAAATCTAGAAATTATCTTTTCAGATTCTAAAGGTAATAGAGCTACTGAAGAAGTACAAGATGAAAAAATCCGAATATGCTCAATCAGAAGCCATCGTAGTTCTTACTTCCCTGAGAAAGCTTAGACAGAAGTCTTTACTCTCTAAAGTACAGATTATGGGTGATAAGACTAAGTCAGTAAGAACAAGATCAATATTCAAACCCTCTGAAGACATATTTCATGGTTTGATGTTCATGATGATATCTGCATCTGTTGAGGAAGAGCGTTTGATCAAAGATTGTACTCCAGCATATGGCATCTGGCTTTCTAAATCTGCAATTAAGATTTAGCTGATTGAATATATTGACTTTCTGGAAACAGGTCATAGTGAAGACAAAAGCGGTTGGTTAAAAGTAGAAAGCTAAAGGGATTACTCAGATCCCTCTGATGATCTAGATACAATAAACATCAGGAGAGATGTTTCATCCATAAGAATGAGAAGACCAAAGAAGCCATGAAGACATCCTTGTCTCAGTACAAGATTCAAGGACTCCTTAGAATCTCATTCAAAATCTAAAGCAAGAAGGAAGATTTTGTGAAGATAGTTTCTAAGGAGAATTTCTTCTAGCGGTCCAGCTAGAGACATTATCAACAACGTCCTCAACTGCAGAAGTAAATTGAGTGGTGATTCTGACGAAGCACGTCCATCTTCAAGATTCTTAAGCAAGTTGGATATCTACAGTCTACCAGAAAACTGAGAAACATTTTTCTATCTCTTACTACCTTTTACTTAATTGTCTAAAAATCTATTTTTATATTCTAGGATTAAAACTTTGAGATTATGTTCAGAAAGGAACTATTTTAAAAACCTTCGATACAGTCCTTTCTTAAGGATGTTATCTATTTTAAATTCCTTATTGAAGATAAACTTGTTCTCATTCTTACATATGAACTCTATTCTATGTCTAGAATAAAAAGAAGTATCTCAAAATATATATGTCCTCTAGAATAGAAAAATAAATTTCTAATTTTTGAGTCGTAGAGTTTTGTTGTTGTTAAACAGGTTGTTGTAGATTGAAAGCGGGAGTAACAGCTGCCACATATGATTGAGGGACATACTGATACGCTGGCTATTGAACGAACTGTTGTTGTTGTTGATGTTGATTCTTCCAAGAAAGATTTCTTCTACGTGCAGTCATTATGGAATTAGTCTCTTCTTCCTTCTTCTTTTGGAAACTGCTAGAAGGCCTTTTAGCTGAATCCTTGGAACTACCCACTGATCCACTCATCTTCCCATTTTTTAGACCCAATTCTATTTTGATCCCTATAGCCACCAAATCAGAAAAGTTGGCAGTGATGCTACCCACCATTCTTTCATAGAATTCTAGCCGCACAGTGTCAACGAACCAGTCTGCAAGCTCTTTTTCTGATAGAGGAGGCTCCACTTGAGAGGCGGCCTCCCTCCATCGTTCCGCGTATTCTTTAAAGGATTCAAAGTTTTTCTATTACATGCTGAGCAACTGCCTTCTATCTGGCGCAAGATCCATGTTGTATTTGAAGTGATTTATGAAAGCGTCAGAGAGGTCTTGGAAGCAATGGATTCGAGATTGGTCTAAACTCAGATACCATTTAGAGGATTCTCTCTTCAAGCTGTCTTAAAAGCAGTGGATCATTAATTTGTCATTGTCCACATGGGTTGACATTTTACGACAATACATGATCAAATAATTTTTAGGACAAGATGCCCCTTCATATTTATCAAAGATAGGTGTTTTGAACTTGGCTGAAATCACCAATCCAGACACCAAGCACATTTCAGGAGCAGCGGCTCCAAATACCTAATCCTCTTCCATAGCCCTAAACCTTTTCTCAATTAGATCCACATTCTCTCTCAGCTTATCACACTTCTCATCTTTGTATTCAGACCCATCGGGTATATCGTAAACTTGATGATGGTCGTCGTAATAATGCACAACAGAACTATGTTGGGAACATCAGCGGCCAACAAAACTGTCTGTTGAGTAGAAACATGAACTTGTGGTTGAGGAACAAAAACTAGCGGGAGGCCAAACGGAGGCAAAGTAACAGGAGTAGTAACTGGCAGAGAGTCTACCACGGGGTTTGTAACCTCAGAAACAACAGTCGTCTGGCTGTCCATCTTGGCACGGATAACCTGCAGCATCTCCATGATTTGTCCAACATTACCATGAAGGTCTTCTAACTCATTATTGATGTGATCAATCTCATGCTCTTGATCTTCCATTCTTCTTCTGGCTTGAGCACAGGTGTTATACTAATGTTGAGTATTCAGTGTGGAAAATGGAGATGATAAGACATAATGAGTTTTATGAAAAGAAATGCAATGCAAATGTGACAACAGATGCAAAATGTAAAATGCAATGCAAAAAGTTTCGCGAAACTTAAATATTTGCAAACATCAAGGATATATCCAAAGAAACTCATTTCATTAATTTCAAAAGAGTGGATTACAAGATATTTAGTACTTCTTACAAGAGTCCTAAATAAAAATATAAATAAAAGCTAACAATAAGTCCTAAGGAGATTGTCCTAGCAGCCTCCATATGGGTCTTCTCAAGAATAATCCTATCCACAATCAGCTTCCAAGGATTTGACTGAGGGCTAGAGGAAAATAAATCCTCTTGCACCTTCCTCTTTTTACAAGAGATTACTTCTTCAGTCCTCAATTGTAGTTGTCTTTGGAGTTCTACATTCTCTTCGACGACTACTTGATACTTGTTCTTCCAAGCATCTGCTTCTTGTCGCGCTTTGCTCAAAGCGATCTTCAACTTCTCTGCTTTAGGCATGAAGATTAGAGTTATCTCCTTCTTTAGCATCATGGACTCTTAAAGAGGATAAGGCATCTTCAGCTTGATGGTCGTATCTCGGACCCATTGGAGATAGGGTTCCAAAGAAATACAATTAGGCTTTCCTAAGTCTTCCTTCCCTCTCCTATGCAAATGGCTCCAAGCACTCAAAATCTTCTCCTTAAGCTCCTTGCTATCTTAACCATCTTTGAAGAAGATACTCTCAAATTGAACACCATTGGGCTTATCTTTCAAAGGATATCCTAGCTGACGGCAAGCCAAGACTGGATTGTAACTGATCCCTCCTTTGGTACCAAGAAGAGGTACATTAGCAAAATCCCTACAATTATCAATGATCATAACTCCATCATAGACACGATTGTACCAATCAATATCGGAGTGAGTAAGAGTCATAATCTTCTGTGACCACTAACCATTATTGAGATCCCAAAAAGAGCTTGACTTGGGAAAGTGAGAAATAAACCACTTGTACAACAATGGCACACAGCATGTGATCATCCCTCCTCTATGGAAGTTCCTTAGGTGGGCTGAGTGATAAGCATCTGCTAACAAGGTAGGCACTGGATTCTTCTTTACGAAAATCTTGATAGTGTTGACGTCAACAAAGTCTTCAAAGCATAGGAAGAGAAACACCTCATGGATAAGTAAGGTAAGAGTAGCCGCAAATGCATCCATGATCAAGTGATATACATAATACTGAGCTCTCTCAATCAAAAACTCTATAGTCAACCCAAAGACTCCTTCTTTGGTTGTCATGTTGGCTTAAATTTCAGACAGACCCAAATGTGTGGCTTTGGCAATGTCTTGTTCCTTAGGATCTTTCTCCAAGATAGGAAATGGAGACTCATCAAGGATAGACAACCTAACTAGATAGGAGTACTATTCTAATGTAGGCACAAGTTAGTAGTCGGGGAAGGTGAAACAATGGTAGACTGGATCATAAAACTGAAGGAGTGTAGAGAGAAGTCAATCTTCCATCTTTGTCTTCAATAGTGATAACAGCTTCCCATACTTGCTCTTGAAACCTTCTTGGTCTTCGACCAAAGCTCCTAATCTTCTTAGGCCATTCAAGTTAGGACTCTTGAAAGTGTACTTTAAAGTTTTTCTTCTTTCACTATCCATGTTGACCTATGATGTTTGCAAACAAGAGCTTAAGTTCCATGAAACCTTTTATGAAAATGATGCTTATGAATGCATGTATGCATAAACATAACAAGATCACACTCAAACATGGTGTAAGGCTTGCATGAAGTCAAAGGTTTACCCCTTCCCATTTGGTATGTACTAGGGTTTGTTGTGTACCTGCACATCAGGTTCTAACAAGTTCCCAAAGTCATAAGTCCCTCTTTCGGATATTATCAATTTCCCAATTACTCGGTAGTTAATAATATTCTCAAGAGAACCTCTTTTGAGTGTAGTATCGCATATCAACTATTTTGGGTGTACACCCTCATAGTCACCGCACTACGTTCCTAATAAGGCCAAGTGGGGTTAAAGATGACTAAAGGTTCCCAGCTTCGTAGGCTCAATCAAGAAACAATATTGTTTTCATAATCTCTTGATCAACAATACTTATTCTCAAAAGTGCCTCCACTGAGTGGTGATTTCTCAAGTTAGCTTGGTCAGGAATCAACTCCCTATAAGCCTTCTTGAATATACCACCTTCATATCTTATTTTTTTGTACTCAAGTCCAAGGTTGGGACTTATCTCACCATGTAAGGTAACAACCCATGAATATAACAAGCAAACAAATAATATAGCAAACATAAGCAAGTTAGGCTAAACCCTCTTGGGTGTCCCTAGTGAATTCGCCATTTCTGTTGCAGTGAGAATTAGATATCAAACTATTGATTAAACTTGAATCACAAATCTTTAAAGATTCACCACCGAGCTTTGATTTATCCAAGGGAAAGGGTAAAGATCATAGAAAACCCTAAGTTTTGCAATGTTACAACAATTCAAAGAGATTTTGGGGGTCGGAGGTTGGTTATACCTATGGAAGGTGTTAACATCCTAAGCATCTATAGTACTCTATAGGAACCTCTTGCTATTATTTGTGTTATTGTTTGTTATTGCTTTTGTTTGGGTTTTACAGTGAGAGATATGAACCTAAGGGTTTGGTCACTAAGTATGCTTGCCAAAACTTCGCGGTCTTGTGCCTACATATCCTTACAAGGATGGAATCAAAGCATTTGTAGTTCACCTCGCTATGGATGAATGAACACTTGATTTTAATCAAGGTTCAAAGGGGAATTAAGTCTTAAGGTCTTAACACCGACTTGACTTGACAAAGTCAAAAGAATTGTAAGTTCTAACTTAAGTCTAAGTTGAAGGCTTAATGACTCTAACAAGGTCAAAGGGAATGGGTATGGCTAAGCTACCTATGAAAGTGAGTCAATAGAGAGACTTTCCCTTGGATTAAGGAATAAAAGGCAACTTAAGGATGGAAGTTAACAAGCTAACATCAGTTTGGGGGAAATAACTTGACAAAGTTAAAGGAAGGTATGATTAAGTATGGATGACATGAACAAGTATGATATTCAAGCATGATATCAAATGAAAGTGTTCAAAATAACATTCTAGCATGATGTTTATATGACAAAGATAAAGCATAAGGTTACAACCAAAGCATAAGAAAGAGATGTGACAACATCTAAAGGTAAGACTTAACAAAGTCATGAAAGAAAACAAGGTAACAACCAAGCATATTCAAAGTTCAAGAAAGTTAAAACAATATGGTGACAACCAAGATAAACAAAGATGTTACAACATCTAAACATTCATGAAGCATAGTTCTAACAAGACTAAAGCATCATGGATAACAAGTTAAGTTCAAAATTAAGGCAAGCATGCATTAGGATTAACTAACACCACTTAATCATGAATACAAGACAAGTAAGGATAAGTTGTAACAACACTAAAACAAGTATGAATAAATTATAACAACACTTAATCATGAATACAATTTAATATTTCAACATGGATAAGTCATTACAACACTTAAGCATGATAAGATTCAAAGTTCAAGTTAACATGTGAAAGTTATGACAAAACTTAAACATGGATGAAGAAAAAAGTTCAAAGTTAACATGTATAAGTCAAAACATCACTTATCATGGATGGAAGTTTAAAGATAAAGTAAGGCATACATAAGTCATGATAACAATAAAATTTCAAAGTATAAATGTGTAAGTTAACAACCAAGCATACTTGATCAAAAGAACATGTTTATGACAATAACATGTGGATGAAGATGTAAACATACAAGAGGTGGCATGTGAGCATACTTGAAGATGATAAGTTTAAAGTTTTAACATCATATGAACTAGTTAAGCCATTACTTGAACATTTAAGCATGGATACAAGTTGAATCATGTTAAGACAAATAACCAAACATGGATATTAGGATTCAAACATGGCCATAAATAAGTAAGAGGCACCATAAAATTTTAGGCATATAATCAAGCATTCAATGGCATATTCATGACAAATTTCAAGTGTTTAAGAACATATAAACATGGTGAAGCCAACAAAAAAGAACACATACACATTAAGGTCATGTAAACATGGAAGAAAACATCATATGTTAACACAAAAATGGTCAAGCAAAAGCTCATGGCATGGACAAAGTTCAACATACACTTTTAACATGTGAACATGAATTAAAAGGCATCAAACTCATGGAAACAAACACAATGAACAAGTTCACAAAGTCACACAAAGTTTCTATAAGGTATGTATAGTTCATACAAGGCAGCATGTACAAAGGAAACTAAGGAATCCATCAAAAGAATCAAGATAAACATAAGGAAACCCTAAGAATACCATATTTTCAGCACTCAAAAATGCATTAAAAATAAACAGTTTTTGTATTTTCTTTTTACAAACAGAAAGTACAAAACATTATGAGCATTTTGAAAAAAGAATGGCCTAAAGAAGGTTAAAAATGAGAAAGTTATGATCAATTGAAAATACAAAGTAAAACAAGAAAATAAGTGGTAAAAAGATTGGGGAATGGTCCCCATGGGACTTGAACTCAGGTCACCTCGCCTATAGGTCAAAACCAAGGCCAGCCAACCAACGCGCGCAGGTTGTAACCAAAGGGAAGGCAAAGTATAATATGTGTTAAGCAATTGAAACTCAGAAAAATAAAATGAAACTGGAGCGATGGGGATTCGAACCCCAGTTTCAAGGGTGAAAGGTACTAAGAACTCGCAGCTTTAACCCCTGGGGTGGTGATACAACTGTTGTATCATCCCACCCCATTAATACTAATACTAAAACATGATCTAAATGCTAAAACAAAGGGAAGACGCCATGGATGACTTGCCCATGGATTCAAGGTTTTGTTCATTTGTAAAAATGACCATATCTCACTCATTTCTCCATGAAATTTAAAAATGTAAAGACCTAACTTGCTTAAAATTTCCTAAGGGACACAGTGGTGGTCTTAGATTTTGCTAAAAATGGCTACATTTTAAAACACGATAGTGATTCCTAAAATGACATGTTTTTGCAAGTTCTATCCCAAGTCCATACACAGTCAACAATAGCACTCAAATATGCTTCAAACACAACAAGTATGACATATAAGACATGTTCAAACTCAATGTACCTCAAAACAAAGCATATTTCATAAAGTTCAAGTTCTTTGGGAACCCACCTCTTAAAGCTCACTTGCAAACTTCCAAATGCCTTGTTATAAAAAATAAATGACACTGGAGACACCTCCAATAGACCTCTAGGGAGCTTCTTGGATGCTTCGAACCAAAGTAAAACCTCTTGGACAGAAACTTGCTTCTTCTTACAAATTTATCAAATTGACCAAAAGGGTAACTCCACTAAATGATGTTAAAGTTGAGAAACTATTATTGGAACAGTTCAAGGATGTTATTTAGAGTGTGTTTTGATGTGTTTCGATGGTTGGATTAGTGGTTTATGGTTTGTAGTTGGCAGATTACAAGTTTGTGTAAGTTAGGGTTACTTGGCACAATAGGGAGTTTTGGCAAGTTTCTAGTTTTTGAGATTTTAGAAGGGTGATTGCTGAGGATTTATTGTGTCTTTGAGGCTAAGAATAAGCCTCTATTTATAGGGAAAGATTGAGGCTTTTTGGTCTACAGAATTGCAAGTGGTTGTTCACTTAGTTTGGTTGAGATTCAAGTGTAGTTGCATGAGGTTTCATGGTTCCAATGGCAAGTACAAACTTTTCTAAAGTTGTTGGAAAGTTTAGAAAGTTTGCTTCTGAGCAAAGAAAGTGTTTGAGTGCAGAGAAACAATTTAGAAGCTCAAGGGAAGTTGACTTCTTGATCAAAGTGGCTTTTTCAAAATTGAAGTCTTACCTTTGTGCCATAAATGGAAAGAACTAGTGAGCAAAACCAAAACCACTTGGGTAATGCACCAAAAGCAAGTGTAATCTTCTGATTATGGCTAGATTTACAAGTCTCAAGACCTGTAAACAAGGATTATGCAGAACCAACTTGGATTTGCAACTTGTATCTTGGTGAAAATGGCCAAAATCTTAAGTGTGGAAGGATGACTTCCTCTCTTCGAAACTACTTGCTCACAAATGCTATGGAGGAGTTCTTGTACTTTTTGGAAATCCCCGAACATGCTCTACGACTTTCATGTTTGATGGACTTCTTAAATCCCAAGGGATCATGGTGAAAACTGACTCCAACGATGGGTATTTTCAATGAATAAAATCTGCCTTGAAAAATTTCTAAGTGTGTGAAGATTTTTCCAAACCTGATGGCTCCATAACTTAAAATATAAGCACTTTCTGGAGATGGACTGAAAGTGTCATAGCTGTAGTATGTTGTGAGGGCTTCAATTTGATATTTGGAACACAAAAATTGGATGTGTGGATTAAAAGTTATGACTCTCCAAAGTCGGCACCAAAACTAGGGTTTTTTCCTATACTTAGAACCGGCATTTAAGCACATCAGTAAAGCAATAAACTACAAAGGCAGACTAGAGATACAAAAGGGAAGCCTTCACAGAGAGATCTAAACTCTCACCCACAACATGAACCAAAGATAGCTTCTACATAGAAGCATGATGTTAAGACAATCTATTTGACAACCCAGTACCAACATAAACACTTATGTAAATAAGAAGTAGTTTCCTCCAACAACCACCATCTGAATAGCTCATATTACCAGAATGCTGACTAAATCTATCACACTTATCAGACTCGTCCCCCTTAGTCTGCACCTTCATCCACTCAGACGCTTCCTTGCACTGTCCTCATAGGAATTATGAGAGGAAAGTATTTAACACTTGCAGAAGTCTGAGGATGTATCATCTTGGAGACTTCAACATACAGAAACAACTGGCTTATGGAATCAAATTCTTCCTCAGAGCTTCATAAGTCTTATTGGTGCCCAAGCATTCTCCCCTTCTATAGGTCCCTAATTAAGAGAGAGAACATCAGGACTGGAAATTCTAGTTCTCAAACCCCTCTAATTTCTCTAGATCATCCTTAAATCCAATCATAAGTTCTGGAATACCTATATCCAAAATATCTATCTTGATCAGTTGTGCCTTCAACAGGTATGAGAGAGAAGATAATTTGCATCTTCCTAGAACTCTAACCACTGGATGGTTGGCTATAGGCTGAGTTGAATCCTTAACATAAATCTTCAAGATGAAATAGAAGTGTCGGACAAGGCAAACTTAACCCTATAAGAGAGACTCGACAAATAGAAATGCAACACTTATGCAATGTACTCAACATCGACTCGACATGCATGTGGTACCAAATATGAACACTCAGGTTCATTTTGCTCCCCAATCCCCACCATAGGATCATATTCCCTTTTTGAACCAGAGCACACCAAAATCGTTACCATCAGCATATGTAACACTTCACTAATCCCCCATAATATGAGTTAGCTACTTGCACCTGATTCGTCACAATGGGATTGAGGCTCACCAAAACTCGTTACCATCACCATAGGTAGTGCTTCACTAATCCCCTACAATAGGAATTATCTCCTCGCACCCAATCCATCATCACAGGATCGAGGCTCACCAAAACTGGACCGAAGCCCGTACACCAAGCTGCAAGACTCTCAAATAACATGCATTAACACAACAAGGTTCACTAAAAGGATCCCAACGCACATATAATTATTTATGCATCACATCATTCATCATGCAACAACCAATTTATGTTACCATATGAATAATATCAACAAGCAACAACAACTCATCAATATCTTAACATCATTAACATAACGACATAATTATCACACCACGATCTTACAACAATGCAACGATTCATTAACCAAACATATAAACCAATATATTTATTAACATAGTAGGCATGTGAATAATATTCAAACATATCAACAATCACTACCATGTTATGGGTCTGAGAGATAGCTTTCTAACGCTTCAAACAACATTGAAATCAGACTTACAGAATAAAAGTTATGACCAAAATCGGCGGGATACGTCAACAATTCATTAACTGAACGTATGAACAAAAACTTTACCAATACAGTAGGCATTAGAATAATACTCAAACAATTCACCTATCACCATCATGTTATATCTCTGAGCCAAAGCGTCGCCTTCCCTTTAACAAGGAAGTGAACAACGAGAACACCTGACCATCTTCCCTCAAGGATCACACCAGTTTTTTAACCGACAACATTCTCAAATATGACCTTTCTTCGGGTTAAGGAAAAGGACAACATTCTCAAAACAACCAAACTAGCCAACACCACACTCTCGCTTGCAGAAATATGATATCCGAGCTCTCTACATTTGTAACATCCAAGAGAAGCAGTCGCCTCTCCCCCACTTGTTTCATTCCCAACCTGCAATGGAGAACAAAACAAGCATCGACAGTGTTCTCACACACATGTTGCATACTAGGGAACAAACATAACTAAACAACCTAGTCGGATGGACTGACCTACTCTAATACCACTTTGTAACACCCTAAACACTACATATAATTTTAATGCAAAATTTAATAAAATTGCAACCAAAAAAGGTGTCACTCGCATCAAACATAGCCTACTCCGTAACACAGGTTATAAATTCACATAAACACATGTTATCGCATGCTCACCTTCACGTAGGGTATCATCGCAGCAGAATCATAATTAAAGCAATTAAAAACCATATTGCACACGTACCATTTAGGTTCAACTTCAACTTCCATAACAATTAAAAGAGTTTAAATAAATCAGCTCAACAACCATATCAGTTATAATACTTTAACATAAACATGGCATAAGAAGATAAATCAAACGTTCCTAGCCTGATGTTACATGGTCAGAGCAAGACCCTACTAAAGAAAATGAAACACTTTTATAAGCCACTCTAAGAGCTACCTTCCACTTACTTCAACAATGTTAACCTTGAGTATCTGCACGATGCCCATGTAAATACAACATTCAAACATAAGGGGTGGGAATTTATTTTAATAATAAATGATATAGAATGAAGAATAGAGTACATCATCTACACAATCATGCACAACAACATATCACATTCTCACACCCAAATCATCATCAACATCATACATGACAACATCTCAATTATCATTAATGTCATACGCAACCACATCTCAATTATCATTAACATCATATGCAATAACATCTCATCCAACAATGCATCAACAACAACCAATACAAATGCAACACATATGCAATGTACTCAACACCGACACGAGATGCATGTGGTACAAAATATGAACACTCAGGTTTATTTCGCTCCCCAATGCCCACTATAGGATCAGATTCCCTCTTAGAACCAGAGCGAACCAAAATCGTTACAATTACCATAGGTAACGCTTCACTAATCCCTCATAATAGGAATTAGCTACTTGCACCCGATACATCACAATGGGATCGAGGCTCACCAAAACTCGTTACCATCACCAAAGGTAGGGCTTCACTAATCCCTGTAAATAGGAATTAGCTACTCGCTCCTGATCCATCACCATAGGAGCGAGGCTCGCCAAAACTGGATTGAGGCCTGTACACCAAGATGCATGACTCTCAAATGACATGCATTAACACCACAAGGATCCCCACACACATCTCATAATATATGCATCACATCATTAATCATGCAACAACCAATTCATGTTACCACCTGAATAATATCAACAAATTGAAGCAATTCATCAACATCTTAACTTCATTTACATAACAACATAATTATCACACCACGATATTACAACAATGCAACAATTCATTAACTAAACATATAAACCAATACATTTATAAACATAGTAGGCACGTGTGTTATACCCGAAATTTTGACCACAAGATCTTCCATCATTATGAAAATCATCACCACAATATGGATGTACCATCATACCTCATCAATCTTCTCAAGGATTGTTGAACATTCACTACAATTAAGAATTAGGGTTTTGAGCCCTCTCAGAACACTCAGACAAAGGATCAAAGAAGAAATGACATGATCCTCAACTTGTCTAGCTTCTCAAAATATCCATAGAGGATCAAGAGGACTCCCACATCAAGAATCAAGCACAAGGTTGCAACATTCCAAGTGGATCAACCCTCAAGATCGCCAGTGTCACCAAATTAGGGTTTTGGTCGACCAAGGCCTCCAAATGAAAATTTTCATCTGGGCATGAGGCAATAACTCAAAACATGATCCAAAATGCTCCAAGGGACCTCGTGGATCCAATCATCAAGTCAAATTAGCATCAGGGGAAGCATCCATAAAAAATCAGGAATTAGGGTTTCTTGACCTAATTCAATCCTAAGTTAACTTTTGAGGCAAGACATGAACCAAGACCTCAAAACATGATTTGAGGGCCTCAAGTACACCACATTGATCCATTTACAACAATGGATTTATCCAATAAGCTTGATTCACAAGTTTCAAATTCATCTGGACCACAATTAGGGTTTTGAAGAAAAAGTCAGCTGTATCTTTGACTTTTGACCAAGACATGTTCCCAAACTTTGGTAAAGTTAGTAAAGTTTTAAACCCTCCACCCCAAGGGCGTGGGTTCAAACCTTGGGAGGACCATCCCATTTTTTACCACTTATTTCTTTCATATTTTTTCACAATTTCTTAAAAAAAAAACTTCAAAAATTAATTTCTCTTTCATTTTCAATCATTTTTGAATGATTCTTTTTTTAAAATTCCCAAATATGTTAAACTATTTTATTCCACAAAAAAATAAAAAAGATATTATTTATTTAATATATTTTGAATTTTTGAAAAGAATTCCTTTTTAATTGTTTTTAAACATTTTTAAATAAATTCTTCTCTTGAGTTGTCAAATTCAAATGATTTTTAAATGGATGAAACATATTTTTTCAAACATTTATCCAATATCACAACTTGTTTTTCACCATGTTTGATAATTTTTATCATTTTTAAATGATTTTATTCAAATTAAAATGCATTTTTTAATCAAATTAGGGTTTTGATTATTTTCACCCTCACAAACTTTTTTTCAAAACACTTTTGGGCCTCTAATAGAGTGTAAGACACATCCTTTGTTACACACAAACTTTTTGGGCCTCAGTCATTATATAAGTCCCGAAATGTTTTTAAAAAAATCTCGGCGCGATCGTCGTTTTCAAAACAATTTTCATCTAGGCCTCTCCTTGCGTTATAAGTCCTATTTTTCTTATTTTTCAAACTTTTGGGCCTCTTGATAGAGTGTAAGTCCCATCCCTTTGTAAATAAACTTTTTTGGGCCTCAGTCATTGTATAAGTCCCGATACGATTTTAAAAATCTCGGCGCGATCGTCGTTTTGAAAACAAAAATCATTTAGGCCTCTCCCTTGTGTTGTAAGTCCCATCTTTCTTTTTTCAAACACTTTTGGGCCTCTAATAGAGTGTAATTCCCAACCACCTTTGTACATAAATAATTTGGGCCTCAGTCATTGTATAAGCCCCAGTACAGTTTTCAAAATAAAGGTGCGATCATTATTTTCGTTTGGGCCTCTCTTTGAATTGTAAGCCCTATCTCTTGTATAAAAATAAACTTTGGGCCTCTAATAGAGTGTAAGACCCACCTCTCTTGAAAAATACAACAATTTGGGCCTCAGTCATTGTATAAGTCCCTTTGTGATTTTCAAAACTACGACACTATCGTCCCCTTTTCAAAATAGTTTATCTGGGCCTCTCCTTGAGTATAAGCCCTAAAATTTATTTTACAACAACTTTCCTTTTGATTTAGATTCAAATTTATAGTTGTATCAAAACTTTCTTCAATCTCTTGAATAACTAACCATACAACTGTGTTTATAATGCTGGAAGCTTGTACCACTGTAAGTTCTACGATTTTTCTATACACTTGCATATATAGTTTATCTGTATATACTTGTATCTATTTGCTTAGAGTTTTCCCCAGCAGTTACGTCTAGGATTAGATCAAACCAGTAGTTACTCTTTCAATACATTCAAAACTAGTTCCCCGTAGGAAATTCCAGATACAGTCTTGCCTCCTCTTGGGCTTATACAATATGGAACAGAGAAAGGCATTATTCCCGATGAAACTTTTCTCAAGACTTTAACAGCTTAGAAATATGTGTACAAGAAATTCATTTCCCCAAAGAGGATTAATTCCTGGTGAAACCTCCTTTTGAATTTCTTCAAACCCTAGAACTGTTCACTAAAGAAAGGATTATTCCCGGTGAAACCTTTCTTGAACTTTTCTTATGTTTGGACCCACATGCTTCTTAAACGCATCCCCAGCCTCCTCTTGGGCTTTGTACAAGGACTCTTAGGCTTCTTAGAAGTTCTCAACCTCCTCTTGGGCTTAGTATAAGGACCCGAAGACCTCCTACAGGTATCGGACAGAACTTAGTCATCTTTTGCTAGTTCAATCCTCTAGAGAGTCAAAACATCAAACCAGTTTAGGGTTGATTCTCATCCCTTAAAACATCAGCCTCCCCTTGGGCATCATACAAAGATCATCCTCTAACTAAGAGTTAACCTTTTCATACCAGTAGACTTGGAAAGTCTCATCTCCTCCTGGATCTCAAAGAAACCCTCAAGTTTCCTAAAGGAAAAGGAGAAACCCTGATCGCTTCATCAATTTCCAGCATAGTTAAAACCTCCATAGGTTTTCAAACTCAATCTTTAAACTGTCTTTCTAAATTCCCCAGCTAGGGTCAAATTACTATCAATAAACCCTCAATCAGAACCTCAAGGCATATGATATTTCAACTCTTCTTCATTCCTTAGCAAGAGTTGTTTCCCCAATTTGGACCTGTCTCTGGATCTCAATAATCCTCAGCAGAAGTTAGCCTTCTCTTAGGCTTCATTTAGAAATTCCCTAACCAGCCTCCTCTTAGGCTTTGTATAATGATTTTCCCTCAGCAGTTTTAGCCTCAATCTTTGGCTTTAAATAAGACAGATAAAATGTTCTCCATCTGAGTCAATAACTTTTAACCTCAATCTTGGGCTTTGTACAAGACAGATAAAACCCCTCCTCAGTGGAGTCATTTCTTTTAGCCTCAATCTTGGGGTTTGTACAAGACAGACAAAATTTTCCCCAGAATAGCCAATTCTTCTTTTTTAGCCTCAATCTTGGGCTTTGTACAAAACAAAAATAAGACTCCCTAGTAGAGTCAACCTTTTAGCTTCAACCTTGGGCTTTGATCAAGGCACACAAAAACCAACATTCCCTCAGAGGAAATCAAAATCTCTCTGTAGGAGGACATTTCTCTGTACATCACACATCAAAATAGACAATCAGAAAAACCTTAATCCCAGATAATTGTTGTAAGTGGCACACTTGATTCAAAAATCCAAGTTGTAGTCCCTCTTTATCCTGGTAATTAAATCTCTTCTTTCATCAAATTGTTTTAAGTGGCAAGCCTCTGGATTATTTACATCCAAGCCAATGTCCCTCTCTTAGCATGGAAGACTCCTAAGGAAAAATGGCATTGCTCTACACTGAGTTAAAGTTTATTCCTTCAGGACACTTACCTTATAAAGGAAATTATGGCATTGCTGGATTCCATACCATCCAGTTAAAGTAATTCCCCTTTAAACCAATCCCAACATCTGTGATGAATAGATGAGATATCTCCCTTTAGAGATGACAAATTCTCTCTCCATCAAACCATCTAACTTCAATCTTGGGCTTCGAACAATACACAAATACTCATCTAGCTTCAATCTTGGGCTTTGAACAAGACACCAAACATTTTCCTCCCATAGAAATAGGAGGAACTACGATTGCTCTGATTTCCCTGTTTTCTTTAACGGGAATACATAGGCATAAGATTGTGAAATCTTAGCGAGAACACAAATAAAAAACTTTAGGTCCAGTACCTTACCAAAAACATCGAAAAACCCGAAAACAACAAAAATACTCTCTCAAAAACTCCCAAAGGAGAAACTTTCCTAATTTATGACAGATAAACACCAGTAAGTAGATGATATATGAACATGCCAAACAATCTATCGATAACCATATATACGCTGGGTAATTGACAACTTCCCTTTGTATAACCTGACCCCGGACCCCCAATCTCTTAGCATTTGTTAAAGAAAAATTTTGCGTGCAATGTTAGTTTTAGATATCTTCCCTTTCCTTTCCAGCTTCATAGGATAAATAAGAAATCAGAAAGTAGCACTCAATTCTAACCATTGCGGTAAGGTGGTCGCGTCACCTACAAATATCGTACGCTACAGAAAAATGGCGACTCTGCTGGGGAGTCTTTAGGATTAGAGTTACTAAGAGGTCTAGGTTATTTGGAATTTTTTATACTATATATATATATATATTTACTGTCATCCTACTTGATACCCGTGTTTATTTTTCTATCAAATGGGAATGCGATTGATACGCATGTGGAAAGTTTGAGGGAACATTAAGATAGGGGTGGCATATCCAGGAAACTCTTATAGGGAGTGAATCCCGACCAAGCTAACTTAGCAGTCCACCGAATTAATCGAGGTACCCGTGCGGAAGTATCGATGTTGAACGACCGATTATCATGAAAGCATTATCTTTCCACGTGCGGTACCCATGACCCTGAGGATTTAGTAGACATTAGCCATATGACCATTTGGTAGTGCAGTAACTATCGGGAATAGTTGATACACGATACTACACTCAAATGAGATTCATCCTAGGATATTACAGCTCGCTCGAGTGAATCAGCTTGCTGTTGATATCCCTAGGAGGGGTCAATGACTTTGGGAACCTTAAAAACCGTTCTACAGGTACAAAAATTGACCAAAATAGTACAACCTTTGGGGATGGGTAGAGCCATGAATCCATGCTCGTGACGTTGAACCCTTGAACCCATGTTTTCAAATTTTTGTGTGTGCTGCATTCATGCATTCATTTAAAAAAATCTTTTTTTTTTCAAAATAAACTAAAACAATAATTGCAAATATCAGAGGTTGCATTATGGATTTCGGTAGAAGAAAGACACACAAGTACACCTTCAAGGCTCCAAAACTAGAGGACTTAAGGAAGTTGGCAAGGATGATTACCAATCCCGAGGCTTTCAGTTCTACGATCCGGTTTACCACTGCTTCACTTTCCCGGATTACCAACTTTCACCAACACTGGAAGAATACTCCCACCTGATTGATTTACCTATCACTGATTGAGCTCCATTTTCTGGACTGGAAGAAATTCCAAAGGAACAAACCATTGTAAGAGCAATGTCTTTGGATGAGTCAGAAGTTAGGACTCACATAACCACTAAAGGAGGAATCCAGGGTTTACCAGCTAAATTCCTGATGGAGAAAGCTCTATACTTTGCTAGTGTAGGAAACATAATTGCCTTTGAAGAAGTCTTTGTTCTTGTCATATATGGGTTATTCCTCTTTCCAAACATCGACAACTTCGTCGATACCAATGCTGTTAAGATATTCTTAATAGGAAACCCCGTACCAACCCTGCTCGCAGATGCTTATCATTCTGTACACTTAAGGAATTTGTACAGCAGAGGAATTATCACATGATATGTACCATTACTCTACAAATGGTTCATTTCCCATTTGCCCAAGTCTGCTGCTTTAGGGGATCACCAGAGTAGTCTACGTTGGTCACAAAGGATTATGTCTCTTACCAATTCTGATATAGACTGGTACAATAGGATTTACGAAGGGATAGAGATCATAGACAGATGTGGAAATTTCCCTAACATACCCCTCATTGGAACTAAAGGAGGAATCAACTATCATCCAATTTTAGCTCGTCGTCAACTCGGATACCCGATGAAGAATATCCCGCATAATGTTCATCTAGAAGGTCTTTTCTTCAAGGAAGGGAAAATGACAGGGCACTAAAGAAGGAAATAGTGCATGCCTGGCAACATATTCACAAGAAAGGCAGAGAGTCTCTGGGAAGATCAAACTATACCTCCATGGAACCTTATCTCCACTAAGTACAAACTAGAGCCCTCAAGCTGAGGATGCCTTACCCTCGCCAAGAAGTTTTTCCATTAAAGGAATCTGTCCTTTATTTCATGTCTGATGCGGAAAAACTCCAGGTCGCTCTCAACAAAGTTCAACGTGAAAAGAGCTCTTGAAAAAATAAATACCAAATCCTTAATTTGGAATGCATTAAGATTCAGGAACTGTTAAAGGAGAAGGATGCTCTGATTGAGATATTAGAGCGGCAAGCTATAGAGGGTCAGGAAGATCGAAGAAATTTGCTCGCTCCTTTCACTTGCCAAAGGACTGAAAACCTGACAACGGCTGAAGTGCCCCGATCAAAGAAAAGGAAACTACCGGAACCAGCATCTGAGCTCTCTTCAGAGAGGACTCAGGATCCTTGAACTTAGACATTTTCCTTACAGCACTTTGTAAAATACTATACTTTTCGTTGTAAAATACTGCAATCTTTTGAATTCAATAAAAGGGGTCTCCCCCACTGTATGATATTTGCAATCTATTTGTTGAAGTTTCTTTTTGAATAAAACAAAAACTTAAAAAATATGTTATCGCATATCATTCATTATTCTCACATAACACATTTTTCTTATCTTTGAGTCTTACGTATGTGTCACAATTCTAGAGTCAAACTGTCTCACTCATACAATACTCGGGCCAATCGACAAAAGAAAATGGACGATCTCGAGGAAGAGAATAGAGAGCTGAGAGAAGAAATCGACCCTCTGAAGGAAATTTTGGAAAAACTTCACAGTGGCATGCAATCCCTGGCAGCAAGTCAGGAGCAGCGACATCAAAATACTGTAATCTCAAAGATCACATCTACGCCCATAATGGAGACACATGAGAATCATCCTTGGTACAACATGCCTAAAAGTCGTCCCTGGGGCATGCCTCTCAACTTTATACCTGAAGGATATATCCCACTGGTCACTGAAGACCCAGAAGCCGTAGCAAGAATCGCTGGACCTGAAGGTTACATACTTCGGGAAAGTGAAGATGCAAGGGTTACGACAGCAACTCCTGAATGTTACAAACTTCAAGGCACTGAAGCGCCAAGAGTCACCGCCATAATGACTATACCACAGCCAGTGGTACACACTGTCCCGGAAGGACAGATTCCACAAGCAATTTCTGGTGGAAACGAAGACATGTACGAAAGGATGAATGAGTTCCAGGAACAATTCTTGGAAATGCAGAAGGAACTGCATGCCATTCACGGTCAAGATTTATTCGGAAAGAAAGCCGCAGACCTCTGTTTAGTCCCTAATGTAAAGATACCGCACAAATTCAAGGTGCCTGACTTTGAAAAATACAAAGGCAACTCTTGCCCTCAAAGTCATTTGGTGATGTACGCTCGAAAAATGTCTACCTAGACAAAAAATCAATGGCTACTGATCCATTACTTCTAAGACAATTTAACCGCTGCCGCACTTAAATGGTACATGGGTTTAAACTGCACTAAGATCAATACTTTTAGAGATCTCGGTGTAGCCTTCGTTCAACAGTATAAATACAATTTGGACATGGCACCGGATAGGGATCAACTCAGAGCAATGTCACAGAAGGACAAAGAAACTTTTAAAGAGTACGCTCAGAGATGGCGTGAAATTACCTCCCAGATCTTTCCCCCTCTTGAGGAAAAGGAGATGACCAAGATCTTTTTGAAAACCTTAAGCTCGTTCTAGTACGACCGAATGGTCGCCAGTGCGCCCAGTGACTTCACTGAAATGGTGAACATGGGAGTACGTCTTGAAGAAGCAGTACGAGAAGGACGACTGGTCAAGGATGTAGAGCCATCTAGCAGTACTAAGAGGTACGGTAGTGCTTTCCAAAAGAAGAAAGAGCAAGATATCATTAATATCTCTCTCTGAAAGCAAAGGCGAAGGTATCAACCAGTAGCGGCGGTAACTCCCGCTATCAACCCAACGCCAGCTCCAACTTATTAACCTCAGGTTGCTCAGAGCCAACCAAATTAACAACAGTATTAGCAAAGGCCGCAACAGCCTTTTCAGCAGGCTCGTCCATAATACAACAACAACAATCATACGACACGACCATCGGGGTTTGACCCTATATCAATGCTGTACGCAGAACTATTTCCACTCCTACTGGCCAAGGGGCGCGTTCAAACCAGGACTCCTCTTACGGTACCAGAAAATCCGCCTTTTTGGTTCAAAGCGGATCAGACTTGCCCTTACTATCAAGGACGATCGAGGCACAACATTGAGAACTGTATCAGCTTCAAGTCTGATCTACAGAAGCTTGTCAGGAACGGGGTATTATCTTTCAAAGATACTAATCCAAATGTTCAGACGAACCCGTTGCCACAACATGAGAAGACTGCAGTGAATTTTATCGAGGGAGAATTTAGCCGCAGTTATCAAATTCACGATGTACTCCTATTGGGAACCAATCTGGTGAGGATGCATTGCAGACAGAGCGGGTATGGCTATGTACCCTCTCACAACTATCACGAGTGTGATATCTGCTCAAAGAACAATCAAGGGTGTTATGTAGTGCAAGCAGCTCTACAAGAACAAATGAATCTGGGCTGGATTCAGGATCACCGGATTCGTGAGATAAACATGGCCCATGCACATCCCAACATTGTTCAGAACCACAACATCCTTGCGATAAATGTTAATTTAGTGGCGATGCATTCAAGGAAAATTCAATATTATAATCTGTCACGACACGATTACTGCACTTGTCCACTCTGCTCTACAGATAATTAGGGATGCTTCTTTATACAAGAAGCCCTCCAACGTCAGATGGATCTCAGATGGATCCAAGACTACCGTGAAGGAAATAACCATCAAGTCAATATGGTTCAGATCTTTGACATACGCTTAATGAATACCAGTCTGGTAGAATTACATGCTAAGCAAGTCAGGCTCGGTTTTTTGGTTTCACATGATTATCAGGAATGTGAAGAATCCTGTCAAGGCTACCAGGGGTGTGCACTTGTACAAAGAACGCTTCAACATTTATTAGACCACTGGTGGCTTCCAATTTACCTGGATGAAGCTACACAACGAATTAGCATGACTGATGGGAATCCTGATAGACATCAAAGTTGTGATATCCGCTCGATGGAAACAGATCTAGTAGAGATACACTGCATACAAAGTGGGTGTGGTAAGGTACCACCGCACAATTATGAGCGTTGTAGAGTATGCTCGGAAGATAACCAAGGATGTTATCTCGTACGAGCAGCTCTCCAAAATCAGTTGGACTGTCATACCCCAAATTTTGACCACTAAGATTTCCCATCACAGTGAAAATCATCATCACAATATGGATGGGCCATCATACCTCATCAGTCTCCCCAAAAATGGGTGAGCATCCACTACAATCAAACTTAGGGTTTTAAGCCCTCTCAGAGCTCTTAGACAAAGGATCAATCAAGAATTGACATGATCTTCAACTTGTCTAACCTCTCATACATCCACAATGAATCAAAAGGACTCCCACAGCAAGAATCAAGCACAAGGTTGCGGCATTCTGAGTGGATCAAGCCTCAAGATCGCCAGTGTCACCAAATTAGAGTTTTGGTCGACCAGGGCCTCCAGATGGAAATTTTCCTCTGGGCATGAGCCAACAATTCCAATCATAACTTAAGATGCTCCAAGGAACATCATAAACCCCATCATCAAGTCAATTTAACCTCAGGGGATGCATTCACTAAAAATCAGGAATTATGGTTTCTTGACCTAATTCACCCCTAAGTTGACTTTTGGGACAAATCATGAGCCAAAACCTCAAGGCATGATTTGAGGGTACCTAATACACTACATTGAATCATTTGTAACAATGGATTGATCCAAGAAGCTTGATTCACAAGTTTCAAGTTCATTAGAACGACAAGGGTTTCGCGGAAAAAGTCAACTGTGCCTTTGACTTTTGACCAGGACATCCTCCCAAACCTTGGGACGTGATTCAATACACCCTATAACACCTATGAAATTAATCCATCAAGTTTTATTTAGGTCAAGGACTTGATTTCATAGAGGATCGCACAGTTTGGAATTCATCTGATAAAAAGTCAACTGTGCCCAAAAGTCAAAGTTTGACTTTTTGATTTTTTGATCAATTATGGTTCCCTAACCCTAAAATGATGATAATGTGTGATTGGAATCATCATTCATCAAGAAAAATCAAGAAAAGTGGGATAACTTGTAAAAGGGGTAACCATAAAAAGCTTAGAAATTTTCTAAGTTATGGAACAAAGTGGCTAGGGTACCAACTTCCAAGAATCATAACTTAAGATCCAAGCAACCATTTGGGCTGATCCAAAGATGGATTTGTAGCTCTCATGGCATACTTTAAAAGTGTCAACTACACCTCATTCCAATTCATCATGTATTTTGAGTTATGGAATAATCAAAATGGCTGAAAACATGAAATGTCACTTTTTCCAACACTTAGGTGAAATTTTCACTAAGTAAGAATCTGTCTTGCTTTTTTTCCAAAAGTAGGGGGATTTTTCACTTGGATCCAAAAAGTATAAAGACAAACTATGATCACACATATGTTGTATCATATGAGAGCTCTCCAAAATGGCCAAGAACTCCATGGAATTCCACTTGAGCCATGATATATGACCATGCCAATATGCCTTGCTGCAAACTGTCATGGCAAGGCAGATTTGTGCATTTTGCTCGATTTGAGCAAATTTTGCAAATGACAAACAAGTTTATCCATCTGAACACCTTATGGGGAGACCAAGGAAGGACAAACACTGATCCATCAGCCTCCCAAGTCCTTGGAACCAAAAGTAGCATGCCAAACCTAGAAATGCCTAAAAGAGGGACAAGACTCCAATTTTTGTTTGGAGCATTTAATGGATGCACCAAGGTGGCATGGACTGAGCCCTTTCCAACTGAATTTAGTCAAGACTTATCCAAGAACTAGGGAACCAGCAGCCTGTGCCCTAACCTCTAATCAATGGCTAGAGGAGACTTGGATTCCAAAATGCAACCATTGGCTAAACTTCTACAGTAGTTGCCATTCACTATTGCTTGCAAAACAAACTTGCTCTACTATAAATAGAGCTCATTTTTGCTCAGTTTGAGTACACCAAAGCACTACAACACTTGCTTTCCTCAAAATCTCTTTCTCTAGGAAAAAATACCTTCTTTAGCAAGGTAACTATGAGTTTTTGAGTTAGAGAGCATTTCCATCACAGCTCATGATCCAAACACATCCAATATGTCATATCTAAGCTGTCCAAACTCTCACAAGTGACCTGTAACACCAAGATCACAATGTCCCCTCTCAAAACCTCAAAATTGGACTTTTGTGCATTTTTCAAGCCATGTCTTGATTCACTCACTTTTAAAACCAGATAAACCTCAAACACACTCCAAATATCATCCTTGAACTGTCCCAAATGGTTTCACACATCTGGAACTCCATTTGAGAGAATTGCCATTTTGGCCACTTTTGCCCCTTTTGCAAGAAAGGGGCAATTTACATTCCTGAGGTTTCCAGCTGATTCCAATCATCCTAAAAGCTTCTAAGGGATCATTTGAGAGTGTTCCAAGCATCAAAACATTTCTGGAACAAAGCACTTGACAGATTGCCCAAAAAGCTCCTAAAGAGGTAAGCATCTCAACTTGAACTTTTTAAAATATGCATTTCTTTGAGGTCCACTGATCATGCATCTCTTATACATGTTATATGTGTTGTGTTTGAACCAATTCATCATGTAATTCATGGTTGTACCAAGAGATAGCACAGAAAATGTAAATCATGGCCTATTTCAAAACCACTATCGGGTTTTGAGGAGGATTTATTTTCTGAAAAAACCACCACCACCATTGGATTCCTTGTGAAATTCTAGGCCAGATACATATAAATTTTGTCTGCATCCATGGAGAAATGAAGAAGTTATGATCTTCACATTTCTGACTAAAAACCTTGCCTTGGCCAGGCCAAGAACAAGACAAGCCTTGTATATTTATGGCTGGGGTTTGATACATGGATGTATCACCACCCCAGTGGTAAGGCGCGCATGCTGCACACAAGAGGTCTGGGGTTCGAATCCCCCTCGCCCCAGACCCCTTTTTAATGGTTTTTTCACTTTTTTTTATTATTTTTCAGATTATTTTTTATGATTTGAAAAATTAATAACTTCCTCAATTTTAACTATTTTTTATTGGTTCTTTTTGTAAAAAATCACAAAAATGTTGAAATATTTTATTCCACAAAAAAAAAAAAAATCAAATTTATATTAGTTATTTAATATAATTAGTATTTTTGTGAATAAATTCATTTTTAATTATTTTTAAACATTTAAAAGTGAATGTTTATTTTGAAAATCAAAACCAAATGAGTTCTAAATTATCTTGTGATTAAAACCTCATTTTTCAAACCATAAGTAAAAATCACAAGTGGTTTATTCAAACTTATTTGGTATTTTTATCATTTTAATTGATTTTCTTTAAATATTTACTTTTAAAGGAAAACAAAATTAGGGTTTCTTTGGTTTTCACCCTCACAAATCTTTTTTACACACTTTTGGGCCTCTAATAGAGTGTAAGACCCAACCCCTTTGTAAATACACCACCTTTTGGGCCTCGGTCATCGTATAAGACCCACTGTGTTTTCAAACCTCAGCGCGATCGCCAGTTTTCAAACAAATAATCATGTGGGCCTCTCCTCGAGCTATAAGTCCCAATTCTTTTTCTTAAAAAACTCTTTGGGCCTCTAATAGAGTGTAAGAACCAATCCCCTTTTAACCAAACAATTTTGGGCCTCAGATATTGTATAAGTCCCTATGCGTTAAAAGAAAAACCTCGGCGCGATCGCCGTTTTCAAATCAATAACCATGGGCTTCTCCTTGAGCTGTAAGTCCCATCCATTATACAAAAAATAAATCATTGGGCCTCTAATAGAGTGTAAGACCCATCCCCTTTGTACATAAAAACTTTTTGGGCCTCACGTATTGTATAAGTCCCTCTGTACTGTTTTCAAGACAACGGTGCGATCATCGTTAAAACTTGGGCCTCTCCTTGAGCTGTAAGCCCCAACAGTCTTTTCAAAGCACTTTCTCCTTTGATTTTGAATTTAAATATATGTTGTTATCAAAACTTTCTTTGTTGAACAACTAACACAACCGCATGGAAGCTCTACAACGGGTAAGTGTTTATCCGCTTTCATTTACCGCTTTCATATATATGTAAACTGTATTGTGGGGCTACTTCACTGTAAATCTTCTTTCACATCCTTTTATATACTTGTCAAATATCAACTGTGTAATACTAGTATAGTTATTTAGAGTTTTCCCCGACAACTACGTATAGAACTAGGTAAGGCCTGTTGGTCACTCTTAAGTACAAACGAAACTAGATCCCCCATAGGATTACCAGACACAGTCTTCACTCCTCTTGGGGTTAAAAAAATATGGAACAAAGAGAAAGGCAGTATTCTCGGTGAACCTTTTCTCAGACTGTCACCCTTAGAAATTGTCAAAGAAACTCTAAATCCCCAAAGATGATCTTTTCTCCGTGAATGGCATCTCTTGAGTTTCTTCCAAATCCTCGAACTTTCCTGGCTTGATCTATTCTCGGTGAATAGCATGTCTTGAACTTCTCTTGGTTTGGGGACCCACAGGCTTCCTAAAAGCATCCCCGCCCCCTATTGGGCGTTGTACAAGGACCCTTCGGCTTCTTAGAAGTTCTCATGCCTTCTCTTGGGCTTAATACAAGGACCCTGACGACCTCTTAAAGGTATAAGATAGAACTTAGTCATCCTTTGCTAGAGCAGTCTTTTCAGCGTCAAAACTCCGGCCGTTGTAGGGTTGATACTCATCCCTTAATGCACGTGCCTCCTCTTGGGCATTGTACAAAAGATAAAACTCTAGACTCGGACAGTCTAAGACCCTTGAGTCTCAAAGACATTCTCAAGTTCCTTTCAAACATAGGAAGAAACCCCGGTCTCTCTCATGAGAGTTCCCCACACTTGGACCCGCTTCAGGATCTCCAGAATCCACAGCGGTAAGGTAGCCTCCTCTTGGGCTTTGTACAAATAATGCTCCCCAGCGGAGCTAACCTTTTCACACTCTCTTGTTGAGTCACCTCCCCTTTAGCCTCCATCTCGGGCTTCATACGAGATGGAAAATCACTCTCTTGTTGAGTATAACAGACTCTCTTGTTGAGTCAAACACCTTTAGCCTCTGTCTTGGGCTTTGTACAAGACATATAAAACACTCTCTTGTTGAGTATAAAAGACTCTCTTCTTGAGTCAATCTCCCTTTAGCCTCCGTCTTGGGCTTTGTACAAGACATATAAAACACTCTCTTGTTGAGTATAAAAGACTCTCTTATTGATTCAATCTCCTTTTAGCCTCACTCTTGGGCTTCGTGCGAGACAGCGAAACACTCTCTTGTTGAGTATAAAAGAATCTCTTGTTGAGTCAATTTCCTTTTAGCCTCCATCTCGGGCTTCGTACGAGATAGAAACACACTCTCTTGTTGAGTATAAAAGACTCTCTTGTTGAGTCAATAACTTTTTTAGCTTCTGTCTTGGGCTTTGTGCAAGACACATATCAAACACTCTCTTGTTGAGTATAACAGATTCTCTTGTTGAGTCAAACCCTTTTTAGCCTCCATCTTGGGCTTTATAAAAGATATATCCTCCTCAACGGAGTCAAAATCCCTTTTAGCCTCAATCTTGGGCTTTGTACAAGACAGAAAGAACATTTTCCTCCGGAAAAGTCAAAACTTCTCGCCTCCTCTTAGGCTTTGTATAAAGAAATCTCCGATTGAGTCAATAAACCATTTAGCATCAAAGTTGTACCTTGCTCACAACATACAAACATCAACGACTCCTCTTTAGAGATGACAAATTCTCTCTCAGCCAAAACCCTTTAGCTTCACATCTTGGGCTTTGAAAAAGATACAAACCCTTTAGCTTCACATCTTGGGCTTTGAACAAGATACAAACCACCTTTTGCTTCACATCTTGGGCTTTGAACAAGACACCAAAGCAACTTTTTTTCCTCCCATAGAATAGGAGGAACTACGATCGCCCTGATTTCCCTGTTTCGTCAAACGGGAATACGTTGGCATAAGATTGCAAAATCTTAGCGAGCATACTAATCAACAACCCAAAATCCAGTACCCCCCAGATATCAACCCAAAAGCACCAAATCCTAACATCTTACCAAAAACCTCGCAAATAGTCCAGACATTCTAAATTTAAACAAAATAAACCGAAGAAGGACCCACATCTTAATAGCATCAGTAACCTAACAGACAGCTGTTTAAACTCAGTATGCAAGCAGGGTTAATTGGAGACATCTATTTCCCTTCCTTAGTCAGCTCAATAGGATAAAAAATGAATCGAACTATAGTACCCAAGCGATCATGATTCAAGACCACAAAAATCGCGCTACATGGACCAGAAAGAGATTCGGCCATGTTCGAGTTCTGGCTCTATCAACATGATACAAGATCAGGACAAAAACGATGTCGTAATCTCCGATCATGGAAAACCCAAGGATGTTTGCGCCATAATCCCTCTACTCAATTGATCAATAATCCCTCTTGATGATAAAAAAGTTCCCAACCATGAACTAATTAAGGTTTCCTAAAACGGTCAGAGAAATCAAAAAGCTCCTGTGGTTATCTATCTGCTAGGACCAATACCGTACAAATTAGAGAAGGCTATCCCTTATAAGTACGGTGCAATGGCCATCGAAAATGGAAAGGAAACTCCATTACCCTCCGTAGTGAACATAGCTGACATCAGTCAAGTTACCCGGAGCGGTCGGATCTTCAATAGAGGAGTTGGAGAACCTGCCAAAGAAAAGGAACCTTAAACAGAAGTTCCAAATTAACAAGTCAGTCAATCCAGTAATCCGGAACTTATAAAGAACAACGATGAGATGCTAAAGCTCATAAAAAAAACGAGTACAACATTGTGGACCAATTATTGCAAACTCCGTCTCGAATCTCCGTGCTATCTCTCCTACTTAGTTCCGAAACTCACATGGAAGCTCTACAGAAAGTCTTAGAGTAAGCCTTCGTGGAACAAGACGTGACGGTAGGACAATTTGACAGCATTATTTCCAACATCACTTCCTGCAACAATTTAGGATTTAGTGATGAAGAACTGCCGGAAGAAGGCAAGAATCATAATATGGTGATTAACATTACAGTCAACTGCCAAAACGATGCTTTAGCCAGCGTTCTGGTGGACATAAGATCATCTTTGAATGTTATGCCAAAATCAACGCTGATACGACTATCATTTCAAGGAGCCCCGATGAGAGGCAGTGAGATCATCGTCAAAGCCTTTGACGGGTCTAGAAAAACAGTTATCGGCGAAGTCGATCTTCCCATTACCATCGTCCTCACACTTTCCAAGTCATTTTCCAGGTCATGGACATCCGGGCAGCATATAGCTGTTTATTAGGAAGACCTTGGATACACGAAGCTGGGGCAGTCACTTCGACACTTCACCAAAAGCTGAAGTTCGTCAAGAATGACAAGTTAGTCACAATCTACGGAGAGTAAGCCCTAATCGTGAGCAACTTATCACCATTCTCCTACGTAGAACCAGAGGAGGTTGTTGGAATCCAGTTCCAAGCACTCTCGGTGAGCAATGAGAATCGACCAGAAAAAGGGACATCGATTTCCTCATACAAGGACGCTCTTGAAATAATCAAGAGAAATGACGCAAAAGGATAGGGACAGATTGTAATTCCTACGGATAACAAGACAAAGAAAGGTCTTGGTTTCTCTTCAACCTGTGCCCAAACAACAAAGAAGGACGAAAGTTTTCGTCCCATTCAAGATTTCTTCCTTAATGAAGGCTTCCTCCACTCAGTGTCTCAAGAAGTATACACCATCAATGAGAGTGACTCCTCTGATACGGATGAGGAGTGGACATGCCATTCTATTTTCCAAAGCAGAGCCCAAGATATATACCAAGGTCAGACATCCGGATGATCTATGGAGATTATGATCCTGAAGGATGTCGTGCTCCACCTAATTCATTAGAGAATGATCTAATGAAAGACAACTTTGACCAAGATTATTATGATCCCCTGGATGACTTGCCTATCTGGAAGCCATACATGGAAGACTTAGGGAAAAAGAGTCATCCAATGATGCCTATCAGCTGAGTAATATTGAAAAGAATACCCACGTCCCGTCCGAGTCATGGGATCATTTCTCAGGACATTTCAAAGATACCCAACACCATAATGATGAATCTGCAAAGGTTGCAGGACAAGAGTTCATCAACTATGCTTTTCCTGAGGTCAACGTCATTGGGGAAGATGACTCGTCCACTCCCACAGAAGTATGGGACACTTTGGGACAGCCGTGTGGCAAATACAATTTCTTAGTCAAGTACACCGCTCCTGAAAGCTCTCGCATCGGATACGAGGACATCCAGCCAACTGGATAGGGAGATCCTCTCGAAAGTGAAAACACCAGGAAACATACAACAGAAGAGTTCTTCTACGACAACTCTTCTTGGAAGGGAGACTCCAACGGTCCTACTCTGTCAGAAATCATCGTTGTTTCTGAAGACATACCAAGAAGAAAGATACCAGACTTTGTGATTCACAGAGGAATTCGTCACCAATGGGTTGTTGTCGATGTCCCGAAAGTCGTCCATAAGTCTAAGTAATTACCATCTTTGTTTTAACCTTTCACCTTGCCCAGGTGAAACAGATGTTTTTATAGGGCTCACTTTTCTGTAAATGTCCCTCTTCGCTTCGCCCAAAGCGACAGAGTTTTGTTTTATAGGGTTGTGTTTCAAGAATCGACAAATCATGAATAAATAGTGTCATTCTGAATTCCCGCATTTATTGCTGTTTTCACTTTTCGTTTTTCTAGAAAATGGTAATCCTAAAAAAAAAACAACCCAAAAAAAAAAAGCATTTTTCAGAAAATACACTGCAGACACTCTTGCATTCTCTCTATCTCTTATAAAAACGAATCATCACGTCATGCAGATTGCTTGTTTTAAACCCCATTGAAACGTATGGTCCCATGTCTTCTCCGACTTTGAATTCCAGGTATTTGAAGCTGAAGAAGAAGAGGACGAAGATATCCCAGAAGAGATCTCCCGACTACTTAGACAAGAGGAAAGGTCTATTGAGCCTCACAAAAAGCCGTTGGATATGGTCAATTTAGGTTCAGAAGAAGAAATGAAAGAAGTTAAGATTGGAGCACTGCTCAGTCCAACTGTCAGAGAAGACATGGTAAAACTTCTCAAAGGGTTTCCAGATGTATTTGCTTGGTCCTATCAGGACATGCCAGGGTTGGATACCAGCATCGTGGAACATCACTTACAACTTAAAACAGAATGTCCTCCGGTAAAGCAAAGACTGAGAAGGACTCATCCGGATATGGCTATCAGGATTAAAGAGAAAGTATAGAAACAGATCAACGTAGGTTTCCTCGCCACCTCAGAATATCCTCAATGGTTGGCTAATACAGTGCCAGTTCCGAAAAAGGATGGAAAAGTTAGAATGTGTGTAGACTACAGGGATTTGAACAAAGCAAGTCCAAATGATGACTCCCCCCTGCCACACATTGACATGCTGGTAGACAGTACAGCAAAATTTAAAGTCTTCTCCTTCATGGATGGATTCTCGGGCTATAATCAAATTAAAATGGCGCCGGAAGATATGGAGAAAAATTCATTCATCACCCTGTCATTCCCCAAATTTTGACCACCAAGATTTCCCATCATTGTGAAGATCATTACCATAATATGGATGTACTTTCATGCCTCATCAATCTCCTCAGGGATTGTTAGGCATTCTTTACAATCAAAGATTGGGGTTTTGATCCCTCTCTGAGCACTTACACAAAGGATCAATCAAGAAATGATATGATCTTCAACTTGTCTAGCCTCTCAAACACCTCTGAGGGATCAAGAGGACTCCCACATCAAGAATCAAGCACAAGGTTGCAACATTCCAAGTGGATCAAGCCTCAAGATCGCCAGTGTCACCAAATTAGGGTTATGGTCAATTGAGGCCTCCAGATGGAAATCTTCCTCTGGGCATGAGCCAATGCTTCAAAGCACAACCCAAGATACTCCAAGGGACCTCATGGACCTAATCATCAAGTCAATTTAACCTCAGGGGATGCATTTACCAAAAAAAAAATCAGGAATTAGAGTTTCTTGACCTAATTCACCCCTAAGTTGACTTTTGGGACAAAGCATGAGCCATGACCTCAAGACATGATTTGAGGGTCTCCAAGACACTACATTGATCCATTTGCAACAATGGATTGATCCAAGAAGCTTGATCTACAAGTTTCAATTTCATCAGGACCACAATTAGGGTTTAGAGGGAAAAGTCAACTGTACCTTTGACTTTTGACCAGGACATGCTCCCAAACCTTGGGACACAATTCAATATACCCTATAACACCTATGGAACATATCCATTAGGTTTGATTTAGGTCAAGGACTTGATTTCACAAAGGATCGCACAGTTTGGATTTCATCCAATAAAAAGTCAACTGTACAAAAATCCAAAGTTTGACTTTTTGGATTTTTGGTCAACCAAGGTTTCTTAACCCTAAAACAATGTTAATATGTGATTTGAATCATCATTCATCAAGAAAAATCAAAGAAAGTGAGTTAACTTGCAAAAGGGGTAACCATAAAAAACATAGAATTTTTCTAAGTTATGGAACAAAGTGGCTAGGGTACCAACTTCCAAGGACCATAACTTGAGATCCAAGCAACCATTTTGGATGGTCCAAAGCTGGATTTGTAGCTCTCATGGCATAATTTAAAAGTGTCAACTACATCTCATTCCAATTCTTCATGGATTTTTAGCTATGGAGTAATCAAAATGGCTGAAAACATGAAAATGACATTTTTCCAACACTTTGTGAAATTTTCACGAAGTCAGAATCTGCTTTACTTTTTCCAAAATGTAGGGGCAGTTTTCACCTTGATCCAAGTTAAACCAGGTCAAGGGATAAACATCAAAGTTGAAGTATGCCATGAGGGCTTTCCAACAAGTACCAGATCATTTCCAAATTCCATTTGAGCAAGGAGATACAACCCTTGGAACATGGCATCCTGAACTGGTTTTTACAAGGCAGAATTTGTGCATTTTGCTCGATTTGTCCAAATCTGATAAATTCAAGCATTGTCATCAATTTGGACACATTATAGGATCAAATCCAAGGGGGATAATCTGATCTCCAAGCCTCCAAAGTCCAAGAATCTACAAGTCGCCATGCCAAACCTAAAAAAGCTAAAAAGTGACAAGACTCCAATTTTGTTTCCAAGCATTCAATGGATGCACCAAGGTAGCATGAACTGAGCATATTCCAACTAAATTCAGTCCAAGTTTATCTCTGAACCAAAGCTACAAAGCCTGCGCTTTAATCTCAAGTCAATAGCTAGAGGAGACTTGAGATTCCTTTTGCATAACATTGGCCAAAGGCCTGCTGCAGCCTCCATTTACTACTGATGCCAAAAAAACTTAACACACTATAAATAGGCCTTAATTGTGATCAGTTTTAGTACACTAAAGCACCCAAACTGATGCTTTCCTCAAAATCCCTCTCTTTAGGCCAAAATGCCTCCTTTTGCAAGGCATCTCTGAGTTTTTGAGTTAGAGAGCAATTCCATCACAACTCATGATCCAAACACATCCAATATGTCATATCTAAGCTGTCCAAACTCTCATATGTGACCTGTAACACCAAAATCACAAAGCCCCCTCTCAAAACCTCAAAATTGGACTTTTTTTGCATTTTTCAAGCCATGTCTTGATTCAGTCACTTTCAAAACCAGATAAGACCTCAAACACACTTAAAATATCATCCTTTAACTGTCCCAAATGGTTCCCCACATCTGGAACACCATTTGAGAGAGTTGCCATATTGGTCACTTTTACCCCTTTTGCAAGAAAGAGCTCAAACTTGTTCCTGAGGATTCCAGCTGGTGGTGACCATTCTAAAAGCTCCTAAGGGATCAATTGAGAGTGTCTAAAGCATCAAATTGCTTCTGGCACAAGAAACTTGGCAGATAGCACAAAAAGCTCCCAAAGAGGTAAGCATCACGACTTGAACTCTTTGAAATATGCATTGCTTTGAAGTCCACTGATCATACACCTCTCATGCATATTGTATATGTTGTGTTTGAACCAATTTTCCATGTAATTCTTGCCTGTAACATGAGGTAGCATAGAAAATGCAATTATAGGCCTATTTCAAAAACATCATCGGGTTTTAAAATCGGGACCTCATCTGAAAAAACCAAGGGCACCATTGGACTCCTTGTGAAATTCTAGGCAGGATAGACCTAAATTTTGTCCCAATCCATGGAGAAATGAGAAAGTTACAACCTTTACGTTTTTTGCCCAAAAGCTGGCCTTGCCTTGCCTTGCCCAGACCTAAAACAAGGCATCTCTTATGTATTCATGGGGTGGTTTTGATACACGGTTGTATCAACACCCTAGTGGTAGAAGGCGCGCACTGTGACTTAGAGGTCTGGGTTCGAATCCCCCTCGCCCAGACCCTTTTTTAACACCTTTTTCATTTTTTTAATATTTGTCATATTATTTTAAATGATTTGGAAAAGTAATTTCTCTCTCAATTTTAATTATTTTTTATTAGTTTTTGTTTTGCAAACAATCACAAAAATATTAAAATATTTTATTTCGCAAAAAAAATCAGATTTATATTATTTATTTAATATATTTGGTATTTTTGTAAATAAATTCATTTTTATTGTTTTTAAACCTAATAAAAAATGAATATTCATCTTAAAAATCAAAATCAAATGAGTCCTAAATCATCTTGTGATTAAAACCTCATTTTTCAAACTTTAACCAAAAATCACAAGTAGTTTATTTAGACTTATTTGGTATTTTTGTCATTTTATTCATTTTATTAAAATGATTACTTTTAAAAGAAAATAAAATTAGTGTTTCTTTGATTTTTGATCCTTATCAAATATTTCAAAATCATCCTTGGGCCTCTTGATAGAGTGTAAGTCCCACCTATTTGTAAGTAAAATAATTTGGGCCTCAGTCATTGTATAAGTCCCAATACATTTTCAGAAATTTCGACGCGACCGTCGTTTTCGAACTATTTTCACCTGGGCCTCTCCTTGAGCTATAAGTCCCACTTCTTTTCTTTAAAATCATCCTTGGGCCTCTAATAGAGTGTAAGACCCAACCCCTTTGTAAATTAACAATTTTGGGCCCCTCCTTGAGTATAAGCCCCAACAATCTTTTCAGAAGCAACTTCCCCTTTTGATTTAGGTTCAAATTCATAGTTGTTATCAAAAATTTCTTTAATTTCTTTGAACAACTAACAATACAGCATGGAAGCTTGCTCACCTGTAAGTTTTAACAAGCTTTCATTTACTCGCTTTCATATAAATATAAATGTATTGTGGGAAGCTGCGCATTGTAAGTCTTCTTTCATATCATTTTAGATACTTGTCATATATCAACTGTATATATACTAGTAGCTATTTAGAGTTTTCCCCGTCAACTAGGTCCAGAACTAGATAAAGCCATGTTGGTCATTCTTTAAATACAGTCAAAACTAGATCCCCATAGGATTTCCAGATACAGTATTGCCTTTTCTTGGGCTTAAACAATATGGAACAAAGAGAAAGGCAGTATTCTTCGTGAACCTTTTCTCAGGCTGTCACCATTAGAAATTGTCAAAGAAATTCTACTCCCCAGAGTTGATCTATTCTCGGTGAATAGCATCTCTTGAGTTTCTTCAAACCTCCGAACTTTCACTAAATGATCTATTCTTGGTGAATAGCATTTCTTGAGCTTTTCTTAGTTTGAGACCCACGGGCTTCCTAAGAGCATCCCCGCCTCCTCTTGGGCTTTGTACAAGGACCCTCCGACTTCTTAGAAGTTCTCATGCCTTCTCTTGGGCTTAATACAAGGACCCTGAAGACCTCTTAATGGTATACGACAGAACTTAGTCATCCTTTGCTAGAGAAATCTTTCCAGTGTCGAATCTCAGACCAATTTAGGGTTGATTCTCATCCCTTAAAACACCCGCCTCCTCTTGGGCATCATACAAAAGATAAAACTCTTCCACACCAGTAGACTCGAACAGTCTAAATCCCCTTGAGTCTCAAAGACATTCTCAAGTTCCTTACAAACATAGGAAGAAACCCCGATCATTCTGAATCGATCTCCAGTAGAGTTAAACCCATGGGTTCTAAAACCCAGTCGCTCTCCTAAAAATCCCTAAGCCAGGGTTAGTTTATCCTCAGTATAGCATTATCCCAAATCAGAACCTCAAGGCATCTGATATCTCGACTCTTCTGGAACCCTCAGCAAGAGCTGATTCCCCACTTGGACCTGCCTAGGGATCTTAATAATCCCCAACAAATATATAGCCCCCTCTTAGGCTTTGTATAAGGACCTTTCCTCAGAAGAAAGCTAGCCTCCTCTTGGGATTTGTACAATGATTCTCCCCAGCAGAGCTAACCTTTTCAGACTCTCTTGTTGAGTTAATCACTTTTCAGACTCTCTTGTTGAGTCAACCAACTTTTTAGACTCTCTTGTTGAGTCAATCACCTTTTTAGACTCTCTTGTTGAGTCAGTCACCTTTCAAAACTCTCTTCGTGAGTCAACCTTTTTTAGCCTCAATCTCGGGCTTTGTACGAGACAGATAAAAATACTCTCTTGTTGAGTCAATCTTTTTTCAACCTCCTCGTAGGTTTGATGTAAAGATTTCCCCTAGCTAGAGCGAGCCTCCCCTCAAGTTATGTAGAATAATTTCTCCATCTTGTTCAACCACAATCCTGGGCTTTGTACAGGACAGATAAAAGCGCTCTCTTGTTGAGTTAGACCCTTTTAGCCTCAATCTTGGGCTTTGTACAAGACATAAATCTTCATCTCTTAAGCTTGGGACAGATATCTTCCCCAGCGAAGTCACTTACTCCCAGCCTTCTTTTAGGCTTTGAGGAATTATTTCCCAAGCAGATTCAAACTCATTTCAGCCTCAATCTTGGGCTTTGTACAAGACACATAAAAATATCCTCACCCGAGTCAGTTAAATTTCCCATTTCAGCCTCAATCTTGGGCTTTGTACAAGACACATACAAACCTCCCCGACGGAGTCAAAATCCCTTTTAATCCTCAATCTTGGGCTTTGTACAAGACAGATAGAACATTTTCCCCGGAAAAGACAAACTTCCAGCCTCCTCTTAGGCTTTGTATAATGATATCCCCAAAGAGTCAGTCTCTTTTTTTGCCTCAATCTTGGGCTTTGTACAAGACACCAACATACACACTCTCTTGTTCAGTTGGTCTTATCCAGCCTTCTCTTAGGCTTTGGGTAAGGCTTTCCCCAGTGGAGTCAATCAGCCTCTTAGCTTTAACCTTGGGCTTTGATCAAGGCACATAAAAATTAACAATACCTCTTTAGAGATGACAAGTTCTCTCCCAGTTAAACCTTTTAGCTTCAATCTTGGGCTTTGAACAAGAAACAAATACTCAACCTTTTAGCTTCAATCTTGGGCTTTCAACAAGACACCAAAATATCTTTTTCCTCCCTTAGAATAGGAGGAACTACGATTGCTCTGATTTCCCTGTTTCATTTAAACGGGAATACGTAGGCATAAGATTGCGAAATCTTAGTGAGCATACTAATCATAAACTCTAGGTCCAGTACCTTCATACCAATCAAAACTTAGGTCCAGTACCTTACCAAAAACACCCAAAAATCAACAAAAACTCACTCACTCATACTTCCCAAGAAACTTTCCCAACCCATTAACGGATAAACACCATCAAGTATAAAGCAAAACCTAAAGCTAATATCCTGTGGATAACCACATATAGGATGGGTAATTGACAACTCCCCATTGTATAACCTGACCCTGGACCCCCCAATCTCTTTTAAGCGTTTGTTCAGTTAAACATCCGTGTGCAAGGTTAGTTTTAGATAGCTTCCCTTTCCCTTCCAGGTTCATGGGATAAATAAGAAATCAGAAAGTAGCACCTCCTCCTACCATTGCAGTGAGGAAAACCCAGCGATAAGGTGGCCGCGTCACCGACAAAAATCGTTCGCTACAGTAAAATGGCGACTCTGCTGGGGAGTCATTGTCTGTATAGGACTAGGACCAGAATTCTTAATAGGTCTAGGATGTTAGTTTTAGGAATAAATATATATATCGCTTTTCCTAATTGATATCCGTGTTTATTTTTCTGCTAATGGGACTGCGGGTGATGCCGCATCTGGAAAGTTTGAGTGACACCTAAGATAAGTGATGGAATTAGACGAGTAATCTTACAGGGAGTGACTCCCAAATAAGAGATCTCGGTAGACCATCGAATCAGTGGAGACACCCTTTGCGGATTCAATGCCTATACGACTTCGGTTATTGAAAGTAGATTGTTCGATTGTGGTGTATGTGAAATTGAGGATTTAGTAGATTGAGACCTTGTTACTATTTTGTGGTGCGGAAGCTATCAGATATAGTTGTCATGCGATTCTACCCTCATTTGAGATTACTATAGGATACTGCAACTCACTCGGGTGAACCAGCCTGTCGTTGTTATCCCAAGGGGGGTCAGTGATTTTGAGGACAGGTGCAAAAACTCACCAATACAACCTTTGGGGATGGGTAGAGCCATGACTTCATGACACTAAACCTTTGACCCCATGTTTTTTCTATGTTTTTGTGTGCTGCATTCATGCATTCATTTCATAAAAAAAACTTTAAACAAAGAAAAATTTTCTCTTCTAGTCTCTCTTTTTCAAATTAAACTAAGACAATGATTGCAAATGTGAGAGATAAAGATTGCGTTATGGATTTCGGTAGAAGGAAGACTCACAAGTACACCTTCAAGGTTCCAAAACTAGAGGATTTAAGAGGGTTGACAAGGATGATCACCAACCCTGATGCTTTTAGAGCTAAGTACGGAGGACTGCTGTCTTTGTTAAGGGTCCATGTAATTGAAGGAATCCTGGCTACGCTGATCCAGTTCTACGATCCGGTCTATCATTATTTCACATTCCCGGATTATCAACTAGCACCAACGCTGGTGGAGTACTCTCATCTGACTGATTTACCCATCACTGACCAAGCTCCCTTCTCTGGACTGGATGAAATTCCAAAGGATCAAATCATTGCGAGAGCTATCTATTTGGATGAGTCAGAATTCAGGACTCACATGACCACTAAGGGTGGAATCCAAGGTTTTCCAACCAAGTTTTTGATAAAGAAAGCTCTGTACTTTGCTAGTATAGGGAACGTGACTGATTTCGAGAGCGTCTTTGTTTTCCTCACCTACGGGTTATTTCTGTTTCCCAACATTGATTATTTCGTGGATATCAACGCCATTAAGATATATCTGATTGGAAACCGTGTACCGACCCTGCTTGTAGATGCTTATCATTCTGTACACTTAAGGAATTTGTACAATGGAGGAATGATCACATGTTGTGTACCTCTCCTATACAAATGGTTCACTTCCCATTTACCTAAGTCTGCCGCTTTTTGGGATCATAAGAGTACTTTACGTTGGTCACAGAGAATCATGTCTCTTACCAACTGTGACATAGACTGGTACAATCGAATCTATGTCGGGATCAGAATCATTGACCGTTGTGGAAACTTCCCCAATGTACCCCTCATAGGAATTAAAGGAGGAATCAACTATCATCTAGTCTTAGTTCGTCATCAATTTGGATACCCGATGAGACATGTCCCGCGTAATGTTCTTCTGAAAGGTATTTTCTTCAAGGAAGGGGAAAATGACAGGGCACTAAAAACGGAAATAGTGCATGTCTGGAAACATGTTCACAAGAAAGGAAGAGAGTCTCTAGGAAAACCGGACTGTGTCTCTGTGGAACCTTATCTCCACTGGGTACAAACTAGAGCTCTCAAGCTGAGGATGCCTTACCCTCGTCAAGATGTTCTTCCGCTAAAACAATCTATCCTTTATTTTATGTCTAATACGGAAAAGCTTCAGGTTACTCTCAACAAAGTTCAATAGGAGAAGAAGTCTTGGAAGAACAAGTACCATATTCTCAATGTGGAGTGTAACAAAATACAGCAACTGTTAAAAGAAAAAGACACTCTGATCGAGATTTTAGAGCAACATGCTGTAGAAAATCAACAAGACCAAAGGAATTTGCTCTCTCCTTTCACTTGGCAAAGGAATGACAACCCGACAACGGCTCAAGAGCCCCGGTCAAAGAAAAGGAAAGTACCAGAACCAGCACCTGAGCCCTCCTCAGAGAGGACTCAGGATCCATAAGTTTAGACATTTCCTTTTACAGCACTTTGTAAATTACTGTAGTTCCATTTCCGCAATCTTTGAATTCAATAAAACGAGGTTTCCCCACTGTATGAAATTTGCAATCCAATTGTTGAAGTTTCTTTTGATTAAAAAATTTTAATATATAATCATTGCATATCATTCATCATTCTCACATAACGCATTCTTCTTACCTACGAATCTCACGTTTGTGTCTCGATTCTAGAGTCAAACTGTCTCATTCATACAATACTCAGGCCAATCAACAAAAGAAAATGGATAATCTCGAGGAAGAGAACAAAGACTTGAGAGATGAACTCGACGCTCTGAAAGAAGATAAGAGGAAACTTCACAATGACATACAAGCTCTGGCAGCAGCTCAGATTCAAAGGACTGAGATTTCAGAGATCACATCGACGCCCATAGTGGAAAAGTATGATCCTCGGTATAACATGCCTAAGGATCGTCCCTGGGGCATGCCACTCAACTATATCTCGGAAGGATATATTCCACCAATCTCGAAAGATCTAGAAACTGTAGCAGGAACCGCTGGGCATGAAGGTTACAAACTTCGGGAAAGCGAAGATGCAAGGGGCATGACAGCAACTCCTGAAGGTTACAAACTCCAGGAGAGGGAAACACCAAGAGTCACTGCCGTAATGACTATACCACCACCCGTGGTACACACTGTTCCGGAAGGGCAGGCTCCACAGATACCTTCTGGTGGAAACAAATGTATGGACGATAGAATGAAGGAGTTCCAGGAGCAATTTCTGGAGATGCAGAAGGAACTGTATCCCATTCGCGGCCAGGATCTATTCGGAAAGGACGCCGCAGACATTTGTTTGGTCCCCAATGTGAAAATTCCGCACAAATTCAAGGTGCCCGAATTTAAAAAGTACAAGGGTAACTCTTGCCGTCAAAGTCATTTGGTGATGTACGCTCAGAGAATGTCAACTCAGACAGAGAACCAATAGCTGCTGATCCACTATTTCCAAGATAGTTTAACCGGTGCCACACTCAAATGGTACATGGGATTGAACCGCACTAAGATCGTCACTTTCAGAGATCTTGGCGTTGCCCTTGTTCAATAATATAAGTATAACCTGGACATGGCACCAGACAGAGATCAACTCAGAGCCATGTCACAGAAGGATAAGCAAACCTTCAAGGAATATGCTCAGAGATGACGTGAAATTGCCTCCCAGATTTGTCCACCTCTTGAGGAAAAAGAGTTGACAAAAATCTTCTTGAAAACCTTGAGCTCATTTTACTACGATAGAATGGTTTCCAGTGCGCCCAGTGACTTCACTGAGATGGTGGGCATGGGAGTTCATCTTGAGGAAGCAGTCCAAGAAGAACGTTAAGCTAAAGACGCTAGACCATCAAGAAATACCAAAAGATACGGTAGTGCTCTCCCTAAGAAAAAAAGAGCAAGATATTGGCAATATCTCTCTCGAAAAGCAAAGGCGACGTTACCAACCAGTAGCAATTGTAACTCCTGCTATCAACCCTGCGCCTGTTCCTACGTATCAACCTCAGGTTGCTCAAAGCCAACCAAATCGACAATAATATCAGCAAAGGGCACAACAACCTCTTCAGCAGACTCGTCCTTAGTACAACAATAACAACCGTACAACACGACCACTTGGGTTAAACCCTATACCAATGTTGTACGCAGAACTATGTCTGCTAATATTGGTCAAGGGGAACGTCCAAACCAGGTCTCCTCTTACAATACCGAAGAATCTGCCTTTTTGGATCAAAGCGGATCAAACTTGCCCTTATCATCAAGGAGGACTCGGGGAAACAACATCGAAAACTGTCTCAGCTTCAAATCCGACGTACAGAAGCCTGTCAGGAGCGGGGTCCTATCTTCAAGTATACAAATCCAAATGGTCAGACGAACTCGTTACCTCAACACGAGAAAGCTGCAGTCAATTTGATAGAGGAATGATCTAACCACAACTATCAAATTCATGATGTACTCTTATTGGGAACCAACCTGGTCAAGATGCATTGTAGACAAAGTGGATACGGTCATGTACCGTCTCATAACTATCACCAGTGTGATATCTGCTCTAAAAATGATCAAGGATGTTCTGTGGTACAATCAGCTCTACAGGAACAGATGGATCTCGGATGGATCCAAGATCACCAAATTCGTGAAGTCAACATGACTTATACAAATTCCAACATCATTCAGAACCACGACATCCATACGATGAATGTCAACTTGGTGGCAATGTACTCAAGGCAAAGCCAACATTATGATCTGCCACGGCACGATTACGATTCCTGTATGATTTGCTCGGTAAACAATCTGGGATGCTCTTTTGTACAAGAGGCCCTCCAGCGTCAGATGGATCTTGGATGGATTCAGGATTACCGTGATAGAAGTCATTATCAGGTTAACATGATCCAAATCTTTGATATTCGCCTGATGAATACCAGCTTGGTGGAATTACACGCTAAGCAAGTCCATCTCGATTTTCTGACTTCGCATGAATATCAGAACTATAAAGTATATCGTGAAAATGACCAAGGATGTGCGCTCGTTCAAAGGACAGTGCAACACTTATTGAACCACTGGTGGCTTCCGATCTATCTAGGTGAAGACAGACAACAAGTCAGTATGACTGACGGGAACCCTACTAGGCATCAAAGTCCGGATGTTCGATTAATGGAAACAGACCTAGTGAGGTTACACTGTATACAAAGTGGACGTGGCCGGGTGCCACCACACAACTATGAGCGCTGTAGAGTTTGCTCAAAAGATAACCCAGGATGCTACCTCGTGCGAGCAGGCCTTCAAAGTCAATTGGACCATAAGGAGATTCAACCATGGTCAAGCTCTGGTTCAATTTCAAACTATCATCCTAATCGAGGCAAAGAAGTTGTCTTAATCCCTAAACGAGAAGTGGCCGAAGATGTATGCGCCATAATCCCATTACTTCATGAATCAAGAGTTCTTCTTGATGGTGGAAAGGTTATCAACCTCGAACCAATTGAGGCCGGCTACGATGGTCAGAAAAATCAGAAGGCTCCTGTAGTTATCTATCTGCCGGGACCAGTACCGTACAAATCCGATAGGCTATCCGTAACGCCTGTATTTAATTAAATAGAATTGAGTATTTTTCCGAATATTTGTTGAATATGTTGAATATGTTGGTTGATACTAATAAGTATTAATCGGGTAATTAGTCGATTTAGTCGGGAGAAATTAATATTAGAAATAATATCTATTTTCATAGAATATTAATTAATTTAATTGATTTAAGTTGTGTTGGCTTTAGTAGGATTATTTAATTAAAAATGATTTAAGTCTTAGAAAATAATATGGTGTTAATTTAGTAGAAGTATAAGAAAATATTGGGCTTATTTAGATGGTAGTAATAGTGGGGGTGTAGTAATGAGGCCCAATAAGAAAATAAAATAATAGATTTATTATATTAGGTTTTTAGAAACAAGGAGGAGTTAGAAAGTGGCTGTAAGTGGGAGTTGCAGAAAAAGAGGAAAAATAAGAGTAGAACGTGGAAGTTATGGAGAAGAGGAAAAGAGGAACAAGGGTTTTTGAGAGAGAATTCGTAGAGGCTGCTAGAGCAAGTTTTCAACCGAAAAAATTTAGAGCAACCTTCAATCCAAGGTAAGGGTGGGGTTCGAATTTTATAACCGGGAATACGATAATTGATACGTGGGGTTGGGATTTATACGATTTTTACTGAATGGTGTTGAACTGTATTGTTGATTTGTTATTGTTTGGTGGAATTTGATGTGCTATGGTATTGAGTGGTTGATTTTTTTTATGAACCGGAAATGGATGTTTTGTGAACAATTGTGTTGCTGAGAATTCTTATGTGTGCTGGCCGTATTGAGGAGTAATTCGAATTGGTGATTCTTTTAAAAATAAATAAATAAATAAGAGAGGGGGGTGCCACCCCTGTGCAAGCATTAAGGTGGTACAAGCCACCATGACTCTTAGAAAAGGTGGCGCAAGCCACCAAGACCATGTGTGGAAGGGAGTGGCGGACACCCTAAAGTGGTGGGGACCACATAGTTTCTTTTTATGCACTTGTACTCATATTTAATTATTGAACATGATTTATTTATTTAAGTTACCCACACATGTATAATAAATTAAGTAGTGAATAGTAGTAATATTAATCAGTAAGATAATGAAATAGCATATAGTCGTGAACTAACAGGTAGTATTATTTTTAGTGGTAGTATCAGTAAATTAACATGGCAGGTTCTTGACAGAAAATGAGAACATTAGCAGTAGCAGTTCTTGACAGAAAAATGAGAGTTTTAGCAGGAAAGGAGAATTTAGCAGATACTGGTATTTTTTATCAGAGTTGAATTTTATTGACAGTATGATTGAGAGCATAATGTGTTGTACTAGTAAGTTAAAGTTAACAGCATCAGTAAACTTAAATAGTACTAATTACCGTGCATAACAGTACTGATTTAGCCGAACGAGTGGAATTAAGCAGAAAAATTAGTTGTCCGAAATTAGTTAAAATTGATCGGGAAGGTTTGTATAAACTAGTAGGTAATTTTGGTTGGTTTATTTTGTTGAAAATACGATGAATACGTGGATTTCTAGGTACAGCCGAGTAAGTTACTTTGTCCCGATTTATGGGCATATTTAAGTTGCAGGTCTTTGGACAATGTAGATTTGCTGTTGTTGTTAAGTTCCAGGCCTTTGGCCAATGTTGATTGGTTGTTGTCAAGTTGTAGGCCTTTGGCCAGTGTTGAGTTGTTGTTGTTGTTAAGTTGTAGGCCTATGGCCAATGTTGAGTTATTGTTGTCGTATGCCATTCATATTAGTCGCATACATTGCATTTTTCTAAGTTGGAGCTAATGTTCAACCACGTTGGCCTGGATTGGCAAAAAGTTGAAGTTGAGGGCTGATGCCTTGTTGATGCCCGATAAACTGGCACTTTTTAAGTTGGGAGTTTTGCTCCAATGGTACCACATGCATACGCATAGTTGAGTTGCATTTGAGTCGCATATTATAAGTTGTTTGTTGATTGTTGTTTTGTTGTTGTTGTAAAGTAGTGAAATTGTATTATTTTAATCTAATGTATTGATTATCATACTCCTGATTATATTATTCGATATCTCACCCCTTCTGTGTATGGTGATGGTTTATACGCCATCCTGCAGGTAATCCAGAGTAGAGCTGTTTACCTTACTAGTTTTAGTCGGTGATGTCGCTCTGATACGTAGCACTCGGGGGGTTAACGCATGTCTTCGTTTAGTTGTTGGATTTTCATCATGTTGCTAAATTTTAAGTTGTTTCCGTTGAGGATATATTATTTTAAGTTTTTTTGATGTTGAACACTAGTTGAACTATTTTAAAATTGCAATTATGAAGTCGTTGTTTAGTAATAAAGATGTTTTGTTTTAAAGAATAAATAAGTTGTCTTTTGTCACCCGATGTTTAAGTGTTATGTATCCATGAGTAAATGCGATAAGTGTCGTTGTTTTTAAGTTGGAAATGTGGCATCCTATATGAATGTTGAATTTTGAAACTCTGATTTATGAATTTCCGCCGGGTAGAAATGGGGTGTTACATTAGTGGTATCAGAGCAGGTCGGTCCGTCCGGCCAGGTTGTCTAATTATGTTGTTCCCTAGTATGCGACATGTGTGTGAAAACACTGTCAATGCTTGTTTTGTTTTCCATTTGCAGGTGGGTAATGAAACAAGTGGGGGAGAAGTATTTGCTTCTCTTGGATATTCTAGTGGTTGAGGGATTGGATATCATGTTGTCGCATGAGGGAGTGCAGTGTTGGATTGTCCAACTGTTTGAGAATGGTGTGATCCTTGAGGGAAGACAGTCAGGCGCTTTCGTTCTTCGCTTCCTTGTGAGGGGGAAGGCGATGTTGTGGCTAGAGATAGGCCGGTGATGTGTGGAGTATCCTGACGTGTTTCCTTTGGAGGTGCACAGTTATCTTTAGTTAGAACATGATGATGTCATTTTTGGACGAATTGGTGGAGATAAACCCTGTGTTTACCAATTATTTAAATGAGTGGTGTAATGTATTGTTGACACAAGTGTAGCTTCGGTGTTATTAGTTAAGAAGGAAGAAGGTAGTATGAGATGGTGTGTGGATTACCGACGGTTGAGAATAAATATCCATTTCAACGGGATTGATGATTTGATGGACCAACTGGTGGGCTAGTGTGTTTTAGGTATACTGGAATTGAAGTCGAATGACCTTCAGATTTGGGTGAAAAGTGAAGATAGTTGCAGGATCTTGGGAGTAAGAGAAAAATGTGGAACTCATGTTCATCATTTCCAATTTTCATTTTCGCACTTATGGAACAGTCTTCACTAAAAAGGTGATAACTTTTCGCTGGTAACTCCGATGGGAGAAATTCTGGACTTTTTGGAAAGCTTGCGAAATTCCCTACGGTTTGCATATAAACTTTGTCTTCTACATGTTTTTGATGAGAGAGAAAAACGCGTTTGAATATTTGGGTCTGATGCTGATTTTGGTGGAAGTATGTATACGGGATTTCTGGATCAGCCGCCATTGCACAGGTGACAACTTTTTACTCGTAACTCGGATTTAAGCGATTCTTGAAGTTTCGAAATCTACATGAAATTCCCTTCATTTTGGAATATAATTTTTTGTTTGAGAGGTCTGTATTGAAAGAGATAGTTGTGTTAGAAGTTGAATGATTATTACTAGAGACGAGTAAGATAAGATCAAGTGAAAAATGTTTGGAAATAGGAAGGAGGTAAGGATATCGAAGGAGCACATAGAGATGCGACATATGCCAGTTGAGAATGATTAGAGTGGAGAGATTTTTGAGGAATGGAGAAGGTTGAATAGTAACGTGGATTGTGTGTCATTGATGACATGGTGTCAACATGTGTCAGGAAGATTTTGGAAAGTTTCTTTCACCAACCAGATGATGAGATGGTACTGTTAAGATGGTGATTAGGATGAGATCAAATGTGAAACTATACGGATCATCGAGATTGTGAAATTAAAGAAAGGACGAAGGATTTATTAGTATTGTTAAAGTCCTCTATTTGGATAAATGTTTCATTTAGAGCGGACCGATTTAGATTGTACTTGAAGTAGTAGCATTTCTGGTTTTGGGAGAATATTTAATAATTGTGTTGTGTTACAAGCGTGTATCGGAGAATATGTAATGGATTTTGGGCATTTATATATCATTGACGAGGTTGAAAAGAAGGAAATTAAGAAAACGATTGTAAGCCTTAGAGAGTTGGCGGAGCAGTATGCTTAGATAACGTTGAGCACGAGGAGGAAGACGCTATTTTAGTTGGATAATGATGATTTATGCCACCATTATGGTTGCCGGCTGTCTATTGACAAATTGAGGAACTGATCACCCTTAATCTCTTGTTGATAGTAGACAGAATCATGTGGATGGAGTAGACGTGTCTTGCCAACTAGAATAGTATGCACAGTGAATTGTTTGGGGTTGAGCCAAGTGCTTATGAATTGTTTGAGTTGTCGATGCAGATTCCTATATAGGGAAATGAGGCGGACTTGAGGATGTTAGTATGAGGTTGCGGGTTGATCAGTGAGTAGTTTGGAAACTTACAGTTGTGTTCTGGATAACTTGGGTTTTGATTCGTGGTGGATCGAGAATTCGATTGACAAGAGACTTGAAGAATTGTAGAGATAAACCAAGGAGGAAGTAAATGGAAATGTAGGACCACGATTTGACCAAGGAGGTCGGATAAAGAATGGTGGTGGCTGGTATGCCTTAACGTGTATATAGGAAATATGAATTGTATTTTCCATACTTGTTCAGATAATGTTATAACTGGTGTTTGTTGTGGATGTTCTGATATGCTATGTAATCAGAAGGAAGGCGCGTAGGGTATTTGAGAGTTGAGTTACAAGTATTGAAAGAAGTGAAGCTATATGTTGAGTTAGCAAGGTGTGAATTATGATTTGTAAGATGAGGTTGCCTTGTTGTGTTAATTCAGATGAAGTTGTATGAAGAATTGTGCTAGTATGAGTAGGACTTGATGAATTAGTTTGTTTGATTGGTTTGGTTAATATGCCATGTTAAGTGTAGGTTTTAAGGCTAAATCTATGGCTATTGAGTGTTAAGCACCATTGGAAAGACAATTTTTTTTCTTGTTGAGATTAATTGGACACCTGTATCCTTATGCTGTTGTAATGTTGTTATGCGTTGAGATGAGTTTTGACGATGTGTTAATACAAGACGGTGAAGTTGTAGCTTATGTTGACGATAATTGGGGATTCTTGAAAGTATCTATCCTATTCAAGATTTGGAATTGGCTGCAGTTATAGTTGTGTTGGATGTTCAGAGGTATTATTTACGGATCTAAGTTTGAAGTGGTCAATAATCAAAGTGTAGAATACATGTTGGTCGGAATTCCGGAGAATTAAGTCGGAAGTATTTTCTTATGACTGCTTTGCTAGTCAGAAGTGGATGTGAACTTGGTAGATTTGATGGTTGCAAGTAATCAGAGTGCGCAGCGAAAACGCGGTGTAGAGCAGTTAGTTCTTATGTGAGTAACAACGATGTTGGTGGTTTGATTACGTTGATGTTGTGTTATGACTTTTGTGCTCTTATCCTTGTTGTTGCCTCGTTACCTAGGGTGATGGTTCGAGTGCGAGTAGCTAATTCCTATGATGGAGGATTAGGGGAGTGTTGCCTACGGCGATGGTAACGATCGTGTTATGTTCTGACCCGTAGTGAACTGGTGTGTTCTTAACTTGGTTATTCTTTGTGTCTTGAGTTAGTCGTTGGGTGAGTTGCGTGAGCATTGTTTCGTGTTGTCGTTGTCGTTGATGTGATGTATTGTTGTTTGGTGTTAGACGTGGAGTTTTCCTTTTTAGGGCAGAGAAGTTGATTTGTTAGCTGAGATAACGTAATTGGAGTGTGGTGCATCGAGTAAATTTTCGAGGACGAAAATATTCTAAGTGGGGGAGAGTTGTAACGCCCGTATTTAATTAAATATTTTAATTAAATAGTATTGAGTATTTTTCCGAATATTTGTTAAATATGTTGAATATGTTGGTTGATGCTAATAAGTATTAATCGGGTAATTAGTCGATTTAGTCGGGAGAAATTAATATTAGAAATAATATTTATTTTCGTAGAAAATTAATTAATTTAATTGATTTAAGTTGTGTTGGCTTTAGTAGGATTATTTAATTAAAAATGATTTAAGTCGTAGAAAATTATATGGTGTTAATTTAGTAGAAGTATAAGAAAATATTGGGCTTATTTAGATGGTAGTAATAGTGGGGGTGTAGTAATGAGACCCAATAAGAAAATAAAATAATAGAATTATTATATTAGGTTTTTAGAAACAAGGAGGAGTTAGAAAGTGGTTGTAAGTGGGAGTTGCAGAAAAAGAGGAAAAATAGGAGCAGAACGTGGAAGTTATGGAGAAGAGGAAAAGAGGAACAAGGGTTTTTGAGAGAGAATTCGTAGAGGCTGCTAGAACAAGTTTTCAACCGGAAAAATTTAGAGCAACCTTCAATCCAAGGTAAGGGTGGAGTTCGAATTTTATAACCGAGAATACGATAATTGATACGTGGGGTTGGGATTTATATGATTTTCTACTGAATGGTGTTGAACTGTATTGTTGATTTGTTATTGTTTTGTGGAATTTGATGTGCTATGGTATTGAGTGGTTGATTTTTTTATGAACCGGAAACTGATGTTTTGTGAACAATTGTGTTGCTGAAAATTCTTATGTGTGCTGACCGTATTAAGGAGTAATTAGAATTGGTGATTCTTTTAAAATAATAAAATAAAATAAAATAAAATAAAATAAGAAGGGGGGAGGTGGCGCAAGCCACCCCTGTGCAAGCATTAAGGTGGCGCAAGCGACGATGACTCTTAGAAAAGGTGGCGCAAGCCACCAAGACCATGTGTGGAAGGGAGTGGCGGACACCCTAAAGTGGTGGGGACCACATAGTTTCTTTTTATGCACTTGTACTCATATTTAATTATTGAACATGATTTATTTATTTAAGTTACCCACACATGTATAATAAATTATGTAGTGAATAGTAGTAATATTAATCAGTAAGATAATGAAATAGCATATAGTCGTGAACTAACAGGTAGTATTATTTTTAGTGGTAGTATCAGTAAATCAACATAGCAGGTTCCTGACAGAAAATGAGAACATTAGCAGTAGCAGTTCTTGACAGAAAAATGAGAGTTTTAGCAGGAAAGGAGAACTTAGCAGATACTGGTATTTTTTATCAGAGTTGAATTTTGTTGACAGTATGATTGAGAGCATAATGTGTTGTACTAGTAAGTTAAAGTTAACAGCATCAGTAAACTTAAATAGCAGTAATTACCGTGCATAACAGTACCGATTTAGCGGAGCGAGTGGAATTAAGCAGAAAAATTAGTTGTCCGGAATTAGTTAAAATTGATCGGAAAGGTTCATATAAACTAGTAGGTAATTTTGGTTGGTTTATTTTGTTGAAAATACGATGAATACGTGGATTTGTAGGTACAGCCGAGTAAGTTGCTTTGTCCCGATTTATGGGCATATTTAAGTTGCAGGCCTTTGGCCAATGTTGATTTGCTGTTGTTGTTAAGTTGCAGGCCTTTTGCCAATGTTGATTGGTTGTTGTCAAGTTGTAGACCTTTGGCTAGTGTTGAGTTGTTGTTGTTGTTGTTAAGTTGTAGGCCTATGGCCAATATTGAGTTATTGTTGTCGTATGCCATTCATATTAGTCGCATACATTGCATTTTTCTAAGTTGGAGCTAATGCTCAACCACGTTGGCCTGGATTGGCAAAACGTTGAAGTTGAAGGCTTATGCTTTATTGATGCCCGATAAACTGGTACTTTTTAAGTTGGGAGTTTTGCTCCAATGGTACCACATGCATACGCATAGTTGAGTTGCATTTGAGTCATATATTATAAATTGTTTGTTGATTGTTGTTTTGTTGTTGTTGTAAAGTAGTGAAATTGTATGATTTTAATCTAATGTATTGATTATCATACTCCTGATTGAATTGTCCGATATCTCACCCCTTCTGTGTATGGTGATGGTTTATACGCCATCCTGTAGGTAATCCAGAGTAGAGTTGTTTACCTTACTAGTTTGAGTCGGTGATTTCGCTCTGATACGTAGCACTCGGGGGGTTAACACATGTCTTCGTTTAGTTGTTGGATTTTCATCATGTTGCTGAATTTTAAGTTGTTTTTCGTTGAGGATATATTATTTTAAGTTGTTTTGATGTTGAACACGAGTTGAACTATTTTAAAGTTGCAACTATGAAGTCGTTGTTTAGTAATAAAGATGTTTTATTTTAAAGAATAAATAAGTTGTCATTTGTCACTCGATGTTTAAGTGTTATGTATCCATGAGTAAATGCGATAAGTGTCGTTGTTTTTAAGTTGGAAATGTGGCATCCTATTTGAATGTTGAATTTTGAAACTCTGATTTATGAATTTCCGCCGGGTAGAAATGGGGTGTTACACTATCCTTTACAAATACAGTGCAACAACAATCGAGAATGGAAAGGAAATTCCATTACCCTCCATCATGAATATTGTAGACATCAGTCGAGTAACACAGAGCGGTCTAATCTTTAACCGAGGAGTTGGAGAACCTACCAGAGAAAAGAAACCTCAAACAGAAGTTCCTAATCAGCCGGTCGGTTAGTCTAGTGATCCCGACCTTTCAAAGAACAACGATGAGATGCTGAAGCTCATCCAGAAGAGTGAATATAACATTGTTGATCAGCTGTTGCAAACTCCTTTAAAAATCTCTGTGTTATCTCTTTTACTCAGTTTCGAAGCTCACCGGGAGGCTCTACAAAAAGTCTTAGAGCAAGCCTTTGTGGAACAGGATGTAACAATAATACAATTTCACAACATCATCTCCAACATCACTTCCAGCAACAACTTGGGATTCAGTGATGAGGAGCTGCCGGAAGAGGGCCAAAATCATAACATGGCACTCAATATTACAGTCAACTTCCAGGACGATACTTTAGCCAGCGTACTAGTAGCCACCGGATCAGCTCTGAATGTTATGCCGAAGTCCACACTAATGCAACTATTTTAAAGGATCTCCAATGAGAGGCAGTGAGGTCATCGTCAAAGCATTTGACGAATCCCAAAAAACAGTTATCGACGAAGTCGACCTTCCCATAAATATCGGTCCTTATACTTTCCAAGTCACTTTCTAGGTCATGGACATCCAGACAGCATACAACTATTTGTTAGGAAGACCTTGGATACACGAGGCTGGGGAAGTCACTTCGACACTTCACCAGAAGCTGAAGTTCATCAAAAGTGACCAACTAGTCACAGTCTATGTAGTGCAAGCCTTGATCATGAGCAATTTATCATCATCATCCTGTTTAGAACCCAAGGAGGTTGTTGGAACTCAGTTCCAAGCACTTTCGGTGAGCAGTGACAACCAATCAGAAAAGGGAACATCAATTTCCTTGTACAAAGATGCTCTCGAAGTAATTAAAAGTAACAATGCAAAAGGATGGGGACAACTTGTTATTCCTACTGATAACAAAGCAAAGAAAGGTCTTGGTTTTTCCTCAACCTGTATCCAGACTGCTACTAACGATGAAAGCCTTCATCCCATTCAGAACTTCTTCCACAGTGGAGGTTTCCTCCACCCATTGTCTCAAGAAGTACATACCATCAACGAGGGTGACTCCTCCGATACAGATGAAGAGTGGAAGTCCTATCTTAACAAGGACAGTTATGTGTCTCAGGAAGAGGTGTCTATGCCATTTTGGTATCCCGTACAGAGTCCGAGATATATACTGAGGTCAGATGTCAAGATGATATATTGAGATTGTGATCCGGAAGGATGCCGTGCTCCACCAAACTCATTAGAGGAGGACACTCTGATGAAAGACAACTTTGACCATGACTATTATGGCCCAATGGATGGCCTGCCTATCTGGCAGCCGTACCCGGAAGACTTGGGGCAAAAGAGTCAGCCCAACGATACATATCAGCTGAGCATCATTAAAAAGAATACTTGTGTCCCCACCGAATCATGGTAGCATCACTTAGGGAATTCACAAAATATCCAGTACAACGATGAATTTGCGAGGATTGCAGGAGAAGAGTTCCTTAACTACGCTTTTCCCGAGGTCAACGTCATTGAAAGGGATGACTCCTCCAGTTCCAAAGAAGTGTGGGACACCCTAGGACAACCGAGTGGAAAATATGACTTCATGGTCAAGTACACCGCTCCTGAAAGCTCTCGGATCAGGCTGAAGACATCCAGCCAACTGGATGGGGAGATATACCTGAGAGTATAGACACTGTGCAAGATACAGCTGAAGAATCCTCCTACGACAACTCTGCCTGGGAGACAGATTCTAACGATCCTGCTCCACCAAAAATCAGTGTCATCTCTGAAGACAAACCAAGAAGGAAGGTACCAGACTTTGTGATTTACCGAGGAGTTCGCCGCCAATGGATTATTGTCAATGTTCTGAAAGTCGTTCATAAGTCGAAGTAATTGCCGTCTTTATCTTAACCTTTCACCCTGCCCAGGTGAAACGGATGTTTTGATAGGGCTCACTTTCTGTAAATGTACCTCTTCGCTTTGCCAAAAGCGACAGAATTTTGTTTTATAGGGTTGTAGTTTCAAGAATCGACAAGATCATAAATAAAATAACGTCGTTCTGTAATTTTCGCATTTATTGTTGTTTTTTCTTTTCACTTTTTCAGAAAATGGTAATCCTAAAAACAGCTCAAATAATAAAAACAAGCATTTTTCAGAAATTTCACTGCACACACTCTTGCATTTCTCTCTATCTCTTCTAAAAAACAATCATCACGTCATGCAGATTGCTTGTTTTATACCCCATCGAAACATCCGATCCAATGCCTTCTCCCAACTTTGAATTCCCGGTATTTGAGGCTGAAGAAGAAAATGACAAAGAAATTCCAGAAGAGATCTCCCGATTACTCAGACAAGAGGAAAGGTCCATCGAACCTCACAAAGAGCAGTTGGAAACGGTCAACTTGGGTTCAGAAGAAGAGAGAAATGAAGTCAAGATTGGAGCATTGCTCATGCCGACTGTCAAAGAAAATTTGATAAAGCTTCTCAAAGGGTTTCCCGATGTATTCGCTTGGTCCTATCAGGATATGCCAGGGTTGGATACCAGCATCATGGAACATTATCTACCATTGAGATCAGAATTTCCGCCAGTAAAACAAAGACTGAGACGGACTCACCCGGACATGGCCATCAAAATCAAGGAGGAAGTACAGAAACAGATTGACACGGGTTTCCTCGCCACATCAGAATATCCTCAATGGCTAGCCAACATAGTATCAGTTCCGAAAAAGGACGGAAAGGTCAGAATGTGTGTAGACTACAGGGATCTAAACAAGGCCAGTCCAAAGGATGACTTTCCCTTACCACACATTGACATGCTGGTAGACAGTACAACAAAGTTCAAAGTGTTCTCCTTCATGGATGGATTCTCGGGCTATAATCAAATCAAAATGGCACCGAAAGACATGGAGAAAACTTCGTTCATCACCCCATAGGGCACTTTTTGTTACAAGGTAATGTCGTTCGGTTTGAAGAACGCCAGGGCAACCTATCAAAGGGCCATGACTACTCTGTTCCACGACATGATGCATAAAGAAATTGAAGTATATATCGATGATATGATTGCCAAATCTAAAACAAAGGAGGAGCATGTGACCCAACTGTCAAAGCTATTCGAGCGGCTAAGAAAATACAAACTCCGCTTGCATCCCAATAAGTGCACATTCGGTGTCCGTTCAGGGAAACTGCTAGGATTCATCGTTAGCCAAAAAGGAATTGAGATTGATCCTGACAAGGTCAAGGCCATTCAAGAAATGCCTTCTCCAAAGACTGAAAAACAAGTCAGGGGATTCCTGGGACATCTGAACTACATTTCCAGATTTATATTCCTCATGACCGCGACATGTGCACCGATCTTCAAATTACTCAAAAAGAATCAGGACTGCATTTGGACAGAAGACTGCCAAACTGCCTTCGACAGTATCAAAGAGTATCTGTTGAACCCACCTATCCTGTCACCTCCAGTAGAGGGAAGACCGTTGATCATCTACCTAACAGTCTTGGAAGACTCAATGGGTTGTGTACTTGGCCAACAAGACGAAACCAAAAGGAAAGAGTCTGCCATCTACTACTTAAGCAAGAAATTCACACACTGTGAAACTCGATACACTATGCTTGAGAAAACTTGTTGTGCTCTGGCTTGGGCAGTCAAACGTCTTTGCCAGTATATAATTTGTCACACTACTTAGTTAGTCTCTGAAATGGACCCGATTAAGTATGTCTTTGAAAAACCTGCTCTCACGGGAAGGATCGCCTGTTGGCAGATGCTGTTATCAGAATACGACATCGAGTACCATGCTCAGAAAGCCATTAAAGGGAGTATTTTAGCCGATCATTTAGCTCATCAACCGATTGACGATCAAGAATCAGTCTGATTTGACTTCCCAGACGAAGATGTCATGTACTTGAAAATGAAAGATTGCGATGAACTGCTACATAGTGAATGGCCAGAACCAGGTTCCCAATGGGGACTAATCTTTGACGGAGCTGTCAATCATTACGTAAACAAAATTGGGGCAATCATTATAACACCTCATGGTACCCACATTCCTTTCACCGCCCGACTGACATTCAAGTGTGCAAACAACGATGCCGAATACGAAGCTTGTATCATGGGTCTCGAAGAAGCGATCGAATTAAGGATCAAGAACTTGGATGTATATGGCAACTTAACCTTGGTTATCAATAAGGTCAAAGGAGATTGGAACACATACCAATCAGGATCGATTCCTTACAAAGACTACGCGAGAAGGTTATTACCATTCTTCAAAAGAATCGAGTTTCGTCATATCCCTTGTGAAGAGAATCACATGGCTGATGCACTAGCCACTCTCTCTTCCATGATTAGTGTAGGTCAATGGAATGATATACCTAAGATTGACATAATGCCCCTTGAACGGCCCGCCTACATCTTCACGATTGAAGCAGTCATAGAAGATAAACCTTGGTATCACGATATCAAATGCTTCCTTCAAAAATAGGAGTACCCACCTGGGGCATCCAGAAAAGACAGAAAGACCCTCAGAAGGCTAGCAGGCAGTTTCATCCTGAGCGGTGATACACTCTATAAGAGGAATTTTGACATGGTCTTGCTCCGATGTGTAGACAGACCAGAAGCAAACATGTTGATAAAAGAAATTCACGAAGGATCCTTTGGCACTCATGCCAATTGACACACAATGGCGAGAAAAATTCTGAGAGCAGGATACTATTGGTTGACCATGGAATCCGACTGCTACAAATACATGAGGAGATGTCACAAGTGTTAGATATACTCAGACAAAATCCATGTACCGCCAACACATCTCAAAGTTCTTTCTTCCCCATGGCCTTTTTCCATATGGGGAATTGACATGATTGGCATAATTGAACCCAAGGCTTCGAACGGACATCGGTTCATCCTGGTAGCCATTGACTACTTCACCAAGTGGGTCGAAGCAGCATCATACGCCAATGTAACCCGACAAGTGGAAGTCCGATTTATCAAAAACAATCTCATCTGCCGTTATGGTGTTCCAAGCCAGATCATTACCGATAATGGATCTAACTTGAACAACAAGATGATTAAAGAGTTGTGTCAAACACCATAACTCATCTCCCTACAGACCCAAGATAAACGGAGCGATAAAAGCAGCTAACAAGAACATCAAGAAGATCGTTCAAAAGATGGTTGTAACCTACAAAGACTGGCACGAGATGTTGCCCTTTGCTCTTCACGGTTATCGCACATATTTCCGCACTTCAACAGGGGCAACCCCTTTCTCTCTAGTATATGGCATGGAGGCAGTGCTTCCCATAGAAGTAGAGATCCCATCAATCCAGATATTGATGGAATCTAAGTAAACAGAAGCAGAATGGTGTCAAAGTCGACACAATGAACTGAATCTGATCGAAGAAAAGCGAATAACGACTCTATGCCATGGTCAGTTGTATCAACAAAGGATGAAGAAAGCGTTTGACTAAAAGGTCCGACCTCGCGTCTTCAGGAAAGGAGACCTCGTGCTCAAGAAGATACTATCATTTCTCACTGATTCCCGGGGCAAGTGGACTCCAAAGTATGACGGCCCCTATGTGGTCAAGAAAGCCTTCTCAGGTGGTGCCTTGAGACTCGCAAGCATGGATGGAGATGAATTTGCCTACCCCACGAATGTTGACGTAGTCAAGAAATACTTCGCCTAAATAAAAAAAACGTCTCGGTGGATTGAAAACCTGAAAGGGCGGTCCAGGAAAAAATTAGAGACATAATAAAAAATCATCCCGATGGATTGGAAATTTCAAAGTACAGTCTAGGTAAAAATTAGGGATAATGGCAAGTAACTACGTCCAACAAAAGGGCAAATCCCCCGGCGGCAGTCATGCCATCCATCAGGAAAACTCCAGTCAAGGTCATCTTCGACGGAAGCTCAGGATGTCCAGAATTCAAAGTTGGTAGAAGGATAACGGTCGTTATGTTTTGATGTAGCCCTTTTCCCTTAAATTACCATTTTCTAACTTTGTAAATACTCTATGGAATCACGCGCTTGGCTGATTTCCATTCTATCAATAAAATTTGTGCCCTAGTACTTTTGTTTGCAATTCTTATTTGTTTTAGCTTTACAGAACGACATTTTAACATGATTAACGATTCTTGAAATAAAACAAAAATGAATTTTACTTGTCAAATTTTTTCTGCTTTTAAAATAAAGATGGCAATTTCTTTTGACTATTGAACATCGAAAGAGCATTGATCGCTTCTCCGGAAGTAACTGAACCTCAAAGTGCAAAATCAAAGTACTCCTTCTAAACCAGTACGCCTTGGTGAAAGATCAGTTGTGCCAGATGCGAATATTCCGTCCGACATCCCCGACCGAGTTCTTATCTCCTAAGCCCGACTAACGTTGTTCCCCACAGGAACTATTTCTCCTAAGCAAGGCAAAATTGCTATCTTGAACAAATGATACTTCTTCGTCCCCTGCAGTGGCCGAGTATCCAGTTGTGTTCATCCAATAGTCTGTATGTTGTGTTAGTTTTGTCAGCATATACATACATACATCATGCATAATTGATTCACATGCATATTCATATTGCATCACTATCACTCTTGTTAGTCTCATCCCCAAGTGATAAAAGTCCTCTTATCAATCGAGTTGTCAGTCCTTTCCTCGTCAGGAAGCGAATCATTTAAGCGATTTCTCCTCCAGCCTATTTCTGGATTGGAGTTGGTCCCTTGACCACTTTGATAACTTGAACCTCTGAAAGGCAAGAAAAGTTTTGACGATCGTCACTCTTCACCATTGAAGATGATATGCTCGCTTTCCTGGATTAAGGAAAATCCCCAGAGAAAGCCTCTTAATCAAAGATTCGGCAGTACATCCAAAAAATTCGCTGACGAAAAATTCATTAGCACCTCCAAGTCAGATTGAATCACATGGCATTTCTTCGAAAAGATCTCGAGGAAAAGTATGATGTAATATCCCCAAGCAGGAAACAGTCTCTAAAGAGACTCGTGTTCCCCTAGTAGAGTCGGCAAGTGGCATCTCCAAACAGAGAAGTTTGTACACCCCTACAGCTCAGACAAATGGGTTCCCCCAACGAGTCTGACATCAAAACTTTTTCCCTTCAAATGGCATCTCCCCAGGAAAATTCGGCAAGAAGTTTGAGGATAACCGCTAACAACTAGCGTTCCTTGTCAAGAAAGTTTATTGACAAAAGAAACTATGACCAGTTCCGTGGATGAAGACCCGGATCGAGGGAAAGTTTATTTCAGAAACTGAGACCAGTTCCGTGGCTAAAGACCTGGATTGAGGGGAAGTTTATAGACAAAAGAAACTGAGATGAGTTCCATGGCTAAAGACCAGGATCGAGAGGAAGTTTATGGACACAAGAAACTGAGACCAGTTCCATGGATAAAGACCCAGATCGAGGGGAAGTTTATATCAGAAACTGAGACCAATTCCATGGTTGAAAACCAGGATCGAGGGGAAGTTTTCACCTTTTCTAAAGCATCATTGCTTAGCAAAAGAAGATGGATGAGCAAACTTCCATTCATAACCACCATCAAAATTTTGGGTATTCTGATATTTAATTCTCTTGTACCCCGAATGCCCGGATACCTTCGCCATTCATACATTCGGGTCCAAGAAGATTAAATAGGGGCATCTGTCATACCCCAAATTTTGACCACCAAGATTTCCTATCATTGTGAAGATCATTACCACAATATGGATGTACTTTCATGCCTCATTAATCTCCTTAGGGATTGTTAGACATTCTTTACAATCAAAGATTGGGGTTTTGAACCCTCTCTGAGCACTTAGACAAAGGATCAATCATGAAATGACATGATCTTCAACTTGTCTAGCCTCTTAAACACCTTTGAGGGATCAAGAGGACTCCCTCATCAAGAATCAAGCACAAGGTTGCAACATTCCAAGTGGATCAAGCCTCAAGATCGCCAGTGTCACCAACTTAGGGTTTTGGTCAACTGAGGCCTCCAGATGGAAATATTCCTCTGGGCATGAGCCAATGCTTCAAAGCACAACCCAAGATACTCCAAGGGACCTCATGGACCTAATCATCAAGTGAATTTAATCTCAGGGGATGCATTTTGTCGCTCCCGACATTTTCATCCAGGTACAAATGCGAAAGTGGCACGGAAGAAAGAAAGAGAGTCGCCAGCCAGCATTTTTATCCCAAAGAAAGGGACAGGTAATGTTGCACAAACCCGGGAGAAAGTAAAGGACAAGGTCTCACGAACCAAAGAGAAACGGTAAGGGAGTCGGTTACGTGAAGGGAAGGTTATCGCACCCCTTCACGTCCGTCGTACTCGACGGGATCCACGCTTGAAGTACTGCTCAAAGGGTGATAAACGAAAAGGAACTGAGAGAGAACGGGAAATAAATGTAGGGAAAATAAAACAAGTGCTCGAATGGGCCCTACCCCACTGCCTACGTATCTCATCGGGAACATGAGAATCAGAGCGACGTAGTTCCCCTGACTAAGGGAAAACTGTTTGTGTTTTTAGGGAACGGCTAATGTTCTAGCTCAGGTGTTGCAGGCTCGCTGAATCGAGTGGGTTACCGTATTGCAAGAGAACGAGGAGAAGCACGTTTGTACGTTGAGAGTGAGTGAGATGAGAAGAGAATTCTCGAAGGAAAGACGTTTTTGTTTGTTGAAGTGTTTTAGAAGTTTTTTATTTGAAGTGTTTTGCATATGAGAACGTACCAAAGTCTTTTTCAATGGAATGTGCATCTCATACATCATTCCAAAATGAAATGATGATGAAGTACACTAAGTATGAGGATGATCCTCAAACTTACTTCCAAAGTTAAAGGCTTGAGTACACTAGCCTACTCCCTTTATTAAATGTTCCTATTGTTTTTTAAATGAAGAAGTGTTTTTGAGTTTGTTTGTGAAATCACTTCATGTTAAAGACTTGTACATCATGCTAGAAAACCTACAACACATTCCAATATGGAATGTATGCAAGCCCCCCCCCCCCCCCCCCCCCCATGGAATAAGGCTCATGACACATGAAGATGTTTCAACCTTTATTAGGTGTTTTGAATTTGTTTTGAGATGAGAGAAGAGAGACTCAAAAGAAACAAAGGTAAAGACTAAAGGGGACTAAGACTCACCTTAATGTTATCATGCTTGGATGTTCCTAATGGTTTACTGTGGTTTAGAAACCTAGGTCTAGAAGAAGAGAGAAGAAGAAGAGGTAACATAACTCACTTCTAAGATAAAAGATGAGTCATGAACCAAGAGGGAGAAGAAAGAAATTGAACAAAGAAAGCATTGAAATGTTTATCACAAACACAAAAGAGAAAGATTTAAAGAGATGAGGGAAGAAGGTGTGTGTGGAAGCACATCCACACACTCAACTTACCATTAGCCCCTAAACAATTGAATATGAAAGCATAAGTAAAAGAAAGAAGACAATTAAGCATCAAACTACTTATGAAATGAACTTATAAATCCAACAAAGCCTAAACCTAAAGGGAAAGGACCCTAAGTGTTCAAGGACTTATAAAGTCAGTAGCTATGTCTAATGATATTCTATTAGGTTTAAGGTACCTAACAATGTCAAACTATGTCAAAAAAGATGCCAAAGATTCATACAAGTTGAAGTTATGCACTAAAGATGAAGTATGAATGTGTATGGCATACAAACATGAATAAATGCATGAGGAAATGTCAAAGTCAAAATTGAATGACATGTTATAAAGCATATGGAAGTAGATGAATGATCATACAAAGCATGAGTGAAATTATTCAATAAAAGGAGACAGATGAAAAGAAGTTCCAACATTGTTCAAGTTCACATAATATCGCATACTTGTAATGCAAGTTAAAGTTAAAAAGAACATGAAAATAAATGCAAATGGATGCAAGTCAGAATCATACCTCATATTTGAATATCATATAATGTCTAAGAATGAGCATATAAGTTACGAGAATGGATGTTCAAGTAGAAGAAGTTAGGTGAAGAAGAAGTGAGGAGAAAAGAAACAAGTTCATATAGAAAAAGAAGTAACTTGGAATACAAGTCAAAGTTGAAAATCAAAGATGAATGATCATGGATTATAGGTTAGTATAAAATGACATTTAAGGTCCAATTATAATGCAAGAATTAATCATATCATATGCACATGCAAGCTATCTTGAAACTAGTTGAGAAAGAAAGACGAATTAGGTCAAACATGAACAAGTAGACAAGTTATGGATGAATGACATTTAAATGCATGAAATGATTATGGGTCAGTGGCATACTCAATATGAAATGCAAATGAAATGTATGAATGAACATTTATTATTCACAAACAAGTCATGTTAAGCATTAGAAGAGAAGAGAAGCAAATTAGGTCAAAAGGATTCAAGTAATGATGCATTTAGGAACACAAACACAAGCCAAACAAAGATGCAAAGTAAATGACCTATAATCCATGGCTAAGGACTTATAATATTCTAATGAGGACCTATAATGATGCACAAACAAGCTCTAATACAATGGCACAAGTGCCTCCTAATCAAACAAGGTTTAGAAGTTCAAGAGAAGCATACAATTATAACCTATAACACTCAAACAAAGTAAAAATAGAAAGATTCTTAGGAAAATTATGAAATTAAATCAAAAAGTAACTAAGTCAGAAGTTAAAGACATGTCAAAAGCTCATGGCAATATTAAAGAATAAACTAGTTCAAACAAGACATCAAAGTCACATTAGGTCAACGATGAATAATGCACAAAGATATGGTTCAAAAGCTATGCAAAAATGACTTTAAAAATATAAAAAAATTATATGAGATGCCTTGGGATGTTGTTTAGACAGGACAAAAAGATTGGGTGCAAAATTGTTTTAGAACTATGCAAAAGAAATTGGACAATGCATAAGTATCATGAAGAAAGTCATTTGAAAAGAAAATAAAAGGAAATTATAAAAAATATGAGCAAAAATTATTAAAATCAGAAATACAAAAAATGGAAAATTATTTAAATTTGTCCAGATACAATGGGAATTTTTTGGAATTTTTATAAAGGTTTTGGCATTTTTAATAAAAAGAAATGAAACATGTATAAAACATAGAATGAAAGAGGGAAAGTAATAGATTAGGGGGGTGCAGCGATAGCAAAAACCACGTTCAAAATGTTTGGGCTGAAAAAGTAGGGGGTTCAGATAGCAAGTGAGAGCCTGGTCCAATTACAGCGCGCGTATGGCAATTAAGGTGTACACTCAGTCAACAATTGACTCAATCAGAGCCACATGATCAATCAGTCAACAACAATCAAGAAAAGTATAACAATCCAACGCATCACAAGGCATGCACATGGTAACAATGATGAACGCACGCACACCACACAAGTCAAGGTCAACATTCAGAGAGAGAGAGAGAGGCACGTGAGGGGAGGGTGGTTCATTAATGCGTTGTCACTTTTATAGCCCTAGGATTACAAAGATCTAACGGCTATGTTATAATCTGAAGCTTAAACCCTAGTCAAACCCACACCGGCCGGAGAAGGACCCCCGGTCATCTTCTCCGGCCATCTCCGTCACCTATAAATGATCAAATGCTCCAGAAATTCACAAAAAACACATCAATCGAAAGAGGAAGCCAAGTAGATCAAGAATCCAGCAAAAGATTTCACATATCATGCATATACAGAGGAAATCGAGCACAAACATTTTGCCCTAGAATTTTAATCTAAGCACTTAAGGTGCCTATCACTAGCCAGATCAATCACATTGCTTCTATTAAGCTATAATGAACATGAAACAAACTTAAAATCAGTGAATTAGTGCAAGAAAAAGTTGAGAAATAATGAACCTGAAATTTGAAGAAACCTTGAATCAGAAGAAAACCAGAGGTGATCTTTGAGTTCTTGAGCTTGAATGTAGCAAAATAAATGCTATGGAATGTTGATTTCTGAAGAGAACAAAGAAATTCAACCTTTAGAAAGTGCTACACTTGATTCTGATTCAACTTGTTCTTGATCAAAGAGCAACAATGATGAACAAATGATGAAGCTGGGAGTGAAAATATGGAGAACTCGTGTGAAAAGAGAGAGAGAGTTCAGAGAGAAACTTGAGAACTTTGAGGTGTGAGAGTGAAAAATGAAAAGTGTTTCACAAATTCTGTTAGAGAACTATTTATATGTGTGGTTAGCAGTTAACCATCTCAGTTGATGGTTAGAACTCAGGTTAGGTTAATGGTGGTGTGAAGCAATGAGGAGATATGCTTGAGCAATCCAAAAATTAGAGGAACTCGTGTAGTGTTGTTGATGTAAGGATGATGATGGTTAAATGGAATATGGTGATGATGTTATGTTGTGTAGCCTGCAGCATGTTTGCTTTACAAGTCTTTCTCATTTCTTCTTTCATGTATGGGATGGGCATGTACGTATGTATGTGTAAGATATTGTGTGTTCAAATGAGGAAAAGAGTGAATGGTGTATGCGTGTGGACAAACTGAAACAACAACAACAATGCCATGAGTTTCCAATTTTGGCCAGCATGTTATGGATGAAGATGATGATATTTGAAGATGTAAATCTCTAAGTGTAGTGCATGAAATGAGATTACATCATAGAACAAGTTTGATGTTGGAATTAAATTGAAACAATACCATCAAAGCACTCAAAAATGACACTAAAGTCACTTGCTTGTGGCTGAAGTTTTGGCAAGGCAAACCTGCATGCGTGCCTAACTCATGGGCCTATGAAATTCAGAGTGAGACCCCTGTCTTGGAACCCTCATAACTCTGCATACATTGCTCAAATGAAAAAGTGATAAATATGAACATTGTAGAGGGCATGGAGAGGAACAACTTTGGTGTTCAACATTTTTTCATTTGGAGCTTTCTTCATTGAGAAAATTGGCTTGACATTTGGAACACCACCTGTTTGATGAAATTATGGCCTGGGGGCCTGAACTTGCCCTGCCATGACTTGAATTTTGCCTTGATTTTGCTCTACTTTGATTGATCATAACTCCCTCAATTTTGATCCAATGGAAGAGTTCTTGGTATGGATTTGAAGCTTGGAATGTGATCTTTAATTGGCTCAACTTGGGCCTGAAGTTTGAAGCTTTTATCTTGAAGAAAGAATGCCTTGAAGATGAGTGCAAAATGGCCTAAACTTTCCATTTTTAGAAACCTTAAGTTTCTATTTTGGGCAACTTTGTGATTTCTTGATATTTCCATGAACCTCTTGACATTTCTTGATCAAATCTTGTCCAATGAACATATGTGACTTGAATTTCATAAATTTGATCTTAAAAAGTCAGGACTTGACTTTTTCCTTTGCACAGTTGACTTTTTCCCCAATTTCTTTATTCTCAAGCAACTGATCAATTGAACCTCTTCTGAAATGAACCAATGGGTAATCTTCCATCCTTATGACTTGAATGCAATGTAATGCAATGAGAGCACATGCTACATGATATGAAATATGAGAGGGCAAATTTTGTGGTATTACAGCTGCCCCTATTCAATCATTGTAGACCTGAATGGATGATAGCGATTGCTTTCAGACTTTCAAGGTATGGAGGGATTGAATACTGAAGAATAACCAAAAAATTTGCACTCTGTGGAGAAGAAAAAAAGGGATATAAACCCAACCAAATAACCTCTGCTTGGATAAAACTCTGATGGGAAGAATAGCACTGGAGAGATGTCCTTTGAACGATGCCAGACGACTACTGGCTTGCCACACTGCGGGTGGACTTTAAGAATATCTTTTGTACGGCGCCAGACGACTACTGACTTGCCACGTTGCGGATGGACTTTAAGAATGTCTTTTGTATGACGCCAGACGACTACTGGCTTGCCACACTGCGGGTGGACTTTAAGAACGTCTTTTGTATGACCCCAGACGACTACTGGCTTGCCACACTGCGGGTTGACTTTAAGAACGTCTTTTGTACGACGCCAGATGACTACTGGCTTGCCACACTGCGGGTGGACTTTAAGAACGTCTTTTGTACGACGCCAGATGACTACTGGCTTACCACACTGTGGGTGGACTTTAAGAACGTCTTTTATACGACGCCAGACGACTACTGGCTTGCCACGCTGCGGGTGGACTTTAACAGTATCTTTTAAACGACGACAGACGACTACTGGCTTGCAACACTGCGAGTGGACTTTCGCCAATCTGCGGTTGGTCTTGAAACTGTCTTTTAAAGGGATTCAGACGACTATTGACTTGCCACACTACGGGTGGACTTTAACAATGTCTTTTGTACGACGCCAGACGACTACTGGCTTACCACACTGCAGATGGACTTTGCTGATTTGCCACCTTAAGATGGACTTTTGCCAATCTGCGGTTGGACTTTGCTGATTTGCCACCCTAAGATGGACTTTTTCCAATCTGCGGTTGGACTTTGCTTTGTCTTTCGAATAAAACCAGACAAATGCCGACGGGCCACGCTGCGGATGGACTTTTGAAAGATGCCTTTTGGATGAAGTCAGTTGACTACTGATTGGCCAAACTGCGGGTGGAATTTTGAAAAAATTCAACACTGGATTATGCTCTGCATACATATCAGACATCCCTGCTGACTCTACTGAGGACCAATGATCAATGATTTGACCTCAGAAGCTCCTGAAAGGATAATATCTCTGCCAGAGAATGACTGAACAATCCGTCTACTCCAAATTGCCACGCTTGCCAAAAATAAATTGGACTTTGAGATATGGGGAAGTGATGACTCTGCCAGGAATTATTTCATCTGTCTAGGGATGAATTCTGATCATAGCAACTCCGCTGGAGGAATGACAACTTTCCGACTTGGCTGGGGAAAGAATGTACTAACACTCTGCTGAGGAAGAGATTCTTTTGATCTGCTAAACCTCTGCGGGGATACCACCATATTTAGCCCTAGTTTCTAAGCAATGAATTTATAGTCTCTTCTCGCTGAGCACAAACTGCCGGGGACACGATCTTGTTGGGGACCAGAACTACTCCATCGGGGATACATAAATCCTGGTTAGAATACGTCTCGTTGCGACTCGCTGGGAAAGAGTCCCTAGAGATCTGATGGGAAAACACAAAGAAAATCCACTGTGATCTGTTGAGGAGCAAAGCTATCGAGCTTAAAATAAGAGTCACAATGTCCCACGCTATGCGCACCTTCCGCTTGACGACTCCACTGGGGATAATGAGTTAACAACAAACTCTGCTGGGGAAAACCGCTTCAAAGCGTCTCGTGCTGGGGATGCCCCTTGAGAGGATTTTACAGAAGACCAAACATCTTTAAACTCTTAAGCAAATGCCGAGACTTGAGCTAAAAATACAATAATTGAGAGGTCACTCTACTGGAGATAATAGACCTGGAACACACCTTGTCGGAGGGATTTCGCGATGCCCCATGCTTGGGAGGGTCACAAACTCACTTTTGCCCCAGATTACGCGGCTGATCTGAAGAAATCGTCCCAAGTGGATTTTACAGAAGATTTGGTATCTTCAAACTCCTGGACACTCACTGAGTCTTGAACATTAACTGCGAGGTCTGCGAAGCAACTCTACTGGGGAATTTGCAACCGTTATCGACACAAAAAAGCTTGTAACTGTTGGAAGTTTCGAATGGGAAAATTGACTTAATAGGATACAACGGCACCCAGTGGAAATTAATTTGTCGATATCGAATCGTCGTGAGCGACCGTCGGCTGATTAATGGACTCAATCAGCAAAAGTTGTGACAAAAAGGTGATATGGGAACCCTTTCCTGAATATGGTTGCCCCTGTATCGTGCCTAGGGATAAGTGATCACTTGTCTAGAAGAAAATGGCTCTCACCTTTGAAATCACTTGTACCTGTTACCTGCAAGCAAAAGGATATGCACGTATGCCCCGTGCCAGATATGACTTCTGCAACTGAGAAAATCCAACTCTGAACCACCACTTGTTGGGGAGAAAGGTTTTGATGCATCTCTTGCTGGGAACATGATTAATGAAGCATGCTGAAGACAGGGGACCACATATGCCTTGGGTTGGAATGCCCATTTGTTTCAAGCCTTTTGGCTGATTGACTGCATATGCGCGAATAACAGTTTTTTTCTTTTTTTCACTTGCCCCAGACCAACATGGTCCACCAAAAGAAATTGTCTCAAGAGGATTTTACAGAAGACTTGACATCCAAACGTCTCAATGTCTTCAAACTCCTGGAGAGATTCATCAGATCTCGAAGTAACTGCCTTAGACTGTATGGTCTACAGAGGAATTCTCCTCGAGAAGATTCATGATCAATCTCATATCACCATGAGATATTCTGCCCCAATACTCTGAACCCTGGATAGGCTGATCAGTCGTTTGGACGAACTAACTTCTCATGCTCTTGTGATGGCCTGCCCCAGTATGAACCTTGAAGTGGTTTTGCCCCTGACTACTGATCTTCGAAGGAAGACCCAGAATACATGCCTTTGGAGAAATTTGAATCTCGAAGTAATTGCCCCAGTTTGGCTGAACTCTGAAGAGATTGCTCGACGTGATTGGCCCAAATTGGCTACACCTTAAAGAGATGATTCGACGTGATTGCCCCAATCGACTACGCCTTAAAGAGATGATTCGAAGTGATGGCCCCAAATAGACTACGTCTTAACACAACTTGTTGGGAAAGCTCCCGCTTAACAAAGTTTCTTGAGGAAGTACCACTGGATGTGGCTGTCCTTCGGGAGTTTCAGGATTCTCAACTCGGCAAGATTAAGCTTCTGGACTGAATTTTCATATGTAAACTTCTTTTGATGTCAAACAAATGTATGCAAGCAGAAAATGTTTTAGTCTGAGAATGAAAATTCTAATGCAACACACATGTTAATCTTGAAGTTTTATTGAAAAGATGTCGCAAACCCTTTGTGAGCGGATCACGGATTAGGATACGACATTAATTTTTGAATGAAAGAATGCAATGCACGTGCAACACCAACAAAGATCTTTTAGTACAACTCACAAGAGTCAGGAACGCTATCTCTTGGTAGTATGCTTTCGAAATAACCCTGTTTCAATTGAGGACTTTCGGTTTTGTAACGGGGCCTGGTTCACAGTTATTGAAACAAGGGATATAAGGATCAAAAATATTAGTGCCCACCCACTCTTCGTGATGTCCTCCAGTCCTACGTTCAGTTAGTTCGGCACTAGCGTTCACCTCTCAAAAGAAACATTTGTGATGGTTGAGGAACAATTGACTTTTAACAGTTTAGGCACCATTCAGTTTATTGGAGTAACAGTCATCCCTTTTCATCTTTGTGTCTGTGTCACACGACTTCGTTCTTTCGCTTGAGGATCTTTCTTGGGTAATCCTGTTCACATTTCGCTTTCACATTCTTTTGCTTATCCCTAACTTTTTCCTGGACAGATTCTTTTGAATCTTTGATTTCGGAGTCCAGCGGGATGCCCTAACTTTGCCTAAGTTGCTTGTTTTCAAGTTTCAACTTAGCGGGCTTTTTCATTTCTTTTTTTTTTATTCTCTTTTTTTTTTGAAGACGTCGTATGACACCGGCTATCTTGATTTCTTTAGAAGGGTTGTGACTGTTTCACTTCTCAGTTGATGATGGATGACCATTGTGGTTTCCGCTCTTTGGACCTCTTGATGCGGTGGAGTGAAAAGTAATGGATCCTCAGATGCACACTCCTTTTGAGGTTTGAACGCTTGGTCAAACTAACTGACGCCTACCCTTCCCCGGGGTTAAATGTTAGGGTTTTTTTTTACTAAAAGAAACTCCTACTTTAGGGCTCCTATTTGGGCGAGGGTCTATCTCCTTATATCTTAAGTATTGGGATTTGAAACAATGCCTTTACACATCGTCAACAGGGTTTTATCCAAAAGCACACAATTAGAGATTTTTGCGTTTTCAACTCATCATCCTCCTTCAAGAGTTTAAGCACGACAGTTGGTATTGCAATGCACATATACAAACTTATGAGTGAATATGAATGGATTACTTCAGGAAAAACATGCGCACTTTATTAGGGTTAACATAAAAAGAAAAACAGATTTCATGCATGCATACAAATGTTTTGACAAACATAAAAAGCTACACATGAGAATGCAGTAAAGAAGCTAAATGATTGTCCTTGTTGAGGAGACTTGACTCCGTCTGGACTTATTGATTCTGAAGATATTTTTGCAAACTGGGTGCTGAATCTGATGAAGAAAGTTCAATTTATGGGCCACCCATCTAGTGTGATAATCTTTGAATCAATCAAGTCTTGCACCTTAAGTTTGAACACTCTGCAATTGTCAATTGTATGTCCAAACGTTCCCGAGTGAAAATCGCACCTGGCACTCATGTCATAATCCGGAGGAAAAGGAAACGGTACTGGCACTACGTTGCCCAGCTGAATCAAAGAGCCTTGGAGAAGGCGAGCAAGAAGCCAGCTTTGAGAAATAGGCACTGGAGCAAACACTCTCTCAGACCTCCTAAGTCCTCATTGCCTCTGTTGCTGACGGTTTTGCTGCCAATGTTGACTAGGGTGCCTAGTATGCCCTTGTACTTTTCTTTTCACATTTGGCCGAGGAACAAACAAAGGTTGCTGACGTGATGACTTTGAAACCTGAAGCTGAGGAATACACCTGTGACCTGATGTAGACCCTAGAGAAGGGGAAGGAATACTCACTTCCTTTGTAGCTATTGGCGTAAGATCACCTGATACCTTCAAGCCAGCTGGTCCAAACTCGATTGCTTTGGAGTCAATTAAGTCTTGCACTTGGTGCTGGAATGCTCAACACCCCTCAATATCATGGCCTGGTGCCCCTGAGTGAAAATCACAATAAGCCTTGGCATCCCATCCTTTTGGAAGCTTTGCAGGAGGAGTCAACTTCTGGAGCTCAATCAATCTTAACTGAAGCAGTTGCTGAAGTAATTCGGTATGACACATTGGTAGAGGATCAAAAACCCTTTCTTGCTTATGTTGATGATTAAAGGATGCAACCGGGAGGGTCCCAACTGTGATTTGCTGATGCAGTAATTTTGGAACCCAAGGTTTATGGATTGAGGAAGGTCCCTGAGAGGAGGGAGGAATATCCACCTCTTTAGCAGCAGTTGGAGGAACATCTCTTCGCTTGACAGTGCTGATGGGCGCAAACTCGATTGCCCCTGAATCAATAAGCTCTTGGACCTTATACTTGAGCATCTTACAATTTTCAACATTATGACCAGGTACCCCTGAATGGAATTCACACCTATCATGGACATTGGAACTCATACGAAACTTGGTGTGTGGAGGTCCCGCATCAATCAAATCAATTAGCCAAAACTTGAGCAAGTGCTGAAGCAACTGAGCGTATGGCATCAGAATCGGATGAAACTTCCTTTCAAGCCTTTCTAGATTAGGATCCTCTTGGAGAACAGGAAGTGATTGCCTATAGGAAAATTTTGGTCACGAAGGAGATTCACGAGGCAATCCATGGTCTAGAGGAGACCCCAAAGAGATAGGAGAAATGAGAACCTCCGCTGAAGAAGCGGACACCTGATTGTTTTCCTTTCTTAACACTTCATTCATAATTTCTATAACCCGACCCATCTGAGTCTTTATCCGGTTGACTTCTTCTCTCAACAGTTCCTGACCTCGGGACAACGCCTTAATGTCCACCATAAAATGCCCCAGTCGGGCCTTCATCTCAGTCACCTCCGCTCGGAGTTGTTCCATATCTGAACCTTGATTGTGGTGAATCGGGTAGTTGAAAGAAGTCATGTTGGCCGTTCTGCAGAGAATACCCAGTCAGAATGATAATCCACACCCTCAGATTCGGGTACCTGTTATGAATGCATGAGTGCATGAATATATGCAAATGCCATGTTCGGTTATTTCCAGGGAATCTATCTGCTTTGATTCAAATTTTGTACAGAATAATCCACAAGAAAAGGGGAAACTGCCCAATAGCAAAATTCAGATATAAGATCCTTGGAAATAACAGAACATGTGTGCTGAAATGCTATGATGTTACCTATGTACAGACATGTGATGAGGGTTTCCATAAATATCCTGAATAAAACTGTGCTGAACTGATCTGGCTGAACAATAGCCGGTCAAGTATGCAGGATCAAAGGTCCAACAAGAAAACCAGAAAAACAGAAGAACCCCTATAGGTTGATGGTCATACTTTACATGCATCTTCCCTGTCAGTGTAGAACCATGAGCCAAGTGTCTGAATAGAATCATATAAGGCATACCAGACTGAGTGCCGGTATAGAACCAAATTCAGAATACCATAACAAAGTACCATTATCACCGATCATAGGAAAAACGTACATAGGGTGGGTAGAAAGTCAAGGTTACCTGCAAACCTGTAAACAACCCCCCATCCCACATGTAGGTTCTAAAAGGCAGGATCCTCAGATTCGGATCCCGGAATGAGAAACAATAGCACATTCAGCCCGTAGGATACAATGCTATCGCCAAACAAAGAAATTGTCATCTGATTCACCACAAAATAAAGGACATCCTATGCAAGTTCCAAAGTGGGCCTTCGGGTGCGAATGGGTTTGCCACAGAATGTGGTCTGCCACTGTCACCACTAAAGAGGGATGTTTCCACTAAGGTCCTCAATGATTGGTCACCAGATGCTCATAACTCTCAAAGTCATACCCTGAATGAGGAAGACCCCCAAAGCAAGATAATCCTAAGAAAGTCGCACTCTGGCTGTGGAACTCACAACTACTCTCGTGGCAAAATACCATGAGAGCCCTGTGACTGTCCACTCTACGTCCTAAAGTACACTCGAGTCTGGGTAATGGGCTCATCTCACAGTAACAATCCCATCCCGCCAAAGGAAACCAGACAATCCAGAATATATGATGCATGATATAAATAAAATGCAATAAAGGCGGTAAAGTAAAGCGATAAAGCTGTAAATAAAAGCAGTAAAGCTAAACTAAAGCAAACACAAATCAAACACCCAAAAAGAAAAAACAAGCAAGTGCTAGGAGAGACTCGCATCGGGGAGGGACCAGCAAGAGGTCAACTGTCCCCAGCAGAGTCGCCATCTGTCGCTCCCGGGATTTTCATCCAGGTACAAACATGAAAGTGGCGCTAAAGAAAGAAAGAGAGTCGCCAGCCAGGCATTTTTATCCCAAAGAAAGGGAAAGGTAATGCTGCACAAACCCGGGAGAAAGGAAAGGACAAGGTCTCGCGAACCAAAGAGAAAGGGTAAGGGATTCGGTTAAGTGAAGGGAAGGTTATCGCACCCCTTCACGTCCGTCGTACTCGATGGGATCCACGCTTGAAGTACTGCTCAAAGGGTGATAAACGAAAAGGAACTGAGAGAGAACGAGAAACAAATGCTCAATGGAATGTGCATCTCATACATCATTCCATAATGAAATGATGATGAAGTACACTAAGTATGAGGAAGATCCTCAAACTTACTTCCAAAGTTAAAGGCTTGAGTACACTAGACTATTCCCTTTATTTAATGTTTTTGTTGTTTTTTAAATGAAGAAGTGTTTTTGAGTTTGTTTGTGAAATCACTTCATGTTAAAGACTTGTACATCATGCTAGAAAACCTACAACACATTCCAAGATGGAATGTATGCAAGCCCCCCCCATGGAATAAGGCTCATGACACATGAAGATGTTTCAACCTTTATTAGGTGTTTTGAATTTGTTTTGAGATGAGAGAAGAGAGACTCAAAAGAAACAAAGGTAAAGACTAAAGGGGACTAAGACTCACCCTAATGTTATCATGCTTGGATGTTCCTAGTGGTTTAGTGTGGTTTAGAAACCTAGGTCTAGAAGAAGAGAGAAGAAGAAGAGGTAATATAACTCACTTCTAAGATAAAAGATGAGTCATGAACCAAGAGGGAGAAGAAAGAAATTGAACAAAGAAAGCATTGAAATGCTTATCACAAACACAAAAGAGAAAGATTTAAAGAGATGAGGGAAGAAGGTGTGTGTGGAGCACATCCACACACTCAACTTACCATTAGCCCCTACAAGCAAAGGTTAGCTAAACAATTGAATATGAAAGCATAAGTGAGAGAAGGAAGACAATAAAGCATCAAACTACTTATGAAATAAACTTATAAATCCAACAAAGCCTAAACCTAAAGGGAAAGGACCCTAAGTGTTCAAGGACTTATAAAGTCAGTAGCTATGTCTAATGATATTCTATTAGGGTTAAGGTACCTAACAATGTCAAACTATGTCAAAAAAGATGCCAAAGATTCTTAGAAGTTCAAGTTATGCACTAAAGATGAAGTATGAATGTTTATGGCATACAAACATGAATAAATGCATGAGGAAATGTCAAAGTCAGAATTGAATGACATGTTATAATGCGTATGGAAGTAGATGAATGATCATACAAAGCACGAGTGAAATGATTCAATAAGAGGATACAAGATGAAAAGAAGTTCCAACATTGTTCAAATTCACATAATATGGCATACTTGTAATGCAAGTTAAAGTTAAAAAGAACATGAAAATAAATGCAAATGGATGCAAGTCAGAATCATACCTAATATTTGAATATCATATAATGTCTAATAATGAGCATACAAGTTACGAGAATGGATGTTCAAGTAGAAGAAGTTAGGTGAAGAAGAAGTGAGGAGAAAAGAAACAAGTTCATATAGAAAAAGAAGTAACTTGGAATACAAGTCAAAGTTGAAAATCAAAGATGAATTATCATGGATTATAGGTCAGTACCAAATGAAATTTAAGGTGCAATTAGAATGCAAGAATTAATCATATCATATGCACATGGAAGCTATCTTGAAACTAGTTAAGAAAGAAAGATGAATTAGGTCAAACATGAACAAGTAGACAAGTTATGGATGAATGACATTTAAATGCATGAAATGATTATGGGTCAGTGGCATACTCAATATGAAATGTATGAATGAACATTGATGATTCACAAACAAGTCATGTTAAGCATTAGAAGAGAAGAGAAGCAAATTAGGTCAAAAGGATTCAAGTAATGATGCATTTAGGAACACAAACACAAGCCAAACAAAGATGCAAAGCAAATGACCTATAATCCTTGGCTAAGGACCTATAATATTCTAATGAGGACCTATAATGATGCACAAACAAGCTTTAATACAATGGTACAAGTGCCTCCTAATCAAACAAGGTTTAGAAGTTCAAGAGAAGCATACAATTATGACCTATAATACTCAAACAAAGTAAAAATAGAAATAATCTTAGAAATTTTTTTAAATTAAATCACAAAGTACCTAAGTCAGAATTTAAATACATGTCAAAAGTTCATGGCAAAATTCAAGAAGAAACTAGTTCAAACAAGTCATCAAAGTCACATTATGTCAACAATGAATAATGCACAAAGATATGGTTCAAAAGCTATGAAAAAATGACTTTAAAAATACAAAAAAATCATATGAGATGCCTTGATATGTTGTTTAGATAGGGAAAAAAGATTGGGTGCAAAAGTTTTATAGAACTATGCAAAAGAAATTGGACAATGCATAAGTATCATGAAGAAAGTCATTCGAAAAGAAAATAAAAGGAAATTATAAAAAATATGAGAAAAAAGTATTAAAATCAGAAATAAAAATAATTAAAAATTATATAAATGTGTCCAGGTGCTATGGGAATATATTTGAAATTTTTAGAAAGGTTTTGGCATTTTTAATAAAAAGAAATGAAACATGTATAAAACATAGAATGAAAGAGGGAAAGAAATAGATTAGGGGGGTGCAGCGATAGCAAAAACCACGTTCAAAATGTTTGGGCTGAAAAAGTAGGGGGTTCAGATAGCAAGTGAGAGTCTGCTCCAATTACTGCGCGCGTATGGCAATTAAGGTGTACACTCAGTCAACAATTGACTCAATCAGAGCCACATGATCAATCAGTCAACAACAATCAAGAAAAGTATAACAATCCAACACATCACAAGGCATGCACATGGTAACAATGATGAACGCACGCACACCACACAAGTCAAGGTCAACATTTATAGAGAGAGAGAGAGGCACGTGAGGGGAGGGTGGTTCATTAATACGCTGTCACTTTTATAGTCCTAGGATTACAAAGATCTAACGGCTATGTTATAATATGAAGCTTAAACCCTAGTCAAACCCTCACCAGCCGGAGAAGGACCTTCGGTCATCTTCTCCGGCCATCTCCGTCACCTGTAAATGATCACATGATCCAAAAATTCACAAAAAGTACATCAATCGAAAGAGGAGGCCAAGTAGATCAAGAATCCAGCAAAAGATTTCACATATCATGCATATACAGTGGAAATCGAGCACAAACATTTTGCCCTAGAATTTGAATCTAAGCACTTAAGGTGCCTATCACTAGCCAGATCAATTACATTGCTTCTATTAAGCTATAATGAATATGAAACAAACTTAAAATCAGTGAATTAGTGCAAGAAAAAGTTGAGAAATAATGAACCTGAAACATGAAGAAACCTTGAATCAGAAGAAAACCAGAGGTGATCTTTGAGTTCTTGAGCTTGAATGGAGCAAAATAAATGCTATGGAATGTTGATTTCTGAAGAGAACAAAGAAATTCAACCTTGAGAAAGTGCTACACTTGATTCTGATTCAACTTGTTCTTGATCAAAGAGCAACAATGATGAACAAATGATGAAGCTGGGAGTGAAAATGTGGAGAACTCGTGTGAAAAGAGAGAGAGAGTTCAGAGAGAAAATTGAGAACTTTGAGGTGTGAGAGTGAAAAATGAAAAGTGTTTCGCAAATTCGGTTAGAGAACTATTTAAATTTGTGGTTAGGAGTTAACCATCTCAGTTGATGGTTAGAACTCAGGTTAGGTTAATGGTGGTGTGAAGCAATGAGGAGATATGCTTGAGCAATCCAAAAATCAGAGGAACTCGTGTAGTGTTGTTGATGTAAGGATGATGATGGTTAAATGGATGACGGTGATGATGTTATGTTGTGTAGCCTGCAGCATGTTTGCTTTACAAGTCTTTCTCATTTATTCTTTCATGTATAGGATGGGCATGTACGTATGTATGTGTAAGACATTGTGTGTTCAAATGAGGAAAAGAGTGAATGGTGTATGCGTGCGGACAAACTGAAACAAATACAACAATGCCATGAGTTTCCAATTTTGGCCAGCATGTTATGGATGAAGATGATGATATTTGAAGATGTAAATCTCCAACTGTAGTGCATGAAATGAGAGGATTTTGAGGTCTATGGAATGAGAACACATCATAGAACAAGTTTGATGTTGGAATTAAATTGAAACAATACCATCAATGCACTCAAAAATGACACTAAAGTCACTTGCTTGTGGCTGAAGTTTTGGCAAGGCAAACCTGCATGCGTGCCTAACTCATGGGCCTATGAAATTCAGAGTAAGACCCCTGTCTTGGAACCCTCATAACTCTGCATACGTTGCTCAAATGAAAAAGTGATAAACATGAACATTGTAGAGGGCATGGAGAGGAACAACTTTGGTGTTCAACTTTTTTTCATTTGGAGCCTTATTCATTGAGAAAATTGGCTTGACATTTGGCGCACCACCTGTTTGATGAAATTATGGCCTGGGGGCCTGAACTTGCCTTGCCATGACTTGAAATTTTCCTTGATTTTGCTCTACTTTGATTGATCATAACTCCCTCAATTTTGATCCAATGGAAGAGTTCTTGGTATGGATTTGAAGTTTGGAATGTGATTTTTAATTGGCTCAACTTGGGCCTGAAGTTTGAAGCTTTTATCTTGAAGAAAGAATGCCTTGAAGATGAGTACAAAATGACCTAAACTTTCCATTTTTAGAAACCTTAAGTTTCTATTTTGGGCAACTTTGTGATTTCTTGATTTTTCCATGAACCTCTTGACATTTCTTGATCAAATCTTGTCCAATGAACATATGTGACTTGAATTTCATAAATTTGACCTTAAAAAGTCAGGAGTTGACTTTTTCCTTTGCACAGTTGACTTTTCCCCAATTTCTTTATTCTCAAGCAACTGATCAATTGAACCTCTTCTAAAATGAACCAATGGGCAATCTTTCATCCTTAGATACTTGCTATCATGTAGAAAACATTGAGATCAAGTTTGAACCAAAATTTCATCAGGAGACTGTTTGAACTCAAAACCCTAATTTTGACTGCTTTGCTAGGAGATGATGAACTGTCCAACTTCTTGGTGAATTCTCTTCCTCCAATGACTTGTGGGATCAATATGAGATGATATATGATGTAAGAGAACTTTGAAGCTTGTCTGAAGACCCTTGGCTCTTGTTCTCTGGCTTTGGATGATCAATACTTTGAGAATAAACTGATCACATGCCCTATGATGAACCAATGCTGAATGTTTTATTTTTCTATGACTTGAATGCAATGTAATGCAATGAGGGCACATGCTAAATGATATGAAAGATGAGAGGGAAAATTTTGGGGTATTACACATTTACCAAAAAAATCAGGAATTAGGGTTTCTTGACCTAATTCACCCCTAAGTTGACTTTTGGGACATAACATGAGGCAAGACCTCAAGTCATGATTTGAGGGTCTCCAATACACTAAATTGATCCATTTGAAACAATGGATTGATCCAAGAAGCTTGATCTACAAGTTTCAATTTCATTAGGACCACAATTAGGGTTTTGAGGGAAAAGTCAATTGTACCTTTGACTTTTAACCAGGACATGCTCCCAAACCTTGGGACATGCTTCAATACACCCTATAACACCTATGGAACATATCCATTAGGTTTGATTTAGGTCAAGGACTTGATTTTTCAAAGGATCGAACAGTTTGGATTTCAACCGATAAAAAGTCAACTGTACAAAAATCCAAAGTTTGACTTTTTGGATTTTTGGTCAACCAAGGTTCCTTAACCCTAAAACAATGTTAATATGTGATTTGAATCATTATTGATCAAGAAAAAGCAAAGAAAGTGAGTTAACTTGTAAAAGGGGTAACCATAAACAAAGTGGCTAGGGTACCAACTTCCAAGGACCATAACTTGAGATCTAAGCAACCATTTTGGATGGTCCAAAGATGGATTTGTAGCTCTCATGGCATACTTTAAAAGTGTCAACTACATCTCATTCCAATTCTTCATGGATTTTTAGCTATGGAGTGATCAAAATGGCTGAAAACATGAAAATGACATTTTTCCAACACTTAGTGAAATTTTCTCTAAGTCAGAATCTGCTTTAATTTTTTCAAAATGTAGGGGTAGTTTTCACCTTGATCCAAGTCAAACCAAGTCTAGGGGTAAACATCAAAGTTGAAGTATGCCATGTGGGCTTTCCAACAAGTACCATATCATCTCCAAATTCCATTTGAGCAAGGAGATACAACCCTTGGAACATGGCATCCTGAACTGGTTTTTACAAGACAGAATTTGTGCATTTTGCTCGATTTATCAAAATCTGATAAATCCAAGCCTTGTCATCAATTTGAACACATTAGAGGATCAAATCCAAGGGGGATTATCTGATCTCCGAGCCTCCAAAGTCCAAGAATCTACAAGTAGCCATGCCAAACCTAAAAAAGCTAAAAAGTGCCAAGACTCCAATTTTGTTTCCAAGCATTTAATGGATGCACCAAGGTGGCATGAACGGAGCCTATTCCAACTGAATTCAGTCCAACTTTATCTCTGAACCAAAGCTACAAAGCCTGTGCTCTAATCTCAAGTCAATGGCTAGAGGAGACTTGAGATTCCTTTTGCATAACATTGGCCAAAGGCCTGCTGCAGCCTCCCTTCACTATTGATGGCAAAACAAACTTGACACACTATAAATAGGCCTCAATTGTGATCAGTTTGAGTACACCAAAGCACCCAAACTGTTGCTTTCCTCAAAATCCCTCTCTTTAGGCCAAAATGCCTTCTTTTGCAAGGCGTCTCTGAGTTTTTGAGTTAGAGAGCAATTCCATTACAACTCATGATCCAAACATGTCCAATAAGTCATATCTAAGCTGTCCAAACTCTCATATGTGACCTGTAACACCAAAATCACAAAGTCCCCTCTCAAAACCTCAAAATTGGACTTTTTTGCATTTTCCAAGCCATGTCTTGATTCAGTCACTTTCAAAATTGGACTTTTTTGCATTTTTCAAGTCATATTGGTCACTTTTGCCCCGTTTGCAAGAAAGAGCTCAAACTTGTTCTTGAGGATTCCAGCTGGTGGTGACCATTCTAAAAGCTCCTAAGGGATCAATTGAGAGTGTCTAAAGCATCAAATTACTTCTGGCACAAGAAACTTGGCAGATAGCACAAAAAGCTCCCAAAGAGGTAAGCATTACAACTTGAACTCTTTGAAATATGCATTGCTTTGAAGTCCACTGATCATACACCTCTCATGCATGTTGTATATGTTGTGTTTGAACCAATTTGCCATGTAATTCTTGCCTGTAACATGAGGTAGCATAGAAAATGCAATTATAGGCCTATTTCAAAAACACCATCGGGTTTTAAAATGGGTACCTCATCTGAAAAAACCAAGGGAATCCTTGGATTCCTTGTGAAATTCTAGATAGGATAGACCTAAATTTTGTCCCAATCCATGGAAAAATGAGAAAGTTACAACCTTTACATTTTTTGCCCGAAAGCTGGCCTTGCCTTGCCTTGCCCAGGCCTAAAACAAGGCATCCCTTATGTATTCATGGGGTGGTTTTGATACACGGATGTATCACCACCCCAGTGGTAGAAGGCGCGCGTTGTGACTTAGAGGTCTGAGGTTCGAATCCCCCTCGTCCCAGACCCTTTTTTAACACCTTTTCCATTTTTTTTAAATATTTGTCATATTATTTTAAATGATTTGGAAAATTAATTTCTCTCTCAATTTTAATTATTTTTTATTGGTTCTTTTTTCAAAAAATCACAAAAATGTTAAAATATTTTATTTCACAAAAAAATCAGATTTATATTATTTATTTAATATAGTTGGTATTTTTGTAAATAAATTCATTTTTATTGTTTTTAAACCTTTTAAAAAATGAGTATTCATCTTAAAATTCAAAATCAAATGAGTCCTAAATCATCTTGTGATTAAAACCTCATTTTTCAAACTTTAACCAAAAATCACAAGTAGTTTATTTAGACTTATTTGGTATTTTTGTCATTATATTCATTTTATTAAAAGGATTACTTTTAAAAGAAAATAAAATTAGGGTTTCTTTGATTTTTGATCCTTATCAAATATTTTAAAATCATCCTTGGGCCACTTGATAGAGTGTAAGTCCCACCTCTTTGTAAATAAAATAATTTGGGCCTCATTCATTGTATAAGTCCCGATATATTTTCATAAATTTTGACGCGATCGTCGTTTCCGAACTATTTTCACCTGGGCCTCTCCTTGAGCTATAAGTCCCACTTATTTTCTTTAAAATCATCCTTGGGCCTCTAATAGAGTGTAAGACCCAACCCCTTTGTAAATAAACAATTATGGGCCTTTCCTTGAGTATAAGCCCCAACAATCTTTTCAGAAGAAACTTCCCCTTTTGATTTAGGTTCAAATTCATAGTTGTTATCAAAACTTTATTTAATTTCTTTGAACAACTAACGATACAGCATGGAAGCTTGCTCACCTGTAAGTTTTAACAGACTTTCATTTACTTGCTTTCATATTAATATAACTGTATTGTGGGAAGCTGCGCATTATAAGTCTTCTTTCATATGCTTTTAGATACTTGTCATATATATATATATATATATACTAGTATAGCTATTTAGAGTTTTCCCCGACAACTAGGTCCAGAACTAGGTAAAGCCATGTTGGTCACTCTTTAAATATAGTCAAAACTAGATCCCCATAGGACTTTCAGATACAGTCTTGCCTTCTCATGGGCTTAAACAATATGGAACAAAGAGAAAGGCAATATTCTTCATGAACCTTTTCTCAGGCTGTCACCATTAGAAATTGTCAAAGAAATTCTACTCCCCAGAGTTGATCTATTCTCGGTGAATAACATCTCTTGAGTTTCTTCAAACCTCTAAACTTTCACTAAAATATCTATTCTCGGTGAATAGCATTTCTTGAGATTTTCTTGGTTTGAGACCCACGGGCTTCCTAAGAGCATCCCCGCCTCCTCTTGGGCTTTGTACAAGGACCCTCCGGCTTCTTAGAAGTTCTCATGCATTCTCTTGGGCTTAATACAAGGACCCTGAAGACCTCTTAAAGGTATAAGACAGAACTTAGTCATCCTTTGCTAGAGCAGTCTTTCCAGCGTCAAATCTTAGACCAATTTAGGGTTGATTCTCATCACTTAAAACACCCACCTCCTCTTGGGCATCATACAAAAGATAAAACTCTTCCACACCAGTAGACTCGGACAGTCTAAATCCCCTTGAGTCTCAAAGACATTCTCAAGTTCCCTACAAATATAGGAAGTAACCCCGATCATTCTAGATCGATCTCCAGTAGAGTTAAACCTATGGGTTCTAAAACCCAGTCTCTCTCCCAAAAACCCCCAAGCCAGGGTTAGTTAATCCTCAGTATAACACTATCCCAAATCAGAACCTCAAGGCATCTGATATGTGAACTCTTCTGGAACCCTCAGCAAGAGTTGATTCCCCACTTAGACTTGCCTAGGGATCTGAATAATCCCCTGCAGAAAGATAGCCTCTTCTTATGCTTTGTATAAGGACCTTTCCTCAGCAGAAAGCTAGCCTCCTCTTGGGCTTTGTACAATTATTCTCCCCAGCGAAGCTAACCTTTTCAGACTCTCTTGTTGAGTCAATCAATTTTCAGACTCTCTTGTTAAGTCAATCAACTTTTTAGACTCTCTTGTTGAGTCAATCACCTTTTCAGACTCTCTTGATGAGTCAGTCACTTTTCAGCACTCTCTTGTTGAGTCAACCTTTTTTAGCCTTAATCTCGGGCTTTGTACGAGATAGATAAAAATACTCTCTTGTTGAGTCAATCTTTTTTCAGCCTCCTCGTAGGTTTTATGTAAAGATTTCCCCTAGCTAGAGCTAGCCTCCCCTCAAGTTGTGTAGAATAATTTCTCCAGCTTGTTCAGCCACAATCATGGGCTTTGTACAGGACAGATAAAAACGCTCTCTTATTGAGTCAAACCCTTTTAGCCTCAATCTTGGGCTTTGTACAAGACATAAATCTTCATCTCTTAAGCTTGGGACAGATATCTTCCCCAGCGAAGTTACTTACTCCCAGCCTTCTTTTAGGCTTTGAGGAATGATTTCCCAAGCAGAGTCAAGCTCATTTCAGCCTCAATCTTGGGCTTTGTACAAGACACATAAAAATATCCTCACCCGAGTCAGTTAAATTTCCCATTTCAGCCTCAATCTTGGGCTTTGTACAAGACACATACAAACCTCCCCGACGGAGTCAAAATCCCTTTTTAGCCTCAATCTTGGGCTTTGTACAAGACAGATAGAACATTTTCCCCGGAAAAGTCAAACTTCCAGCCTCCTCTTAGGCTTTGTATAATGATATCCCCAAAGAGTCAGTCTCTTTTTTTGCCTCAATCTTGGGCTTTATACAAGACACCAACATACACACTCTCTTGTTGAGTTGGTCTTATCCAGCCTCCTCTTAGACTTTGGGTAAGGATTTCCCCAATGGAGTCAATCAGCCTCTTACCTTTAACCTTGGGCTTTGATCAAGGCACACAAAAATCAATAATACCTCTTTAGAGATGACAAGTTCTCTCCTAGTTAAACCTTTTAGCTTCAATCTTGGGCTTTGAACAAGACACAAATACTCAACCTTTTAGCTTCAATCTTGGGCTTTGAACAAGACACAAATACTCAACCTTTTAGCTTCAATCTTGGGCTTTGAACAAGACACCAAAATATCTTTTTCCTCCCTTAGAATAGGAGGAACTACGATTGCTCTGATTTCCCTGTTTCATTTAAACCAGAATACGTAGGCATAAGATTGCGAAATCTTAGCGAGCATACTAATCAAAAACTCTAGGTCCAGTACCTTCATACCAATCAAAACTTAGGTCCAGTACCTTACCAAAAACACCCGAAAATCAACAAAAACTCACTCACTCACTCATACTTCCCAAGAAACTTTCCTAACCCATTAACGGATAAATACCATCAAGTATAAAGCGAAACCTAAAGCTAATATCCTATGGATAACCACATATAGGATGGGTAATTGACAACTCCCCATTGTATAACCTGACCCCAGACCCCCCAATCTCTTTTAAGCGTTTGTTCAGTTAAACATCCGCGTGCAAGGTTAGTTTTAGATAGCTTCCCTTTTCCTTCCAGCTTCATGGGATAAATAAGAAATCAGAAAGTAGCACCCCCTCCTACCATTGCGGTGAGGAAAACCCAGCGATAAGGTGGTCGCGTCACCGACAAAAATCACTCGCTACACATCCCGTGTGGCACCTTTTGTTATAAGGTAATGTCGTTCAGTCTGAAGAAAGCGGGGGCAACCTATCAAAGGGCCATGACAACTCTGTTTCACGACATGAAGCACAAAGAAATTGAAGTGTATGTCGATGACATGATTGCCAAATCTAAAATAGAAGAAGAGTATGTGACACCCCTATCAAAGTAATTCAAGCGTTTGAGAAAATACAAACTCCATTTGAATCCTAATAAGAGCTCATTTGGTGTTCGCTGGGGAAAACTCTTAGGATTCATCGTCAGCTAGAAAGGAATTAAGGTTGATCCTGACAAGGTCAAGGCCGTTCAAGAAATTCCTTCACCAAAGACTGAAAAACAGGTCAGGGGATTTTTGGGATGTATGAATTACATCTCAAGATTCATATCCCTCATGACCGCGACATGCGCGCCAATCTTCAGACTCCTCAGAAAGAATCAAAGTTGTGTATGGACAGAAGATTGCCAAAAAGCTTTCGACAATATCAAAGAATATCTGCTGAATCCACCTATTCTGTCTCCTCTAGTGGAAGGAAGACCACTAATCATCTACCTAACAGTCTTGGAAGACTCTATGGGTTGTGTACTTGTCCAACAAGACGAATAAAAAAGAAAAGAGTCTGCCATTTACTACTTAAGCAAGAAGTTCACTAACTGTGAAACTCGGTACACTATGCTCGAGAAAACTTGCTGCGCTCTGGCTTGGGCAGTCAAATGTCTTCTCTAGTACATGATTTGCCACACTACTTGGTTAATCTTCGAAATGGACCCGATCAAGTACGTCTTTGAAAAGCCTACTCTCATAGGAAGGATCGTCCGTGGGCAGATGTTGTTATCAGAATACGACATCGAGTACAATGCTCAGAAAGCCATCAAAAGAAGTATTTTAGCTGATAATTTGGCTCATCAACATATTGACGATCAGGAATCAATCGAATTTGATTTCCCAGACGAAGATGTCATGTACCTAAGGGGACTAATATTCGACGGAGCTGTCAACACTTATGGAAACGGGATTGGGGAAATCATCATAACACCTCAGGGTACCATGTTTCTTTCACTTCCAGATTAACATTCAAATGCACAAACAATGAGGTCGAATACGAAGCTTGTATCATGGGTCTCAAAGAAGCAATTGACTTAAGGATTAAGAACTTGGATGTGTATAGAGACTCAACCCTGGTTATCGATCAGATCAAAGGAGAGTGGAAAACATATTAATCAGGATTGATTCCTTACAAATATTACGCGAGAAGGTTGTTACCATTCTTCAACAGAGTCGAGTTTCATCATATCCCTCGTGAAGAAAATCACATGGCTAATGCACTAGCCACTCTCTTTTCCATGATTAGTGTAGTTCAATGGAATGACGTACCTAAGATTGACATAATACAACTTGAAAGGCCCGCCTACATCTTCACAATTGAAGCAGTTATAGATAACAAACCTTGGTATCACGATATCAAGTGTTTTCTTCAAAGACAATAGTACCCGCCAGGAGCATCCAGAAAAGACAGGAAAACTCTCAGAGACTGGCTGGCAACTTCTTCCTGAACAGTGATACACTCTACAAGAGAAACTTTAACATGGTGTTGCTCAGATGCGTAGACAAACGAGAAGCAAACATGTTGATGAAAGAGATTCATGAAGGCTCCTTTGGCACTCATGCCAATGGACACACAATGGGGAGAAAAATTCTGAGAGCAGGATACTATTGGCTGATAATGGAATCCGATTACTACAAGTACATGAGGAGGTGTCATAAGTTTCTGATATATGCTGACAAAATCCATGTACCGCCATTGTATCTCAAAGTTCTTTCTTCCCCATGGCCTTTTTCTATATGGGGAATCAACATGATTGGCATGATTGAACCCAAGGCTTCGAACAGACATCAAATCATCCTGGTAGCCATTGACTACTTCACCAAGTGGGTCGAAGTAGTGTCATACACCAATGTAACCCGACAAGTGGTGGTCTGATTTATCAAGAACAATCTCATCTGCTGTTATGGTGTTCCAAGTCAGATCATTACGGATAATGCGTCCAACTTCAACAACACGATGATGAAAGAGTTGTGTGCTGAGTTCAAGATCGAACACCATAACTCATCTCCCTACAGACCTAAGATGAATGGAGTGGTAGAAGCTGCTAACAAGAACAATAAGAAAATCATTCAAAAGATGGTTGTAACCTACAAAGTCTGACATGAAATGCTGCCCTTTGCTCTTCACCGTTATCACACATCTGTCTGCACTTCAACAAGGGCAACCCTTTTCTCTCTAGTATATGGCATGGAGGCAGTGATCCCTATAGAAGTAGAAATCCCATCAATCCGGGTATTGATGGAAGCTAAGCTAACAGAAGCTGAATGGTTTCAGAGCCGATACGATAAACTGAACCTAATCGAAGAAAAGAGAATGACGGCTTTATGCCATGGTCAGTTATATCAGCTAACAATGAAGAAAGCGTTTGACAAAAAGCTCTGACCTTGTGTCTTTAGGAAAGGAGACCTTGTGCTCAAAAGGATACAATCATTCCTCACTGATTCCCGGGGCAAATAGACTCCGAATTATGACGGCCCTTATGTTGTTAAGAAAGCTTTCTCAGACGGTGCCTTGAGACTTGCAACTATGGATGGAGAGGAGTTTACCTACCCAACGAATGTTGATGTAGTCAAGAAATACTTCTCCTAAAAAACGTCTCGGTGGATTCAAAACCCGAAAGGGCGGTCCAGGCAAAAATTAGAGACATAAGTGAAAATCATCCCGATAGATTGAAGACCTCAAAAGGCAATCTATGCAAAAAATAAGGGATTCATGGCAAGTAACTACGTCAGACAAGGTTAAATCCCCAGCGGTAACACCATCCGTCGAAAGACTTCAGTCAAGGTCACCTTCAACAGAAGCTCAGAATGTCTAGAATTCAAAGTTGGTAGAAGGATAGCGGTCGTTATGTTTCAAGATAGCCCCTTTTCCCTTAAATTACCATTTTCTAAACTTTGTAAATAATCTATGGGATCACGCGCTTGGCTGATTACCATTCTATCAATAAAATTTGAGTCTAGTGCTTTTCTTTGCAATTCTCATTTATTTTTCTTTACAGAATGACATTTTTAACATGATCAACGATTCTTGAAACAAAACAAAAATGAATTTACTTATCAAATTTTCTTCTACTTTTAAAATAAAGATGGCAATTCCTTTTGACTTTGAACATCAAAAAGAACATCGATGGCTTCTCCAGAAGTGATTAAAACCTCAAAGTGCAGAATCATAGTCTTCTTCTAAACCAGTACTCCTGAATGAAGGGTCAACTGTTTCAGATGTAATATCTCATCCGATATCCCCGACATAGTTCTCACTTCTGAAGACCAATTGATAGGTTCTTTCTCCCCCAGCGGGGTCAACCTCTCCTAAGCAAGACATGATTGCTATCTTGAATTGATGGTACTGTTTATCCCCCGCAGTGGCCGAGTGTCCAGTCGTGTTCATTCACTAGTCTGTATGTCACGTTTGTTTTGTCAGCATAAAGATACATACATCACGCATGATTGATTCATATTCATTCATATATTGCATTAATATCACTCCAGTCATATTCATCCCTAAGTGATATATGTATTCTCTCCGATAAGTTTACAGTTTTCCTTTCTACAGTCAGATAGGACAAAATTCCGGTCTAAGTCCTTTCCTCGTCAGGAAATGTATCGTCTAAATAATCTTTCCCCAATTTATTTCTGGATTGGGGACTGTCCTCGACCACTTTGATAACTTGAATCTCTGAAAGGCAAGAAGACATTCGACAGACACTTTTGGAACATCACTCTTCACCATTGAAGATGATATTTTCGCTTTCCCGGATTAAGGAAAATTCCTAGAGAAAGCCTCTTAACCAAATACTCTCAGCAATACATCGGTTTTTCTCCCCAAGAAATTTGATGTTATTGGAATCATCGGCACCTCGAAATTGGATCACATCACATGGAATTTATCCGAGAAAGATCTCGAAGAAAAGTATGATGTAACCTCACCAAGCAAAAAGTGATCTCTCAAGAGACTCGTTTACCTCAGTAGAGTCAACAAATGGTATCTCCAATAGAGAAGTTTGCACACCTCTACAGCTCAGACAAATGGGTGTTCCCAACAAGTCTGACATCAAATTTTTCCATTAAATGGCGTCTCCCCCATATAGCTTGGCAAGAAGATTGATGAAGACCGCTACAAGCGTTCCTTGTCGAGGAAGGAACTCGACAAGAAGAAACTGAGACTAGTTCCGTGGCTAAAGACCAGGATCGAGGGGAGGTTTATTACAAGAAAAAACTGAGACCAGTTTCGTGGCTAAAGACTAGGATCGAGGGGAATTTTATTTCAAAAGAAAACTGAGACCAGTTCCATGTTCTGAAGACCAGGATCGAGGGGAAGTTTATTTCAAAAGAAAACTGAGACTAGTTTCGTGGCTGAAGACCAGGATCGAGGGGAAGTTTTACCCTTTTCTAAGTAATATTTCTTAGCAAAAGAAGATGGATGAGCAAACTGCCATTCATAACCACTGTCAAAATTTTGGGTATTCCGATATTTAATCCTCTTGCACCCTGAACGTCTGAATATCTTCACTATTCACACCTTCGAGTCCTAGAAGATTAAATAGGGGCATCTGCCATACCCCAAATTTTGACCACAAGATTTTGCATCATTGTGAAAATCATCACCACAATATGGATGTACCATCATACCTCATCAATCTCCTCAAGGATTGTTGAACATTCACCACAATCAAGAATTAGGGTTTTGAGCCCTCTCAGAGCACTCAAAGGATCAATCAAGAAATGACATGATCCTCAACTTCTCTAGCTTCTCAAAACATCCATAGAGGATCAAGAGGAGTCCGACATCAAGAATCAAGCTCAAGGTTGCAACATTCCAAGTGGATCAAGCCTCAAGATCACTAGTGTCACCAAATTAGGGTTTTGGTCGACCAACGCCTCCAGATGAAAATTTTCATCTGGGCATGAGCCAATACCTCAAAACATGCTCCAAAATTCTCCAATTTACCTCATGGATCCAATCATCAAGTCAAATTAGCATCAGGGGAAGCATTCATCAAAAATCAGGAATTAGGGTTTTTTGACCTAATTCACCCCTAAGTTGACTTTTGAGGCAAGACATGAACCAAGACCTCAAAACATGATTTGAGGGCCTCAAGTACACCACATTGATCCATTTAAAACAATGGATTATTCCAAGAAGCTTGATTCACAAGTTTCAAATTCATCTGGACCACAATTAGTGTTTTGAAGAAAAAGTCAACTGTATCTTTGACTTATGACCAAGACATGTTCCCAAACCTTGAGACATGATCCAAGACACCCTAAGACACCTATGGAATCCATCCATTAGGTTTGAATTAGGTCAAGAACTTGTTTGCATAGAGGATCACACAGTTTGGAATTCATCTGACAAAAAGTCAACTGTGCCCAAAATCAAGTTTGACTTTTTGGAATTTTTCACAAATATGGCTCCCCTAAGTCAAAAACAATGTTAATGTATGGTTTTGATCATCATTCATCAAGAAAAATCTAGAAAAGTGAGGTTTCTTGCAAATGGGGCAACCATAGAAAACTTAAAATTTTCTAAGTTATGGAACAAAAGTGATTTCGTACCAACTTTGCAAGCTCATAACTCCCAAACCACAAAGCAATTTGCTTCCATCCAAATCTCAAATGGAAGATCACATGACATACTTCAAATATGTCAACTACATCTCATTCCAAATCATCATGGATTTTCAATTATGGTTGAATCAAAATCACTAAAACATGAAAATGCTTCTTTTTCCAACACTTAGAGAAAATTATGTCCAAGACAGATTTTAGGTAAAACACCAAAACTTGGGAGATGTTTACACCTAGTTATAAGAAGAATTAATCTCAAATGTAAACATCAAAGTTGTTATACATGTTGCCAACAATCCAAAGAGATCATTGGCATGAAACAACTTAACTTGAGCCAAGAATTATGGCTGCCACAAGAGGCATTATTGCAACTGTTTTCATGACAAGTTGGATGTTTTCTTGCAAGCCACGATTTTTGAGTCAAATGCAATGATCACTATGCCAAACCAATTCAATGTGAGCAGAGTGACTCCTCACAAACCTGCAGGATAGTGCCAAAGATCCAAGGAAAAATCTCATAAGAATGATGAAGTTTTGTCATGGAAGCCTTGAATTCAAAGGGCAATTATGAGCAAATAGTGCATATTGAAGATTCCTATCCCATGTAGTCAAGATGCTCTAATAAACAACATTTAAGAGGTCTGTAGAATGTGGATTGAGTCAACACATAACTGAGCTATTTGGGACTGCTATTGTAGCTTGTGTAAGAAGCAATTATGCGAAGCTAAGACCATTGAATTCAGTTCTTATCCTTCAAGTTCCAACTGTTCATGCTTGACAAATCTAGTCACCTATAAATAGAGCTCACTTCTGATGTTTGAAACCACACCAAAGCAACTTACAACATAGCTTTCTCTCATTTCCTTCTTAAATAAAGTGACTGTCATCTTGAATCCTCATCTTCACCGTCAAACTTTAGATGCGTGTGTTGAGTTAACTGAACATTGGACAAGAGTTCATCAAGAAGAAAAGGTGGGTTAAAATCAAACTTAGAGCTTTATTTCCTTTGTTTCTATAATCATGAACCTAACTGTCATACCCTAAATTTTGACCACTAAGATTTCCCATTATTGTGCAAATTATCATCACAATATGGATGGGCCATCATACCTCATTAGTCTCCCCAAAGATGGGTGAACACCCACTACAATCAGACTTAGGGTTTCAAGCCCTCTCTGAGCGTTAGACAAAGGATCAATCACGAATTGACATGATCTTCAACTTATCTAACCTCTTAAACATCCACAATGGATCAAGAGGACTCCCACAACAAGAATCAAGCACAAGGTTGCAACATTCTAAGTGGATCAAGCCTCAAGATCGCCAGTATCACCAAATTAGGGTTTGGTCGACCAGGGCCTCCAAATGGAAATTTTCCTCTGGGTATGAGCCAATGCTTCAAAGCATAACCTAATATACTCCATGGAACATCATGGATCCAATCATCAAGTCAATTTAACCTCAGGGGATGCATTCATCAAAATCAGGAATTAGGGTTTCTTGACCTAATTCACCCCTAAGTTGACTTTTGGGACAAATCATGAGCCAAGACCTCAAGACATGATTTGAGGGTCTCTAATACACCATATTGATCCATTTTCAACAATGGATTGGTCCAAGAAGCTTGATCAACAAGTTTCAAATTCATCAGAACCACAATTAGGGTTTTGAGGAAAAAGTCAACTGTACCTTTGACTTTTGACCCAGGCGTGCTCCCAAACCCTAGGTGAAGATGGCTGGTTTACAGCCTGAGTGAATCGCACACTCAAAGATAACACAGAGTCGCCACCGAACTTTATTTAGTCCCAAAGGATAGGGAAAATATCGATAAAACCCAAGGGGAAGAGAAACGGGAACGGGGGTCGGTTATGCGAAAGGAATGTACTAGCACCTAACGCATCCGTCGTACTCGACGGGAACCATTTCGCTTGCTTCTAGGCCTGGATGGGTTATCTATCTAAAGGCTTCTAGCTAAAAGAAGGAGGAGAGAGAGAGAGAAAGGGGAAAAAGAAAAGAAAGAAAGTGGGTGCTCGCGGAGGATTGCGGTCCTCGTACCTACGTACCCTCATAGTGCAATGAGGAAATCAGAGCGTCATAGTTCATGGAACCAGGGGACAGAAAGGAAAGAAGAAAGCGAGAAGGAAGGAAAGGTGGAAGTGTGCAAGCTAAGACATCGCATCTCGTGCCTACGTATCATACATTCGAAAGAATGCAGAATCAGAGCTTCCGTAGTTCGGGGAGCCGAACGGAAAACAAAACAAGACGGAAACAGGGAGATGAAAGAGTGGTGTCAAAACCAAGAGCAAGAGTGAAATAAAAACTCTACTGGGGAAAACCAAACAGTAAGAGAGATTGTACAAGAGACTAGGAAAAGAAATGGTGTCAAAACTAAGAATGAAAGAAACTCCGTTGGGGATAACAAAGAGGATTGGTGTTGAAACCAAGAATGAAAGAGCAAAGGGAATAGAAAGGGATCAGTTGGGGATTCAAATAAAGGGGTGGTGTCAAAACCAAGAGAAAAGGGAGACTCGGTATATTAACTGGCTGGCAGTGGTTAACCGAAGTAAGAGAGTAAGATCCTGGCGGGGAAAAGAAGCTGGTGTCAACAGACGGACTGTGATAAACCAAGAGAGAGTGCGGAACCAAGAGAAGGTGTTTGACTCTGAGGGGGCATTGGTATGTTAACTGATAAACAGTGGTTAACCGAAGAAACAAGGATTGCAACTCTGTGGGGATAGAGAAGCATTGGTTCTAACAGAGAAAACTGTGATTAACCAGAAGAACGGGTGTAGGACCAATCGAAGGTCGTAACCCAAAAGGGGTGTTGGTAATGACTGAACAAACAATACTCGAACAACGAATAAGGGTATTGAACCAAAAGAGGTTACTAGCCCAAGGGTGTAAGTATTCGAACCAATAAAGGTTGCCAACTGCTGGGGATTCGGTTTTAACAGGAGAACTGTGGTTAACCGAGAAAAATGAGTGATTAACCAAGAGAAGGTGATTAACTCAAAAAGGGCTTCAGTATTTTAACAGACAGGCTGTGGTTAACTGAAGAAAAAGGGTGATTAACCGAGAGAAGGTGATTAACCCAAGGAACTCAGTATGTTAACAGACGGACTGCGGTTAACTGAGAAGGAGCACAAACATTGGTGCCTTAACTGACAGACAGTGATTAACCAACAAAGGGAGAAGAACCAAAAGAAGGCTGCGAACTCCGCAGGGGATTCGGTTGTAACAGAAGTACTGTATTTTACCGAAGAAAGAGGAAAGAAACTCTCCAGGGGAATCAAAAGAACAATGATTGACCGCAAGAAAAGAATAGGGTATTGAAACGAAGAAGGCTTGCTAACCCAATGCATAAAGGATCGTAACCAAGAAGGTGATTGATCAAGAGAGAAATTGAGAGGGATAGGAGTGATCAAGGATCACAAGAGATTTCAAAGGGAAAAGAGTGATCAAGGATCGACTTGATTGGGGAAAGAAAGCACACTACCGCCTAGAGATAGAGATGACTACGCCAAGCACAGGGTCATTCGTCCCCTACCTGAAGTAGTCAGAATGAGAGTAGGAATTCTCCCTTCTCATTCCTTCTCTAACACACACAGGGTGTAATGCAGAAATTGAACCGGACGGTCCAACAGCTCCAAATTGAACAGTGCTCCCGCACGGAACGGACAGCGTAACAGCTTCAACTTGTACAGTGCTCCAAAGTAGGGCGTAGCGCGAAACTCTAACTCCACGAGGGATCGAGAGAGAAAAGCTCTAAAGGAAGCCTAAAGAGAAGAAAGGGGAAGATCAATCAATCAAAACATGGTTTCGATCAATTAATCAAAGGGAAAAGCCATGCCAATAATTTTCTAAAGAGGATGAAAAATTATTAAGGAAAAAGGTGTGCATTATTAATTATACAAGATTAAATTTGCTTAATCAGGAACAAACTTAATGCAAAGTAAGAATGAAATGCAAAAATAGTACCAAAAGAATATTAGTATGCATTGCAAACATGTTAACAAGTGATTAAAGGGAATGCTAAATGTTCATGAACAAACATTGTCAAAGTTGCAAATGATCGATAAATGCAAAGTCGAGCATCGAAAATTGATAAGCATGCTTCGAACAGAAGTGAACAACACTCAAAATATCCACAAATATTAAGAACATTGATCCATGGAAGTTAGAAGAGGAAAGCATGTGAAACACACTTGAAAATGCAAGAACATGGCCTTTCTGTACAGTGGTAACCGGTCACTCACCACGCTTTAACTGGTTACTTGCTTGAAAACCTGAGTTTTTGGTGAAAATTGCACTGAGTAACCGGTTACTCACCACATGTTAACCGGTTACCACTGTGACAGTGGCAAAAACAAACAGAAAACAGCTTTTCAAAAGTAGTTTTCAGCACATAATCACTTATGTCAAACACCATATGCCAGATCAAGAATTTGTGCACGAAAATTGAACTTGAAAACAGTAAATAAGAAGTGATAGAATCAATTAACATATCAAGATCATGGATCAAACAATGCAAAACCAATTCACACGCAAAATTATCGACTACATCGCGAATTATACGAAAATGCTCGAAACAGTAAAATTAGTGAGATCCACCAACCTACAAGGCGGAGGTGTGCCTTGGTAATTGTTGCAAAGTGTTCTTGATGTAGAAAATTAAAGAAAACCAGAGGAATCTTCAACTCGATGACGAAACGTGTCGAAATCGAGCAAAATACGATAAAGTTCCAAAATGCAAATTCGAACCGTTGAAACTTGCAGAAAATACTCAAAATTACTCCACAAACTGAAATAACTCCAGAAATCCAAGTAGAATTGCAAAATTGATGAAGGTTGAGCTCAAGAAATAATCACTTTTGATGTAAAAGTGATTATCCTTCAAAGTAGAAATGAGCTTTGGTGAGGTTTTGGAAGAGAATTGAGATGAAGATGAAGATGTAGCAGAAAAAATCAGAGAGAATGTGAGAGAATTGAGAGTGAATTGTGCAAAATGGTTGAAGGTCCTTGAAAAATGAGTGAAGGTGAGTTTATATAGACTTTAGGTTTGGAGTGTGAGAGGTTTGGAATTTGGTTTAGAATTAGCTTTGGGTTTGGAGCTAGGTTAGGAGTTAGTTGGACTTGACTCACCGAGTCAAGGCGGTTAACTCGGTTAGTTAGAACCAACTCGGTAACAATCCCAAGGTGAATTCCAACATCTGAAGATCCACATTACTTGGAAAACAAGGAACATGGTGCACTTGATTTGAAGTGGAGCATTAGAACAAATGCACTTGGAATGAATTGAGTAGCTTGGCAATGTCTAGAGAAGTATAGAATGTTCCACACACTGCTAGAATCAAGTAGAACCAAAGACCAAAGAGAGTGCATGGATGATGTCCCAAAAATGTAGCAGGAATTGCAATTTTGCACTGAGTAATCGGTTACTCACCACGTGTTAACCGGTTACTTCAGTCAAATTTTGCCCAAACTGCTCAGGAAATGATACTGGAATCTCGGTTTCGATTTTCCACCTCTTGATTTGATGAGTGAGCATGGAAAATTTTATTTTGAGCTCGTCTTGATGATGTGATGACCTTTTGAGGATACGATTAATCGGGCTTTGAAAACCTGAATATCCTACAGCAAGAAACACACAAAGAAAATTGCGAATGCGTATGCTACCGATGCGAATGCTCATGCTCATATTTAATCCGCTTGGACCTGAATGTACGAATTGTGCCAGCTTTTCGATGATTCGAGGTAAAAGGGGATTAAATAAAAGAGTAGCTCGAGAATTTGACCGACGGCGACAAAAGAAGAACGTTAAGAAAGACAAGATAAGGGCAAGGGTTGGCTGAAAATCTACTGAAAGATAAGTCAGGCAAAAAGCGAGGGAGTATGATCGATGCATATGCTATGTATGTGTTTCTACATGATACTTGATATCATGCAATGCAAAGGTGCAAGATAAGGCACAGTGTGAAGCAGTTAGGTAGAAATCGTAGCAAAACGACTTCGACACCCTTGGCCGGGGAGAGGACTCGCGGATAAAGACAACCTCTGCTGGAGAAGAGAGTTCACAAAGGATGATGATTCTGCCGGGGAAAGAAACCGAGAACATCTCAGGTTTCTAAATCACCATGGCTGTCTCTGTTAGGGATGAAAGAATTAAATCAATCCTTCCTACCAAAACTAGCTCCGCGTGTGGAAATACATCCTTCCAAATCATGCTGACTTTGCTGAGGAGAAATCACTACTGCTGGGGGCAGATAGTTTCAAAGCATTGGAGCTGATGTACAACCCTTGTTGGGAAAAGAGAGCAAAGTACCTTTGCTGGGAATACTTCGACAACCTGCCCAGAGACATTACAAATCTGTCAGGAAAAAAAGATGTGTAAACAAGCTTTTTTGACAAATCGTAATGGCGCTCGCTGGGGGGGGGGGGTGATGACGTTGCTGAGGAACTGCTGAGGAAACAACAACTTCTTCATAGAACCATCATATTGCCGGCCAGGCATTAGGCTTACCAATGGATATTACTGATTATCCTGCAGGAGTTACCAGTAACACATGCAATATATAATGCTTTCTCGATTGATTTAGCTCTTTTATTGTTCTCAACGTTTTTTTTAGTATTATGTGATCACAAATAATTGTTTATTTTGCAAACAAAATACTGGAATGAAAACAAATTGAGATAACAAAGAATGCATTTTATTGAATGTAAAATTTTTGTACATAAAGTGTGTACGAGGATGCAAAATCCTTGATGAGTAAATTTGCAATAAAATTGAAAACAAGTGTAAATGGTAAAGGGAAATTATGTTTTGCATTGATTACAACATTGACTACCATCCACTGTAAGTCTAGGTCCCAACGCCTTGCACCTGTTGATGATGATTGGAGTGCTCTGTTACCGTCTGAGGTCTAGCTATGATGAAGAGAGGCTCAAGTGTTCACAATCAATGCCTTTATCCCTAATTTTTGCCTGGACATGTTTTCATTTTTTTTTGTCCACCGGGATACCCATTTTTACCTAAATCGCCCTTTCGGGTTTCGACTTAACGGGCCATTATCGTTTCTTCATTGTCCCTAACTTTTGCATGGACATCTCTTTTTTTGGTCCATCGGGACGTCCATTTTTTCCTAGCTTGTCCTTGCGGATGTCAATCTAGCAGACTTTTATCCATTTTTTTCAGGCATAATATTTTTTGACTGTATCGGAGTTCACGGGTGATGGCAACTCCTCCCCATCCATTGTGGTGAGGATCAAGGCTCCACCTGAGAAGGCTTTCTTGACAACAAATGGTCCTTCATAGTTGGGAGTCTATTTTCCTCGTGGATCCGAGTGAATAGGTGAATATCTCTTGAGCACGAGTTCTCCTTCACAGAATGTTCGAGGGAGAACTTGTCAAAAGCTCACTTAAGGCGTATCTGACACAATTGACCATGACAAACGGCTGTAAGGCGCTTCTCTTCGATGAGATTCAGCTGGTCATATCTGGATTAAACCCATTCAACTTCATCAAGGCCTGCTTCCATGATGACTCTGAGCGAAGGAATTTCGACTTCAATGGGTAGAACTGCTTCCATACCATACACAAGTGAATACGGAGTTGCCCCAGTAGAAGTGAAAACTGAAGTTTGGTAGCCATGTAGTGTAAAGGGAATCATTTCATGCCAATCCTTGTAAGTCTTGACCATTTTCTGGACAATCCTCTTGATGTTTTTGTTTGCTGCTTCAACGACGCCATTCATCTTGGGCCGATATGGTGAAGAGTTGTGGTGCTCGATCTTAAATTCTTGACACAACTCCTTCATCATATTGTTGTTCAGGTTGCTTGCATTATCCGTGATAATGTTGCTAGGAATGCCATAACGACAGATTATCTCTTTCTTGATAAATATGGAAACCACTTGTCGTGTAACATTTGCATAAGAAGCAGCTTCAACCTACTTGGTGAAGTAGTCGATAGCAACCAGAATAAATCGATGACCGTTGGAAGCCTTCGGCTCGATCATTCCAATCATATCTATACCCCACATGGAAAATGGCCAAGGTGCAGTCAAAACATTCAATGGAGTTGGAGGCACATGGATCTTGTCTCCGTAGATTTGGCACTTGTGACATCTTTTGGCAAAGTTGTAACAATCTACCTCCATTATTGTCCAGTAATACCTAACCCGAAGGATCTTCTTGGCCATAGCAGGACCTTTAGAATGTACACCCTCGCAACCCTCATGTATGGACCTTATGATCGTGTTTGCTTCGTGTCTATCCACGCATCTGAGCAACACGGTGTCATACCCCAAATTTTGACCACTAAGATTTTCCATCATTATGCAAATCATCATCATAATATGGGGAAACCATCCTAATCCTTGTTCCCCGCCCGAAAACTTCTGCCTAGATAACAAACCAGTATTGGTGAAAATACAAATAACCAGTACAAAGGCCCCCCCACATTGATAGCATTCGTAACGTAACAGACCGCTGTTTAAACTCAGTATGCAAGCAGGTTTAATTGGAGACATCTATTTCCCTTCCTTATTCAGCTCACAATAGGATAAAAAATGAATCGACCTGTAGTTTTAAGCTCAATCGCAGAGAGCGACCAGCGCTTAAGAACCGCGTCCAAAATTGCTCGCTACAGAAAAATGGCGCCCACCGTGGGGCCAATCAAAGATAGATCTAGGCACAGTCTTCTTTTTCACCTCTTGTGAATACCACAGATTGGGGCTTCCGCCGGGGAACCCATTTCTGTTAAGAACTTAGGATCCTTAGCTTCAAAGGTCTAGGATGTTTAAGACAAATATATATACTGCTTTTCCTAATTGCTATACGTGTTTATTTTTCTGCTAATGGGAATGCGGGTGATGCCGTATGTGGAAAGACTGAGTATACACTTAAGATAAGTGATGGCGACAGGGTCGACCATCAACCTCAGTGGAGGCTGACCAACACAACCCATTCACTCTCTTAGCCAATGGGCCGGTTGTTAAGTCTGAGAAGCTGAGGAGCCAAACCCTTTCGTAGTGCGGAAACTATCGGAAATAGTTGTTACGCAATACTACCCTCATTTAAGGCTGGTGATCTATTCTCGGTGAATGGCACTTACTCTAAGATTGCTCTACAACTCACTGGCGATCAGCTTGTTGTTTTGCTTTCCTGGGAGGAGCTGATGATAATGAGTACAGGTACAAAAATCACCCTAGTATAAACCTCTGGGGATGGGTAGAGCCTTGACTTCATGACAACGACCCTTTGACCCCATGTTTTTTCTATGTTTTTGTGTGCTGCATTCATGCATTCATCTAAAAAACATTAAAACATTCAAAAAACTTCTCTTCTAGTCTCTCTGCTGTTTTTCAAATTAAACTAAGACTATTTTTGCAAATATCAGAGAAAAGGATTGCACTGATGGATTTCGGTAAAAGGAGAACTCATAAGTATACTTTCAAGGTTCCAAAACTAGAGGATTTGAGAAGGTTAGCAAGGATGATCACTAACCCTGAGGCTTTCAGAGCCAAACATGGAGGTTTGCTGCCTCTGTTAAGAGTCCATGTGATTGAGGGAATCATGGACGCGCTCATTCAGTTTTACGATCCGATTTATCATAGTTTCACATTCCCAGATTACCAGTTAGCACCAATGCTGGAGGAGTATTCTCATCTGATGGATCTACATATCACTGATCGAGCTCCATTTTCTGGACTGGAAGAAATTCCAAAGAATCAAACTATTGCAAGAGCAATTCATTTGGACGAGTCTGAGGTCAGGACTCACATGACTACTAAGGGTGGCATCCAAGGTTTGTTGGCCCAGTTCTTGACGAAGAAGGCCCTGTATTTTGTCAATATAGGAAAAGTTACTGCTTTTGAAAGCCTCTTTGTCTTGCTCACCTACGGGTTATTTTTGTTTCCCAACATTAATAATTTCGTCGATGTTAACTCCATTAAGGTTTTTCTCATTGGAAACCCTGTGCCGGCTTTGCTCGCAGATGCGTATTATTCTGTACACTTAGGAAATTTGTACAGTGGAGGGGAGATCACATGCTGTGTACCTCTGCTTTATAAATGGTTCATCTCTCACTTGCCCAAGTCTGCTGCTTTTTGGGATTGTAAGAGTGTCTTACGTTGGTCATAGAAGATCATGTCTCTTACCAACTCTGATATAGATTGGTGTAATAGGATTTATGAGGGAATCAGGATCATTGATCGTTGTGGAAACTTCCCCAACGTACCCCTCATAGGAACTAAAGGAGGAATCAATTACCATCCGGTATTGGTTCGCCGTCAATTTGGATACCCGATGAGACACATCCCACTGGGTGTTCATCTGGAAGGTCTTTTCTTCAAAGAGGGAGAAAACGACAGAGCACTAAAGATGGAAATAGTGTAAGCTTGGAAACATGTTCATAAGAAAGGACGAGAGTCTCTGGGAAAACCAAACTGTGTCTCGGTGGAGCCTTATCTCCATTGGGTACAAACTAGAGCTCTCAAGCTAAAGATGCCTTATCCTCGTTACGGAATTCTTCCACCAAGGGAATCTGTCATGTACTTCATAACGGAAACTGAAAAGCTTCAGGTTACTCTCAACAAAGTTCAACGGGAGAGAAGGTCTTGGAAGAACAAGTACCGCACTCTCGACATAGAGTGCATCAAAATACAGCAATTACTGATAGAGAAAGATGCTCTGATTGAAATTTTGGAGCAACATGCTGTAGAGAACCAAGATAACCAAAGGAATTTGCTCACTCCTTTCACATGGCAAAGGAATGAAAACCCGACAACAGCCCAAGAGCCCCGGTCAAAGAAAAGGAAAGTCCCAAAATCAGCACCCGATTTCTCTTCAGATAGGACTCGAGACCCATTAGCTTAGGTTTCTGTTTCTGCATTTTGTAATCTACCGTATTTCCATTTCTGTAATCCTTGGAATTTCAATAAAAAGGGGTTTCCCCACTATTTGATATTTGCAATTTAATTGTCGAAGTTTATTTTGATTAAACCAAGAAAAACAATTAATATAATCATTGCATTCATCATTCTCACATCACGTATTCTTCTTCCTTACGAATCTCACGTTTGTGTCTCGATTTTAGAGTCAAACTGTCTCATTCGTACAATACTCGGGCCAATCGTCAGAAAAAGATGGATGATCTTGAGGAAGAAAACAGAGAGTTGAAAGAAGAGATCGACGCTCTCAGAGAAGATATGAAAAAGCTTCGTAAGGACATGCAAGCCATGGCAGAAGCTCAGCTACAAAGGACTGTGATCTCAGAGATCACCTCAACGCCCATCGTGGAGAAGTATGATCCTAGGTATCAAATGCCAAAAGATCGTCCTTGGGGCATGCCTGTTAACTATATCCCGAAAGGATATGTTCCGCTGATCACTGAAGATCAGGGAATCACAACAGAAGGCGCTGGGCCTGAAGGTTACAAACTTCGGGAAAGCGAAGATGCCCGGGGCATACTGAAGACTCCTGAAGGTTACAAACTTCGGGAAACGCCAAGATTTGCTGCCGTAGTCACGGTACCACCCCCTGTGGTGCACACTGTCCCGGAAGGACAGATTCCGCCAACACCTTCTGGTAAGAAGGAAACTATGTTCAATAGAATGGATGAATTCCAGGAACAGTTCCTGGAGATGCAGAAGGAACTGCAAGCCATTCGCGGTCAGGATCTATTTGGAAAGGACGCCGCAGATCTCTGCTTGGTCCCCAATGTGAAAGTCCCGTACAAATTCCAAGTGCCCGACTTTGAAAAGTACAAGGGTAACTCTTGCCCTCAAAGCCATCTGGTGATGTACGCTCGGCGGATGTCAGCTAAGACGGAGAATCAGGACCTGCTGATTCACTACTTTCAGGATAGTTTAACCGGTGCCGCACTCAAATGGTACATGGGTTTAAACCGTACTACGATCAGCACTTTCAGAGATCTTGGTACTGCCTTCGTCCAACAATACAAATACAATTTGGACATGGCACCCGACAGAGATCAACTCAGATCGATGTCACAAAAGGACAAGGAAACCTTTAAGGAGTATGGTCAAAGGTGGCGTGAAATTGCCGCTCAAATTTGTCCACCTCTTGAGGAAAAAGAGATGACAAAGATCTTCTTAAAGACCTTAAGCTCGTTTTACTATGGCCGAATGGTTGCCAGTGCGCCCAGTTATTTCACCGAAATGGTGGGCATGGGTGTACGTCTTGAGGAAGCTGTCCGAGAAGGACGTTTGGTAAAAGACACTGGATCATCGAGCGGTACTAAAAATTATGGTAGTACTCTCTCTAAGAAGAAAGAGCAAGATATTGGGAATATCTCTTTCGGAAAGCAGAGGCGACGTTATCAGCCAGTAGCAACTGTAACTCCTGCTATTAGCCTTGCGCCTATTCCTACGTATCAACCTCAGGTTGCGCAGAGCCGACCTGATCAGCAAAGGACGCAACAGCCTCTTCAGCAGGCTCGTCCCCAATACAACAACAACCGTACAACACGACCACCAGGATTTGATCCTATACCCGTAACGTATGCAGAGCTATTTCCCTTACTGCTAGCCAAGGGGCACATTTAGACTAAGTCCCCTCTTACAGTCCCGGAAAATCTGCCTTTTTGGTTTAAGGTGGATCAAACTTGCCCTTATCATCAAGGAGGTTCAGGGCATAACATTGAAACTTATCTTAATTTCAAGTCCGACGTGCAAAAGCTTGTTAGGAGCGGGCTCTTATCTTTCAAAGATACGAATCCTAATGTTCTTACGAACCCGCTGCCTCAACATGAAAAGGCTTCAGTCAATCTGATTGAGAAAGAGACTAACAACGTCTATCAAATTCAGGATGTACTCTTGTTGAAGACCAATCTGGTCAAGATGCATTGTAGACAGAGTGGATATGGCCATGTGCCACCTCATGACTATCATCAGTGTGATATTTGCTCTAAAAACAATCAAGGATGTTCTGTGGTGCAAGCAACTCTACAGGAACAGATGGATATCGGATGGATCCAAGAGCACCAGGTTCGTGGAGTTAACATGGTATATACGAATTCCAATGTCATTCAGAACCACGATATCCGTGCAATGAATGTCAACTTGGTGGCAATGCACTCAAGGCAAAGCCAGTATCATAATCTGCCGTGGAACGATTACAATTCCTGTCTGACTTGCTCGGTAAATAAACAGGGATGCTCTTTCATACAAGAGGCCCTCCAACGTCAGATGGATCTGGGATGGATCCAAGACTACCGTGATAGGATTTCCTATCAGGTCAACATGGTTCAGATCTTTGATATTCGTGTGATGAATACCAACCTGGTAGAGTTACATGCTGAGCAGGTCCGACTTGGATTCTTAATATCTCATGACTATCAAAGCTGTAAAGCAGGTTGCAAAAACGATCAGGGTTGTACCGTTGTCCAAGAGGCACTTTAGCACTTGTTAAATCACTGGTGGATGCCAATCTACATGGATGAGGATACTCAGCAAATTAGTATCAATAACAGGAATCCTACTCGACGTCAAAGTCAGGATGTCCGAGCAATGGAAGGTAACCTAGTGCGGCGTGGCCAGGTGCCACTGCACAATTACGACCGTTGTAGCGTCTGTTCGGAAAGTAATCAAGGGTGTTACCTTGTGCGAGCGACTCTTCAGGGTCAGATGGATCGTGGAGAGATTCGTCCATATCCGGGTTCTGGACCTATTGACTGGATGCCGAACTACCTTTCCAATCAAGTCGAGGATGTTGTCACCATCTCTGGTCATCACAGGACCAGGGATGTTTTTGCCATCATCCATCTACTTGACGAATCTAAAGTTCCCAACCAGGAACGGATCGAGATTACTTATGATGGTCAGAAAAATCAGAAGATTCCCATAGTCATCTATCTGCCGGGACCATTACCGTATGAATCAACTAAGGCTATCCCTTACAAATACGGTGCAACAACAATTGAAAATGGAAAGGAAATTCCATTACCCTCCGTCGTAAATATTGCAGACATCAGTCGTGTAACACGGAGCGGTAGAATCTTCAACCGAGGTGTTGAAGAACCTAACAAGGAAAAGGAACTTCAGACGGAAACTCCTGATCCACCAGTCAGTCAATCCAGTAATTCCGACCTTTCCAAAAATAATGATGAGATGCTGAAGCTCATCCAAAGGAGTGAATATAACATTGTTGATCAACTGTTACAAACTCCTTCAAAGATCTCGGTGTTATCACTGTTACTCAGTTCAGAAACCCACAGAGAGGCTATACAGAAAGTCTTGGAGCAAGCCTTTGTGGAACAGGATGTAACAATCAGACAGTTCGATAATATTGTCTCTAACATCATTTCCTGCAATAATTTGGGATTTAGTGATGAGGAATTACCCGAAGAGGGTCGCCGTCATAACATGGCACTCAATATCACAGTCAACTGCCAGGACGATGCTTTAGCCAGTGTACTGGTAGACACAGGGTCAGCCCTGAATGTTATGCCGAAGTCCACTTTGATGCAATTATCATTCAAAGGACCTCTGATGAGGGTTAGAAAGGTTGTCGTCAAAGCATTCGACGGATCCAGAAAAACAGTTATCGGCGAAGTTGATCTTCCCATAACTATTGGTCCTCACACTTTCCAAGTCACTTTCCAGGTCATGGACATCCGGGCAACATACAGTTGCTTATTAGGAAGACCTTGGATACATCAGGCTGGAGCGGTTACTTCGACCCTCGACCAAAAGCTAAAGTTCGTCAAGAACGATCAACTTGTCACAGTTTGTGGGGAACAAGCCTTGCTCGTGAGTAACTTGTCATCATCTACTGGAATAGAACCCGAGGAGGTTATTGGAACTCAGTTCCAAGCGCTGTCGATGAGCAAGGACAATCAGTTCAGAGGAGGAACCTCGATTTCCTCATACAAAGATGCTATTAAAGCAGTCGAGAGTACCTATACAACAGGATGGGGACAGCTTGTCATTCCTACTAGCAATACAACAAAGAAGGGTCTTGGTTTTTCTGCAACCTATACCCGGACAGCTGCTAACAATAAAAGTCTTCATCCCATTCAAGACTTCTTCCACAGTGGAGGTTTCCTTCACCCAGTGTCTCAGACAGTTCATGCTATCAATGAGGAAGATCCCTCTGACACATATGAAGAGTGGAAGTCCTATCTTAATGAGGACGGTTATATGTCTCAGGAAGAGGTGCCTATGCCTTTTTGCTTTCCTACAGAAAGTCTGAGATTTATACCGAGGTCAGATATCGAAATGATATATGGAGATTGTGATCCGAAAGGATGCCGTGCTCCGCCAAATTCATTGGAATAGGACACTTTGATGAAAGACAACTTTGACCACAACTACAATGGCCCAATGGATGGTCTGCCAATGTGGCAACCTTATCCAGGAAACTTGGGGCAAGAGAGTCAGCCGAACAATGAAAATCAGCTGACCGTCATTGAACAGAATACCTGTGTCCCCACCATGTCATGGGGTCAACACTCAGATCATTCAGAAACTACTCAACATGAAGATGAATTCGCAACGTTTGCAAGACTTGAATTCATTAACTATGCTTTTCCCGAGGTCAACGTCATTGAGAGAGATGACTCCTCCAGTTCCAAAGAAGTTTGGGACACCCTGGGACAACCAAGTGGAAAGTACGACTTTATGGTCAAGTACACTGCGCCCGAAAGCTCTCGTATCAGGTTCGAAGTCATCCAGCCAACTGGATGGGGAGATGTACCTGAGAACACAAATGCTATGCAAAATGCAACAGAGGAATTCTCCTACGACAATTCTGCCTGGGAAACAGATTCCAATGATCCTGCTCCACCAGAAATCAGCGTTATTTCTGAAGACAAATCAAGGAAGGTGCCAGACTTTGTGATTCACCGAGGAGTTCGCCGCCAATGGGTTGCCGTCGAGGTTCCGAGGGTCGTTCGTCAGTCAAAGTAATTGCCATCTTTTAACCTTTCACCCTGCCCAGGTGAAACGGATGTTTTGATAGGGCTCGCTTTCTGTAAATTTCCCTCTTCGCTTTGCCCGAAGCGACAGAGTTTTGTTTTATAGGGCTGTAGTTTCAAGGATCGACTTGTTCATTAATAAAATAACGTCGTTCTGTAATTTCCGCATTAATTGCTATTTTCTCTTTTTGCTTTTTCAGAAAATGGTAATCCTAAAGAAAACAATTCAAAAATAAAAACAAGCAGTAAAATAAAAACACTACACACACTTGCATTTTCTCTATCTCTTCAAAACACGAATCATCACGTCATGCAGATTGCTTGTTTTAAACCCCGTTGAAACATACGATCCGATGCCTTCTCCCAACTTTGAGTTCCCGATATTCGAGGCTGAAGAAGAAAATGACGACAAAATTCCAGAAGAGATCTCCCGATTACTCAAACAAGAGGAAAGGTCCATTGAACCTCACAAAGAGCCGTTGGAAACGGTAAACTTGGGTTCAGAAAAAGAGAGAAAAGAAATCAGGATTGGGGCACTGCTCAGTCCAACTGCCAGAGAGGGTTTGATAAAGCTTCTCAAAGAATTCCCCGATGTATTCGTTTGGTCCTATCAGGATATGCCAGGGTTGGATACCAGCATCGTGGAACATCACTTACCGTTAAGATCGGAATGTCCGCCAGTAAAGCAAAGGTTAAGATGGACTCATCCGGACATGGCCATCAAAATCAAAGAGGAAGTACAGAAACAGATTGACGCAGGTTTCCTCGCCACATCAGAATATCCTCAATGGTTAGCCAACATCGTACCCGTTCCCAAAAAGGATGGAAAGGTCAGAATGTGTGTTGATTACAGAGATTTTAACAAGGCAAGTCCAAAGGACGACTTTCCTTTACCACACATTGACATGCTGGTAGACAGCACAACAAAGTTCAAAGTTTTCTCCTTCATGGATGGATTCTCGGGCTATAACCAAATCAAAATGGCGCCGAAAGACATGGAGAAAACTTCGTTCATCACCCCATGGGGTACCTTTTGTTACAAGGTAATGCCGTTCGGTTTGAAGAACGCCGGGGCAACCTATCAAAGGGCCATGATTACTCTGTTTCATGACATCATACACAAAGAAATCGAGGTATATGTCGATGATATGATTCCAAAATCGAAAACAGAGAGTGAGCACGTTGAACATCTGTCAAAATTGTTCGAACGTCTAATAAAATTCAAGCTCCGCTTGAATCCCAACAAGTGCACCTTCGGTGTCCGTTCAGGGAAACTACTAGGGTTCATCGTCAGCCAGAAAGGAATTGAAGTTGATCCTAACAAGGTCAAGGCCATTCAAGAAATGCCTTCTCCGAAAACTGAAAAACAAGTCAGAGGATTCCTGGGACGTTTGAACTACATCTCCAGATTCATATTCCTTATGGCCGCCACGTGTGCGCCGATTTTCAAATTACTGAAAAAGAACCAGGACTGCGTTTGGTCAGAAGATTGCCAAACCGCCTTCGACAGTATCAAGGAATATCTGTTGAATCCTCCGATTCTATCACCTCCAGTGGAAGGAAGACCACTGATTATTTACCTCACAGTTCTAGAGGACTCAATGGGATGTGTACTTGGCCAACAAGAAGAAACCAAAAGGAAAGAGTATGCCATTTACTATCTAAGCAAGAAATTCACCGATTGTGAAACTCGGTACACGATGCTCGAGAAAACTTGCTGTGCTTTGGCTTGGGCAGCCAGACGTCTTCGCCAATACATGATTCGTCATACTACTTGGTTAATCTCCGAAATGGATCCAATCAAGTATGTCTTCGAAAAACCTGCTCTCACGGGAAGGATTGCCCGTTGGCAGATGTTGTTATCAGAATATCACATAGAGTACTACGCTCAGAAAGCCGTTAAGGGGAGTATTTTAGCCGATCATTTGGCTCATCAACCGATTGACGATCAGGAATCAATCGGGTTTGACTTCCCAGACGAAGATGTCATGTATCTAAAAATGAAATATTGCGATGAACCGTTACCCAGTGAAGGGCCAGAACCAGGTTCCCAATGGGGACTGATCTTTGACGGAGCAGTTAATCATTATGGAAACGGAATTGGGGCAATCATTGTTACCCCTCAGGGTACCCACATTCCTTTCACCGCTCGACTTACGTTCAAGTGTACAAATAACGAGGCCGAATACGAAGCTTGTATTATGGGTCTCGAAGAAGCGATTGATTTAAGGATAAAAAATTTGGACGTATACGGCGATTCAGCGCTGGTTATCAATCAAATAAAAGGAGATTGGAACACAACCAATCAGGATTGATTCCTTACAAGGATTATGCAAGAAGGTTGCTACCTTTTTTCAACAGTGTTGAGTTTCATCACATCCCTCGTGAGGAGAATCACATGGCTGATGCATTAGCCACTCTCTTTTCCATGATTAGTGTAGGTCAATGGAATGACGTACCTAAGATCAACATCATGCGCCTCGAACGGCGCTCTTACATCTTCACGATTGAAGCAGTCATAGACGACAAACCTTGGTACCACGATATCAAATGCTTCCTTCAGAAACAAGAGTACCCACCTGGGGCGCTCAGAAAGGACAGAAAGACCCTCAGAAGATTGGCTGGAAACTTCTTCCAGAGCGGTGAAACTCTCTATAAGAGAAATTTTGACATGGTTTTGCTCCGATGCGTCGACAAACCAGAAGCAGACACACTTATGAAAGAAATTCATGAAGGATCCTTTGTCACTCATGCCAATGGACACGCAATGGCAAGAAAAATTCTACGAGCAGGGTACTATTGGTTGGCCATGGAATCCGACTGCTACAAGTACATGAGGAGGTGTCAAAAGTGTCAGATATACTCTGACAAAATTCATGTACCGCCATCACATCTCAAAGTTCTTTCTTCCCCATGGCCATTCTCGATATGGGGAATCGACATGATTGACATGATTAAGCCTAAGGCTTCAAACGGACATCGGTTCATCCTGGTAGCCATTGACTACTTCACCAAGTGGGTCAAAGCAGCGTCATACGCTAATGTAACCTGACAAGTGGTGGTCCGATTTATCAAAAACAATATCATATGTCGTTATGGTGTTCCGAGCCAGATCATTACTGATAATGGATCTAACTTAAACAATAAGATGATGAAAGAGTTGTGTACTGAGTTCAAGATTGAACACCATAACTCATCTCCCTACCGACCCAAGATGAACGGAGTGGTAGAAGCGGCTAACAAGAACATCAAGAAGATCGTTCAAAAGATGGTTGTAACCTATAAAGACTGGCACGAGATGCTACCCTTTGCTCTTCACGGTTATCGCACATCTGTCCGCACTTCAACAGGGGCTACCCTTTTCTCTCTAGTATATGGAATGGAGGCAGTTCTCCCCATAGAAGTAGAGATCCCGACATTTCGAGTATTGATGGAAGCTAAGCTCACCGAAGCTGAATGGCGTCAAAGTCGACACGACGAACTAAATCTGATCGAGGAGAAGCAAATCATGGTACTATGTCATGGTCAGCTGTATCAACAGAGGATGAAGAGGGCGTTCGACAAAAAGGTCCGACCTCATGTCTTCAGAAAAGGAGACCTCGTGCTCAAGAAGATACAATCATTTCTCACTGACTCTCGGGGAAAATGGACCCCAAATTATGATGGCCCCTATGTGGTCACGAAAGCTTTCTCAGGCGGCGCCTTGAGACTTGCAACCATGGACGGAGAGGAATTTGCCTACCCCACGAATGTTGATGTAGTCAAGAAATACTTCGCCTAAAAAAAACGTCTCGGTGGATTGAAAACCCGAAAGGGCTGTCCAGGCAAAAGTTAGAGACAAAATAAATAAAAAAAATCATCATCCCGGTGGATTGGAAACATCATAGTACAATCCAGGAAAAAATTAGGGATAATGGCAAGTAACTATGTTCAACAGAGGCAAGTTCCTTAGCAGCAGCAGTTACATCATCTGTCAGAAAACTCCAGTCAAGGTCATCTTCTACAGAAGCTCAGGATGCCCTGAATTCAAAGTTGGTAGAAGGATAGTGGTCGTTATGTTTCAACGTAGCCCTTTTCCCTATAAATTACCATTTTCAAACTTTGTATATACTCTTTGGAATCACGCGTTTGGCTGATCTCCATCTCATCAATAAATTTTGAGCCTTTGTGCTTTTGTTTGTAATTCTTATTTGTTTTAGCTTTACAGAACGACGTTGTTAACATGATTAATGATTCTTGAAATAAAACAAAAATGAATTTACTTGTTAAAACTTTTTCTGCTTTTAAAATAAAGACGAAAATTTCTTTTGACTGTTGAACATCAAAGGAACATCAACCGCTTCTCCAGGTGTTCGAACCTCAAGGTGCAAAATCAAAGTACTCCTTCTACGCCAGTGCGCCTGAATGAAGGATCAATAGTGTCAGATGCGACTATCCCATCTGACATCCACGGCAGAGTTATTACCTCCTAAGCCCAATCGACGATATTCCCTGCAGGGACTATCTCTCCTAAGCAAGGTGGAATTGCTATCTTGAACCAGCGATATCTCTATACGCCCCGCGATGGCCGAGTATCCAGTCATGTTCATCTTTTAGTTTGTATGTCGCGTCAGTTTTGTCAGCATATACATACATACATCAGGCATTATTGATTTGCATTCACATTTCATATTGCATCACCATCACTCTAGTCGGTCTTGTCCCTTAGTGGTGGAAGTCCTCTCAATTGAGTTGTCAGTTCTTGCCTCGTCAGGAAACGCTGAACCTGAACAATCTCTCTCCTCCAGTTTATTTCTGGAAAGAAGTTGGTCCTTGACCACTTTGATAATTTGAACCTCTGAAAGGCCAGAGGAACGTTCAACAAATGTCACTCTTCGCTATTGAGGATGACATCCTTGCTTTCCTGGATTAAAGAAAATCCCAAAAGGGAAGCCTCATAATCAGAAATTCGGCAGCATGCCAGTTTCGCTCCGAAAAGACCACTGATGAAAAGGTCATCGGCACCTCAAAATTGGACCCCATCATATAGCATTTCTCTGGAAAGATCCTGAGAAAAGTATGATGTAAGCTCCCAAACGAAAACAGTCTCTCAAGAGACTCGCTTTCCCCAGTAGAATCGACAAATGGCATCTCCAACAGAGAAGTTTGTGCAACTCTACAACTCAGACGACTGGGTTCCCCCAGTGAGTCTGACATCAAAATTTTTCCCATCAAATGGCATCTCCCCAGGAAAATTTGGCTAGAAGTTTGAGGAAAACCGCTACGCATAGCGTCCCTTGTCAATAAAGCTTATTGACAAAAGAAACTGAGACCAGTTCCTTGGTAGGAAACCGGGAACGAGGGGAAGTTTAATTCAGCAACTGAGACCAGTTCCTTGGTAGGAAACCAAGAACGAGGGGAAGTTAACAAGAGAAACTAAGACCAGTTCCTTGGTAGGAAACCAGGAGTGAGGGGAGGTTTATCCCAAAAAGAAAACTGAGACCAGTTCCTTGGCTGAAGACCAGGATCGAGGGGAAGTTTACCTTTTCTAAGCATCATTGCTTAGCTAAAGAAGATGAGTGCTTAAGCTACCATTCATAACCACCATCAAAATTTCGGGTATTCTGATATTTAATCCTCTTGCACCCCGAATGCCCGAACACCTTCGTCATTCACACCTTCGTGTCCAAGAAGATTAAATAGGGGCATCTGTCATACCCCAAATTTTGACCACTAAGATTTCCCATCATTGTGAAAATCATCATCACAATATGGGGAAACCATCCTAATCCTTGTTCCCCGCCCGAAAACTTCTGCCTAGATAACAAACCAGTATTGGCGAAAATACAAATAACCTGTACAAAGGCCCCCCACACTGATAGCATTCGTAACGTAACAGACCGCTGTTTAAACTCGGTATGCAAGCAGGGTTAATTGGAGACATCTATTTCCCTTCCTTATTCAGCTCACAATAGGATAAAAAATGAATCGACCTGTAGTTTTAAGCTCAATCGCAGAGAGCGACCAACGCTTAAGAACCGCGTCCAAAATCGCTCGCTACACACGGAATCATAATTCCTCTTGTACAATATACCACCACTTAAGAAGAATTTGGCGCAAAGCCGCCTAAGAGCTTTCTTATCAGTGATAGTGATACCTTCAGGATATTCCTATTTTTCCAGATATCTTTTAATGTCGTAGAACCAAGGCTTGTCGTTAGACTCCTCCTCGACTGCTAAACAATGTGCTGGTTCGTTCAAGTGATCAATGCAGATATGAGGAGCTTCATTCTTCCACTTGACCTTGAACATGGATGCTAAGGTGGCAAGAGCATCAGCTAGTTGATTTTTCTCTCTGTGGATATGATGAAAAGAAATCTCATCAAAGTAAGGAATCAACTTCGCAATGTGTTATTGGTACGGAACCAGCTTGGAATCCCGAGTCACAAAATTCCCTCTGACTTGACCGATGACCAAAGCAGAATCTCCATAGACCTCAAGAATCTCGATTCTCATGTCAATAGCCGCTTCAATACCATAGATACATGCTTCGTATTCAGCCATATTATTGGTGCATACAAAGCATAATCTGGCAGTGAAGGGAAGGTGAAAACCTATTGGAGAGATGAGGATAGCACCGATTCTACGACCTTTAGAATTGTAGGCCCCATCGAACACGGGCGTCCATCGCGCCCCTGGTTCAGGTCCTATGTCAGGGTCTGGGGTCTCATAATCTCTGATGAATAGAAATCCTCGTCGGGAAAGTTAAGCTTCATCTGTTTATAACCCTCTATGGGTTGATGAGCAAGGTAGTCGGACAAGACGCTCCTTTTTATTGCTTTTTGGGTAACATGTTGGATATCATACTCGGTTAACAGCATCTGCCACAGAGCAATTCTTCCAGAGACAGCAGGCTTTTCAAATATGTACTTTATTGGATCCATTTTGGATATCAACAAAGTAGTATGGCAAATTATGTATTGTCGTAGGCGTCGAGCAACCCAGACTAGAGCACATCAAGTTTTCTCTAAGAGTGAGTATCTGGTCTCACAATCGGTGAAATTCTTGCTCAGTTAGTATATTGCATGTTCTTTTCTGCCAGTGTCATCATGTTGACCCAATACATATCCCATCGATTCATTGAGAACAGTGAGATACATGGTTAAAGGCCTACCAGGAACCGGAGGTACTAAGATCGGTGGTTCTTGCAAGTATGGTTTTATTTTGTCAAATACTTCATGACAATCATTATTCCATTCAACCGATTGATTTTTTCTTAGTAATTTAAACAATGGTTCACAGGTAGCCTTCAGATGGGAAATGAACCTTGAAATGTAATTGAGTCTGCCCAGAAAGCCACGGACTTCTTTTTCTGTTTTGGGAGGCGGCATGTTCTGAATTGCCCGAAACTTATTAGGATCAACTTCAATGCCCTTCTGACTAACAATAAAGCCCAACAGTTTACCAAATCGAACTCCGAAGGTGCACTTCGCAGGATTCAACTGCAATCTAAACTTCTGGAGTTTGTCAAACAGTTTCTTCAGATGAACCAGGTGATCATCCTCAGTTTTGGACTTGGCAATCATATCGTCCACATAAACCTCGATCTCTTTATGAATCATATCGTGAAAGAGGGTTGTCATGGCACGTTGGTATGTTGCCCCTGCATTCTTTAGACCGAATGGCATGACTTTGTAGCAATATGTACCCTATGGCGTGATGAAAGTAGTCTTCTCCATATCAGTTGGGGACATCTTGATTTGATTATATCCTGAAAAACTGTCCATGAAGGAAAAGACAGAGAACCGCGCAGTGTTGTCTACCAAGACATCAATATGAGGCAAAGGAAAATCATCCTTCGGGCTTGCCTTGTTGAGATCTCGATAATCCACACATATTCTGACTTTACCGTCCTTCTTAGGAACTAGGACGATGTTGGTAATCCATTTAGGATATTCGGAAGTGGCTAGGAACCCAGCATCAAGCTGCTTCTTTACCTCTTCTCTGATTTTGAGTGCCATGTCGGGTCTAGTCCTTCTGAGTTTCTGCTTGACAAGAGGAAATCCGGGCTTGAGTGGTAAGTGATGCTCAACGATTTTGGTATCTAACCCAGGCATATCTTGATAGGACCAGGGGAAGATATCAACATACTCTTTCAATAACTTGACCAACTCGGAGTGTACATGCTCTGCGAGGGATGCACCAACCATGACTTCTCTTCTGACCTCAACAGTACCAAGATTGACAACTTCCACTGGCTCTTTGTGTGGCTGAATCTCTCTATGCTGGTGTAGCACCCCAAAATTTGCTCTCCTTACTTTAAGTACTAACTAGCTTATTTCAAGAGTCAAGTCTCATACCATTTATCAAGAATCAAGGGTTGGTAGAAAAGTTACAAAATATGGAAATGACCTATAATTTGAAAGTTTCCATTTTGGGCAAGTTTTTACACTACATTCAACTTGACTTTTTATCATCAAAGAAGCTTCAAGTGAATTTTCATCAAACATGAAAGTTGAAGATCTTTTTCTCCCCTTTCCAACAAGTACTATATGGTCTCCATATCATTTGTGAAACTCAAGTTATGATGAAAAGAGGGCAACGTGGTTTTTAGGGTTTCCTTATGGTTCCATCTTCACAACTTTTGCATTTTGGGACATATGGACCTATAATTGGTTCCATTGCTTCAAGGCACATTTTAACATCAAAGTACATTCCATAAGGACCATTTTTGGCCATTGAATCAAGTTGATCCATGGCTTATTCATCACTTATTTCCCATTATGCAAAATTGCAAGATTATTGAAAATTCATAAACCAAGACATCTTAAGGCCCAAATTCCATACAGGTGTGATTAGCAATTGAAATGTGAATGATCCATCATCAAAGGCTTGGGTGTGATGCATGGAGGAGGGTGTATTTCACATTATGCAAATTTCCAAAATCACCCAAAACTCATTAAGTGAGGAATTAACAAAGCCCAAATGCTAATCAGTGGAATAACCTAATATATTTAAGCTTACTCATGCACTGGTTAGAGGAGGAGACACGTTATTTTTGTGAGATTTCAAGTGTGAACCCTAAAATTTCTCTTCATCGAATCTCCTCGTCCACTAGGGTCTTTCAAAAACTTCTTTCACAGCCTTTTTCCTGGGGATCCATAGAGCACGAAGCAACCATCGTTTGAAGCTAACAGCAAGGGTAAATGTTGCGTAATCTCAGGTTAGTGGTAATTTGCATGCTCTCAAAACTCAACTTTTTGATGCGTATAATAATATTTGACATTCACTGATGACTCTGATGTGTTTTGTTTTGAGTTTGGACGTATAGATTGGTTGTTTCATGAGTTTTAAGTTTTGGAACCATAACTTGTTTCATTCGTTTCTCTTTGTATGTTGATTGTTTGTGATTTCTAATGTGATATTATTGATCCTGGTGAAATTCTGGTCAAAAAGGTATATTCGTTTGCGTGCTCTGGTGATTTTTTGGTTGCAGGTGGCCGGAAGTGACGACCGGAGCTAGGGCTCCGACGTCTGGCTTGATCGCCGGTGAGATTAGGGTTTCCAAGGTAGGGGATGAAATCCCGCCGTCCATTTGCTTGATCGTGTGGTCCACGTTACACCACGTTTTTAAATTTTTGTTTTTATTTTATTGGTTATGTGTGTGCTACCCCATAGTAATTATCATGTACATCCAATCTAACCCACTCATCACATTTTTGATTAATTAATCCTATGCGTTGATTGAATCTGGGGGTCATTGTTGTGCCAACACATTAAATCCACATGTGCCTTATCACGTGCCTTTTTTATTTTTCTGAATGATTTTGTGTGTGCGTGTGCATCATGGTTATGGTGGGCGTATGGATCTATACCACTCATCATGATTACCTCTTATTTGTTTGACTGAATGCCACACGTTAGATTGATCAGAGGGTTGACATTGAGTCTGACCGTTGACTGGGTTGCATGGTGTTTCTTTTTTTATTTTTTATTTTTTCACTAATGGACTTTATGTTTGGGCTTGCTTTTGGCACCCCCCTTTGGGCCCATATTTATGTTTCAACGTGCACTTGTTGCTGGTTGCACCCCCACCTGTTTTTATTTTTCATTTATTTTATTTAATTGCAATATTTCATTTTTATTTTTTTAAAAATATATAATTGCATCCAAAAATCACCAAAAATTCATGAAGCATTTTTATAGTTTTGTAAAATTTTCTCAAATTTTATTTTATCATTTTATTTTATTTTTAGCATCTGAATTAATTATTTGAGTAATTTCTTTTTGAATTGTTCTTATCATGCATACCCTAACTTGTAGAATTTATTTATCATCATTCATGAAACATTTTGAGTCCATTCTTTTTGCATTGCTTTATCAACATATTGAAGTTCATGAAAACATTTTTATCTCATTTTTAAAATCATTTCATATTTCATTTTGGTCCCTTTCTTTTGCATGCTAGTTCATAATTCTCATTTGAATTTGCATAATTGTTTGAGTGACCTATCTTGGGAATTTTGGCATGAGCTTTTGACATGTTGTTTGCCACTGGTTGAGGTGTGTTAAGTTTTAATTAGGTAATTTTAGAAGATGTTTTGCTAATTGTTTGATTTCTCTTTGTTTGAGGTCTTCTTGTATGCGCACTTTGATCATGTCTGATTACTTGTTTGAGAAGGCACTTGTGCCATCATTTGAGATTGCTTCTTTGACTTCATAAACCATGTTTAAATTTTTATAGGTCACTTTATTGCCATTATAGGTCATTGGTGTGAGGTTGTTGCATACTTTGTGCATATGTTCAATGTTTGATTTACATGCCTCTTTTTGACTTATTTTCTCACTTCTTCTCATCTGTGTCTCTTCATGATTTATCTTTGGTTTATGTATGCCATGCCATATCATTCATTTGCATTTCATTTGATGTATGTTTCTGCCCTGGGAGCTTTGTACTCATTCATGTCACATGCTATTCATGCTTCACCTTACATACTTGAACATGTTTCACTTATATGCTTCCTTCTTCTTCTATTGGTGTTTGATGCTTGGATATCTGTTTGCATGTCTCATGTGACACTTGTATAGCATGTTTAGGCACATGTTTAGGTTATCCATATTCTGACTTGGATATTATTTGAAGCATTCTTGCATAATCACCTTGCATATCCACTCTTCCTTCTTCTATTCCTTCTTTGATAACTCTCTTGCTTGTTTTGCCACTGGTTTGCATTCCATTTGCTTGGTTTTGTTTGGTAAACATTGTGGGTCACCTCTAAGGTGTATATTATGGCTTGGATGAGTCTCATTTGGTTTGTAACCTTTTCACTTTGGTTTATGACTTGCTTGGGGTTGCATATGTCTTATTGTTGCTTATGTTTGTTTTGTACTAACCTTTTATGCAGAGGTAGAGGTAAGTTATTTAAGGGTGTGGATAGTTATCCATGTCCACTCTCATTCTTTATTTCTCTCATCTTTTCTTTTCTTTAGGCTTAGGTTGTTGTCAAACCTCCCCTTAGGGCCACCTTTGCATGATAACATTAGGATAGATTCTCCCCGTAGTGTTTTTCTTTTCTTTTGAGTCCCTCTTCTCATCTCATAACATTTCTAAGATACTTAATAAGGTCAACTTGCCTTGCACACAAGCCTTAAACATAGGAAATGAAGATTGAGGGGTCCCCCTTCTCTGTTCTAGAGTGTTGAGCATACGTCCTATTGGGGACGACCATGCGACGCATTCGTTCCCGTGTCATAGACTTTGGTTCAAGTTGAGTTATGAACTAACTCAAGTCACTTCTGTCCTAAAAAATACAAACAAACTTCAAACCTTTTATCCTGCGGGATTGTCAAACTAAAGGCTATTTTCAAAAAGGGCACGTTACCTTCCGTCTGAGTCGCAAACAGGCATCGACCCTAACTGTCGGACGCGAACTTAACGTCGCTCATAAAAAACAAAAAAAGAACTTGGTCCGAACTACGTTGACTCTGAATTTCCCATTGCACAAAGGGAGTACGTAGGCCTAGGACGTCGACGTCCTACCGAGTCTGTCTTTATTTCCCCTTTCCCCGTGTCAGTACAGCCATAGATGTTAGGATAACTCACCCTTAGAATAGACAACAAGCGTTGATCCTATCGAGTACGATGGAACGTGTGGGGTGCTAACACCTTCCCCTCGCGTAACCGACTCCCGAACCCAGGCTATGGTTGCGATGACCATTCCTTTCCCTCTTCCTCGGGTTTATGCGGTGTTCCCTTTCCCTCTCTTGGGATAAATATACATTGCTGGCGAATCTGTGTTCCGCGCCACTTTCGCGTTTGTACCTGGATGAAAATCCTGGGAGCGACAACTGGCGACTCTGCTGGGGACTCTAATTCCCTAAGCGAGTCATTCCTAGCATTTGCTTGTTTTGTTCTCTTTGCATGTTTTGTTTTAGTTTTTGTTCGCTTTATTTTTTGTATTTTATTTTTTACCGCATTTTTTGCATTGCATATTATTATCATCTGCTGCACTGTTCTTCTGTTTGGCGGGTTGGGGGTTCCGAGAGATAAGCCCAATACCCAGGCTTGAGCGTACACGTACGATTAGTGTGGAAAGTAGTGTGACTTATGTGGCATTTGGCCAGACGTAGTATACATGAAAACTCCACATCCAGACGAGGTTTTCTGTGGTAATGTTCTATCCTGCGCATTGGTGCAGATGATGGAATGTATCCTGGAAAGCTGTCGACTCTGGCGACCATTCCCGAGAACTCAGTAACAGCACTCCTCCCGAGACGTGATAATGGCAGACCAGAAATGGCAAACCCATTACACATGTCGATCCGAGGACCCAATGCTGGGAACTTGCTATAGGGTTTCCTTTTGGAAAAGAATCAGTGGAAGCACTCCTCGATTGGTAATAGTACTGTACCCCGAGGGATGAATGTACTATTGCTTCTCGACCTCAGTGCCGAAACTGAGGACTTGCCATAGGATGTTTTCTTTTGAGGGGAATCAGTTGAGGCCTCCTCGATTGGTGATGATGCCAAACCAGAAATGGTGAACGTATCATCATTTCTCGACCTGAGAGCCCGTGATATTGAGGATCCTCAGCTTTCTAGTACCCACATGTGAGAGGGCAGGGTGTTTACAGGTTTGCAGGTAACCTTGTCCTTCAACATACCCGGTTTTCTGGTCAGCAGATTTATCAATGTGGTACTATGGTTATTCTGGTATTCTGGGTATTTGGGCAGATCCTTGAGATTATACAGTTGCTCAGTGCAACAGTTGTCCAGTCTGCGTGGCACCCTTGATCCCATGTGTGCATTTGCATCCTAACATGTTTATTCATTTGCAGGGTTGCATCCTAACTTTGATTCTGGTTTTTGAAGACTATTAAGGATGAGTACTGAGAAGAAAAAGAACATCATAGTGTACAAGTTCCCATCACTTATTCTGGATCCTATTCACAAGATTGTGTCTATGGCAGAACCTGGGGTATTGGCAGACTTTAGAGGAGAGTATGGAAGAATTCTGAATTTTTCTCGCGACATCACCGAATACGAGTATAGGGCTTTGTACACTCTGGTGCAATTCTATGACCCTCACCTGCGATGTTTTCTATTCACTGACTATCTTTTGGCTCCGACATTGGAGGAGTTTGCTCTCATTCTGGATGTTTCTATCAAAGAAGAGGCTCCTTTCTATCCTTCTAAAGAACTTCCTGATTTGGGAAAGGTTTCCAAGGCTTTGCATTTGGATTTGTCTTTGTTGAAAAATAACGTTGCCAGTTAGGGAGGGTGTAAAGGCTTTCATGTGAAATTTTTGGTAGAACAGGCTGCTGTGTATGCTAAGGCTAGATGTTGGTCAGTTTTCAACGCCATCTTGGCTATGTGTGTCTATGGAACGGTGTTGTTTCCAAATATGAAGGATTTTGTGGACATGCATGCTGTCCGGATATTTACCATGAAGAATCTGGTACCTACTTTGCTTGGAGATCTGTATTATTCAGTGCATTATAAGAACGAGAAGATGAGAGGAGGACCCCTTTATTTTTGTGCGCCAGTCTTCTACAAATGGTTTGCTGATCGTCTTCCCAAATTTGGGGCATTTGTAGATACTCAAGGAACTTTGGAGTGGTCCAAAAGATTGATGGGCTTGAGGGCAGATAATCTAATTTGGGTTAACCGTGACTTGTTGGGCCAAGATATCATGATTAGTTGTGGAGGTCTCCCAAATGTGCCTCTAATTGGAAGGAAAGGGGGGATTAACTACAACCCTATTCTTGCTATTTGGCAATTCGGGTATGCCTTGAAAGAGCCACCAAGAGACGAGGAGGTCCAAGAATCTTTATATCTGAGTGGGGAAATCAATCTAGAACTGTTAAAAGAAGCTGCGAATACTTGGGAAGATCGTCATAAGAAGGGGAAGACTTATTTTTGGAAGATCAACAGCAGAACATTTCCTGCGTATGAAGATTGGATTCAGAAAAGGGTAGAGGAGGAGCTTTTGCCATTCTCCAAAGAACCACCATCTTACCCCTTGCTGATTGAGCCTCCTACCACAGTTGAGATAGAGAAGTTTAACAAGTTGTGGGCTAAAAAGGAAAAGCTACGAGAAGAAAACAGTGAGCTACAAAGAGGGATTTACCAGTTGAAACATGAGCGGGGTGAAGCTGTTTATATCACCGAGTTAAAGATAGAGCTTCTCGCTAAGGCAGAAAAGGAGCTAGCTGACAAGGTCACAGCCAAACAAAGGATGAAGCAAGCTCTAGAGGGTATCAGTAAGGTTCTCAAGTCAAAGAAGGAGGAATTGGCTGAGGCTTTGTTGAAAATTCACAAGTTCAATGCTCACCGAGAAACTGCAATGGTTGATAATAAGCGAAAGGAAGACGATTATCTAGCTCAGATTGATCAATTGAAGTTGAAGCTCAAGAAAAAAGACGCTGAGATCCTATCAGGGGAATTCCAGAGACAAGCAGTCGAGGGTCGACTCAATGAAACCATAGCCTCCATAGAGGAGCTAAAGATCCAAGTTGAAGTGAAGAGACCTAGAAATGAAGGTCCTAGCATGGATGGTGTTTTTGAAGAAGACGCTTGGGAGTTGCATTGTCGATACTTGAAAGGGATCATGCATAGGAGAGATGTTCTCATTCAAGAGCTAATTCAGAGACCGAAGCATCCCGACACCAAAAAGTTGTTCAAGGAAATTCAAGACTGGAGCAAAGAGCATAATGGATGGGGGGGATTGGCACTGTGGACTTTGATGACATGCCGTAGTTTTCTATTTTCTTTTATTGTATTTGGATCACCACCAGGCTTGTTAGTTGGGATCTATGATTATTGTGTTCAGACTTATTAGTTTGGGTTGTGATTGTTGACATTTGGTTTTCCTCTGGTTTTTCTTAATGCATGAGCAGAAGTTTCGTTCTATCTTGTAGTTAAACTGGAATCAAGGGGTGGATCGCCCTATGAATTTTTTAAACATGTTCATTTGCATTTGCATATTCATAATCATTTTGCATAACAGGTGTTTATCTCTGGTGTTCTTACTTTGTTCACCTCCGCAGTACAAGATTGATCAGCCAGTTCATCAGTATTCTACTCAGTCTGTGATAACCAGAGGATAACCATGGAACAACTCTGTGCAGAGATGATTGAAATGAAGGTTCAGATGAGGCAATTTGGGGAAGACATGCTGGTCATGTCCCAGGAGCAGAAGATGCTGAAGGAGGAGGTCAATCAGATGAAGACTCATATGGGTTTGGTCATGGAAATTTTGAATATAGTGTTAAAGAAGGAAAACAATCCTGTGCTCGCTTCCGCAACAGAAGTCCTTAATCCTCCCATTTCTGTGGGATTTGCTCTAGATCATGGATTGCCTCGTGAATCTCTTCCACAAGCTGAAGTTCCAGAACTTTCCCAACAGCAACCCAGTTTTATCTCCCAAGATAAGCCTAAGAATAAAAAGGGTGCACAAAGACCGAAGCAGTCTGAAAGAGTTTTTCATCCGCTCCCTATACCATATTGTCAGCTATTACAGCATCTCCTTCAATTGCAACTAGTACAGAAAAGGACTTTGGCTCCTCTCACTGGTAATCCCCCACCAGGCTACAATGCAAGAGCCCGTTGTGATTTCCATTATGGGGCACCAGGGCATACTATGGAGAAATGTAGGGCCTTTCAGCACCAAGTCCAGGATTTGATTGATGCAGGGGCAATTGAATTCACGTCGGGCGGCGTGAGCATACAAGGTGATTTTACTCAAATTGTTGCAAAGGAAGTGGAGACTCCTCCCCTCTTTGCAGGATCCACCTCATGTCATGGACTTTCTCCACGACCTTTTGCTGCAGAAGCTCTACATCAGCAACCTTTGTTTTTGCCTCAGCCAAATGTGGAAAGGAAAGTGCAAGCGCAGGTGGGGCGCCCAAATTAGCATCGACAGCAGAATTATCAGCAGCAGGGGCAACCGAGACCAAGAAGGCCCAAGAGGATATTTGATCCTATTTCTATCCCTTATAATCAGTTGTTTGCTCGTCTGCTCAAGAACTCTCTAATTCAAACGAGGAGTACCACGTCGGTACCGTACCCTATTCCTCCGGATTATGACATGACTGTGTCGCTCCCGGGATTTTCATCCAAGTACAAACGCGAAAGTGGCACCGAACAGAGTCGCCAGCAATGTGTATTTATCCCAAGAGAGGGAAAGGAAACACCGCGTAAACCTGAGAGAAAGGAAAAGCATGGTCTTGCGACCAAGAGAAGTGGGTAAGGGAGTCGGTTACGCGAGAGGAAGGTATTAGCACCCCCTCACGTCCATCGTACCCGATGGGATCCACGCTTGCTTGTCTCGATCAAAGGGTGATAGAAAAGGATACTGGAAGAGGAACTGAAAGAAAGAAAAGAGAAAGAATGGAAAAGGAACGAGAAACAAATGTAGGGAAAATAAAAGCAGTGCTCGCATGGGCCCTACCCCACTGCCTACGTATCTCATCGGGAGCATGAGAATCAGAGCGACGTAGTTCCCCTCACTAGGGATGAATTGTTTGTGTTTTTTAGAGAACGGCTTACGTTCTAGCTCAGGTGTTGCAGGCTCGCTGGTCCGAGTGCGTTACCGTCTTGCAAGAGAACGAGTAGAAGCGCGTTCGTGCGTTGAGAATGAATGAGATGAGAAAAGAATTCCCGAAGGAAAGACGTTATTGTTTGTTTCTTGTCTTTTAAGAGTTTTTTCATTTGTTTGCATATGATAGTGTATCTGAATCTTAGTCATTGGAATGCGTACATTCTCACATCCCAAGATGGAATGGGTAAGAAAGCACACTAAGAGTGAAAAAGACCCCCACACTTAGTTCCAATTGTCAAGGTTCAAACACACTAGCATACTTGTGTTTATTAAGTGTTTTTGTTGATTAAGAAATGAAGAAGTGTTTTTTATTATTTGCACCTTCAACAAGTATTGCATTTAAGTCCCTCATACAAGATCAAATGTTTAACACATTGACCCAAGATGGGCTATATGCTACACATTCTAAGATTACAAGAGAAGACCCCTTATAATCTTTTCTTTATATGAAAGGCCTAAATGCAATAAATGCCTACCTTTATTATGTGTTTTGAATTTCCTTTGAGATGAGAAGATGAAAGACTCAAGAGAGGAGAAAAGGTAAAACCTATATGGACTAAGACTCAATCCTAATTGAAGATTAAAGGGAGTGATCCTAAAGGTTTGTGAGGTTTCAACCTAAAATCTAAAGAAAGAAAGAATTAAACAATTCACTTCCAAAGTAGAAGATGAATTGTAATTCAAAAGGGAAAGTAATGAATTATTGAAAGAAAGCACATAAGTGCTTAACAAAACACAAAATGGAATTGTAAAAGAGAAAGGATAGAAGTTGAATGTGGATTCCTTATCCACACTCAATTGAAACTTACCGAAGCCCCTACATGGTTAGCACAATCACTTACAAGTAAAGTAAGAAAATATAATGAACAAATCAAATTCAAACAAGTTGACAAACAAAGTGAAATGAGATTGAATGCTATACATGCTTCCAAGTCAGAATGTAACTCATATTTACACAACCTAATGTTATCCTAAATGAGCATACTAAATCATGCAAACAAAATCTCAATCCAACAAGAAGCAAAGAAGAAAAGGTGAAGTGATGTGAATGTGGTTCATACTTGTGAAACAAGTGACTTAAGGTGCAAGATAAACATCAAACATGCAAAGATGAAACCCAAATGTCACAATCAGAAGTCAATTAACATGCTATACATCCTCAAACAAAACCACAACTCATGGCACAAGTGCCTTCATGATCAAGCAAACCAAACATGAGGCATGCATTCACAAAATGAACAAGTTAAACTTCATGCTTCAAACAAATAGCAAACATGCTTCAAAAATTATGACTTTCACCAATCAAACACCTTAAACACATGTCATTAACATATCAAGTCCACAAGCAATGAATCAGAACCAAAGTCACTCAACAATTAGGTCAAAGTCTCATGGAAGCTTCATGCATTCATGCTCAAAGCAACACATCAAAAGTCATCCAAAAAAGACTTAAAAATCATCTCATAAATCTCAAACATACCTCAACATATTGTGACCACAATGCAAAAAGAAAGGCATCAAAATCATTTTTTATGATCAAGAACAAAAATGCACAAAATCATATGTCACATTAAGTATGCATACAAATGGAAATTCAAAAGAAATAATGGAACAGGGGCAAAATGGTCATAAAATCAGAAAATAAAATCATGAAAAATTTCCTAAATGTTTTAAGAATACACATGAATTTTTGCAGAATTTTCCAATATGTTTTGGTATTTTTAAAAATTAGAAATCAAACGTGTAGAAAGAAATAAAAATGAAAAATAAATGCAAAATGCAGGGGGGTATGAACATAGCAATTGGACAGTTCAAAATCATTGGGCTTCAATACATGGGGGTGTAATTATCAATCTGGTTAAGTCCAATTAGCACGCAAAACACCATAACTAGCGTGTTCTTCAGTCAACATAGTCAAAGCAATCCAAGCCATCAGATTAAGTCATAGTCAAACAAAAGTCAAAGTACACGAATCCAACACACGCGCATGAGGTCACACACAAATTACCATGTACTGCATCACACAATGTTTAAGTAAATTCAGAAATGGTGCACATGATTTGCACGTGAATTTTAATGTGCTGTCAACTTTTGGACCACACGATCACACACATCCAACGGCCATGATTTAAACTGCAACCAAAACCCTAACTAAAAACCACCGGCCGGAGAGGGACCTCCGGTCACCTTCTCCGGTCACACGCCACCGTCTGCAACTTCACATGTCCCAGAAATGCCCAACTATTATACCAAAATGAAGCTGAGCTCACGTAGATTAAGAATTCACAATTGTTTTTCACATACCAAGCACACACATAGAGAACAGAGGAGATTAAATCATGCCCTAAGCTTTGGATCTAGGCTTCTAAGAAGCTCTATCAACTAGCCGGAGTAAGCAGAGCTTCTATCAAGCTTAAGACAGCAAAAATAAATCAAAACTAAAGAGAATCGAATGAAGAAGAGTGCATGATGAAACCTAAAAATGTGGAGCAATTGGAGATGTTGAGAAAAACCAGAGGAAAGCTTGATATGCTGAGCTTCTAGATCTTCAAACTTAGCAAAATAAATGCTATGGATTCGTAAATAGATGAAGGATGTTGAAGCTTGCAATGGTGCTGAACTTGCAGAAATGGAGTTGTTCTTGTTGCTCTTGATTCAACAATGCCAAACAATGATAATGCAGATGAAAAGTGGAAGAAGAGTGTTGAAATCGTGTGGAATCAGAGAGAAAGTAGAGAGAGTTTGAGGTGTTCTTGGAGAGAAATGTGGTTGTCAAAAACTGAAAAATGAAAATGGAGTGTGTGATTTCTTTTATAGTGTGAGCTTACCACGGTTTAATGAGTTGAGTTAGGGTGAGTCAAGGTGGTTAACTGAGTCCACCCTAACTAACTGAGTCAAGTTAGTTAGGGGGCGAGTGATCAAGGCTGGGTTATGGTGAGGTTAATCTCATGACAGTTATGGTGAAGCAGCAAGAGAAACGAATGGCAAAGGCTGTTGCATTAGAAACTTGCTCAGCAAGCTTGTCTTTTCTATTTCCATGCAAGGCACGTGCTAGTGTATGAGTTTTATGTCATGTGTGCTTGGTTTAAAGAGGAAAGCTGAGGTTAAGAAGTGTTTGTGGTGTGTGTGAACCAAAATCATGCAACATGCTGTCAATGTATCCATGCCAACATAGGGTAGTTTGTGGAGGTTTTTCTCTCTACTCAATGGCTGCATTAGGGAGTTTATGGGTTCATTGGAAAGAGGATGCATTGGAGCACAATATTGATTTGGAAATTGAAGTGGAATGAGGTCTCAAACATGTCTAAAAATGACCTCAAACAGATGGAAAAAGAAGCTGGTACATGGGTGCGCAGACTTGTGGCATGACCTGGTTGTGACCTGGTCAAATTTCAGTTGCAATGACCATTCTTTGAGCCATCATAACTCCTTAACCTTTGATCAGATGAAAAATTGATAAACACCAACTTTGAAGATCTCACATAGAGGAACAACTTTGATGTTGAAAGATTTTCCATTTGAAGCCTCTAATCATGAGTAATTGATCAATACATTTGGCCCACCAAGTGTTTGAGAAAATGACTGCGCGCGTGCCCTGAAAATCTTGGTCATGACCTAGTTTTGGACCTACTTTGCTCAAACTTTGATCAATCATATCTCACTCAATTTTTATCCAATGGAGATGTTCCACACATGGATTTGAAGCTTAAAGCAAGGCCTTTCATTGAGGCAGAGTGGAATTTTCATTTGGTGCTCCAAATTTAAATGGCCTTGGTTCAAACTCTGATGCAAAATGGCCAAAACTTGCTATTTTTAGCAACCCTACTTCATCCAAAAATGGCAACTTTTTACATCTTGATTTTTTCATGATTCCTTTGGAGTTTCTTGATCAAATTTTGTACATTGGACATATGTAACATGAATTTCATGAACTTGGCCTCAAAAAGTCAAGAGTTGACTTTTTCCTCTGATTATTTGACTTTGCCCCAATTTCTCTAATTCTTGATCTTTCTTCCAATTGAACCACTTCTAAAACCAATTGAGAGGCAATTTTCCACATACATACACTTAAGGACATATGGAATACCATGACATCAAGTTTTGTTCAAAAAATCAAAGATTCCCTGATTTAATGGGAAACCCTAGTTTTGGTCCCCTCTGGTTAGGAGGTAAAAGTGCAGTCTCCAATTTCAAATTCCTCAGAGTATGTTGTGTATCTTCTTAAAGGATGATGAGATATACCATTTGAGGATGATTTTGGGTCAATGAGCTATCTCTTTTGAGGGTTTTCCTTCAATTTTTGGACTTCTTGCCTAGTGTAGGATGTAGTGCTTCAATCTCCCATTGAATCTCACTTCCTTGAGGTTTTGGAAGATCAATTGAGATAGTATGAGACATGAGAGACCTCTTGGCTTGCCTAGAGCCAACTTGATTGACCTTTTTGTGCTTTGAATGATCTCTTGATTGTCCATCTCCCACCTGACCACATGCCCTGATGGTAAGAAAGATGCTATGCTTCATTTTTCTATGTTAAATGCAATGCAATGCTAATGAGATGGATATGATATGATAAATGATAATGCCATGCTATGATGCCAAAAGGGGAGAGCAAATTTTGGGGTATTACAGACTGCTAGGTGCGAGTTCCACTCAGGAACGTTTGGGCATACAATTGATAAGTGTAATGTATTCCAGCACAAGGTGCAAGACTTGATCGACTCGAAGGTCATCACGCCAGATGGTACCCCTTTGGATTGAAGCTTCTTTGTCAGAGTAAGCATCAGATTGCAAGAGCGTCATCAGAAATAATAAGTCCAGACTGAGCCGAGTCTCCTCAACGATGGCGATCTTCAGTTTCTTTACTGCTTTTCATTTGTGGTTTTTCATTTCTTGTTAAAGCATTGTATGCATGTAGAAACTTGTTTGTTTTTTGAATGACAATCATAAAACAATGAGCATGTTTTTCTTGAAGTAATCCATTCGTGTTCACTCTTAAATGTTTATATGCACTGCAATACCAATTTTCTTGTTTAGAACTCTTGAGGGAGGATGATGAGATGAAAACGCAAAATCTCTAGTTGTATGTTCAAGGATAGAACCCTGTTGAGGATGTACAGACATTATTTCAAACCCCTAAACACTGGAGATATAAGGGAGATAGACCCTCGTCAACCCCTTTGAGCCTTGAAGTAGGAGTTTCTTTCATACCAAAAAACCCTCATACTTAACCCAGGGGCAGGGTAGGCGTCAGTTAGTTTGACCGAGCATTCAAATTTCAAGGAGAGTGTGCATCCGAGGAACCATTACCTTCTATCCCACCGTCAAGAGGTTAAGAAATGTGAAACCACAACGGTTATCCATCAACAATCAAGGGGTGAGGCAGTCACAACCCTGTCAAGCAAGTAAGACAACCAGCGTCACACGCTTTGTTCAAAAAGGGGAATAAAATAAAAAAGGAAAGCCCGCTAAGTCGAAATTTGAAAACAAGCGACTTAGGCAAAAGTTAGGGCATCCCGCTGGACTTCAAAATCGGAAAACTCAAAAGAGTCAGTCCAGGCAAAAAATTAGGGATAAAAAATAAAAGAGAGCAAAAGAAAGAAAAAGCGAAAAGCATTACAAAAAGAAAATCCTCGATAAGAACAAATTCGTGTGATTACAGACACAAAAGATAAAAAGGGGTGACTGTTACTCCAAAACCTCATTGGGTGTCGAACTATCAGATGCATAGGTTTCTTTAAGGATCATAGAACCTTTTGAGAGATGAGCGCTTGCGCTGAATTAGCTGAACATAGGACTGGAGAACATCACGAAGAGTGGGTGGGCACCGATAAATTTTGAGCCATAAATCCTTTTTTCTGAAACCGTGAACCAGACCACGTTACGACCCTCAAAAGTCCTAATTGAAACAGGGCTTATTTCGATGGCGTACTTCATTGAGATAACGTTCTTGACTCCTATGAGTTGTGCTAATAAGATTCTTGTTGGTATTGCATGTGCGTATTGTTTTCCATTCAAAAATCAAGGTCGCATCCCAGCTAGTGATTCGTTCACAAGGCTTGGCGACGCATTTTCAATAAAACTTCAAGGTTAACATGAGTGTTGCATTAGAATTGTCATTCTCATGATAAACATTTTCTGCTTGCATGTGTTTGATATCAAAGAAGCTTACACGATGAACGATAGTCGAGAAGCTCGATCACGCCAAGTTGAGATGGTGAAAACTCCGAAGGACAATCATTTCAAGGGGTATGTGGCCAAGAGACTGTGCGCAACCTGGGGGTTCCAGATAAATGGTGATAAGATTCAACTAATCTGGAGCAGTCATGCTGAAAACTCTCCCTAAAGCAGCCAAAAAGGGACAATCAGGTCGATTTGACAATTCTCTGTAAGATCAGTCAGGGGAAAAAGTTCCTTCAAGACTTGGGGTAGGCCAGAGCATGAGAAATTGTCCACTCCTGAAAATGGTTAATGGAAAACACCTCTTCAAAATTCAGAATATTGGGACAGAGTATTCTCAAGTCATTGCAAATCCTTTCGAGGTAATGTACTTCATGGGTTATGAAGTCTGGGGCAGTTGCGTCGAGATCTGATCAATCTCTCCAAGAGTTTGAAGACCCTGGGGCAGTGCGAACGCCCGACCCTCTATAAAATCCTCTTGAGATGATTTCTTCCATTAGACCTGGTGGTCTAGGGCAAGTGGAAAGTTCAAAGGGCCGTTCATGACCGTGGAGACAGGTCAGGTTGGATGGCAACAGGATTGTACTTCCCCAGCAGTTTGCTCTCCCCAGCATTGAGATTGCACTTTCCTCAGCAAAGCAGACTTTCCCCAGCAGGAGACTCGGGGAATTTGTTCTCTAGGTCAGGACGTTGTCTCCCCCTAGAATCAGGTGTTCACTTTCCCCAGCCAGTCAGGAAGTGTACTTTCACCGACAACGTTATGTTCTAATCCCCAACAAGGTGAAAGTAAAGTCATTCTCCCCATCAGCAGATTAAGTTCAGCAGTATCCCCAAGCAGGATGGTATTATGGACTGTTTTCCCCAAGCAGGATGATTATGGGCTGGCATCCCCCAGCAAGTTCTAAGCCCATTGGTTATTAGCAATCCTCAGCAACTGACTTCTGGTTCTGTCATTGGCATTCATTCTCAACTCCCCCAGCAGAGGAGAAATCTCAGGTTTTGGATGTTACCTTCAGCATAGGTCATGTGTAATCCCCGGTAGTGTGGATGTTCTTTTGGAATTTCATCCCCAGCAGAAGTTGCTGATTGAAAGAGTCGGTCAGTGTGATCCTTCTTAGCAGAGTTCATGGATTCAGAGGACAATTTATTTTTGTCATCCCCAGCTGAATTGGTCTCTTCTCTCCGCATTTATTTTGCTGGATGGGCCCTTTTGCATATCATAAGCATTCGCATAGCATCCTCAAACGCGTAGCATTTCCATTTCATATGGAGCATTACGCCAAAATTCAAACATTTGCATTCGAAGCATAAGCCAAGTTTGATAATTTCTTTGCCAGTTCTCTTTCTCAGCAGAGATGGCATGACTCAGGAGATCCTGGAGGGACGCGTTCCTCATACTATTGCTCCCCGGCAGAGTCTTTTATTTAGACTTCTCCTTCCCCAGCGGAGTCATCTTGCCTGTGGATTTTGAGTCGGTTGGGAGTTTGCCTTTGTTGGGCCTTTCTCTTTTGTGAAATCCCATTCTCATCTGGTAGTCAGTTCTTGCTTGACATATTTTGCTGGCCAGTTTCCCTTTATCAGCAGGGATGGCATTTGTTTTGCTAGTTCTCTTTAGCCAGTTTCCAAACGACTACTGGCCTGCCACGCTACTGGTGGACTTTGGAAATGTCTTTTATGCAATTCCAGACGACTACTGGCCTGCCACGCTACTGGTGGACTTTGCAGCTTCGTGCCACCCGAAGACGGACTTCTGCCAATCCACTGTTGGACTTTTGCCACCCGAAGACGGACTTTTGCCAATCCACTGTTGGACTTTTGCCACCCGAAGACGGACTTTTGCCAATCCACTGTTGGACTTTTGCCACCCGAAGACGGACTTTTGCCAATCCACTGTTGGACTTTTGCCACCCGAAGACGGACTTTTGCCAATCCACTGTTGGACTTTTGCCACCCGAAGACGGACTTTTGCCAATCCACTGTTGGACTTTTGCCACCCGAAGACGGACTTTTGCCAATCCACTGTTGGACTTTTGCCACCCGAAGACGGACTTTTGCCAATCCACTGTTGGACTTTTGCCACCCGAAGACGGACTTTTGCCAATCCACTGTTGGACTTTTGCCACCCGAAGACGGACTTTTGCCAATCCACTGTTGGACTTTTGCCACCCGAAGACGGACTTTTGCCAATCCACTGTTGGACTTTTGCCACCCGAAGACGGACTTTTGCCAATCCACTGTTGGACTTTTGCCACCCGAAGACGGACTTTTGCCAATCCACTGTTGGACTTTTGCCACCCGAAGACGGACTTTTGCCAATCCACTGTTGGACTTTTGCCACCCGAAGACGGACTTTTGCCAATCCACTGTTGGACTTTTGCCACCCGAAGACGGACTTTTGCCAATCCACTGTTGGACTTTTGCCACCCGAAGACGGACTTTTGCCAATCCACTGTTGGACTTTTGCCACCCGAAGACGGACTTTTGCCAATCCACTGTTGGACTTTTGCCACCCGAAGACGGACTTTTGCCAATCCACTGTTGGACTTTTAGAATTTTAAAATCGAATTACTCTCTGCCTCTGCGCCAGACATCTCTGCCGACTCTGCTGAGGAACCACAATCAATGATTTAATCTCGGAGACTCCTAAAAGGATAATATCTCTGCTGGCGAATGGATGAACAATCCGTCTGCTTCGAATTGTCAAGCTTGCCAAAAATAAATTGGACTTTAAGATATGAGGGAATGATGACTCTTCCAGGAATTATTCCATCTGTTTGGGGGAACGAATTCTGGTCACAGCGATTCCGCTGGGGATGAGAATTTTTAAATGACGTCCTGCTGGGGAAATGAGCCATTAAAACTCTGCTTGGGGATTTATTCAACCCAAGATCCTTTATAGGGATTATCAACCTTCTGACCCGGCTGGGGAAAGGCTGTACCATCCTTGTTGAGGAATAGATTCTGTCGATCTGATAAACCTCTGCGGAGAGAACAACAACTCAGCTGGAAGTTGCTGACAAGATTCGATGCTGACCTTTGTGAGGATACCATGACCAGAGATACGATCTTGCTGGGTATCAGGGCTACTCTGCCAGGGATATGCAAATCCTGGTTAGAACATTCCCCTGCAACTTGCTAGAAAGAGTCCTTAGAGATCTGTTGGGGAAACCCAAAGCAAATCCACAGTAGTCTGCTGAAGAATGTGACTGTCGAGCTTAGGATAAGTACTACAATGCCCCATGTTAGGCGAGCTTTCCTGATGACGAGTTTAACAAACTCTGCTGGAGAAAACTGCTTTAAAGCGTCTCGTGCTGGGGAATGCCTTTTGAGAGGATTTTACAGAAGACCGACTGTCCTCAAACTCTACTGGGAATGATCAACACTTCATGCTGGGGAAACAAACATGCCCCATGCTTGGACAAACCAACAATTTGTCCCCGAAGAAGATGTCATAAGAGGATTTTACAGAAGATTTAGCCTCTTCAAACTCCTGCGACTTCGCTGGGGATAATGACCATCAGTTTCGGTGTCGACGAGACCACTCTTTTGGGGGAACTTGTGACCGTTATCGGCACAGAAAAGCTTGTAGCTGTTGGAAGTACTGTATGAGAGAATCGACTTAATAAGATACAACGGTACCCAGTTGAACTTAATTCAATGATATCGAACCGTTATGAACGACCGTCGACCGAGCGATGAACGCAGACCTCCTTACCCGTAATTGCCCCAGTCTTTTGCGTGGGGTAATTGATTACTGGTCTTGTGCTTAAAATCATCTGCACCTGCTACCTACAACAAAAGAATATGCACACATGCCCCGAATATTGCGTGGCTAGAATCCACCATCCGGGAATATTCAACATTCAAAGTAATTTCAAATGTTTTTTTTTTTTTCCGCGCATGTTATTGCAAGGCCGCCATGTTTTCAAATGCAATGTTTTATCAAAAATTAGGACGTTTTTGCAAACAAAGCAATAAAACAAAAATAGAAAGCTTTTTATTGAGATTCAATTTATTGACTGAGAGCCCAGAATAGGCAATTACATCTGGAAGCAATCCCTGGAAAGAGGTGATCGCTGAAAATTGAGAAAAGAAACTATCCTAATGGCAATGTGAAAACGGAATTCCACTGAGTTTCCATTCTGTTATGACCAGTATATCTTCAAAACTCCCCGACCTTGCCTTCTGAGGAATGATCAGACCGATTCCTATTCTTCAGAACGTCAGTTGTTCAAACGGTAATGGGTACAGATAACTCAGACTGCAGTCATTCGCTTAAATCCCTCTTTTGTGTGGACCGCCCTTTCAGGTTTTCGATCCACCAGGATACCCTTTTTTGCCTAAGTTGCCCTTTCGGGTTTTCAACTTACCGGGTGTACAAATTTTTCAATTATATCCCTAATTTTTGCCCGAACCTTATTCTGTTTTTGGTTCGCCGGGATGCCCTTTTTTGCCTGGATTTTTTTTATTTTTATTATCCAGCGGGTCTATTCATGCGAAGTATTTTTTGACTACGTCCGAGTTGACAGGGGATGGAAAGTCTTCGCCATCCATGGTTGTAAGCAATAAAGCTCCGCCCGAAAAGACCTTTTTAACCACGAATGGACCTTCATAATTAGGAGTCCATTTGCCCCTGTGATCTGTATTGGGAGGAAGGATCCTTTTGAGTACCACATCTCCGACTTTATAAACCCGAGGACGCACCTTCTGGTCAAATGCCTGTTTCATTCTGCGCTGATATAGTTGCCCATGACATACAGCCGCCAATCGCTTTTCCTCAATAAGGCTCAGCTGATCAAATCTGGCTCGTACCCATTCAGCTTCATCTAGCTTAACATCCATCATAACTCTGAGGGACGGAATCTCTACTTCAACTGGTAGCACTGCCTCCATACCATATACAAGTGAGAATGGGGTTGCCCCAGTGGACGTGCGTACCGACGTTCGATACCCATGCAAAGCAAATGGTAACATCTCATGCCAATCTTTGTACGTGACAACCATCTTCTGTACAATCTTCTTGATATTTTTGTTGGCCGCTTCGACCGCGCCATTCATCTTTGGGCGGTACGGAGAAGAATTGTGGTGTTCGATTTTGAAGTCCCGGCATAACTCAGCCATCATCTTATTGTTCAAATTAGAACCATTATCAGTAATGATTCTTTCGGGAACTCCATATCGGCAAACGATATCCCGTTTTAAGAAACGAGCGACCACTTGTTTTGTAACATTGGCATAGGATGCGGCTTCAACCCATTTGGTGAAGTAATCAATTGCCACCAAGATGAAACGATGACCATTGGAAGCTGTAGGCTCAATCTTCCCGATCATATCAATGCCCCACATGGCAAACGGCCAAGGCGACGACATGATACTCAACGGATTTGGAGGCACATGCACCTTGTCTGCATAGATCTGGCATTTATGGCATTTGCGGGCATATTTGCAACAATCTGACTCCATAGTCAACCAATAATATCCCGACCTTAACAACTTTTTAGCCATTGCCTGCCCTCCGGCATGGGTACCGAAAGAGCCTTCGTGCACTTCAATCATCAACAAGTCTGCTTCATGTCTATCCACACATCTAAGCAGGACCGTGTCAAAATTTCTTTTATACAGCACGCCATCTTTGTTCAAGAAGAAACTACCAGCTAACCTTCTCAACGTCTTCCTATCTTTGGACGATGCCCCGGGCGGGTACTCTTGACTTTTTAAGAAACACTTAATGTCATAAAACCATGGCTTGTCATCAGACGCTGCATCGACCGCAAACACAAATGCTGGTCTGTCAAGGCGGGATACCTCAATCTTAGGTACATGGTTCCATCCTTGCACTTTGATCATGGAAGACAAAGTGGCCAAGGCATCAGCGAACCTATTCTCATCTCGAGGAATGTGGTACAGTTTCACTGTCGTGAAAAATGTCAGCAATCTCCTCGTATAATCTCTATACGGCACTAGATTTGCTTGGTGCGTGTACCAACTCCCTTTCACTTGATTGATTACCAAAGCTGAATCACCGAATATATCAAGGGTTTTAATCCGTAGATTAATCGCCTCCTCGATCCCCATTATACAAGCTTCGTACTCTGCTTCATTGTTGGTGCATCCGAAAGTTATTCGGGCAGTGAACGGCATATGAACACCTTCCGGCGTGATAAGAACTACTCCAACTCCGCACCCATTCATATTGACAGCCCCATCAAACATCAGACTCCATTTGGATTCAGGGTCTGGCCCCTCCTCCGGAAGTGGTTCCTCGCAGTCCTTAGCTTTGAGAAACATGATGTCCTCATCAGGGAAGTCAAACTTCATGGGTTGGTAATCATCAATCGGCTGTTGCGCGAGATAGTCGGACAAGATACTTCCTTTGATGGCCTTTTGTGAAGTGTACTGAATGTCATACTCTGTCAAGACCATTTGCCACCGTGCAACTCTGCCTGTCAATGCTGGTTTCTCGAAAATGTACTTGATAGGATCCATTTTTGAAATCAACAAGGTTGTGTGCCTAACCATATATTGCCTCAATCGCTTAGCGGCCCATGCAAGTGCACAGCATGTCTTTTCAAGCATTGAGTATCGGGACTCACAATCATTGAACTTTTTGCTCAGGTAGTAAATAGCATGCTCCTTCCTACCTGTCTCGTCACGTTGACCGAGAACACAACCCATGGAACCTTCAAGCACTGTCAGATACATTATCAGCGGTCTCCCTTCAACTGGAGGCATTAAAATCGGAGGTTCCTGCAAGTATTCTTTTATCTTATCGAATGCCAATTGGCAATCGTCATTCCACCTGACCGTTTGATCTTTCCTCAACAATTTAAATATTGGTTCACACGTGGCTGTTAGGTGAGATATGAACCTCGCAATGTAGTTCAATCTACCCAAGAAACCACGAACCTCTTTTTCTGTTCTCGGTTCAGGCATTTCTTGTATTGCTTTCACCTTGGCAGGATCAACCTCGATTCCTCTTTCGCTCACAATGAAACCTAGCAACTTTCCAGAACGCACCCCAAACGTGCACTTGTTTGGATTTAATCTCAGACGGAACTTTCTCAACCTTTCAAACAACTTTTTCAGGTTAACCAGATGTTCCTCTTCTGTTCTCGACTTGGCAATCATATCATCTACATAACATTCGATCTCCTTATGAATCAAGTCATGAAACAATGTCACCATCGCCCGCTGGTACGTTGCCCCTGCGTTTTTCAACCCAAAAGGCATTACTTTATAACAATATGTACCCCACGGAGTAATGAACGTGGTCTTCTCCATGTCTTCAGGTGCCATCTTGATCTGGTTGTACCCGGAGAAACCGTCCATAAATGAGAACACTGAAAATTGAGCTGTATTATCGACCAGCACATCAATATGAGGTAGTGGAAAATCATCTTTCGGGCTAGCTTTATTAAGATCTCGATAATCCACACACATTCTCACTTTTCCATCTTTCTTCGGTACTGGCACGATGTTGGCTACCCATGGAGGATACTTTGTCACAGCAAGAAAACCAGCGTCCCACTGCTTCTGGACTTCCTCCTTAATCTTTAAGGCCATGTCGGGGTGAGTCCGACGAAGTTTCTGCTTGACTGGCGGACATTCTTCTCTCAATGGCAGCCTGTGCACAACAATATCTGTATCCAACCCCGGCATGTCTTGATACGACCAGGCGAAGATGTCAACATACTCGCGCAACATTTCCATCAAAGTTTGCTTCACATCTGCTTGCAAGCTGGCACCAATCCTGATCTCTTTCTTGGCGTCCTTAGTACCAATATTGATGATTTCTACAGTCTCTTGATGAGGCTGGATGACCCTTTCCTCTTGTTTCAACAATCTGGCCAGTTCTTCAGAAAGTTCACAATCTTTCCCATCCCCTTCTTCGGCTTGATAAATCGGATTGTCAAAGTCATACATGGCCATATCAAAATCGTTATCAGTGGTATCCGGAGGATCAAGTCTGCATGAACGGGTTTATGCCTTATTTTAGAATTTATTTTTAAGCAAAACAAAAGAAAATGAAACATTGCCATTTTATATTTTTTGTGCAAAAATAAAAACTGAAAGACAGAGAACAAAATTTGATTGCAAAACGTCCTTTATTAATGATTAAACACTGCAAATGCAACCATGGTGGCCCTACAAATGAATCTATACGCCTTGGGCAGAGCGCAAGATTTTGTCATGCATTATGGTTAGAAAAAACAAAGAAAAATTACTCTGTCTGAAGAGTAACCTGGATGACTTCTTCAACGAACCAGTTTTGCACTTGTTGTCCCGAAGCATGAGGGCGTACCCAGTTGTCCAGGTCACAATTACTGTCAACACTATCCTCTGTGGCTGCACAAGACTGGTCCATGTAGATAATTCCCCCACTATTGAAAGTAATGGGTCCCCTGCTCCCCGCATCTGAAGTTGTAGAGGGATGATAACCAATACCAAATTTGTCTTCCTTCACTGGGGTCTCTATCAACCTGCCCCAACCTTGGGCGTTGCCTGCCCTGACGACTTCGACAGCTTGTTTGTAAGATGAAATGGAGGTACCAGCCCCAACTGGTACAGAAGAAGACTCAGGTGCATCGTCAATATTGACTGCTTCGAATGATTGGCACAGCATCTCATGAATTTCCCCATCCATTTCAATGTACTTGAACGTGGACAAGTGACTCACAAAGATGTCTTCTTCCCCACACACTGTCACAACCTGCCCTTCAAACTCATACTTCAGCTTTTGATGTAGAGTAGAAGTAACAGCCCCGGCTCCGTGAATCCAAGGGCGTCCCAATAGGCAGCTATATGCAGGTTGTATGTCCATTACATGGAACGTGGATTTGAATACCTGTGGTCCAATTTGTACGGGCAATTCCACCTCACCAAACACAGATCGTCTAGTTCCATCGAATGCTCTGACCACCAATTCACTAGGCCTTAAGATCAAACCGTCAACTTCCAGCTTCATTAATGCCTTCTTGGGCAAGACATTGAGTGATGAACCAGTGTCTACCAGTACATGAGATAACACTGCGCCCTTACACTCCATCGTGATATGCAAAGCCTTATTATGGTTTCTTCCTTCAACAGTCAAATCTCTACTTGTAAAGCCCAAGCCATGGCTGACATTAACATTGGAGATTACGCCCTCGAGCTGATTAACAGTAATTTCTTGCGGCACGTACGCACTCTTCAACACTTTCAACAACGCCTGCCGGTGCGCATCAGAGCACATCAATAGTGACAGGATTGAAATCTTTGAAGGGGTCTGATTCAGTTGGTCCACAATCTTATAATCGCTTTTCTTGATTATCTTCATAAATTCTTCCATTTCCTTATCAAAAGTAATCTTTGTCTCTGCTTCAGGTGTAGGCGCACTTTCAACCACCTGTTTACCCTTAGCCTTTGCTGCAACTTCTGCCTCTTTATCACTTCTCAAGGTTTGGGGAGCGAACAACCTTCCACTCCTTGTAAAGCCCCCTACACCCCCTACATTATCAATATTTGGGCTGACTGACGACTCAACTTCCTATTTTTTGCCTTCGTAATATACATCTGCCCCATAGTGCCATGGGATAGCTTTCGTAGATGTGAGCGGAATTGGCCCTGGCACCGTGATAGTGACAGGACTGGGCCCTTCTGGCGCAACACTCGCCACGGGAACTGCATTGACCGGCATTTGAATCTCAGCGGGAGTGTAATAGATGGTCACGGTTGATATTTCATCAGTGTCTTTCACGACTCTGTCGAACTGTAGACATCCTTCATCGATCAGATTCTGTAAACCCATCTTCAACTTATCACAACCGTTCTCCTGATTCATACACTCAGAGCAATCTTGATTACAGCCCGGGAACACCTGTCCCTTCAATAAACGATCTTTTATAACCAACAAAGAAGTTTTCACTTGATGAACGTCTAACACCAAATTCAATATCCTCCCATCTTCAATAGCGTACACATTTGCTGCGCTATGATCAGGCATGGGATGCTGAGTAATATTAGGAGCGGGAGAGAAATTGATGGCTTTAGCATCAATCAAATCTTGTACTTTATGATGGAAAGCCCAGCATTTTTCAATGGAGTGCCCCTGAGCACCTGAGTGGAACTCACAACGAGCATTAGCATCGAAGTTAGGTGGCAGGTTTCCAGCAACCGGAGCTTTCATAGTACGGAGTTCTACCAACTTTAACTCGAGTAGCTTGGGCAATAGCGCGGCATAAGTCATAGGGAGAGGATCCATCTTACGATCCCTCTGTCTAGACCTTTGCTGGAAAAAAGGTTGTTGCTGTTGAACTTGTTGTTGGGGTTGTTGTTTCTGAACAGACGGTGTGGGGATTGTTACAGCATCTACCTGATAATAAGCTCGAGAACGCCCTCTGCCTCGTCCTCTAAACACAGCATTCGTATCACCTTCTCTTCTTTTCTGGTTACTAGCAAACGGTTTCTTCGTCCCCGAAGAGCCAGCCCCACTCACATCCTGGATCTTTCCAAGCTTTAACAGACTTTCTATTCTTTCTCCCGCAATCACAATATCAGCAAATCCAGTTGACGGACAAGCAGCTAATCTATCAAGATAAGCCCCTTGCAAGGTGCCCATAAACATATCCGCCATTTCTCTGTCTGACAAGGGAGGTTGGACCTGGGCAGCCATTTCCCTCCACCTCTGTGCATATTCTTTGAAACTCTCCTTGGCATTCTGTGACAACCCCTGCAATTGAGTGCGGTTGGGCGCCATGTCAATATTATACTGGTATTGCTTCAGGAACGCTTCTGCCAGATCTTTCCAATTCTTCACAGCAGCTCTATTCAACTTCATATACCAGGTCAAGGACGCCCCAGCCAGACTGTCCTGAAAATAGTGCATCCATAGCTTCTCGTCATCCGTATGGGCTGAAATCTTCCCAAAGTAAGCTTGAAGATGCGTTTGGGGACACGCATTGCCGTGATACTTATCAAAAGTAGGAGGTTTGAATTTAGGGGGAATTCTGACTCCTGAGACCAGCCCCAAGCTGGTAACATCAATACCCATAGAGTTCTTGCATTCTATGGCCCTGATCTTCTCTGCTAACTCATCATACCTTCGATCCCCTTGATTACCCACATCAGCATCCAGCAGAGTAAATTGGTCTTCCAGAGTATCCTCAAGAGTAACACCAGCATGCCTACCATTTCCATTACCCCGATTGTTACCACCAGGAGGAGGGTTGCCACCGGGAGGAGGAATGCCATGTCCCTGTGAATTGTCATGATGATCACCTTCGGGCCCATTGTCGGGACGCTCTACCAGAAGCCTCAGTCTCTCCTGATTTTGCGCCATGCCAGTCATGAGGGTCATGAACTGGTCCATACGCGCCCTCATTTCCGCCAAATCACTTTGCACTTGATCCATGATTCTTACTTGATTCCTTCGCGTCGAATATCGGTGAATATGACTCTCCGCTATACTGCCTGAAACCAAATAAAGGTTAGAGACCCTGCAACGAGTACCTGAAAAGCAAGTAACAAAAATGCAAAATGATATGCAATGCCATGCAATGCCATGTTTGTCATTTCCGAGGTGCTTTATACCCTGATTCCAATCTAACCACAGAAATCTGAAGACCAGAAATTGTGATATAAAGAGACGTGTCATGGTCATGTGCTTGTGTGCGGCTATCTGATAAGAAATAATCCTGAATAAAACTGCTCATACTCATTCAACAAAATATTCAAGTACATTTAAGAAAGGTTCCACCGCAAATGCAATACAAGGAAAAATGGATCCATCAACAAGCCTGATGGTAGCCATTAACAACAAAATACAGGGAAAAGAACATCAATCTGACAATTCCACACCCTTCAGCTTATCACTTGAGTATTTGATCTCCTCAAAAAGTATACGGGTACGCTGGTGATTCGGCTTTTCAATCATTTCTTTGATCAAGACATCCCTTTTCTCAAGAGCTTCAGTTAAAGATCCCATATGCAGCATCAGAGCCTCGTCATCACACACTCCTTTGTGTCTCTTTATGCCAGCTTGCGTCTTGAGTATCTCTCTTTCTACCATGGCTTCTTCAAGCTCTTTCTTGGTATTCTTCAACTGGCTTCTAACTTCTTCTAACTGCTCTTGACTTTTATCGAGACTTTCCCGATACTTTCTCCTCTGCTCATGTGCCTTTTTAAGCTCCTCGTCTTTAGTCTTCGACTGATCCTTTAACTCGGCATTTTCAATTCTGACTTCATCCCAAGCTTGACGAAGTTGAGCTAATGAATCCTTGCTTCGGGCTAAAGCCTGTTTTGTAATCTTGTGAGCCTGACTAGTGTCATCTGCTCCCAGAGTAAGTTTCCGAAAGTACCGAGCTCGGTCATCAAAATCTTCCTCTTTGTCAGCCAAGGTTTTTTCCGCTTTCAAGGCTCTCTTTTCCAACTCTTTGTTGTCAGCTAGAGCTTTCTGAAGACATCTGCTCATTCCAGAATTCTCTATCTGCAACTCTCTGACCATTTTCTTCCACTTCTCACATTCTTCAATAGCCACCATAGTGGGTTGTTCTGGCTGTACTGCACATAAAAGAGGTCCCCTTGAAAAGGGTAAAAGCAATTCCTTTACTTTCGTCTCCATCCATCTGTCATATTCAGGATAAGATCTACAATCTCCTTTTCCAAAAACTGCTTTTCCAATTTTGTGCTTATCTTTCCAAGCATTCACTACTTCTACCACCTTCGCATCTTTAGTTCCTGTAAAGAATAAAGATTCTTCCACATCTTGCTCTGTAGGAGGATCCCTGGAAGCATACCCAAACTGTCGGATGGCCAAAACTGGATTATAATTGATCCCTCCTTTTCTGCCAATCAAAGGCACATTTGGAAAATTTCCGCATCTTGTGACAAGCTCTATTCTCAATAACCGGTGATCAAACCATACAATGTTATCAGCAGTTAAACTCATCAATCGTTTAGACCATTTCGCCACATCTTTGGTTTCCACAAAGGCACCTGTCTGAGGCAAATGTTTGAAAAACCAATGGCTCAGCAGTGGAGTACAACAACTAACAGATCCTCCCCTCCTTTTCTCATTCTTATAGTGCACGGAATGATAAAAATCTCCTAACAAAGTAGGGACTGGATTTTTAAGAACGAAAACTCTTGTCGCTTGCATATCCACAAAGTCTTGCTGATTGGGAAAGAAAACTAGGCCATATATGCAGAGAGCCAGAATGGAATTGTAAACCGTCCAATTTTTAGCACTTGCAGCCTCTTGGGCCTGTCCAGACAGAAATTCTAAAGGAAATCCGCTAACTCCATTTTTACTGCTCACACCACTCTTTATCAATGCCTGATCCATTTGTAAAGCAGCAGCAATTTCTTTTACGCTGGGAGAACTACCAGAGAAGAATGGTATTGCTGACGTGATCGGAATTCCCAAAATAAATGAGAATTCTTCCAGTGTTGGCATCAAAATGTAATCTGGAAAAAGAAAGCACCTCAACGAAGGCTCGTAGAACTGCAGCAGAGTGTGCAAAGCATCATGCTCATACTTGGTGATTGTACGGACCATCCCAACCAAATTCCCGTAGCTCTTCTGAAACCTATCAAGAATACCCGGACCAGCCATATCTATAACTTTGAGCAATGAATCCAAAACAGGATCTGGAAACTTGTAAGACACATTGTTCTTTCTCTCGGCAACGATCTCTGTTGAACCCATGGATTGGAATCAGAAATGTATTATGCACCTGAAAATGACAAACATAACTGTTATGATATGATAATGCAATGCAAAAGGGCATGTGATCAGGTAATCAAGTGTCGGTGTCTGTATTGAACTGTGTGCACTGTGCCTCTGTATCGAATCTGGCAATATCTGAGATGAACACTCAAATCACTGTCATAGGATACAATGTCTGAAAATCATCATAGAATCACGAGTAAGGTAGGTAGGAGGCTGGGTTTCCTGCAAACCTGTAAACATCCCGCCCATGCTCACATGTGGTTCTTAGAAAATAAGGCTTGTCAGCTTCGGAGGTTTGAGAAGCAATAGCACATTCAGCCCGTAGGATACAATGCTATGCCAATCAAAGAGGTCGTCCACTGACTCCCCTTAGAAAATAAAGGTCATCCTATGCAAGTTCCAAAGTGGGCCCTCGGGTGCGAATGGGTTTGCCACAGAATGTGGTCTGCCATTGTCACCACTAAAGAGGGATATTTCCACTAAGGTCCTCATGATCGGTCACTAGAGTCGACAGCTCTCTAGATCTACATCCTGGTATACGCAAGATGCGCATGCCACGACGTGTCCCAAGATAGCCTCGTCTAGCTGTGAATTTCGTGAACACCCAACGCACTCCAAACGGCACGTAGGTCCCACTACTCTCCACTCTAATTCTAAGTGTATACTCAAGCCTGTGTAATGGGCTTATCTCTCAGAAATCCCATCCCGCCAAACAGAAAATAGCACAGTCCAACACAACAGTAATAATATGATGTGTAATGCTAAAAAGCAGTAAATACAGTAACGTACAGTAAAGCAGTAAATAACCATACAATAAAATGGTAAATATAGCACAACAGTAAACACCCAATGAAAGAAAAACAGACAAGCGCTAGGATTGACTTGCTTAGGATGGACCAGCAATAGGTCAACCTCATACTCCCCAGCAGAGTCGCCAGCTGTCGCTCCCGGGATTTTCATCCAAGTACAAACGCGAAAGTGGCACCGAACAGAGTCGCCAGCAATGTGTATTTATCCCAAGAGAGGGAAAGGAAACACCGCGTAAACCTGAGAGAAAGGAAAAGCATGGTCTTGCGACCAAGAGAAGTGGGTAAGGGAGTCGGTTACGCGAGAGGAAGGTATTAGCACCCCCTCACGTCCATCGTACCCGATGGGATCCACGCTTGCTTGTCTCGATCAAAGGGTGATAGAAAAGGATACTGGAAGAGGAACTGAAAGAAAGAAAAGAGAAAGAATGGAAAAGGAACGAGAAACAAATGTAGGGAAAATAAAAGCAGTGCTCGCATGGGCCCTACCCCACTGCCTACGTATCTCATCGGGAGCATGAGAATCAGAGCGACGTAGTTCCCCTCACTAGGGATGAATTGTTTGTGTTTTTTAGAGAACGGCTTACGTTCTAGCTCAGGTGTTGCAGGCTCGCTGGTCCGAGTGCGTTACCGTCTTGCAAGAGAACGAGTAGAAGCGCGTTCGTGCGTTGAGAATGAATGAGATGAGAAAAGAATTCCCGAAGGAAAGACGTTATTGTTTGTTTCTTGTCTTTTAAGAGTTTTTTCATTTGTTTGCATATGATAGTGTATCTGAATCTTAGTCATTGGAATGCGTACATTCTCACATCCCAAGATGGAATGGGTAAGAAAGCACACTAAGAGTGAAAAAGACCCCCACACTTAGTTCCAATTGTCAAGGTTCAAACACACTAGCATACTTGTGTTTATTAAGTGTTTTTGTTGATTAAGAAATGAAGAAGTGTTTTTTATTATTTGCACCTTCAACAAGTATTGCATTTAAGTCCCTCATACAAGATCAAATGTTTAACACATTGACCCAAGATGGGCTATATGCTACACATTCTAAGATTACAAGAGAAGACCCCTTATAATCTTTTCTTTATATGAAAGGCCTAAATGCAATAAATGCCTACCTTTATTATGTGTTTTGAATTTCCTTTGAGATGAGAAGATGAAAGACTCAAGAGAGGAGAAAAGGTAAAACCTATATGGACTAAGACTCAATCCTAATTGAAGATTAAAGGGAGTGATCCTAAAGGTTTGTGAGGTTTCAACCTAAAATCTAAAGAAAGAAAGAATTAAACAATTCATTTCCAAAGTAGAAGATGAATTGTAATTCAAAAGGGAAAGTAATGAATTATTGAAAGAAAGCACATAAGTGCTTAACAAAACACAAAATGGAATTGTAAAAGAGAAAGGATAGAAGTTGAATGTGGATTCCTTATCCACACTCAATTGAAACTTACCGAAGCCCCTACATGGTTAGCACAATCACTTACAAGTAAAGTAAGAAAATATAATGAACAAATCAAATTCAAACAAGTTGACAAACAAAGTGAAATGAGATTGAATGCTATACATGCTTCCAAGTCAGAATGTAACTCATATTTACACAACCTAATGTTATCCTAAATGAGCATACTAAATCATGCAAACAAAATCTCAATCCAACAAGAAGCAAAGAAGAAAAGGTGAAGTGATGTGAATGTGGTTCATACTTGTGAAACAAGTGACTTAAGGTGCAAGATAAACATCAAACATGCAAAGATGAAACCCAAATGTCACAATCAGAAGTCAATTAACATGCTATACATCCTCAAACAAAACCACAACTCATGGCACAAGTGCCTTCATGATCAAGCAAACCAAACATGAGGCATGCATTCACAAAATGAACAAGTTAAACTTCATGCTTCAAACAAATAGCAAACATGCTTCAAAAATTATGACTTTCACCAATCAAACACCTTAAACACATGTCATTAACATATCAAGTCCACAAGCAATGAATCAGAACCAAAGTCACTCAACAATTAGGTCAAAGTCTCATGGAAGCTTCATGCATTCATGCTCAAAGCAACACATCAAAAGTCATCCAAAAAAGACTTAAAAATCATCTCATAAATCTCAAACATACCTCAACATATTGTGACCACAATGCAAAAAGAAAGGCATCAAAATCATTTTTTATGATCAAGAACAAAAATGCACAAAATCATATGTCACATTAAGTATGCATACAAATGGAAATTCAAAAGAAATAATGGAACAGGGGCAAAATGGTCATAAAATCAGAAAATAAAATCATGAAAAATTTCCTAAATGTTTTAAGAATACACATGAATTTTTGCAGAATTTTCCAATATGTTTTGGTATTTTTAAAAATTAGAAATCAAACGTGTAGAAAGAAATAAAAATGAAAAATAAATGCAAAATGCAGGGGGGTATGAACATAGCAATTGGACAGTTCAAAATCATTGGGCTTCAATACATGGGGGTGTAATTATCAATCTGGTTAAGTCCAATTAGCACGCAAAACACCATAACTAGCGTGTTCTTCAGTCAACATAGTCAAAGCAATCCAAGCCATCAGATTAAGTCATAGTCAAACAAAAGTCAAAGTACACGAATCCAACACACGCGCATGAGGTCACACACAAATTACCATGTACTGCATCACACAATGTTTAAGTAAATTCAGAAATGGTGCACATGATTTGCACGTGAATTTTAATGTGCTGTCAACTTTTGGACCACACGATCACACACATCCAACGGCCATGATTTAAACTGCAACCAAAACCCTAACTAAAAACCACCGGCCGGAGAGGGACCTCCGGTCACCTTCTCCGGTCACACGCCACCGTCTGCAACTTCACATGTCCCAGAAATGCCCAACTATTATACCAAAATGAAGCTGAGCTCACGTAGATTAAGAATTCACAATTGTTTTTCACATACCAAGCACACACATAGAGAACAGAGGAGATTAAATCATGCCCTAAGCTTTGGATCTAGGCTTCTAAGAAGCTCTATCAACTAGCCGGAGTAAGCAGAGCTTCTATCAAGCTTAAGACAGCAAAAATAAATCAAAACTAAAGAGAATCGAATGAAGAAGAGTGCATGATGAAACCTGAAAATGTGGAGCAATTGGAGATGTTGAGAAAAACCAGAGGAAAGCTTGATATGCTGAGCTTCTAGATCTTCAAACTTAGCAAAATAAATGCTATGGATTCGTAAATAGATGAAGGATGTTGAAGCTTGCAATGGTGCTGAACTTGCAGAAATGGAGTTGTTCTTGTTGCTCTTGATTCAACAATGCCAAACAATGATAATGCAGATGAAAAGTGGAAGAAGAGTGTTGAAATCGTGTGGAATCAGAGAGAAAGTAGAGAGAGTTTGAGGTGTTCTTGGAGAGAAATGTGGTTGTCAAAAACTGAAAAATGAAAATGGAGTGTGTGATTTCTTTTATAGTGTGAGCTTACCACGGTTTAATGAGTTGAGTTAGGGTGAGTCAAGGTGGTTAACTGAGTCCACCCTAACTAACTGAGTCAAGTTAGTTAGGGGGCGAGTGATCAAGGCTGGGTTATGGTGAGGTTAATCTCATGACAGTTATGGTGAAGCAGCAAGAGAAACGAATGGCAAAGGCTGTTGCATTAGAAACTTGCTCAGCAAGCTTGTCTTTTCTATTTCCATGCAAGGCACGTGCTAGTGTATGAGTTTTATGTCATGTGTGCTTGGTTTAAAGAGGAAAGCTGAGGTTAAGAAGTGTTTGTGGTGTGTGTGAACCAAAATCATGCAACATGCTGTCAATGTATCCATGCCAACATAGGGTAGTTTGTGGAGGTTTTTCTCTCTACTCAATGGCTGCATTAGGGAGTTTATGGGTTCATTGGAAAGAGGATGCATTGGAGCACAATATTGATTTGGAAATTGAAGTGGAATGAGGTCTCAAACATGTCTAAAAATGACCTCAAACAGATGGAAAAAGAAGCTGGTACATGGGTGCGCAGACTTGTGGCATGACCTGGTTGTGACCTGGTCAAATTTCAGTTGCAATGACCATTCTTTGAGCCATCATAACTCCTTAACCTTTGATCAGATGAAAAATTGATAAACACCAACTTTGAAGATCTCACATAGAGGAACAACTTTGATGTTGAAAGATTTTCCATTTGAAGCCTCTAATCATGAGTAATTGATCAATACATTTGGCCCACCAAGTGTTTGAGAAAATGACTGCGCGCGTGCCCTGAAAATCTTGGTCATGACCTAGTTTTGGACCTACTTTGCTCAAACTTTGATCAATCATATCTCACTCAATTTTTATCCAATGGAGATGTTCCACACATGGATTTGAAGCTTAAAGCAAGGCCTTTCATTGAGGCAGAGTGGAATTTTCATTTGGTGCTCCAAATTTAAATGGCCTTGGTTCAAACTCTGATGCAAAATGGCCAAAACTTGCTATTTTTAGCAACCCTACTTCATCCAAAAATGGCAACTTTTTACATCTTGATTTTTTCATGATTCCTTTGGAGTTTCTTGATCAAATTTTGTACATTGGACATATGTAACATGAATTTCATGAACTTGGCCTCAAAAAGTCAAGAGTTGACTTTTTCCTCTGATTATTTGACTTTGCCCCAATTTCTCTAATTCTTGATCTTTCTTCCAATTGAACCACTTCTAAAACCAATTGAGAGGCAATTTTCCACATACATACACTTAAGGACATATGGAATACCATGACATCAAGTTTTGTTCAAAAAATCAAAGATTCCCTGATTTAATGGGAAACCCTAGTTTTGGTCCCCTCTGGTTAGGAGGTAAAAGTGCAGTCTCCAATTTCAAATTCCTCAGAGTATGTTGTGTATCTTCTTAAAGGATGATGAGATATACCATTTGAGGATGATTTTGGGTCAATGAGCTATCTCTTTTGAGGGTTTTCCTTCAATTTTTGGACTTCTTGCCTAGTGTAGGATGTAGTGCTTCAATCTCCCATTGAATCTCACTTCCTTGAGGTTTTGGAAGATCAATTGAGATAGTATGAGACATGAGAGACCTCTTGGCTTGCCTAGAGCCAACTTGATTGACCTTTTTGTGCTTTGAATGATCTCTTGATTGTCCATCTCCCACCTGACCACATGCCCTGATGGTAAGAAAGATGCTATGCTTCATTTTTCTATGTTAAATGCAATGCAATGCTAATGAGATGGATATGATATGATAAATGATAATGCCATGCTATGATGCCAAAAGGGGAGAGCAAATTTTGGGGTATTACAGACTGCTAGGTGCGAGTTCCACTCAGGAACGTTTGGGCATACAATTGATAAGTGTAATGTATTCCAGCACAAGGTGCAAGACTTGATCGACTCGAAGGTCATCACGCCAGATGGTACCCCTTTGGATTGAAGCTTCTTTGTCAGAGTAAGCATCAGATTGCAAGAGCGTCATCAGAAATAATAAGTCCAGACTGAGCCGAGTCTCCTCAACGATGGCGATCTTCAGTTTCTTTACTGCTTTTCATTTGTGGTTTTTCATTTCTTGTTAAAGCATTGTATGCATGTAGAAACTTGTTTGTTTTTTGAATGACAATCATAAAACAATGAGCATGTTTTTCTTGAAGTAATCCATTCGTGTTCACTCTTAAATGTTTATATGCACTGCAATACCAATTTTCTTGTTTAGAACTCTTGAGGGAGGATGATGAGATGAAAACGCAAAATCTCTAGTTGTATGTTCAAGGATAGAACCCTGTTGAGGATGTACAGACATTGTTTCAAACCCCTAAACACTGGAGATATAAGGGAGATAGACCCTCGTCAACCCCTTTGAGCCTTGAAGTAGGAGTTTCTTTCATACCAAAAAACCCTCATACTTAACCCAGGGGCAGGGTAGGCGTCAGTTAGTTTGACCGAGCATTCAAATTTCAAGGAGAGTGTGCATCCGAGGAACCATTACCTTCTATCCCACCGTCAAGAGGTTAAGAAATGTGAAACCACAACGGTTATCCATCAACAATCAAGGGGTGAGGCAGTCACAACCCTGTCAAGCAAGTAAGACAACCAGCGTCACACGCTTTGTTCAAAAAGGGGAATAAAATAAAAAAGGAAAGCCCGCTAAGTCGAAATTTGAAAACAAGCGACTTAGGCAAAAGTTAGGGCATCCCGCTGGACTTCAAAATCGGAAAACTCAAAAGAGTCAGTCCAGGCAAAAAATTAGGGATAAAAAATAAAAGAGAGCAAAAGAAAGAAAAAGCGAAAAGCATTACAAAAAGAAAATCCTCGATAAGAACAAATTCGTGTGATTACAGACACAAAAGATAAAAAGGGGTGACTGTTACTCCAAAACCTCATTGGGTGTCGAACTATCAGATGCATAGGTTTCTTTAAGGATCATAGAACCTTTTGAGAGATGAGCGCTTGCGCTGAATTAGCTGAACATAGGACTGGAGAACATCACGAAGAGTGGGTGGGCACCGATAAATTTTGAGCCATAAATCCTTTTTTCTGAAACCGTGAACCAGACCACGTTACGACCCTCAAAAGTCCTAATTGAAACAGGGCTTATTTCGATGGCGTACTTCATTGAGATAACGTTCTTGACTCCTATGAGTTGTGCTAATAAGATTCTTGTTGGTATTGCATGTGCGTATTGTTTTCCATTCAAAAATCAAGGTCGCATCCCAGCTAGTGATTCGTTCACAAGGCTTGGCGACGCATTTTCAATAAAACTTCAAGGTTAACATGAGTGTTGCATTAGAATTGTCATTCTCATGATAAACATTTTCTGCTTGCATGTGTTTGATATCAAAGAAGCTTACACGATGAACGATAGTCGAGAAGCTCGATCACGCCAAGTTGAGATGGTGAAAACTCCGAAGGACAATCATTTCAAGGGGTATGTGGCCAAGAGACTGTGCGCAACCTGGGGGTTCCAGATAAATGGTGATAAGATTCAACTAATCTGGAGCAGTCATGCTGAAAACTCTCCCTAAAGCAGCCAAAAAGGGACAATCAGGTCGATTTGACAATTCTCTGTAAGATCAGTCAGGGGAAAAAGTTCCTTCAAGACTTGGGGTAGGCCAGAGCATGAGAAATTGTCCACTCCTGAAAATGGTTAATGGAAAACACCTCTTCAAAATTCAGAATATTGGGACAGAGTATTCTCAAGTCATTGCAAATCCTTTCGAGGTAATGTACTTCATGGGTTATGAAGTCTGGGGCAGTTGCGTCGAGATCTGATCAATCTCTCCAAGAGTTTGAAGACCCTGGGGCAGTGCGAACGCCCGACCCTCTATAAAATCCTCTTGAGATGATTTCTTCCATTAGACCTGGTGGTCTAGGGCAAGTGGAAAGTTCAAAGGGCCGTTCATGACCGTGGAGACAGGTCAGGTTGGATGGCAACAGGATTGTACTTCCCCAGCAGTTTGCTCTCCCCAGCATTGAGATTGCACTTTCCTCAGCAAAGCAGACTTTCCCCAGCAGGAGACTCGGGGAATTTGTTCTCTAGGTCAGGACGTTGTCTCCCCCTAGAATCAGGTGTTCACTTTCCCCAGCCAGTCAGGAAGTGTACTTTCACCGACAACGTTATGTTCTAATCCCCAACAAGGTGAAAGTAAAGTCATTCTCCCCATCAGCAGATTAAGTTCAGCAGTATCCCCAAGCAGGATGGTATTATGGACTGTTTTCCCCAAGCAGGATAATTATGGGCTGGCATCCCCCAGCAAGTTCTAAGCCCATTGGTTATTAGCAATCCTCAGCAACTGACTTCTGGTTCTGTCATTGGCATTCATTCTCAACTCCCCCAGCAGAGGAGAAATCTCAGGTTTTGGATGTTACCTTCAGCATAGGTCATGTGTAATCCCCGGTAGTGTGGATGTTCTTTTGGAATTTCATCCCCAGCAGAAGTTGCTGATTGAAAGAGTCGGTCAGTGTGATCCTTCTTAGCAGAGTTCATGGATTCAGAGGACAATTTATTTTTGTCATCCCCAGCTGAATTGGTCTCTTCTCTCCGCATTTATTTTGCTGGATGGGCCCTTTTGCATATCATAAGCATTCGCATAGCATCCTCAAACGCGTAGCATTTCCATTTCATATGGAGCATTACGCCAAAATTCAAACATTTGCATTCGAAGCATAAGCCAAGTTTGATAATTTCTTTGCCAGTTCTCTTTCTCAGCAGAGATGGCATGACTCAGGAGATCCTGGAGGGACGCGTTCCTCATACTATTGCTCCCCGGCAGAGTCTTTTATTTAGACTTCTCCTTCCCCAGCGGAGTCATCTTGCCTGTGGATTTTGAGTCGGTTGGGAGTTTGCCTTTGTTGGGCCTTTCTCTTTTGTGAAATCCCATTCTCATCTGGTAGTCAGTTCTTGCTTGACATATTTTGCTGGCCAGTTTCCCTTTATCAGCAGGGATGGCATTTGTTTTGCTAGTTCTCTTTATCAACAGAGATAGCAATCCTTTGAAGATTTTCTTCGTCAGTTCCCTTTATCAGCAGGGATGGCATTTGTTTTGCTAGTTCTCTTTATCATCAGGGATAGCAATCTTTTGAAGATTTTCTTTCGCTAGTTCCCTTTATCAGCAGGGATGGCATTTATTTTGCTAGTTCTCTTTATCAGCAGAGATATCAATCCTTTGAAGATTTTCTTCGTCAGTTCCCTTTATCAGCAGGGATGGCATTTATTTTGCTACTTCTCTTTATCAGCAGAGATAGAAATCCTTTGAAGATTTTCTTCGTCAGTTCCCTTTATCAGCAGGGATGGCATTTGATTTGCTAGTTCTCTTTATCAGCAGAGATAGCAATCCTTTGAAGATTTTCTTCGTCAGTTCCCTTTATCAGCAGGGATAGCATTTGTTTTGCTAGTTCTCTTTATCAGCAGGGATAGCAATCTTTTGAAGATTTTCTTTCGCTAGTTCCCTTTATCAGCAGAGATGGCATTTATTTTGCTAGTTCTCTTTATCAGTAGAGATAGCAATCCTTTGAAGATTTTCTTCGTCAGTTCCCTTTATCAGCAGGGATGGCATTTATTTTGCTAGTTCTCTTTATCAGCAGAGATAGCAATCCTTTGAAGATTTTCTTCGTCAGTTCCCTTTATCCGCAGGGATGGCATTTATTTTGCTAGTTCTTTATCAGCAGAGATAGCAATCTTTTGAAGATTTTCTTTCTCTAGTTCCCATTATCAGCAGGGATGGCATTTATTTTGCTAGTTCTCTTTATCAGCAGAGATAGCAATCTTTTGAAGATTTTTTTTCGCTAGTTCCCTTTATCAGTAGAGATGGCATTTATTTTGCTAGTTCTCTTTATCAGCAGAGATAGCAATCTTTGGAAGATTTTCTTCGTCAGTTCCCTTTATCAGCAGGGATGGCATTTGTTTTGCTAGTTCTCTTTGTCAACAGGGGTAGCAATCTTTTGAAGATTTTCTTCGTCAGTTCCCTTTATCAGCAGGGATGGCATTTATTTTGCTAGTTCTCTTTATCTGCAGAGATAACAATATTTTGAAGATTTCCTTTGTCAGTTCTCTTTATCAGCAGGGATGGCATATTTCGAGATTCCTTTGTCAGTTCTCTTTATCCGCAGAGATGACATAACCTGGGAGAGTTTGTTTCACTTTATCCCCAGCATAGCTAGCACTCGTCCATGTTGTGACAGTACAACATTTATGGCTGGTTCTCCAGTGGAGTCGTCCCTCCTTTGAGGATTGCAAATTTCCGGGTTCTTTGGTATTCAATCTCCGTGCATCCCAATTGTCTGAAAGCCATCGCTATCATACCCTCAGGACCAAGTTGATTGAATAGGGGCAGCTGTAGAACCCCAAAATTTGCTCTCCTTACTTTAAGTACTAACTTGCTTATGTTTCATTTCATTTTTGCGTTATCATGTGTGCATATCATTGGTTCTTCGCATGGGGTCAAGGTGCCTGAGGCAGTTCAAGAGGAGAAGTTGTCCTTCAAAGGGTCAAGTAAGAGCCCTTGTATTGTCCAAGAGATCAAGAGGAGATAAGGGTTATTGATGCCACCATTATTTGAGTCACTAAGGGGCCTTGGGGCTCAAGAGATCCTATTTAGTCCATCACATCATCAGGAGTTCACAACTGGCAAGAGATCTCAAGTGAACCACTCCCTCCTAATCAGTGCAGAAATTAGGGTTTTGAGATTCTTGGGTTTATTGCTCCAATGGCAAGCTCCTTGGGTTTTTATCATCACCAAATGACACATCTTATCTTTGTTGGAGAGGATACACATCATATTCAGAGGAATTTGGATTTGGAGACTGTGCTATTTCCTCCTAGACTAAGGGTACCAAAATTGGGGTTTTGCTATAAAGTCAGTTTATTTCTGATTTTTTGGGCAAGACTTGATTCCATGGTATTCCTTGGGTCCCTAAGTATCTAGGAATGTAAGATTGTCCATCAGTTTGGTTCATGAGAAGTTCAATTGGCCAATGGATTGGGAATTAGGAGAATTGGGGAAAAGTCAACAGTGAGAGGGGAAGTCAACTGTGAAATTTTGAGGTTCTCTTCAAGGTTTTCAAGGTCTCACATCCTCATATGGTCTTCAAGAGTCAAGTCTCATACCGTTTATCAAGAATCAAGGGTTGGTACAAAAGTTACTAAATATGGAAATGACCTATAATTTGAAAGTTTCCATTTTTGGCAAGTTTTTACACTACATTCAACTTGATTTTTCATCATCGAAGAAGCTTCAAGTGAATTTTCCTCAAACATGAAAGTTGAAGATATTTTTCTCCCCTTTCCAACAAGTACTAGATGGTCTCCATATCATTTGTGAAACTCAAGTTATGATCAAAAGAGGGCAAGGTGGTTTTTAGGGTTTCCTTATGGTTCCATCTTCACAACTTTTGCATTTTGGGACATATGGACCTATAATTGGTTCCATTGCTTCAAGGCACATTCTAACATCAAAGTACATTCCATAAGGACCATTTTTTACCTTTGAACCAAGTGGATCCATGGCTTATTCATCACTTATTTCCCATTATGCAAAATTGCAAGATTATTGAAAATTCATAAACCAAGACATCTTAAGGCCCAAATTCCATACAGGTGTGATTAGCAATTGAAATGTGAATGATCCATCATCAAAGGCTTGGGTGTGATGCATGGAGGAGGGTGTATTTCACATTATGCAAATTTCCAAAATCACCCAAAACTCATTAAGTGAGGAATTAACAAGGCCCAAATGCTAATCAGTGGAATAACCTAATATATTTAAGCTTACTCATGCACTGGTTAGAGGAGGAGGCACGTTATTTTTCTGAGATTTCAAGTGTGAACCCTAAAATTTCTCTTCATCGAATCTCCTCATCCACTAGGGTTTTTCAAAAACTTCTTTCACAGCCTTCTTCATGGGGATCCATAGAGCACGAAGCAACCATCGTTTGAAGCTAACAGCAAGGGTAAAGGTTGCGTGATCTCAGGTTAGTGGTAATTTGCATGCTCTTAGAACTCAACTTTTTGATGCGTATAATAATATTTGACATTCACTGATGACTCTGATGTGTTTTGTTTTGAGTTTGGACGTATAGATTGGTTGTTTCGTGAGTTTTAAGTTTTGGAACCATAACTTGTTTCAATCGTTTCTCTTTGTATGTTGATTGTTTGTGATTTCTAATGTGATATTATTGATCCTGGTGAAATTCTGGTCAAAAAGGTATATTCGTTTGCGTGCTCTGGTGATTTTTTGGTTGCAGGTGGCCGGAAGTGACGACCGGAGCTAGGGCTCTGGCGTCTGGCTTGATCGCCGGCGAGATTAGGGTTTCCAAGGTAGGGGATGAAATCCCACCGTCCATTTGCTTGATTGTGTGGTCCACGTTACGCCACGTTTTTAAATTTTTGTTTTTATTTTATTGGCTATGTGTGTGCTACCCCATAGTAATTATCATGTACATCCAATCTAACCCTCTCATCACATTTTTGATTGATTAATCTTATGCGTTGATTGAATCTGAGGGTCATTGTTGTGCCAACACATTAAATCCACACGTGACTTATCACGTGCCTTTTTTATTTTTCTGAATGATTTTGTGTGTGCGTGTGCATCATGGTTAAGGTGGGCGTATGGATCTATGTAACACCCCAATCTATACCCCCAATTAAATAAAAAGCAGTAAAAGAAAATTCCAAATTTCGTCAGAGTATATTTAAATTATCATGGCTTAGACCGAGGGGTCACATCAAATTGAAACAATTCATACAACACCTGCTCATAAAGATATGCAACAGTGGGGTAGCAATCAACAGAGGAACTCAGTTCCTTACACCCACATTTCAGAATTTAGAATAAAAGCGGAAAATCTAAAACTGAATAACATACATATATATATATATATATATATATATATATATATCATGAGAAGTTTGTCATACATCAGGTTATACATGCACAAGCCAAAAGATATACATATACATATGATACAAATATCACAAACGGCCTCCCTAACTACCCGGTGTCACATATCAGAGCCGACCGACAAAAGAATGAGGATGCAAAGCTTCACAAAAATACCTCCAGCAACTCTAATCTGCAATGCCTCATAGAGCATTATAAAACAGCAGAAGGGTGAGAAAAACAACCATAATATAATTGCATACAATTATATATCTAACACAAAATACACATATATATACAATTCTCACCACAACTCACGCCATAATGCAAACACAAGGCAATACAAGGAATAATTCATATGTCCATCACCAACACATATCCATATATCAATTCTATCCATAATTCCACACATCAAACAATCATAATGATTTATGCAATGCAAGAGACCGACACAACGACTCTATACAGATGCACATGCGGTACCGACTTCCATTGTTTCTCATCACTAGTTCACTCAGGAACTCTGCTGGAATCATCGTTCGTTACATCATTGTAACTCCCCGTCGGGCATACGATGTTCCCCGTCGCTCACACCTCTTTGTATAAGGCACATGACGTTTATGGATCGCTCACACCTCTTTGTATAAGGCACACGACCCGATCGCTCACACCCCACATGGGCACACGATCGTCTATAATCATCGTTCACACCTCTTTGTATAAGACACATGACGTTATAGCGAATTCCCTCTGGAATCCAAACCGTCACTCAGGACGTCTCAACAATGCATATCATGATGCTTGGCATACAATGACCCATGACATTTAATATGCACACATAAATACATTCATTTACATCGACCAAATCACACTTTGCACTTATGCCCAAAACAATGCATTTAATTTCCATGCGGCCACAAATCATCACAACCCAATCTAAGCACATACATTTACGTCATACAACAACACCTTGCATAATACACATCAATTACGCACACTACAACGACAAAAGTCGACAACCAACACTATTCCTGATTTTCTGACATAATTAAATCGGCTAACAATTTCAAAATCATCATAATGAGAAAGTACAGTTCAATAGCTACGCAACGATACCAAGAATGTAAAAATCAGACAAACGGAACTCAAGTTACGAAAGAAAACGAAAAACGATATTTTGAAAAGTCCCAATTTGCAAATGTCCTGTCCATACGCGTATTGCCATGTGCCATACACGTATGAGCAGAGACTCATTTTTCCCAAATTTCACGTTAAATGTCCGTACGCGTAATGACCAAAACCATACACGTATTGCCCTGAAATGCTACGCGTATCATACGCAAATGGGCAGATGGCCGAGCAAAATAACATCCCATACGCGTATTGGCCCATGACTCGCCCTCCATACGCGTATTGCCAAGGTCCATACGCGTATAAATATGCCCCATACGCGTATGACCTGGAAAAACCAGAAAAATTTCTGCAGAACTTAGTTCTGCGTTTTCTCACCCAAATTACTCCAATTTTCACCTACACTCAGAAAAATTACCAATACAATGCATAGCAACATGTATCTATCATATACCAACAATTATGGATACTTACAACATGATTTCTAACACATTTAATCAATTTCTAATCAATTTTACCAACAATGGGTTTTACTAAATATTTTCATTTTAATCCAACAACCATCACAAATACACATACATAATCATACACAATCATACAATAATTGAGTTTCGCACCCTTACCCGATTAAACCGATTCTAGGAGTTGATTTCTTTGATTTTCCCAAGTTTTCTCACTATTTCTCTTCTTCTTCTCTTTTCTCCTCTTTTTCTTTCTTTTCCTTTTCGTTCTCTCTCTTTTTCTCTATTCCTAATTCCCTTTCTATTCTAACTTAACAAAATATTGTGAAATGTCCAAAATACCCCCCACACTCAAATATCTCACAAACGTTCCCAAAACCCGATAAAATATCACAACATTGAAAAATAACATATTTTCAGATAAAAGTCGGAAAGAAAATAAAATAATAATAAAATAATCAAACGACTCGATTAAATAAAACTCACACAAAAACTGGGTCGTTACAATCTATACCACTCATCATGATTACCTTTTATTTGTTTGACTGAATGCCACACGTTAGATTGATCAGAGGGTTGACATTGAGTCTGACCGTTGACTGGGTTGCATGGTGTTTCTTTTTTTATTTTTTATTTTTTCGCTGATGGACTTTATGTTTGGGCTTGCTTTTGGCACCCCCCTTTGGGCCCATGTTTATGTTTCAACGTGCACTTGTTGCTGGTTGCACCCCCACCAGTTTTTATTTTTCATTTATTTTATTTAATTCCATTATTTCATTTTTATTTTTTTAAAAATAGATAATTGCATCCAAAAATCACCAAAAATTCATGAAGCATTTTTATAGTTTTGTAAAATTTTCTCAAATTTTATTTTATCATTTTATTTTATTTTTAGCATATGAATTAATTATTTGAGTAATTTCTTTTTGAATTGTTCTTATCATGCATACCCTAACTTGTAGAATTTATTTCTGATCATCCATGAAACATTTTGAGTCCATTCTTTTTGCATTGATTCATAAACATATTGAGGTTCATTAAAACATTTTTATCTCATTTTTAAAATAATTTGATATTGAAATTTAGTCCCTTTCTTTTGCATGCTAGTTCATAATTCTCATTTGAATTTGCATAATTGTTTGAGTGACCTATCTTGGAAATTTTGGCATGAGCTTTTGACATGTTGTTTTCCACTGGTTGAGGTGTGTTAAGATTTAATTAGGTAATTTTAGAAGATGTTTTGCTAATTGTTTGATTGCTCTTTGTTTGAGGTCTTCTTGTATGCGCATCTTTGATCATGTCTGATTACTTGTTTGAGAAGGCACTTGTGCCATCATTTGAGATTGCTTCTTTGACTTCATAAACCATGTTTGAATTGTTATAGGTCACTTGATTGCCATTATAGGTCATTGGTGTGAGGTTGTTGCATACTTTGTGCATATGTTCAATGTTTGATTTACATGCCTCTTTTTGACTTATTTTCTCACTTCTTCTCATCTGTGTCTCTTTATGATTTATCTTTGGTTTATGTATGCCATGCTATATCATTCATTTGAATTTAATTTGATGTATGTTTATGCCCTGGGAGCTTTGTACTCATTCATGTCACATGCTATTCATGCTTCACCTTACATACTTGAACATGTTTCACTTATATGCTTCCTTCTTCTTCTATTGGTGTTTGATGCTTGGATATCTGTTTGCATGTCTCATGTGACACTTGTATAGCATGTTTAGGCACATGTTTAGGTCATCCACATTCTTGGATATTATTTGAAGCATTCTTTCCTAATCACCTTGCATATCCACTCTTCCTTTTTCTATTCCTTCTTTGATAACTCTCTTGTTTGTTTTGCCACTGGTTTGCATTCCATTTGCTTGGTTTTTTTTGGTAAACATTGTGGGTCACCTCTAAGGTGTATATTCTGGCTTAGATGAGTCTCATTTGGTTTGTAACCTTTTCACTTTGGTTTATGACTTGCTTGGGGTTGCATTTGTCTTATTGTTACTTATGTCTGTTTTGTACTAACCTTTTATGCAGAGGTAGAGGTAAGTTATTTGAGGGTGTGGATAGTTATCCATGTCCACTCTCATTCTTTCTTTCTCTCATCTTTTCTTTTCTTTAGGCTTAGGTTGTTGTCAAACCTCCCCTTAGGGCCACCTTTGCATGATAACATTAGGATAGATTCTCCCCGTAGTGTTTTTCTTTTCTTTTGAGTCCCTCTTCTCATCTCATAACATTTCTAAGATACTTAATAAGGTCAACTTGCCTTGCACACAAGCCTTAAACATAGGAAATGAAGATTGAGGGGTCCCCCTTCTCTCTTCTAGAGTGTTGAGCATACGTCCTATTGGGGACGACCATGCGACGCATTCGTTCCCGTGTCATAGACTTTGGTTCAAGTTGAGTTATGAACTAACTCAAGTCACTTCTGTCCTAAAAAATACAAACAAACTTCAAACCTTTTATCCTGCAGGATTGTCAAACTAAAGGCTATTTTCAAAAAGGGCATGTTACCTTCTGTCTGAGTCGCAAACAGGCATCGACCCTAACTGCCGGACGCGAACTTAACGTCGCTCATAAAAAACATAAAAAGAACTTGGTTCGAACTACGTTGACTCTGAATTTCCCATTGCACAAAGGGAGTACGTAGGCCTAGGATGTCGACGTCCTACCGAGTCTGTCTTTGTTTCCCCTTTCCCCGTGTCAGTATAGCCATAGATGTTAGGATAACTCACCCTTAGAATAGACAACAAGCGTGGATCCCATCGAGTACGATGGACGCGTGGGGTGCTAACACCTTCCCCTCGCGTAACCGACTCCCGAACCCAGGCTATGGTTGCGATGACCATTCCTTTCCCTCTTCCTCAGGTTTATGCGGTGTTCCCTTTCCCTCTCTTGGGATAAATATACATTGTTGGCGACTCTGTGTTCCGCGCCACTTTCGCGTTTGTACCTGGATGAAAATCCTGGGAGCGACAGCTGGTGCTCAAGGAGCCTTGCTAGTTCAGCCGGTAATTCACAATCTTCATCACCATCTTCTTCTGCTTGGTTAATTGGAATTCCAGAATTACAATGGATGTTTGCCATGTTGTTATCAATGCTTTTGTTAGTTCTGCATGTTTATGAATAGAATGAGCTATTTAAAAAGGTGAAAATAAAAGAAACTTTTGCCCTTTGTTTGTGAAAATTAAAATAAAGAAAGAAAATAGAGCATGATTTTGAATGCAAAAAACTTTTATTTATTGATCACATAATATTGCAAAAGCGTGAGGCCCTTTACAAGCCATCCACTCGTCTCGGCGCGAGGACGAAGGAATGAGAAAGCAAAATGCATTACATGTTATATGGGAAAACCACAGGAATCACGGTAGATGTCCAATTGTTGAGCTTGAAACCCGACGGACATTTGCGTACAAGGCTTGAAATATGATTACTAGGACCAACATCATCAATAGCTGCCACGATGTCACCTTGCTGGAAACCCGCGCTATTGAACTTGATCAAGTTGCCCTACTTCTGACCAGAGGAACCATATTGACGACCAGGACGATAACCCAATCCAAAACGATTATGCTTCTCAACCACATCAATCGCATGCCCCCAGCCTGACAAAGCACCTTTCTGGATAGTCTCCTTAGCACTCTTAGCAGATGCTAGAGTCAATTGTGGTGATCTATTTTAACTAGTTGAAGCAGAGCTGACATCATCAAACACGAGACACTGCAACGGCACCTCAGCTATGCCTTCCTCGGTCTCGACGCATCGAAAAGATGATAACTCGCTGTTCGCCGGCGCGAACAACTGCTGGCCTTCCGTCGCAGGTTCGCTCGCGGGATCGGCCACACAAATCCCAGAATAAGGAATTGGAAGGGTAAGTTTATCTTGCGTTTGAGTTTTTTGTTTTATCTAGTGCAAGTTGTCACTCTGAAGTGACCTTGGTGACGCAAAGAGTTTCCTAACGATCGCGAGTTTGGATACAAAGCGAAGAAACAAAGAAAAGAAAAGCTGAGAAAAAACAAAAGGGCAATAATTTAAATTAGATGCTGAAAGTAAATTACATTAAGTAAATTTGGACGCAATTGTACATTTTCGTGGGAGTGAACTCGTTTCTCTCTAAGCTTGGTACTTTGAGTGTTTTCCCTTTACAATGTGAAAAAATGCGACCTTTGAAAATGAAAAGTACAGTGCCCTATATAGGCCTAGAATGTAACTGTCTGTCTACCCAAATGTTTTCTGAAGCTGACACGTGGCACCCCACTTTCTTTTCAACTTCCCATAGTCTTGGAAGTTTCAAACTTTTCCCGCCTAATCATTTATCCTTGAAGTTGGGATCAGCTCTTCGCCTTATTTTCCTCCGACGCCGAGTCTTGTCGCCGTCTCTCCGACGCGCCTCTTTGCTGTTGTCGAATCGACACCTTGATGTGCTTTTTGTGCCGACGCGTTATGGGATTCCTCGTTTCCCACCTATGGTCGAAATCCTGTGTGAACAAATTGCCCCCCCAAAAGGCCAGTTTCGACTGAATACTGTGTCGATGGAAAAATCTAGCTTTTTTGGTTTCTTGCAGGATTTCGACGGCTTTTCTTCCGACGCACTTTCCCAACATTTTGTCTTTTCTCACAACATGTGGCAAGCGCCGTCTGACATGATGATGGCAATCTCATCCCACGATTTCCAAGAAAAACGCCATGATGGCTAGTCTCGTCCAAGTTATGGGCCTCCAAACCAAACCCTACTTACTTTCAGAAGTTGAAAAGTTTTGATCTTTCACCTTTCTGCATGCGCCCTATAAATAGACTTTCTCAGGAAACCTTGCCATTTTCCATAACTCCTTCTTCACAAACCTGCTATTCGCTCTGAGACCTAAACTTTGATTTTCTCTTCCTAAAGTATTTGTCGCCTCAGAGCACCCTTTGTATTTCTTTCTCCCCAATGGCTTCATCAAATACCATTACAACTCCCATTCCTCAAACCACTGGTAACAATCCGGTTGCGTACGTACTCTCTGAAACGGAAACACTCCATCCTCTTCCTCAACCATCCTCCGCTGACGAGACGGTGGTGGCCAACTGGTGCCGCAAAATGGTTATCCCATTCGCGGTGGAGAACAAACTATGTGGTTTCCATGACCCCTTCCGGACAACAAACCTAATCCACAAGAACTCCAGAAGTTCTTTCCTTGCTTCGACCAAACGATCCCACCTGCTTTCGAGAAAGGTGGCACCTTCGACCTCAAATACATGGCCCCCAAATCTCGAGTTTTCAGATCCATGCCTACTCCAGGCAACAAAGACTACCTTGCCTGGCTTGATAGAGTCGAAGGGCAGCGCCAAAGGCAATGGAAGGAATACGGTATTTTCAACGCCATCCAACTCTCCAGAACCGCTCACAGGGTCAACCCTTGTTTGCTGCTGGCGTCGATGTATTTTTGGGAAGGATCGACAAATACGTTCCATCTTCCTTGTGGTATGTTCACGCCAACACTTTTCGACGTGGCGGCCATCACTGGCCTTTCGCCAGTAGGCGAGACGTTCGACCTGACATTGGAGACGGACAGCGCCTTCGACTTCGAGCGTGCGAGCTTTCAAAACTAGATCGAAGACCATCACAACAAACGCTCTAAAGAAGTTTCTGATGAGGAGCATATTGCCTTCCTAGCCCTATGGCTGTCGTATTATATGTTTTGCCCTGGCTTCTTGCAAATAGCCAAAAGTTTCATCAGTTTGGCCATTCAGATCCACGAAGGTCGACAGATATCTCTGGCCAAACTTCTGTTGGCTTCCCTCTACCATTCTCTTGGCCTGTCAGCTATAAGGTTGAAACTCCTCCACCAAACCACTAAAGCTTTAAACATCTCAGGGCCTATGTGGTTGTTTCAGCATTGGCTCAACGCCACTTTTGAGCACAAATTGGGATATCCAGCCTCTGCGACGATGGAGCGTCTAAACAAAGTACGTTCTGTCAAGGGAATGCGACTTGCCCTGATGACCACCCAAGAAGCTCCAAGACAGACCCTCTTTATGAGGTATCTCAGTGTATTCGTGGAAACCACCTCTTTCGTCCCTGACATGGCTCCATTTGTGGAGCGTAAGTTTGGTCCTGACTGGTTCAGAAACCCGTTTCCTGGAGTCTCACCTAAAGTTGTTGCGCAGTCGAATGCTATATGGAGGGCGTTTCTTACTCCCACCATGATCTCATTCCGCATCGAAACGGGAAACAATGGATATGGTTTCATGAACTACTGTCCAAATTTGGTGGCCCGACCGACGCTTGACTCAAGTAGGTCATAGGGCTTGTATGAGGTATGTCAGAGCCTCTCAACACTTGGAGCTACCGGTTTTTTCCTTCCAGTCTTCCTTTTTCACCACTCAAGAATTTGATGCTTGGTGGTTGGAGTATCAAACTCAAACCTTCAACCCAAATCTTTTCTTAGCGAACGTGATCGACGCTTTTGCCTCCATGGCTGGTGGCATCCCTCAACCATCGACTACGACCCCTGTCATAGATGTTGACCCTGCAGAAGATCCTTCGACAAAGGTAGACCCTGGACTTCTGAATTCCTTTGCCCATATGTCTGAACTAAATAGTTTCAGCTTTGTTTTAAGGGGCGCAAATGAGAAACGGCTACTGCGTCGACTTCCACTAGACCTGCCAAAAAACCCAGGACCAACCTTCTACAGGTATTTTTTTTATTTTCCTGTCCTGCGTCCTTGTCTTTCCTTTGTTCTGACATTATTTCTGCGCAGGCTTCTGAGAAGGTACCTTCTCCAGAAAGGACTGAATCGAATGAGAGCACTCACTCTCGAGTCTTTACCGCAGCAGCTTCAGCGTCTCTTCCATCCACCCCTTTGGTGAGGAAGAAAAAAGCTTTAACATAGAGGACACCTTCAAAAACCGGCATTTCGACAGTGGCCCCAATCGTCCCAAGAAATCTCGAAGACGTTTTCGAACCAATTCCTTCTGTCTCCCTTCCCAAGACAACAACTCATCCTGTGTAGGTACTTCCACTTTCACTTGTGTCTTAGATGACCTTGGGGTGACGAAGCTCACTGGCATTTTGTTTTTTGCAGGAAAATGTGTTTACTTCGACCACTGTAGGTGACGGCGATACTGAATCGACCGCAGATGCCACTACTGCTGGCGTTACCATTACGCCAAGTCCTCAGAAAATTGATGAATTCCACACACTCATGCCCGAGGAAAACTTGGGGAAGACGCCTCCTACTCTAAATGACAACTTTGAGCATAATGATGTATCTCCTAGGGCGACTATCAATCCTTCGCCCGCCGTTACCACTACTGACGTCGGCGAGAAACTCCAAATCCCTGAACAACACCCAAAGAGGGCTTCACTTGCTGTCGAGGAATCTTTTACTCCAGAGGCACTTTTAGCAGCCAAGGCAACAGATCCAGCGGTGACTCTGAAAGCGCTGCACAAACTTCGCCAGGCAGCTAAAGAGATTCAATCCACCAGTTCGACCGCAATCCCAACTCCAGAAGTGGATGCTTCCTTCAATCTCAAACTTCAACAGTTGCGGTCTTATCTCTTTGAAGAACAGTTTCTGGCGGCCGCGCCGAGGAATCTAACATAACCAATGACGTCTTCAACCTTTTGAGTGAACTTTCTGAATTCCAACTCCCTACCCCCATGGCCACATACCTGATCGATTTTGAAGCCTTCTTCACTCAACTGGCCAAAGATCTTGCTATGCATCGTCAGGCTGACGCCCAAATTCAGTTCCGCCACAACGACATGAAACGTGAGTGGCACCTGAGCTCAGTCTGTGAACAAAATCTTGGGGGCTATGAAACCAAAAAACAAGAGCACTCCAACAAACGCCAGGCTTTCGACCAACAGATATCTGAATATCAAGCCCAGATAACGGAGCTGACAAAAAAGATTGCTGAGGTCGAGCACCAAAAATCCTCCTTAGACTCCGCTGAGCCCCTGCCTTCTCAAGAAACCATCGACCATGAGGTAGCTCAAGGACTTGTTCACATCGAAGCGGCTATGAAGATCAAAGACGCTATTGGCTGTATGCAGTGACGAAAGGTTCTTCTTGAGAGCAAGATAGTTCATGAGAAGATCCTCTTTGACGATTTTAAGGCTAGATTTCCTGAGTTTCCTTAGTTTGTATGTTGATGTAACGTAACAGACAATATTTTGTAAGCCATTTTTGGCCCCTCAGCTTAATTTGGCTTTGAATTAATGAAAACTATATTTTGATGTGAACCTCTTGTAGCATAGGTCTATATTTTTTCAAATATTTCCCATTTACTCTCAAGATTCGTTGGTCTACTCCCAACTCCTGTACTTCGTATGTGTTGTTACTAAACACTCGTGTCACCTGAAATGGTCCTTCCCAGTTGGGCGACCATTTTCCCATCGTTCGGTCTCGTCGACCCATGGGCATCACCGCTTTCCAAACATAGTCGTTTGCAGCAAAGGTCTTCCCTTGGACTTTCTTGTTGTATGCGCTGGTGACTCGGGCCTTCTGGCGCAACAACACATTTAATGCTACCATTCTTTCCTCGTCTAAGTCCACGAGTTCGTCTAACATCATTTCCCAGTATTGTTCTGACGGAATCTCATATTGACGCTGCACTCTAACGGATTGCAAGCATACTTCTGCTGGTAGCACGGTGTCGTGCCCGTAGGTGAGACGGAGTGGAGTAGAGTTGGTTGGCTCTTTGGGTGATGTTCGACAAGCCCATAACAATTGACTCAACGTCTTATGCCAGTTCTTTGTCTTTTTCGCAACGTGCTTCTTGATTAACTCAATTATTATCTTGTTAGCTGCTTCGACCTGACCATTCGCCTGAGCATAGTATGGCGTCGAAGTAACCAACTTAAAACCTGTTTCTGCCGTAAACTCTTGCATCTTTTACCCCACAAATACAGAGCCTTGATATGTCGTGATTGTATCAGGTATCCCAAACCTATACAAGATATGATTCTGGATGAAGTCTATCACGGCCTCTTGGTCCACCTTCACCAGAGGCACAACCTCTATCCATTTCGTGAAATAGTCTATTCCCACGAGGATGAATCTTTGCTACTTCGACGAAGCTGGCCGAATCTCTCCTATTACATCCAAAGCCCATCCTCGAAATGGTCATGGTTTGACTATCACATGTAATTCGCTGGCTGGGATATGCTAGATGTTTGCGTGCTTCTGACAATCCTGGCATCATTTCGCGAAATCTATACAATCCTTGAGCATGCTGGGCCAGTAGAGACCTTGTCGAAACAAAAGCCATTTCATTTTTTGGCCAACCTGGTGAGCTCCACAAGCCCCACTATGAACCTCAGAAATTGCCAAATAGGCATCAGTATCTCCTAAGCATTTGAACAACACCCCCTCTGAAGTTTTCTTTAATAACTCAGTGCCTACTAGGACATAACTCATTGCTCTGTACTTAGTCTTTCGATCGGTCCTGCCCAACGGGTTCTCCAGATATTCCATAATTGGCCTTCTCCAATCTGTTGGTGACATATCGTTAACGCAAACCTCACAACTTTCTAAACCTTCGACCAAGCTCATCGAGACTTTGGATACCGACCAACTCAATGGTGCGTGAACGTTTGACACCATCTTCTTCCTAGTTTCGATGAAGCCTTTCAACTTACCTTCCGATACTTTATAACCAGAGGCAATTTGTGCTAGTTCATTAGCTTTATAGTTTTCTATCCTTGGCACATGCGAGATGTTGACAATTTTGAAATGTTCCAACAAACGCTTCGCCAACGAGAAGTAACTTAAAAGATGCTCCTTTACGCACTTATACTCCCTTGTGATTTGTTTAATCACCAATTCTGAGTCTCCTTTTACCTCGACCTCTTTGGCTCCCAAGTCTTTGAGTATCGTAAGACCTGTGATTAAGGCTTCGTACTCTGCCTCGTTATTTGAGCATTTGCCATCAACTTTGCATTTAAAGGTCGTTGGGATACCTTGTGGGGATATTATTAGGATTCCAACACCTTCCCCGATTTTATGGCTTGACCCATCAAAGTATAATTTCCACGGGGCGACGTCGATGCTATGTATCAACGTTTCGACTACAGCGTGGTCGACAATAAAGTCTGTGACTATTTGACCCTTCATCGCCCTCAAAGGGACGTATGTCAAGGAGAACTCGGTTAACGCTAGTGCCCATTTCCCAATTCGACTATGCAAAATAGGTTTGGACAACATATGCTTAATGACATCAAAATGCGACGAAACATAAACATTAACAGGTTTGATATATTGCTTTAATTTCATACATGATAAGTACAAACATAGGCACAACTTTTCAATCATAGTGTACCTAGTTTCAGCATCTATCAATATCCTACTAAGATAATAGATGGGTCTTTCGACGCCATTATCATCCTCTTGTGCTAACATACTGCCTATGGTCGTATCCGACGCTGCAATGTACAACTTCATGCTTTTATTTATACTAGGTGGTAATAGGATTGGAGGCTTCATAAGGTATTCCTTAATTGCGTCGAAAGCCTCTTGTTGCTCTTGCCCCCAGCGGAACTCACTCTCCTTCTTGGTCTTGAGCAGTGGTGAAAACACTTTCGTCTTGCCACTTAGGTTCGATATGAACCTCCTCAAGAAATTGATCTTCCCCAACAAAGACTGGAGTTGTTTCTTTGTCGTCGGAGGCTTGAGATCTACGATCGCCTTTGTTTTGTTCTGGTTGATCTTGATGCCTCGCTTGTGGACTAAGAATCCCAAGAAGTCCCCTGCATGAACACCAAAGGCACATTTTAGTGGATTCATTTTTAATCCATATTTCCTCATTCGCTCAAATAAGCGTCGAAGGTGGTCGAGATGATCATCTTCTGATGACGATTTTATGACTATGTCATCGATGTATACCTGCATAAAATTTTCAATAAAATCATGGAATATAGCATTCATAGCCCTTTGGTAGGTTGCCCCAGCGTTTTTCAACCCAAAAGGTATCACAACCCATTCATATGTCCCCAAAGCTCCAGGGCATCGAAATGCGGTTTTGGGGACATCCTCTTCGGCTATGAGAATTTGATTGTAACCAAAATAACCGTCGAGCATGCTCAAGTACTCGAAGCCTGCGGCTGAGTCAACTAATATCTCTGCCACGGGCATCGAATATTCGTCTTTAGGGTCCCATTTTTCTTAATAATAGGTACTATGTTTGTGATCCACTAGACATACCTTGCAGTTCTGATGAACCGAATTTTGAGCAGTCTTTCGATTTCCTGCTTGATCTTCGACGTGACTTCCGAGGCGAAGCGTCGAGGGTGTTGCTTTACCTGCCTCTTGCCTGGCTGGATTGGGAGCCGATGCTCAACTACACTCCGACTCAAACCAGGTATTTCGCCATAATCCTAGGCAAAATAGTCTTTGTATTCTTTCAACACTTTAGCCAACTTGGCCTTCATTTCTGATCCTACCTTGGCACTCACGTATGTGGGCCTTTTGGTTGTCCCATCCCCTAAGTCGATTTCCTCAAGCGGGTCCTGGGCTTGCATTCTTTGCAGCTCATGGTCTGGGCCTTTTTCGAACCTCAAAGGCTCATCATCATAAATACCATCAAGCCTCTGATTTTCTAAATCTTCCCTTTGGCCTTGTTGGCCATTGGCTTTTTTGTCACGGTCGGCTCCCTTAGCTATTTGGAGAGTTTCGTCTTTTTCAATTGCCGACATCTTTCTGTTTTCAGCCAGATAGGCCGAAATCCGAGTCATGCTTTCAAACTCAGCAGTCATTTTCACCAGTAGTGGACCACCCCGTTGGTGGCATTTCCATTGGCTCCATGCCTTCGTCGGCAGCACCCCAGATGAACCCATAGTCGGGGTCCAAGTTCAGGACACGACCCGTGTCGACAGAGGTGTAAGACCCTGACCCGTCATCGCACGGAGCCACATTCGCTAAGTGTTGGTCAAAAGACTTCTTGTTACCCTTGGCTTCGTCGACTTTGTAATAGCTTTGATCTGCCTCAATGTTTTCGACGATGCCATCCTTTCTCCAAATGGTCAATATCTGGTTCATTGTGTAACGCCCCAGTTTTCGTTATTTTTATTTAATTGAGTCGTTTTGATTATTTTATTATTATATTATTTTATTTCTGACTTTTATGTGAAAACATGTTATTTTTCATCGAGATTATATTTTATCGAGTTTTGGGAGCGTTTGCGAGATATTTGAGTGTAGGGGTATTTTGGTCTTTTGGTTGGGTAGATATTATATTTTTCATATGAATAGAAATAGAAAGAGAGAAAATAGAAGGAAAGAAAAAGAAGAGAAGAAAAAGAGGAAGAAAGAAAAGAGAAAGAAAAGGAGAAAGAGAGAAAACTTGGAAATCTAGGAAATGATTCAACCGACTTTTCAAACACGATTTAATCGAGTAAGGGTGCGAAACTCGATTATACTATGCTTGTGTATGATTATGTATGTTTGTGTGGAAGTTTTATTGGTTTTTAGATATAGGTCGAAATGTGATAAACGATAGAAATCGATGTTTTCACGGTTGGAAATATGTGTAAACGTGGTAGAGTACTTGTTACCATGATTAGATTATGTTCTGATTGTTATATGTTGATTTGGAAGTGTTTTGGTAGTGAAAATATCGGTTTAGGTTAGGTAACAGCGCTGCTGGGTTTTCTGGCTTTCGCAGGTTCGCACTGCGAATCCCCTAGCGAAGGGGAAAGCGAGCATTCGCTGTCTATTGCCACTGCGAATGTGAGGGCGAGCATTCGCCAGAGGTTCGCACTGTGAGCTTTGTGTTATTTTGTGTTGTTTTCTTTCTGCCACTATTCGCTGGGGAACTCGTACTGCGAATGGGGAAGCGAGCATTTGTTGGCTGTTCGCACTGCGAACGTTAGGAATTTTCTAGGCTATTTTCCTTTCTGACTTGGTTAGCTGGCACATTCGCACTGCGAATGAAGAAGAGAAGGACTCTCTAGGAGCTTCGCAATGCGAATGTGACAGTTTTTCCCAATTTGTTTTCTTTACAACTTTTGATCCGTGAGCCGGTTTGAGGCGCGGTTTGGTGCGTTGGAAAGCTTTTGGTATGTTCTTTCTTATATTATTGGTTTTGAGACTAATGGCCGATTTATTTATGTCGGGGATTGGAATGGTGTCGGTTTGTCAACTTGTACTATGGTAAGGGTGTGTAGTTGATGTGTATTATGCAATGTGTTGTTGATATGGGTATTGTATGACTTATGTGCTGTTGTGTGATGGAAATGCATGTGATAAATGTTGTGATGATGATTTGTGGCCTAAGGGCGAGAAAATGCGATGTGTGGTATTTGATGATATATGTATGTGTATGGAAGGTGTATATGTGTGCATTTGAATGTCATGAGTCATTGTATGCCAAGCATCATGTTATGCATGTTGGTGATGTCGTGTGCCCTAGTGGGTGTAAGCGACGAAATGGTTCCAGAGGGAATCCGCTATAACATCGTGCGTCTTATACAAAGAGGACCTAAAGCGATGATTATAGACGATCGTGCGCCTTATACAAAGAGGACCTAAAGCGATCGGATTGTGCGCCTTATACAAAGAGGACCTAAAGCAATCCATAAACGTCGTGCGCCTTAAAAAAATAAGAGGACCTAAAGCAACGGGGAACATCGTTTGCCCGACGGAGTGTTACATATGTAATCCTAAGTAACAAGCGATGGTTCCAATAGTTCCTGAGTGAACTAGTGTTGAGAAATGATGGATGGATGGTACCGCATATGCATTTTCATAGAGTCGTTGTGTCGGTCTCTTTGCATTTGCATAAATCATGAATGGATTGGTTGTGTGAGAATTATGAATGTATGCATTATGTGTGGAAAATAATGAATGGATTGATTGTGTGTGGAATTGTGGATGAGATTGATGAGTTGATATATATATATATATATATATATATATATATATATATATATATATATATATATATATATATATATATATATATATATGTTGATGATATTCGTATTGTGCTTGGTTGATATACTTTATGTTGTTGTGTTTGAATTCTGGTATAAGTTGTGGTGAGAATATTTTATATGTGTATTTTTGTGTTAAATATATAATTGTATGCAATTGTATTATGATTGTGTTTCTCACCCTTCTGCTGTTTTAAATGCTCTACAAGGCATTGTAGATTAGATGCTGGAGGTCTTTTTGTGAAGCTTAAATCTTCATTCTTTTGTCGGCCGACTCTGATATGTAGCACCGGGTAGTCGGGGAGATCGAGTGTGATTATTTTGTATTATGTATGTATGTATCTTTTGGATTGTACACGTATGGTGTTGTATATGACAGACAAATCCTTTATGTGATATATATATATATATATATATATATATATATATATATATATATATATATATATATATGAGATTCAGTACAAATTTTCCGCTTTTATTCTGTATCTGAATTGTGGGTGTTAGGAACTAAGTTCCTTTATTATGTGCTACCTGAATTGTTGCATATCTATATGAGCAGGTGTATGTGTATTTGTTTCAATTGATGTGACCCCTCGGTCTATGCCGTGAATGTTTTAAATATACTCTGATGAAATTTTGAATTTTATTTATCGCTTTAATAGCTTGGGGGTATAGATTAGGGGTGTTACATTAAGTGGTATTAGAGCCAATTCGTGTCAGTTTGTGTCAGTCCTTGTTGGTCTTTGTGGTTAGGTGAGCTGTTTGTTTAACCATAGTTGCTGTTATTGGAAATGAGCAGAATATTGCTGGTAGGAATGACGCTGCTTTGGCTGCTGCTATTCAAGCTATGGCTCGGGCTGTGCAGGGTGCACCTAATGATGCGGGTAATGATGAGTTCAGGAAGAACAAACTGCCTGTCTTTAAAGGAAGATATGATCCTGATGGTGCTCAAATTTGGCTTAAAGAGATTGAAAGGATCTTCCGAGTGATGGATTGTGCTGAGGATCAGAAGGTGAGACTGGGTACTCACATGTTGCTGGAAGAAGCTGATGATTGGTGGGTTAGTACACGTCATGTGTTGGAAGCTGTAGAGGAAGAGATCACTTGGGCCGTGTTTAGCATTTAGTTTGTGAGGAGGTATTTTCCTGAAGATGTAAGAGGAAAGAAGGAAATTGAGTTCTTGGAGTTGAAACAAGGTAGTATGTCTGTTGTTGATTATACTGCTAAGTTTGTGGAGCTTATGCAGTTTTATCCACATTATGCAGAAGCGACTGCGGAGTTTTCTAAGTGTGTGAAGTTTGAGAACGGGTTGCATCCTGAGATAAAGCAGGCAATTGGTTATCAACGGATTAGGAGGTTTTTAGATCTGGTGGACTGTTGTAGGATTTTTAAGGAGGATAGTAAGGCTCGTTCTACTCACTATAAGAGTGTGAGCGAGAGGAAAGGGAAACAACCGTTTCGTAGTGGTCCGTATGTGACACCGGCTGATAAGGGTAAACAAAGAGGTAATTTTGAGAGATGGCCAAGTGGGGGCGGAATGTCTAATTCTCTAAGATGTTTTAGGTGTGGTGAATTAGGACATCGCCAGTTTGAATGAAGGAAAGATATGAGGAAGTGTTCTAATTGTGGGGGTTTGGGACATGTTACAGTTGAGTGCGAGAGGAAGAATGTGACAAAGTGATTTAACTGTGGTGAACCTGGTCATATTAGTACAAAGTGTCTGAAACCGAAGCAAGCTCCAGCTGGTGGGAAAGTTTTTGCCTTGGCGGGAACTCAGACTACAAGTGCAGACCGTCTAATCAGAGGTACTTGTTTTATTAATAGTACGCCTTTAGTTGCTATTATTGATACCGGAGCGACTCATTCGTTTATTTCGTCTGAGTGCGCGAAGCGTTTGAATCTTGTGTTGTCTTCGATGGGTGGAGAGATGGTTATTGATACTACAGCAATGGGGTCAGTAACTACTTCTTTGGTTTGTTTAAGTTGTCCTTTGACCATTTATGGTAAAGACTTTGAGATGGATTTGGTGTGTTTACCGTTGGAGGGTTTAGATGTGGTTCTGGGAATGAATTGGTTGCAGTTTAATCGGGTTCATATTGATTGTTATCATAAGTTAGTAAGGTTTCCTTCTCTTGAGGAAGACGAAGACTCGAGTTTCTTATCTACCAAAGAGTTGAAGAAACTTTTGGCGGAGGAAGCTCAGTTGTTTGGGTTGTTTGCATCGTTGACTGTGGATAGTCAAATTTCACTTGATTTGTTTCCTATGGTGTGTGAATTTCCGGAAGTGTTTCTTGAGGATATTTCGGACTTGCCGCCAGAGAGAGAGGTGGAGTTTTCTATAGATCTAGTTCTTGGTACTAGACCTGTATCGATGGCGCTATATCGAATGTCGGCATCTAAGTTGGTTGAGCTAAAGAAGTAGTTGAATGAATTATTGGAAAAGAGGTTTGTGAGGCCAAGTGTGTCGCCTTGGGGTGTTCCAATTTTGTTGGTGAAAAAGAAAGATGGAAGTATGCGATTGTGTATTGATTATCGCCAGTTGAATAAGGTGATGATTAAGAATAAGTATCCTCTTTCGAGAATTGATGATCTGATGGATCAGTTGGTAGGTGCGTGTGTGTTTAGTAATATTGACTTGAGGTCGGGGTATCATCAGATAAGGGTGAAAGAGGAAGTTATTCAGAAGACGGCTTTTAGGACACGGTACGGTCATTACGAATATTTTGTGATGCCGTTCGGGGTTTCTAATGTGCCAGGTGTGTTTATGGAGTACATGAATTGTATTTTCCACAGCATTTGGATCGTTTTGTTGTTGTGTTTATTGATGATATCTTGGTTCATTCTAAGTCTCGGGAGGAACATGCAGAGCATTTGCGCATTGTGTTGCAGGTTTTGAAGGAAAAGAAACTTTTTGCCAAGTTGTGGAAGTGTGAATTCTGGTTGTCGGAAGTGAGTTTTCTTGGTCACGTGATTTCAGGTAACGGTATTGCTGTGGATCCATCTAAAGTAGAAGCAGTTCTACAATGGGAGGCTCCGAGATCTGTTACCGAAATTTGAAGCTTTTTGGGATTAGCCGAATATTATCGAAGGTTCATTGAAGGTTTTTCTAAGTTAGCACTTCCATTGACCCAATTGACTTGTAAAGGTCAAGCGTTCATTTAGGATATTCGGTGTGAGGAAAGTTTTAGTGAGCTGAAGAGAAGATTGACGACAGCTCCGATTTTGATTTTGCCGAATCCTATGGAACAATTTGTGGTGTATTGTGATGTGTCTTTGATTGGGATAGGTGGAGTGTTGATGCAAGAAGGTAAGATTGTAGCTTATGCTTCGAGGCAATTGAGAGTGCATGAGAAAAATTATCCTACTCATGATCTTGAATTAACGGCTGTGGTTTTTGTGTTGAAGATTTGGAGGCATTATCTCTACGGTGCAAGATTCGAAGTCTTTAGTGATCATAAAAGTTTTAAATATTTGTTTGATTAGAAAGAGTTGAATATGAGGCAACGTAGATGGTTGGAATTTTTGAAGGACTATGACTTTAGCTTGAATTACCATCCTGGTAAAGCTAATGTGGTAGCCGATGCGTTGAGTCAGAAATCATTGCATATGTCAACTTTGATGGTTAAGGAGTGGGAACTTTTGGAATCGTTTAGGGATTTGAGTTTGGTGTGTGAATTGATGTCGGTTAGTGGTAGGCTTGGTATGTTGAAGGTTACTAATGATTTTCTGTTGACCGTTAGCGAGAAACAGAAATTGGATGTGAAATTTGTGGATTTGATGACGGTTGGGGATAAAAGTGAAAATGAGGAATTTAAAGTGGATAGTAATGGTGTTTTAAGGTTCCAAGGTAGAATTTGTATTCCTGATGATGCGGAGTTGAAAAGGATGATTTTGGAGGAAGGACATCGGAGTAATTTGAGTATACATCCGGGAGCTAACAAGATGTATCAAGATTTGAAGAAGATTTTCTGGTGGTCCGGGTTAAAGAGAGATGTGGCTCAGTTTGTGTATTCGTGTTTGACGTGTCAGAAGTCGAAGGTAGAACATCTGAAGCCTAGTGGTTTGTTGCACCCGTTGGATATTCTTGAGTGGAAATGGGATAACATTTTTATGGACTTTGTGACGGGGTTGCCGAACACTCAGCGAGGACATAATGCGATTTGGGTGGTTGTGGATAGGCTGACTAAATCGACTCATTTCATTCCGATTGACATCAGTTTTTCTTTGGAGAGGCTGGCAGAGATTTATATCAGTGTGATTGTGAAATTGCATGGGGTTCCATTGAGCATTGTTTCAGATCGAGATCCGAGGTTTACTTCCATATTTTGGGAAAGTTTACAAAAGCCGTTGGGTTCTAAATTGAGATTAAGTTCGGCTTATCATCCGCAAACGGATGGGCAGACGGAGAGAACGATTCAGTCGTTGGAAGACTTGTTGAGGGCTTGTGTTCTTGAACAAGGTGGTGCGTGGGATAGTTATCTTGCGTTGATTAAATTCACGTATAACAACAGTTTCCATTCTAGTATTGGAATGGCACCGTTTGAAGCATTGTATGGACGATGATGTCGAACACCGTTGTGTTGGCACGGATCTGGTGAGAGTGCGGTGGTTGGACCGGAGTTAGTGCAACAGACTACAGATAAGGTGAGACTTATTCGTGAGAAAATGAAGGCTTCTCAGAGTAGACAAAAGAGTTATCATGATCGAAGGAGGAAAGATCTTGAGTTTCAAGAGGGCGATCATGTATTTTTTAGGGTTACGCCGGTGACGGGTGTTGGTCGTGCATTGAAGTCGAAGAAGCTTACTTCTCGGTTTATTGGTCCTTACCAGATATCCGCGAGAGTTGGTGTCGTGGCTTATAGGGTGGCGTTGCCGCCGAGTCTGTCGAATTTGCATGATGTGTTTCATGTTTCATAGCTTCGGAAGTATGTTCCAGATCCGTCGCATGTGATTCTGATGGACGAGGTTGAGGTAAGGGAGAACCTTATGGTTGAGGCATTACCAGTTAGGATTTTGGATCGCGAGTTGAAGCGGTTAAGAGGCAAGGATATTGCACTTGTGAAAGTGACGTGGGGAGGCGCTGCTGAGGGAAATTTGACTTGGGAGTTGGAGAGTTGGATGCGGGAGTCGTATCCAGAGTTGTTCGTCTCAAGTAATATTTTCGAGGACGAAAATTTCTAAGTGGGGGAGAGTTGTAACGCCCCAGTTTTGGTTATTTTTATTTAATTGAGTCGTTTTGATTATTTTATTATTATATTATTTTATTTATGACTTTTATGTGAAAACATGTTATTTTTCATCGAGATTATCGCGTTTTGGGAGCGTTTGCGAGATATTTGAGTGTAGGGGTATTTTGGTCTTTTGGTTGGGTAGATATTATATTTTTCATATGAATAGAAATAGAAAGAGAGAAAATAGAAAGGAAAGAAAAAGAAGAGAAGAAAAAGAGGAAGAAAGAAAAGAGAAAGAAAAGGAGAAAAAGAGAAAACTTGGAAATCTAGGAACCGATTCAACCGACTTTTCAAACGCGATTTAATCGGGTAAGGGTGTGAAACTCGATTATACTATGCTTGTGTATGATTATGTATGTTTGTGTGGAAGTTTTATTGGTTTTTAGATATAGGTCAAAATGTGATAAACGATAGAAATCGATGTTTTCACGGTTGGAAATTTGTGTAAACGCGGTAGACTACTTGTTACCATGATTAGATTATGTTCTGATTGTTATATGTTGATTTGGAAGTGTTTTGGTGGTGAAAATATAGGTTTAGGTTAGGTAACAGCGCTGCTAGGTTTTTTGGCTTTCGTAGGTTAGCACTGCGAATCCCCTAGCGAAGGGGAAAGCGAGCATTCGCTGGCTATTCGCACTGCGAATGTGAGGGTGAGCTTTCGCCAGAGGTTTACACTGCGAACTTTGTGTTATTTTGTGTTGTTTTCTTTCTGCCACTGTTCGCTCGGGAACTCGCACTGCGAATGGGGAAGCGAGCATTCGCTGGCTGTTCGCACTGCGAACGTTAGGAATTTTCTAGGCTATTTTCCTTTCTGACTTGGTTCGCTGGGACATTCGCACTGCGAATGAAGAAGCGAAGGACTCGCTAGGAGCTTCGCAATGCGAATGTGACTGTTTTCCCCAATTTGTTTTCTTTACAACTTTTGATCCGTGAGCCGGTTTGAGGCGCGGTTTGGTGCGTTGGAAAGCTTTTGGTATGGTCTTTCTTATATTATTGGTTTTGAGATTAATGGCCGATTTATTTATGTCGGGGATTGGAATGGTGTCGGTTTGTCAACTTGTACTATGGTAAGGGTGTGTAGTTGATGTGTATTATGCAATGTGTTGTTGATATGGGTATTGTATGACTTGTGTGCTGTTGTGTGATGAAAATGCATGTGATAAATGTTGTGATGATGATTTGTGGCCTAAGGGCGAGAAAATGCGATGTGTGATATTTGATGATATATGCATGTGTATGGAAGTTGTATATGTGTGCATTTGAATGTCACGAGTCATTGTATGCCAAGCATCATGTTATGCATGTTGGTGATGTCGTATGCCCTAGTGTGTGTGAGTGACGAAACGGTTCCAGAGGGAATCCGCTATAACATCGTGCGCCTTATACAAAGAGGACCTAAAGCGATGATTATAGACGATCGTGCGCCTTATACAAAGAGGACCTAAAGCGATCGGATTGTGCGCCTTATACAAAGAGGACCTAAAGCAATCCATAAACGTCGTGCGCCTTAAAAAAATAAGAGGACCTATAACAACGGGGAACATCGTTTGCCCGACGGGGTGTTACATGAGTAATCCTAAGTAACAAGCGATGGTTCCAATAGTTCTCGAGTGAACTAGTGTTGAGAAATGATGGATGGATGGTACCGCATTTGCATTTGCATAGAGTCGTTGTGTCGTTCTCTTTGCATTTGCATAAATCATGAACGGATTGATTGTGTGAGAATCGTGAATGTATGCATTATGTGTGGAAAATAATGAATGGATTGATTGTGTGTGGAATTGTGGATGAGATTGATGATATATATGTTGATGATATTTGTATTGTGCTTGGTTGATATACTTTGTGTTGTTGTGTTTGAATTCTGGTATAAGTTGTGGTGAGAATATTTTATATGTGTATTTTTGTGTTAAATATATAATTGTATGCAATTGTATTATGATTGTGTTTCTCACCCTTCTGCTGTTTTAAATGCTCTACGAGGCATTGCAGATTAGATGCTGGCGGTCTTTTTGTGAAGCTTAGGTCTTCATTTTTTGTCGGTCGGCTCTGATATGTAGCACCGGGTAGTCGGGGAGATCGAGTGTGATTATTTTGTATTATGTATATATGTATCTTTTGGATTGTACACGTATGATGTTGTATATGACAGACAAATCCTTTATGTGATATATATATATGAGATTCAGTACAGATTTTCCGCTTTTATTCTGTATCTAAATTGTGGGTGTTAGGAACTAAGTTCCTTTATTATGTGCTACTTGAATTGTTGCATATCTATATGAGCAGGTGTATGTGTATTTGTTTCAATTGATGTGACCCCTCGGTCTATGCCGTGAATGTTTTAAATATACTCTGATGAAATTTTGAATTTTATTTATCGCTTTAATAGCTTGGGGGTATAGATTAGGGGTGTTACACATTGTTGACGATACTGCCCCAATTCCATGGATCCACTCCCGTCCCAACAACAGATTGAAATTTGCTTTTGATTTGATGACCATGAAGAATGTCAGCCTGTTGGTTGTACCCACTGCCAAGTCCACTTGGACAACCCCCAGGATGTTACTGGTCTTGCCTTCATAGTTGGACAACACCATGTTATGCTGTCGGAGGCCAGCCTCCATTTTTCCAATTTTCTTAAACAGATTGTGAGGCATTAGGTTCACAGTCGCTCCACCATCCACAAACACCTTGTTGACAGACACCCCATCAACTTTCTCCTTTATGAATAACGGCTTCAAATGGTACATCATCCAAGGGCTAGGACGTTCAAACATAGCTGTTTGTTCTTCTACCACACCACTGTTCATTACATAATAACATAGCAGCTTGTCATCCGCATTTTCACCAGAAACGAAATCTTCCTCAGTCTCAGAGATTTCAGACACCACGTCATACTCAGCTGGTAGGACCGACATGATACCACAATTTACCATGAAATCTTCACCATAGGTGTCATCGTTGGTGTCTTCGTCAAAATCTCCCTCAGGTGATGGATCATATTCTTCATCTGACTGCGGGGAGTATTTTGGCTCTTCTTCATCCGACTAAGGAGTATACTCTGGCTCTTTCTTGCTTTTCGTCAGCGAAGTACACTTTGAATTTTGGGTCGACACCATTTCCTTCTCCCCAGATGCGTTCACAGTTACTACCATGGTTTGGTTTGTCGCCACTTTGTTCTTTTCTACCCATCTTCCTCTTGGGAATTGGCGTTTTTGTCCAGACGTTCCGACAGGCTTTACTTTTGAAGTCGTAGCCTCCCTTTCAGCCTTCTTAATGCGCTGATAGTGCCTCCACTTGGTCCTAGTCATAAGGTTTTTTCCTTTGTAGTTAGGTGACACCCTATATCCTGCCGGTTCGACCCCCTTATCGGCAACATTCGCCTCTTTTTCCAAATCGAGAGCCTTCCACTTTGGCCTTTTGCTCCTTTTCTGGCTCACTGGTGCCATCCATCTTTCCTGTGGGGAGTCTGATGGAGGCACAAAAGTTTTAGGCCTTGCTCCTTGGAACAACTTTTTGTACTCCTCATTTCGACGAGGGACCCCGCCCCTGTCGAACACAAACCTTGGGACAGGTGGCTTGCTCTCTGGCAGCACTTCTCTCTTGCTTGCCTCATACTTCTCAGCAGCTTTCTCATCGAATACAGCGTTGCATCTGGGGCATAGTGCGGCTTTTGACCCGCTTATCCTGCACTTTTCCTGAAAATCTTCCAAACTTTCGCCAGCCTGGGGGTACACTGCTTCAAGTCTGTCCTCCGCTTTCTTGTCAAAACCTTCATTAGTTTCGACCATCATGCATTCTACCACTTCAGCCATTTGTGGCTTGTTGAGGCCCTCAGTAGCTTCGACCATCATACATTCGTACACTTCTGAATACAAAGCCTCTTCAACCTTCAGTGGGTCGGTGTCAACCTGCATCTTTGGCTTCTCGCCAAATTGGAGCCGACCCTCCTTCAAAGCCTTCTGCACCAAATCCCTGAAAAGAACACATTGAGCTGTTTTATGACCAAGGAAATTATGAAACTTACAAAATCCCCTCTTTCTCTTTTGTTCTAGAGGGGGATCTTTCAAACCAGGCGGAATAATTATTTGACCATCTTTAACCAGTAAATCAAATATTTCATCACATTTGGAAACATCAAAAGTATAAGTTTTAGCGACGTATTTATTCGTCTTGTTAGTTTCGGCGGGATTTTTCCCGTTCGACAATTTCAACAGCTTGCATGCATAGGGAGGTCCTGGCTTAAGTTCAGCCACGCGGATCTCACTTTCGTCGATGAACTCTTCCTCGTCGGACGAGTATTCGTCAGCAGCCACATAGGATACTTTTTCTTTTTTACGATATCTGTAAGGTTGGGCTTTCTCAGCTTTCAATCGTTCGACCTGGCGAACCCGGTCAGCCAGTTGTGCCATATCCCTAAGATATTGCATGTCTAACTTCTTCCTGATTGAATAGTCCAGGCCACCGGCAGCCATTTCGACTAATTCGTGCTCAGGGACCTGAGTAAAGCACCGTGCTTTCAAAAGCCTAAGCCTATTCCAGTACTGGTATACTGACTCTGTGGCCTTGTGCTTGACGTTTGCCAACTCTTTCAGACTTATTTTCGACTGTCCCATATAAAATTGTTCGTGAAACAGTCTCTCCAATTGTGCCCACGTATGGATGGACTGAGGGGGCAACGTAGTAAACCACGTGAAGGCATTTTTCGTGAGGGAACTTGGGAAATATTTCATTTTCAAGTCCTCATTGTTCGCTATATCGCCTGCTTCGGTTTGATATCGAGCAACGTGTTCGACAGTGGATTCTTCCGTTTCCCCATCGAACTTGGTAAATTTTGGCACTTTTCACCCCCTGGGTAATTCTGTTTGTAATACGAAGTCTGGTAATGGAGATGTATATGTTGGTTGTCGAAGGCCGGGGTTCGCCCCATTACGGACCATAATACATTCGACTACGGCCTCCAAGTTATGTTCTCCCGCCAAGGCGTCCTGTCGAACCTGTTTGACAACAAAATCTGGATCTTGGTTCCTATGGATAATCACAGCAGGCCTTTGAACCCTCCTAGGAACCTCTTTGAACTAACGGGGTTGCTCTATAGTTTCTTCGAAGACTTCAACCTGACGAAGGGGCGTCTCCGGTGGGGTCTGTCGACCCTGAGCCCTAGTAGCGCCTAAGAAGTCACCGATTCGTTTCATTTGAGTCGCCAGTTGTTGGTAACTCTATGTTGACTCTTGTATCAGTGGTCTCAATATGGTACCCATCTGTTGAGTCAACATGTGGACCATCTCATGATTACTCTCATCCATCTGTTGCCTCATGACCGCGACGGAACTAGAGGTAAAGGTCGGTATGGATTGGGAGAAAAGGTTAAAACCTGGGGGTCGAACAATCTGGTTTGACATGTGTCCTGTCCCCTAATAAGTTGAAAATGCTGGGGACGAACTCTCCCCAAATAAATGGCCGCTAGAGTGCAAACTTGACATGAACTCCGTTGGCATCCCGTATGATCTAGGCATAGGCATGGTGATACTAGGCATATACTGCCCCGTAGTCCCTGCCATTATTGATTTCGGGTCATTTCGACGCGGTGTTGCGATTGGTCCGCTAGGAGTGGTTGACACCGCTGACACGGTACCAAAGCCAACATCAGTTGTCTGTGTTCCCACCGTACTTCCCGTCGGAGACGGTTCTTCGTTTGGTTGTGGTATTACCATCTTACCACTACGCAAAAACATATACTCAATTCACACGGGTCCCACCGGGCATGCCACTTTGTTCGCAGATGCGAACAACCGCTGGCCTTCCGTTGCAGGTTCGCTCGCGGGATCGGGCACACAAATCCCAGAACAAGGAATTGGAAGCGTACGTTTATGCTGCGTTTGAGTTTTTCGATTTATTTAGTGCAAGTTGTCACTCTGAAGTGACTTTGGTGACGCAAAGAGTTTCCTAACGATCCCTAGTTTGGATACAAAGCGAAGAAACAAAGAAAAGAAAAGCTGAGCAAAAACAAAAGGGCAATAATTTAAATTAGATGCTGAAAGTAAATTGCATTAAGTAAATTTGGACGCAATTGTACATTTTCGCGGGAGTGAACTCGTTTCACTCTAAGCTTGGTACTTTGAGTGTTTTCCCTTTACAATATGAAAAAATGCAACCTTTGAAAATGAAAAGTACAGTGCCTTATATAGGCCTAGAATGTAATTGTCTGTCTACCCAAATGTCTTCTGAAGCTGACACGTGGCACCCCACTTTCTTTTCAACTTCCCATAGTCTTGGAAGTTTCAAACTTTTCCCGCCTAATCATTTATCCTTGAAGTTGGGATCAGCTCTTCGCCTTATTTTCCTCCGACGCCGAGGCTTGTCGCCGTCTCTCCGACGCGTCTCTCTGCTGGTGTTGAATCGACACCTTGATGTTCCTTTTGTGCCGACGCATTATGGGAATCCTCGTTTCCCACCTATGGTCGAAATCCCGTGTCAACACTCGCTTACAATCAAATCCTCTTCACCACAGATGATGACAAGCTGATCATCAAACATGAACTTCAACTTCTGATGTAAAGTGGAGGTAACTTCCCCTGCCGCGTGGATCCACGGACTACCCAGTAAGCAACTATAAGCTGGATTGATATCCATCACCTGGAAGGTAATGGTGAACAAATGCGGCCCAATATTGATGGGTAAGTCCACTTCTCCAATGACTTGCCTTCGAGACCCGTCAAAGTCTCTGATAACTAAGGCACTTAGTCTCATCTCGTTTCCTTCCACTGGTAATTGACTCAATGTGCCCTTAGGCATCACATTGAGGGAAGAACTGGTATCCATTAGAACACGAGATAACAGGATGTTTGTGCAGGTTACAGATATGTGATGCGATTTGTTGGGCAGTTCCTTCAGGAGGCAATTCTGATTCATTAAAGCCCAAATACCGACTTGCAATTATGTTGGCCACTACATCATCGAACTCGACGACGGATATATCATGCATAACGTGAGTACTGTTCAAGACTTTCAACAAAGCTGATCTGTGCGCAGGTGAACTCATAAGTTGGGACAAAATCAAGATCCTCGAGGGAGTTTGCCCTAGCCGATCCACGATCTTAAAGTCACTTTTCTTAATCAACTTAAGGAACTCTTAATCATCAAGGGTCTCTTTGCTCTTTGAAACATCCTCAGACGGGATAGTCAGTACTAGAATGGCAGTAGATGCCCCAGGGGTTACAGATGCAGGCGTTTCCTTAGGAGGAACAACGGTTGGAACTTGAACAGGCTTTGTAGTAACCTTCAGAGCAAACACTCGTCCACTATGAGTCATACCTCCAGCGGCTGTAACATTCACGATCTCAGATTCGGCGAACCTTATCTCTTAACCTCCAGAAAACACAGTAGACCCATATTTCCACGGTACCTCCTTAGAATTCTGATACGGAAACGACTTCGGCGGGCAAACAACGATGGGTTGCACCTTCTTCTGCTTAGGGGATTCCACAGGAACTTTCCTATAGACGATGGTGAACGGCTCTATGGCAGCAACTTCCTCAATAGGTTTAGATCTGGAAAATTGCACCTCGCCACGGTTCATCAAAATCTGAACACAACCCTTCAGCCTTCGACACTAGTTAGGATTATCGTCACAAATCTGACACTTACCATGCAATCCTTTCAACAGCCCGTGGTCATTCAATTTCTTGAAAACCACAGTCATCGGGGTCTTTACCTCGTCAACATCCATGATCAATTCAGCCCTTAGATTATCATCAATCATATTAACTACAGGTCCATTGTGATTGGGTAATGGATTATTCTGAATGTTAGGTCCTTCCTCAACAAAATTCAGAACCTTCTTATCGATGAGTTCCCGCACTTTGGTTTTAAAAACAAAGCAATCCTCTGTTGCATGTCCTATGTATCCAGCATGATAAGTACATGATGCATTTGGATAATGCTTTGGGCCAAATGGAGGAATTGCAAGCGCAATCTATTTGGGGACAATTGCCCCTTGGTGAACCAAGTAAGGAAACAATTCGGTGTACGACGCTGGAATCCTGTCGAAATTCAGACGCTTACGGTTTCCTTGACTTTTATTTCTCTGACGGTTCTGATTCTGCTGATTTTTGTTGTTCTGTTGATTCTGTTGCTGATTCGGAGCATTCTTAACTGGTTGTTGCGGATGATACTGATATGGAGGTTGTTGATACTGTGCAGCAGCAATGTATGGATATGGATAAAATGGCATGGGAGCCATGGGAGCTTGATACTAAGGAGAAACTTGAGCTGTCACAGTGTTGGCTTCACCTTCCTTTCTCTTGGATTGGCTGTTTTGCGATTTTCTAGTGGTCGACTGCTGGGAAGCAGCTCCAGGAATCTTTCCAGTCTTCAAACCGTTTTCAATCCGTTCACCAATCGTTACAACATCAGCGAAGTTCGATGAAGAACTACCCACCATTTTCTCATAGTAAGATCCTTGTAAGGTACCCATAAAGATGTCAACCAACTCATTGTCAGAGAGAGCCGGTCGTATACCCCATCTTTGTGCATACTCCTTGAATGTTTCAGCTGAGCGCTGCGACTGATTCTACAACTGCAATCTGGTAGGTGCCAGATCAAGGTTATATTTATATTGCTTCACGAATGCTTCAGACAAATCCCTCCAAGTACGGATTTTGCTGCGCTCCAAGCCCATGTACCAATCTAATGAAGCACCAGACAAACTATCTTGAAAATAATGAACGAGCAATTCATCATTATCAATATGGGATGCCATCTTCCTGCAGTACATAGTGATGTGACTACGCGGACAACTTAAACCTTTATATTTTGGCAAATCAGGTATCTTGAATTTCTGCGGCAGCACCACATTTGGAACCAAACACAGATCTTTGACTGACAAGAATCTGGGGATTTGGCAGCTGAGAAGCGGCCGGAGCATTCACTTGAGGAGTAGCAAACTGAGAGGGATACACCAAACCTGGATTAATCATCTGACCAACATTCTGACCCATCGGAACACCATACAAATAATTTGGAGGAGGTACCATAGCAGATGAAGAAGATGCCCCAGATAGAACATCCCAGGATGAACAGTAGTTTGAGCAACTTGAGATGAAACCGGAACATGAATAGGAGGACCTCTATACATATGCTCTTCTTCATCAGGAGTTTTAGTGTCAGCCAATTCGGCATATTGATGAGTTTGAGCCTGAAGATTATCAGGATCATCATTCACCACTTGAGGCGGGACTGGAGTAGGCATGACCCATGGATATGCGGCAGCATTCCTATTAGGCATGGGCGTAACAAAAGGCTGATATGTCATGAAGGCACTACCATTACTTGCAAGCTAAGGATTGTAATTCGGAGGTATGCCCCAAGGAAAACCAGCGGGCATTTGATTCAAACCGAACTGAGAATTTGTCGGATGAACAACAGGCTGATTCACAGGCTCAACTGGCACTTCAACAATAGCAGGAGAAGGAACAACAACAGCAGGAGTAGTCGTAACAACATGAGGAATAGTCACAACAGGAGTGACAACAATTGCATCAGTAGAGGTTGCAACAACAGTGGTAGCAGCAACGGCGTCCCTTTGAGCACGAAGGAGTTCCATGATTACGTCTATGTTCGTCTGAAACTGATCCATCCAACCTTGAAATTGGGGCGAGGTTTCCTTATAAGCAGCATTCTCAGCTTCGAAGTCTGCCATGATTTTGGATTTGTTTGAGCGAGTAAAATGCCGATGTCGAGTAGTCGTATTGCTACAAGGAAGGCGAACAAGGATAAGCAACGGTTTTAAATGAAGGGACGTGCATATGTGTGCAAATGAATGTATGATATGCATGCAAAAATAAAGTTTTAAATTCCAGGAATTCTTAAACTTATCTTTGTTGACAATAATCATAAAGCATACAAGTAAAGGCACAAAAGATAGAGTGAGCAAGAATCTTCATTCATTTAGCAATAAAGGAAAGAAGCAATAAGTCGAATACAAGTCAAATATCTTCCTTTTGGGTGACAACAAAATCCGCACGGATCCTATCAAATACCACCCTAGATACAGACAAGAAATGGAAAACAGCCCAAGGAAGCTGGTGTGGCAATGCATCAGCATATACATCCCTCAACAATCCGGGTAGGTCCTCCAATGCATGCTCAGCAAATCTGGCTAGATGGCCATGCCTCTCACTCCAATACTTCGCATCCTTCATGAGGTTACGCAGCAACGAATAATTAGGTCCCTGAAGCATGTCCTGAAGAAAGGCCTCTTTCTGGTTCAGGAGGTTCTGTAGATGACGACTTTGATGCTCCTAATGAGTGCTTTCTGTGTTGAGCTGACTAATCTGCTCTTGGCTCTGATGTGCTTGATCTTGCAGCTTTTGAATCTCACCGAAGACTTTGTCTAGTTGGGTTTTACATTGAGAAAAGTCCTTGGCTAACTGATTAGCACGGTCTTGTTCACTTTGCCACTTTGTCTTGAACTCGGATAACTTCCCTCGAAGCTCTTCAAGTTACTTGTTGTAGCTCAGCTCCTCTTTGTAGGCTTGATAATGAGCATCAACGAGTTGTCTCTTCTTTGAAGCAAGTCCCTCATAGGTGCTCTTAAAAGCATCACCCACCTTCCTACGCTTGTTCTGTTCAACCTCCACCTCTTTGAGCATGCGCTCGCACTTCTGATGGAGCTTAATCTGCAGGCTATCCTTCTCGGAAGTGACTCTATCAAGGTTGAGACGAATATCAGCGTTCTCCTTCTTCAACTTCTCAACAATCATCTTGAGTTGATTGACCTCAGACGGAGGAACAATGGCAAATTCAGGAAGCTTGGCATTCATGGAAGGCTCAGGAGAGAATGTCAATAAGATCTCTTTGACACGCTCTTTGACCCAAAGTGTGTAAGCTTCCTTGGCTACGCAATTCTTCTTACCCAAATCGGCTCTTCCTTCGAGATATATCTGAGTCCAAGTAGCACTGAACCTCTTCAACAAACCCATGTCATCAACCCCTTCATGAAAAATGAACACCTCCACTACCTCAGGATCAGGCTTGGCAACCATAGGGTATCCCAACTGTCGGAAGGCCATTCTCGGATTGTAGTTAATTCCACCCTTTGTACCCAAGAGAGGCACATTAGGGAATTTCCCACAATAGAGAATGATCGGAATGTCGTCGAAGACTCGAGAATACCAAGAAATATCATCAGCAGTAAGAGACATGATTCGCTGAGACCACTTGAGATTACCCTTATTCTCAACAAAGGGACCCTTCCGTGGAAGGTGAGACATGAACCATCGGTACAACAAAGGAGCACAACAGAAAATGGTTCCCTTCTTCTTTTCATTCCTGGAATGAATATAATGATAGGTGTCAGCAAGAAGTGTCAGAACAGGGTTCCTGGACAAGAAGATACTGATGGCAGCCTGATCTAATAAATTCTCCATGTTTGGAAACAAGACAATCCCATATATCAGCAGAGCAAGAACACGTTGAAAGCCTTCCAGTTTCCATCTTTGGCAAAAGAAGTGGCCTTGTCAACCAAGAATTTCTAAGCAAACCCTCGAATACCTTTCCCTTTGACCTTGAGATTATCCTCCACATCCTTCTTACTAATGCAAAGCGCATCAGCAATAAGATGAAACTTCGGACAACCGCTAGTGTAGACATACGGAACCTGCTTCTTGATCTCAACCCCCAGAATATAAGCATACTCCTCAAGTGTAGGTGATAGTTGATAATCCTGAAATGTGAAGCACCTATATGGCGGGTCGTAGAACTGAACCAGAGTGTGAATAGCAGTGATGTTGACTTCAGTGTTGAGGATGGTCAACTGATTACCATAAGTACCTATGAAAACCCCTCTGTGATCTCCACCCAAAAATGATGCCAAACCTCTCAAAATACCCAACTTAGGCTCCACGAACTTGAAACTGAAGATGCCACGACACCCAGTACTCATCTCTATGATAATGCCAACAAAAGATAACTCCTCGAAAACCTGGAAATGCACATGCAAAAATTAACTTACATGATTAAATGACATGCAACACAACAAGAAGCCAGCACCGCCCGAATAATCAAGTCTGAACAGTCTGGATATCTGTATATAATTCTGTGTCGGTGCACCATAATCTGATGTGTCGGTGAAGAAATATGGCATGCGTGAGAGAACAAAGGTATTAAGTGGCTTGTTTTCCTGCAAAACCCATCCCCCTCACAGGTGTGATCTAGACACAACAAGGTGGTCCCTAGAAAACCCCCCGCCGTAGTGAATTCTCACAGGACGGAAGTATTCTCAAACGAATCACGATCTGGGATGTGGGTCTCGTGATATCCCAACACGCAAAATGCAGGCCTCACGACTATCCATGTTCTATCCTATGTGTATACTAGGCCCGGTGTTAGGACCTTTCTCTCCAATAATATCTACCCATCCCAACAACAGCAGAAAATAGCAAATATCCAGAATATGCAGCATATGAAAATTCAAAGTAGTAAAGAAATGCGATAAATAAACATAAAGCTAAAGCATAAAGATAAATCGAGCAAAGCGCTAAAGATAAACACTCAAACAAGCAAGAAAAGCAAACAAAACTAGGCGAGACCCCAACTTGCGAGCAAGGACTCCCCAGCAGAGTCGCCAGCTGAAGATGGCTGGTTTACATCCTGAGTGAATCGCACACTCAAAGATAACACAGAGTCGCCACCGAACTTTATTTAGTCCTAAAGGACAGGGAAAGTATCGATAAAAACCAAGGGGAAGAGAAACGGGAACGGGGGTCGGTTATGCGAAAGGAAGGTACTAACACCTAATGCATCCGTCGTACTCGATGAGAACTATTTCGCTTGCTTCTAGGCCTGGATGGGTTATCTATCTAAAGGCTTCTAGCTAAAAGAAGGAGGAGAGAGAGAGAAAGGGGAAAAAGAAAAGAAAGAAAGTGGGTGCTCGCGGAGGATTGCGGCCCTCGTGCCTACGTACCCTCATAGTGCAATGAGGAAATCAGAACGTCATAGTTCATGGAACCAGGGGACATAAAGGAAAGAAGAAAGGGATAAGGAAGGAAAGGTGGAAGTGTGCTCGCCAAGACATCGTGTCTCGTGCCTACGTATCATACATTCGTAAGAATGCAAAATCAGAGCTTCTGTAGTTCGGGGAACCGAACGGAAAACAAAACAAGACGAAAACAGGGAGACGAAAGAAGTGGTGTCAAAACCAAGAGCAAGAGTGAAAGAAAAACTCTACTGGGGAAAACCAAACAGTAAGAGCGATTGCACAAGAGACTAGGAAAAGAAATGGTGTCAAAACTAAGAATAAAAGAAACTCCGCTGGGGATAACAAAGAGGATTGGTGTTGAAACCAAGAATGAAAGATCAAAGGGAATAGAAAGGGATCCGCTGGGGATTCAAATAAAGGGGTGGTGTCAAAACCAAGAGAAAAGGGAGACTCAGTATATTAACTGGCTGGCAGTGGTTAACCGAAGAAAGAGAGTAAGACCCTGGCGGGGAAAAGAACCTGGTGTCAACAGACAGACTGTGATAAACCAAGAGAGAGAATGCGGAACCAAGAGAAGGTGTTTGACTCTGAGGGGGCATCGGTATGTTAACTAATAAACAGTGGTTAATCGAAGAAGCAAGGATTGCAACTCTGTGGGGATAGAGAAGCATTGGTTCTAACAGAGAAAAATATAATTAACCAGAAGAACGGGTGTAGAACCGATCGAAGGTCGTAACCCAAAAGGGATGTTGGTAATGACTAAACAAACAGTAATCGACCAACGAATAAGGGTATTGAACCAAAAGAGGTTACTAGCCCAAGGGTGCAAGTATTCGAACCAATAAAGGTTGACAACTGCTGGGGATTCGGTTTTAACAGGAGAACTGTGATTAACGGAGAAAAATGAGTGATTAACCAAGAGAAGGTGATTAACTCAAAAAGGGCTTCAGTATTTTAACAGACAGGCTGTGGTTAACTGAAGAAAAAGGGTTATTAACCGAGAGAAGGTGATTAACCCAAGGAACTCGGTATGTTAACAGACAAACTGTGGTTAACTGACAAGGAGCGCAAACATTGGTGCCTTAACTGACAAACATTGATTAACCAACAAAGGGAGATGAACCAAAAGAAGGCTGCGAACTCCGCAGGGGATTCGGTTGTAACAAAAGTATTGTATTTAACCGAGGAAAGAGGAAAGAAACTCTCTAGGGGAATCAAAAGAACAATGATTGACCGTAAGAAAATAATAGGGTATTGAAACGAAGAAGGCTTGCTAACCCAATGCACAAAGGATCGTAACCAAGAAGGTGATTGATCAAGAGAGAAATTGAGAGAGATAGGAGTGATCAAGGATCACAAGAGATTGCAAAGGGAAAAGAGTGATCAAGGATCGACTCGACTGGGGAAAGAAAGCACATTACCGCTTGGAGATAGAGATGACTACGCCAAGCACAGGGTCATTCGTCCCCTACCTGAAGTAGTCAGAATGAGAGTAGGAATTCTCCATTCTCATTCCTTCTCTAACACACACAGGGTGTAATGCAGAAATTAAACCAGACGGTCCAACAGCTCCAAGTTGAGCAGTGCTCCCGTGCGGAACGGACAGCGTAACAGCTTCAACTTGTACAGTGCTCCGAAGTAGGGCGTATCGCGAAACTCCAACTCCACGAGGGATTGAGAGAGAAAAGCTCTAAAGGAAGCCCAAAGAGAAGAAAGGGGAAGATCAACCAATCGAAACATGGTTTCGATCAATTAATCAAAGGGAAAAGCCATGCCAACAATTTTCCAAAGAGGATGAAAAATCATTAAGGCAAAAGGTGTGCATTATTGATTATACAAGATTAAATTTTCTCAATCAGGAACAAACTTAATGCAAAGTAAGAATGAAATGCAAAAACAGTACCAAAAGAATATTAGTATGCATTGCAAACATGTTAACAAGTGATCAAAGGGAATACTAATTGTTCATGAACAAACATTGTCAAAGTTGGAAATAATCGATAAATGCAAAGTCGAGCATCGAAAATTGATAAGCATGCTTTGAACAGAAGTGAACAACACTCAAAATATCCACAAATATCAAGCACATTGATCCATGGAAGTTAGAAGAGGAAAGCATGTGAAACACACTTGAAAATGCAAGAACATGGTCTTTCTGTACAGTGGTAACCGGTTACTTGCTTGAAAACCTGCGTTTTTGGTGAAAATTGCACTGAGTAACCGGTTACTCACCACATGTTAACCGGTTACCACTGTGACAGTGGCAAAAAATACAGAAAACAGCTTTTCAAAAGTAGTTTTCAGCACATAATGACTCATGTCAAACACCACATGCTAGATCAAGAATTTGTGCACGAAAATTAAACTTGAAAACAGTAAATAAGCAGTGATAGAATCAATTAACATATCAAGATCATGGATCAAACAATGCAAAACCAATTCACACGCAAAATTATCGACTACATCGCGAATTATACGAAAATGCTCGAAATAGTAAAATTAGTGAGATCCACCAACCTACAAGGCGAAGGTGTGCCTTGGTAATTGTTGCAAAGTGTTCTTGATGCAGAAAATTAAAGAAAACCAGAGGAATCTTCAACTCGATGACGAAACGTGTCGAAATCGAGCAAAATACGATAAAGTTACAAAATGCGAATTTGAACCGATGAAACTTGCAGAAAATACTCAAGATTACTCCACAAACTGAAATAACTCCAGAAATCCAAGTAGAATTGCAAAATTGATGAAGGTTGAGCTCAAGAAATAATCACTTTTGATGTAAAAGTGATTATCCTTCAAAGTAGAAATGAGCTTTGGTGAGATATTGGAAGAAAATTGAGATGAAGATGAAGATGTAGCAGAAAAAATCAGAGAGAATGTGAGAGAATTGAGAGTGAATTGTGAAAAATGGTTGAAGGTCCTTGAAAATGAGTGAAGGTGAGTTTATATAGACTTTAGGTTTGGAGTGTGAGAGGTTTTGAATTTGGTTTGGAATTAGCTTTGGGTTTGGAGCTAGGTTAGGAGTTAGTTGGACTTGACTCACCGAGTCAAGGCGGTTAACTCGGTTAGTTAGAACCAACTCAGTAACAATCCGAAGGTGAATTCCAACATCTGAAGATCCACATTACTTGGAAAACAATGAACATGGTGCACTTTATTTGAAGTGGAGCATTAGAACAAACGCACTTGGAATGAATTGAGTAGCTTGGCAATGTCTAGAGAAGTCTAGAATGTTCCACACACTGCTAGAATCAAGTAGAACCAAAGACCAAAGAGAGTGCATGGATGTTGTACCAAAAATGCAGCAGGAATTGCAATTTTGCACTGAGTAACTAGTTACTCACCACGTGTTAACCGGTTACTTCAGTCAAATTTTTCCCAAACTGCTCAAGAAATGATACTGGAGTCCCAGTTTCGATTTTCCACCTCTTGATTTGATGAGTGAGCATGGAAACTTTTATTTTGAGCTCGTCTTGATGATGTGATGACCTTATGATGATACGATTAACCGGGCTTGGAAAACCTGAATATCCTGCAACATGAAACACACAAAGAAAATTGCGAATGTGTATGCTACCAATGCGAATGCTCATGCTCATGCAAAAGGCAAAAGAGGGAGGTCAAATTTCGGGTTACGACACTAGGACATGATTCAATACACCCTATAACACCTATGAAATCAATCCATAAAGTTTGATTTAGGTCAAGGACTTGATTTCATAGAGGATCGCACAGTTTGGAATTCATCTGACAAAAAGTCAATTGTGCACAAAAGTCAACTTTGACTTTGAGATTTTTCACAATTATGGTTTTTTGACCCTAAAATGATGTTAATGTGTGATTGGAATCATCATTCATCAAGAAAAATCAAGAAAAGTGGGATAACTTGTAAAAGGGGTAACCATAAAAAACTTAGAAATTTTCTAAGTTATGGAACAAAGTGGCTAGGGTACCAACTTCCAAGGATCATAACTTGAGATCCAAGCAACCATTTGGGCTGATCCAAAGATGGGTTTGTAGCTCTCATGGTATACTTTAAAAGTGTCACCTACACCTCAATCCAATTCCTCATGGATTTCAAGTTATGGAATGGTCAAAATCACAAAAAGTGAAAATGTCACTTTTTTCCAACACTTAATGAAATTTTCACTAAGTCAGAATCTTCCTTCACTTTTTTCCAAATGTAGGGGCATTTTTCACTTGGATCCAAAAGGTATCAAAATAAACTATGATCACACATATGTTGTATCATATGAGAGCTTTCAAAAATGGCCAAGAACTCCATGAAAATCCACTTAAGCCATGAGATATGACCGTGCCAATGTGCCTTGCTGCAAACTGTCATGGCAAGGCAGATTTGTGCATTTTGCTCGATTTGCCAAATTTGTACAAATGAAAAACAAGTTTATCCATCTGAACACCTCAGGGGGAGACCAAAGAGGGACAAACACTGATCCATAAGCCTCCCAAGTCCTTGGAACTAAAAATAGCATGCCAAACCTAGAAATCCCTAAAGAGGGGACAAGACTCCAATTTTGTTTTGGAGCATTCAATGGGTGCACCAAGGTGTCATGGACTGAGCCATTTCCAACTGAATTCAGTCAAGACATATCCAAGACCAAGGGAACCAGCAGCCTGTGCTCTAACCTCTAGTCAATGGCTAAAGGAGACTTGGTTTCCCATTGATCAACATTGGCCAAACCTCTGCTGAAGTTGCCATTCACTATTGCAGCCAAAACAAACTTGCTCTTCTATAAATAGAGCTCATTTGTGATCAGTTTGAGTACACCAAAGCCATCAAACAAATGCTTTCCTCAAAATCACCTTCTCACTTCCAAATTTGCCTTCCAAAGCAAGTCACTATCGGGTTTTGAGTTTGAGAGCTATTCCAACCAAACCAATCACACACACCCCTCATAAACATCATATAAAAGTGATCCAAACACTTAAACAACATCTGGAACACTGATTTCTCAGAATCACCAGCCAGCTGCTTAAGGTTTTAACCAAGTTGCAGTTGGGATACCATCTTCAGTTCCAGCTTGTTTAAAACCATTCCAAGCACTCACATACATCACTTGGCACCTAGGGAAGTTATCCACAACATTGGAACCTAGCTGTAACACCTCTAACACAAAACACGATCACCAGCTGCAAGAGGTGAGCATGAGCTTTTCTAACTCTATGATCCATGCATTTTTTGCTACACAATAATTTGGCCATATGTTCATAATCATGCATAGAGTGTTTTCCCTCAATCAATTGCTTTGTTTGAATCGTGTATGGAATTTCTGAGCCTTTATGCAAATTTTAGGGTTCTTGAGGTTTCTCTTAGATTTCTTATTCCATGCTTAAAATAAATGAAATTAAAGACCATAGACATGATCGTGAGGTGAAAACGAGTATATTGATATGTGGATTGTGTGATTTCATCAAGTATTCAGTGAGATTGATGAGAAAACGCAAATCTGGGCAAAACAGAGCACGCGGGCAAGGCCAAGATGTTCTTGGCGCCCTTTTTCAAATATTTGAATATTTGAATTTTTGTGATTTTATTTAATTGATTCAAAAATTAATTTCTCTCTGAGTTTTAATAATTTTGAGTTGATTCCTTTCTTAATAATTCACAAAAATATTAAAATATTTTATTTTATCAAAAAATCCCAAAAATATTATTTATTTCATATATTTGATATTTTTGCAAAGAATTAATGTTTTATTTGTTTTTAACATTTGAAATATTTTTTCTCCCTTGATTTTCCAAACTTAATTGATTTCCAATCATTTTATGGATATAAACATGATTTTTCAAACATTAATCCAAGATCACAATTTGTTTTTCACATATGTTTAACAATTTTGGTAAGTTTAATTGAATTTTTATTCAATTAAACTATGTTTTGAAAACAAATTAGGGTTTTGATTAATTCAACCCTCATCAAACTTTTTTTCAAACCATTTTGAGCCTCTAATAGAGTGTAAGACCCAATCCCCCCTTGAAAACTAAAACATTTTTGGGCCTCAGTCATTGTATAAGATCCACTGCGTTTTCAAAAATCTCGGCATGATCGCTATTTCAAAACGGAAAAACTTTTGGGCCTACCCTCGTGTTATAAGCCCCATTTCCTTTCTTCAAAACCTTTGGGCCTCTAATAGAGTGTAAGTCACATCCCTTTTTGTACATAAACCATTTTGGGCCTCATATATTGTATAATTCCCGACACAATAAAAAATCTCGGCGCGATCGCCATTTTCAAACAAATAACCCTGGGCCTCTCCTTGAGTTGTAAGTCTCATCTCTTGTACAAAAATAACTCTATGGGACTCTAACAGAGTGTAAGACCCAATCCACTTTTAACCAAAACCTTTTTGGGCCTCAGATTTTGTATAAGTCCCTCTGTGTTAAAAGAAAAAACCTCGGCACGATCGCCAGTTCAAAATAAAACCTTGGGCCTCTCCTTGAGCTGTAAGCCCCATCACTGATACAAAAACACTTTGGGCCTCTAATAGAGTGTAAGACCCAACCCCCTTGTACATAAAAACTTTGCGGGCCTCACATATTGTATAAGTCCCTCTGTACAGTTTTCAAAACAACGGTGCGATCATTGTTAAAACTTGGGCCTCTCCTCGAGCTGTAAGCCCTAACAAACTTTTCAAAGCACTTTCTCCTTTGATTTTGAATATAATATTGTTATCAAACCTTTCTTTTTTGAATAGCGAACAAAACAACATGGAAGCTCTACAATGGGTAAGTGTTTATCCGCATTCATTTATTGCTTTCATATGTATATAACTGTATTGTGGGGTTGTTTCACTGTAAGTCTCCTTTCACATCCTGTAGCGCGAGTTTTTGTGTGGTTGCGAAGCACTATCGCTTTAGGGTACTACAGCTCTATTCATTTTTTATCCTATTGAAGCTGATGAAGGAAGGGAAATAGATGTCTCCAATTAACCCTGCTTGCATACTGAGTTTAAACAGATGACTGTTGGTTTACAGATGCTATTAAGATTATGGGTCTCTCTTAGGTTATTTTGATTAAGAACAGTGTCTAGGCTATTGGTGGGAGGTTACGATTGATGTATGAAGGTATGGGATTTTGGGTTTTTGATTAGTGTGCTCGCTAAGATTTTTCAATCTTATGCCTACGTATTCCAGTTTGACAAAACAGGGAAATCAGAGCGATCGAAGTTCCTCCTATTCTATGGGAGGAAAATGGTTGTTTTGGTGTCTTGTTCAAAGCCCAAGACATGAAGCTAAAGGTGGTTTGTATCTTGTTCAAAGCCCAAGATGTGAAGCTGAAGGGTGTATTTGTATCTTGTTCGAAGCCCAAGATGTGAAGCTAAAGGGTTTTGACTTTAGGGAGAATTTGTCATCTCTAAAGAGGAGTTGTTGATGTTTGTATGCTATGAACAAGGCATAGCTTTGATGCTAATAGGTTGATTGACTCAACCGGAGTTTTCTTTATACAAAGCCTAAGAGGAGGCTATTGACCCAACAAGAGGGTGTTTTTGTATCTCGTACGAAGCCCGAGAGAGAGGCTAAAAGAGATTGACTCAACAAGAGAGTCTTTTATACTTAACAAGAGAGTGTTTTTTGTGTGTCTCGTACAAAGCCCGAGATGGAGGCTAAAAGTGTTTGACTCAACAAGAGAGTCTTTTATACTCAACATGAGAGTATTTTTTGTATCTCGTACGAAGCCCGAGATGGAGGCTAAAGGTGATTGACTCAACAAGAGAGTCTTTTATACTCAACAAGAGAGTATTTTTGTATCTCGTACGAAGCCCGAGATGGAGGATAAAAATGGGTTTGACTCAAAAAGAGAGTCTTTTATACTCAACAAGAGAGTTTTTTGTATCTCATACGAAGCCCGAGATTGAGGCTAAAAAGTGTGATTCAACAAGAGAGTTTGAAAAGGTTAGCTCCGCTGGGGAGAATCATTGTATAAGGCCCAAGAGGAGGCCATCTTTCCTGAGGAAAGGATCATTATACAAAGCCTAAGAGGAGGCTATCCGTTGGCGACTATTTTAGTTTAGTGACAGGTCCAGTATGTTGGATAGAAGAAAAAATCAGTTCTTATAAAGGGAACGATTAAAGGTATTGTTATGCTTTGGGATTGATCAGAGGATCAGGGATATTTCCTGTTCTTTAAGGAAATGGGAAATCCAAAGGGTATTGAGACTGTCCAAGTCTACGGGTGTTTTGAGAAATCGATTCTCGGATAAGTGAATAATCTTTGTATAATACCCAAGAGAAGGCTGGTATGTTAAGGGAGGAAGGTCAACCCATTAACTGGTCTGACATTTGACTAAGAAAGACAACTCTAGCAAATTGTTGACTAGGTTCGGTTCCTATACCTGTAGAGGTCTCTGGGTCCTTGTACTAAGCCCAAGAGAAGGGATGGGAGCTTTTAAGAAGACGACGGGTCCTTTTACAATACCCAAGAGGAGGCGGGGATGCTTTTAAGAAGCCTGTGGGTCCCCAAACCCCGAGAAGTTCAAGACATGCTATTCACTGAGAATAGATCAAGCCAGGAAAGTTCGAGAATTTGGAAGAAACTCAAGAGATGCCATTCACGGAGAAAAGATCATCTCTGGGGAGTAGAGTTTCTTTGACAATTTCTAAGGGTGACAATCTGAGAAAAGGTTCACCGAGAATACTGTCTTTCTCTTTGTTCCATATTGTTTAACCCCAAGAGAAGGGAACACAATGTCTGCTAATACTATGGGGATCTAGTTTTGTTTGTATTTAAGAGTGACCAACAGGGGCTTTACCTAGTGCTAGACGTAGTTGTCGGGGAAAACTCTAAATAACTATACTAGTATTACACAGTGGATATTTGATAGGTATATAAAAGTTTGTGAAAGGAGACCTACAGTGAGCAGCCACACAATACAGTTATATATATATATATATATATATAGATATATGAAAGCGGATAAAGAAAGCGGGTAAACACTTACTCGGTTGTAGAGCTTCCATGTTGTTTGGTTAGTTGTTCAACAAAGAAAACTTTGATAATAATATTATATTCAAAATCAAAGGAGAAAGTGCTTTGAAAGAAATGTTGGGGCTTACAGCTCAAGGAGAGGCCCAAAGTTTTATCAGTGATTACATTGTGGTTTTGAATTTGTACAAGGTCTTATACAAGTGACTGAGGCCCAAAAAGTTTTCTGCATAAAGGGACGGGTCTTACACTCTCTCAATAGGCCCAAAGGTTTAAAGAAAAAGAAAGGGGCTTATAACACGAGGGTAGGCCCAGATGATTTGTTTTTTGAATTGGCGATCGCGCCGAGATTTTCTTTTAACGCAGAGGGACTTATACAATGTATGAGGCACAAAAATTGTTTAGGTTAAAAGGGGATTGGGTCTTACACTCTATTAGACGCCCAAAGTATTATTTTTGTATAAGTGGTGGGGCTTACAGCTCAAGGAGAGGCTCATGGTTTATGTAAAAAAGGCGACGATCGCGCCGAACTTTTTGATGGTATCGGGACTTATACAATACACTGAGGCCCAAAAACTTTTGGTTTCTACAAAGGGTTGGGTCTTACACTCCACCAAGAGGCCCAAAGAGTTTGAAAAAGTTTGATGAGGGTTGAATTAATCAAAACCCTAATTTGTTTTCAAAATGTATTTTAATTGAATAAAAATTCAATTAAAATGATCAAAATTGTTAAACATGTGGAAAACAAATTGTGATCTTGGATTAATGTTTCAAAAATCAGGTTTTGACCCACAACATGATTACAAATCACTAAAATTTGAAAAATCAATAGGGAGAAAATATTTTAAATGTCAAAAACAATTAAAATATTAATTCTTTAAAAAAATATTAAGTATATGAAATAAATAACATTTTTGGGATTTTTTGGGAAAATAAAATATTTTAACATTTTTGTGAATTATTAAAAAAAGAATCAACTCAAAATCATTAAAACTCAGAGAGAAATTAATTTCTGACTCAATTAAATAAAATCACAAAAATTCAAATATTCAAATGTTTGAAAATGGCGCCAAGAACATGGCAAGAACACGCGCCACCCTCTGTTTCTGCAGATTTGCGTTTTCTATCCAATCTCACTGAATACTTGATTATATCATGCAATCTACATATCAATCTACTCGTTTCAGCCTCACGATCATGTCTATGGTCTTTAATTTCATTTATTTTAAGCATGGAATAAGAAATCAAAGAGAAACCTCAAGAACTCTAAAATTTGCATGAAGGTTCAAAAATTCCATACACGATTTAAACAAAGCAATTGATTGAGGGAAAACACTCTATGCATGATTATGAGCATATGGCCAAATTATTGTGCAGCAAAAAATGCATGGATCATATAGTTAGAAGAGCTCATGCTTACCTCTTGCAGCCGGTGATCGTTTTTTGTGTTAGAGGTGTTACAGCTTGGTTCCAAGGATATGGACAACTTCCTTAGGTGCTATGGAGTGTGTCTAGATGCTTGGAATGAATGGAAATGATCTGGAACTGAAGATGGTATCTCAACTGCAACTTGGTTAAAACCTTGAGCAGCTGGCTGGTGATTCTGAGAAATCAGTGTTCCAGATGTTGTTTAAGTGTTTGGATCACTTCTATGTGATGTTTATAAGGTGTGTGTGTGATTGGTTTGATTGGAATATCTCTCAAACTCAAAACCCGATAGTGACTTACCTTAGAAGGCAAAATTGGAGTGAAGAAGGAGATTTTGAGGAAAGCATCTGTTTGATGGCTTTGGTGTACTCAAACTGATCACAATTGAACTCTATTTATAGTAGAGAAAGTTTGTTTTGGCTGCAATAGTGAATGGCAACTGTTGCATAGGTTTGGCCAATGTTGAGCAATGAGAATCCAAGTCTCCTCTAGCCATTGACTAGAGGTTAGGGCACAGGCTGCTGGTTCCCTTGGTCTTGGATAAGTCTTGACTGAATTCAGTTGGGGAGGGCTCAGTCCATGCCACCTTGGTGCATCCATTAAATGCTCCAATCCAAAATTGGAGTCTTGTCCCTCTTTTAGGGATTTCTAGGTTTGGCATGCTATTTTTGGTTCCAAAGACTTGGGAGGCTTGAGATCAGAGTTGCTTCCTCCTTGGTCCCCCATTGAGGTGTTCAGATGGATAAAGTTGCTTGCCATTTACAAAATTTGGGCAAATCGAGCAAAACTCCAAAATCTGCCTTGCCTTGACAGTTTTCAGCAAGGCATGTTGCCATTGTCATATCTCATGGCTCAAGTGGAATTTGATGGGGTTCTTGGCCATTTTGGAAAGCCCTTATATAATACAACAACTGTTTGATCATAATTGGTTTTGATATTTTTTGGATCCAAGTGAAAAATGCCCCTACATTTGGAAAAAAGTGAAGGCAGATTCTGACTTAGTGAAAATTTCACTAAGTGTTGGAAAAAATGACATTTCATGTTTTCAGCCATTTTTATCATTCCATAACTTAAAATCCATGATGAATTGGAATGAGGTGTAGTTGAAGCTTTTGTAGAGGGCCATGAAGGCTACAAATCCAGCATTGAATGGGGGAAAATGGCCTTGTGGTTTAGGAGTTATGATCCTCCAAAGTTGGTACCCTAGCCACTTTATTCCATAACTTAGAAAATTTCTAAGTTTTTATGGCTACCCCTTTTACAAGTTATCCCACTTTTCTTGATTTTTCTTGATGAATGTTGATTTAAATCATACATTAACATCATTTTAGGGTCAAAGAACCATATTTGTGAAAAATCTCAAAAAGTCAAAGTTGACTTTTGTGCACAGTTGACTTTTTGTCAGATGAATTCCAAACTGTTCGATCCTCTATGAAATCAAGTCCTTGACCTAAATCAAACTTGATGGACATGTTCCATAGGTGTTATAGGGTGTATTGAATCATGTCCCAAGATTTGGGAGCATGTCTTGGTCAAAAGTCAAAGCTACAATTGACTTTTCCCGTGAAACCCTAACGGTGGTTCTGATGAAATTGAGACTTATTGCTCAAGCTTCTTGGATTAATCCATTGTTGCAAATGGATCAATGTAGTATGTTAGAGACCCTCAAATCCTCCCTTGAGGTCTTGGCTCATGTTTTGTCCCAAAAGTCAACTTAGGGGTGAATTAGGTCAAGAAACCCTAATTCCTGATTTTTAGTGAATGCATCCCCTGAGGTTAAATTGACTTGATGATTGGTTCCATGATGTTCCATGGAGCATATTAGGTTATGCTTTGAATCATTGGCTCATGCCTAGAGGAAAATTTCCATCTCGAGGCCCTGGTCGACCAAAAACCTAATTTGGTGACACTGTTGATCTTGAGGCTTGATCCACTCAGAATGTTGCAGCCTTGTGCTTAATCCTTGAAGTGGGAGTCCTCTTGATCCTCTGTGCATGTTTGAGAGGTTAGACAAGTTGAAGATCATGTCATTCCTGGATTGATCCTTTGTCTAAGAACTCTGAGACGGCCTGAAACCTTAAGTTTGATTATAGTGGATGCTCACCCATCTTTGGGGAGACTGGTGAGGTATGATGGTTCATCCATATTGTGATGATGATTTGCACAATGATGGGAAATCTTAGTGGTCAAAATTTGGGGTATGACAGATGCCCCTATTTAATCTTCTTGGACCCGAAGGTGTGAATCGCGAAGGTATTCGGACATTCGGGGTGCAAGAGGATTAAATATCGGAATGCCCGAAATTTTGATGGTGGTTATGAATGGCAGCTTACACATTCATCTTCGTTTGCTAAGCCATGGAACTGGTCTCAGTTTTCAGCCAAGGAACTGGTCTCAGTTTTCTAAAATAAACTTCCCCTCGATCCTGGTTTCCTACCAAGGAACTGGTCTAAGTTTCTGATATAAACTTCCCCTCGATCCTGGTTTCCTACCAAGGAACTGGTCTAAGTTTCTGATGTAAACTTCCCCTCGATCCTAGTCTTCAGCCAAGGAACTGGTCTCAGTTTTCTGAAATAAACTTCCCCTCGATTTTGGTTTCCTACTAAGGAACTGGTCTAAGTTTCTGATATAAACTTCCCCTCGATCCTGGTTTCCTACCAAGGAACTGGTCTAAGTTTCTGACGTAAACTTCCCCTCGATCCTGGTTTCCTACCAAGGAACTGGTCGAAGTTTTTTTTGTCAATAAATTTTCTTGACAAGGGACGCTATTTGTTGCGGTTTTCCTCAAACTTTTCACCGAATTTTCTTGGGGAGATGCCATTTGATAGAAAAACTTTTGATGTCAGACTTGCTGGGGAATCCAGTCGTCTGAGTTGTAGAGGTGTACAAACTTCCCTGTTTGAGATGCCATTTGTCGACTCTATCTGGGGAAAATGAGTCTCTTGAGAGACTGTTTCCAGCTTGGAGATATTACATCATACTTTTCTCGGAATCTTCCCGGAGAAATGCCATATGATGTACCCCAATTTTGAGGTGCTTATGACTTCATCAGCGGATTCTAAGTAAAACTGCTGCATTGTCAAATCTCTGATTAAGAGGCTTTCTCTAGGGATTTTCCTTAATCTGGGAAAGCTAAGACATCATCTTCAATGGTGAAAAGTGACATTTGCCGAAGATTCTCTGGTCTTTTAGAGGTTTAAGTTATCAAAGTGGTCGGGGTCCACTCCAATCCAAAAATAACTGGAGGAGAGAGATTGTTCAGACGCAACACTTCCTGACGAGGACAGGGCTGACAACTCGATTGAGAGGACTTTTATCACTAAGGGATAAGACCGACTAGAGTGATAGTGATGCAATATGAGTATGAATGCAAATAAATAATGCATGATGTATGTATGTATATGCTGACAAAACTGACATGACATACAGACTAGTAGATGAACACGACTGGATACTCGGCCACAACGGGGGACGAAGAGGTATCGATGGTCCAAAAGTAGCAATTCTGCCTTGCTTAGGAGAGATAGTCCCTGTTGGGAGCTATGTTGGTCGGGCTTAGGAGGTAAGAACTCGGCCGGGGATGTCAGACGGAGTACTTACATCTGACATAACTGATCCTTCATTCAGGCGCACTGGTTTAGAAGGAGTACTTTGATTCTGCACTTTGAGGCTCGAACACCTTTGGAGACGCAATTGATGTTCTTTCGATGTTCAACAGTCAAAAGAAATTGCATCTTTATCTTAAAGTAGAAAAATTTTTACAAGTAAATTCATTTTTGTTTTATTTCAAGAATCGTTAATCATATTAAAATGTCGTTCTGTAAAGCTAAAACAAATAAGAGTTGCAAACAAAAGTACAAGGGCTCAAATTTTATTAATAAGATGGAGATCAGCCAAACACGTGATTCCATAGAGTATTTACAAAGTTTAGAAAATGGTAATTTACGGGAAAAGGGCTACATTGAAACATAACGACCACTATTCTTCTACCAACTTTGAATTCTGGGCATCCTGAGCTTCTGTCGAAGATGACCTTGACTGGAGTTTTTCTTCTGATGGCATTACTGCTGAGGAGTTGAACTGATCAGACGTAGTTACTTACCATTATCCCTAACTTTTGCCTGGATTGTACTTTGATATTTCCAATCCACCGGGATGATTTTTTATTATGTCTCTAATTTTTTCCTGGATCGCCCTTTCGGGTTTTCAATCCACCGAGACTTTTTTTTTCGTTTAGGCGAAGTATTTCTTGACTACATCAACATTTGTGGGGTAGGCAAATTCTTCTCCATCCATCGTTGCAAGTCTCAAGGCGCCGCCTGAGAAAGCTTTCTTGAGCACATAGGAGCCGTCATAATTCGGAGTCCATTTGCCCCGAGAATCAGTGAGAAAAGATTGTATCTTTTTGAGCACAAGGTCTCCTTTTCTGAAGACGCGAGGTCGGACCTTTTTGTCAAATGCCCTCTTCATTCTTTGCTGATACAACTAACCGTGGCATAGTGTCGTTATTCTCTTTTCTTCGATCAGATTCAGTTTGTCGTGTTGACTTTGACACCATTTAGCTTCTGTTAGCTTAGCTTCCATCAATACCCAGATTAATGGGATCTCTACTTCTATGGGGAGCACTGCTTCCATGCCATATACTAGAGAGAAAGGGGTTGCCCCTGTTGAAGTGCGGACAGATGTACGATAACCGTGAAAAGTAAAGGGTAGCATCTCGTGCCAATCTTTATAGGTTACAACCATCTTCTAAACAATCTTCTTGATGTTCTTGTTAGCCGCTTCTACCGCTCCATTCATCTTGGGTCGGTAGGGAGATGAGTTATGGTGTTCGATCTTGAACTCAGCGCACAACTCTTTCATCACCTTGTTGTTCAAGTTAGATCCATTATCTGTAATGATCTGGCTTGGAACACCATAACGACAAATGATATTGTTTTTGATAAATCGGACCACCACTTGCCGGGTTATCTTAGCGTACGATGCTGCTTCGACCCACTTGGTGAAATAGTCAATGGCTACCAGAATGAACCGATGTTCGTTCGAAGCCTTAGGTTCAATCATGCCAATCATGTCGATTCCCCATATGGAAAAAGGCCACGGGGAAGAGAGAACTTTAAGATATCTTGGTGGTACATGGATTTTGTTTAAGTATATCTGACACTTGTGACACCTCCTCATGTACTTGTAGCAGTCAATTCCATGGTCAACCAGTAGTACCCTGCTCTTAGAATTTTTCTTGTCATTGTGTGTCCGTTGGCATGAGTGCCAAAGGATCCTTCATGAATTTCTTTTATCAGCATGTCTGCTTCTGGTCTGTCTACGCATCGAAGCAAGACCATGTCGAAGTTTCTCTTATAGAGAGTATCACCGCTCAGGAAGAAGCTGCCAGCCAGTCTTCTGAGGGTCTTTCTGTCTTTCCTTAATGCCCTAGGTGGGTACTCTTGTTTCTGATGGAAGCATTTGATATCGTGATACCAAGTTTTGTCGTCTATAACTGCTTCAATCGTGAAGATGTAAGCGGGTCGTTCAAGGCGCATTATATCGATCTTAGGTAAGTCATTCCATTGACCTACGCTAATCATGGAAGAGAGAGCGGCTAATGCATCAGCCATGTGATTCTCATCATGAGGGATATGATGAAACTCGATTCTGTTGAAGAAAGGTAACTACCTTCTTGCGTAATCTTTGTAAGGAATCAGTCCTGATTGGTATTGTCATACCCCAAATTTTGACCACTAAGATTTCCCATCATTGTGCAAATCATCATCACAATATGAATGAACCATCTTGCCTCATCAGTCTCCCCAAAGATAGGTGAACACTTACTACAACCAAAATTAGGATTTCAAGCCCTCTCAGAGTTCTTAGACAAAGGATCAATCAAGAAATAACATGATCTTCAACTTGTCTAACCTCCCAAGCATCTACAATGGATCAAGAGGACTCCCACATTAAGGATTAAGCACAAGGCTACTCCCTTCTAGGTGGATCAAGCTTCAAGATCGCCAGTGTCACCAAATTAGGGTTTGGTCGACCAAGGCCTCCAGATGGAAATTTTCCTCTGGGCATGAGCCAATGCTTCAAAGCATATCCTAAAATATTCCATGGAACCTCATGGGCCCAAGCATCAAGTCAATTTGACCTCAGGGGATGCATACATCAAAAATCAGGAATTAGGGTTTCTTGACCTAATTCACCCCTAAGTTAACTTTTGGGACAAATCATGAGCCAAGACCTCAAGACATGATTTTAGGGTCTCCAACATACCACATTGATCCATTTGCAACAATGGATTGATCCAGGAAGCTTGAGCAACAAGTCTCAATTTCATCAGTACGACAATTAGGGTTTCGCGAGAAAAGTCAACTGTAGCTTTGACTTTTGACCAGGACGTGCTCCCAAACCCTAGGACATGATTCAATACACCCTATAACACCTATGAATTCAATCCATCAAGTTTGATTTAGGTCAAGGACTTGATTTCGCAGAGGATCGCACAGTTTGGAATTCGTCTGACAAAAAGTCAACTGTGCACAAAAGTCAACTTTGACCTTTTGAGATTTTTCACAAAAATGGTTTTTTAACCCTAAAATGATGTTAATGTATGATTTGAATCAACATTCATCAAGAAAAATCAAAGAAAGTGGGATAACTTGTAAAAGGGGTAACCATAAAAACTTAGAAATTTTCTAAGTTATGAACAAAGTGGCAAGGGTACCAACTTTGGAAGATCATAACTTCTAAACCACAAGGCCATTTTTCCCCATCCAAAGCTAGATTTGTAGCTCTCATTACCCTCTACAAAAGCTTAGAACTGACCTCCTTCCAAATTCATCATGGATTTTGAGTTATGGAATGATCAAAATCACAAAAAGTGAAAATGTCACTTTTTTCCAACACTTAGTGAAATTTTCACTAAGTCAGAATCTGCCTTCACTTTTTTCCAAATGTAGGGGGGTTTTTCCCTTGGATCCACAAGGTATCAAAACCAAATATGATCAAACAGTTGTTGTATCATATGAGGGCTTTCCAAAATGGCCAAGAACATCACCAAATTCCACTTGGGCCATGAGATATGACAATGGCAATATGCCTTGCTGAAAACTGCCAAGGCTAGGCAGAATTTTGCATTTTTGCTTGATTTGGCAAAATCAGATAATTCCAAGCCTTGTCATCACTTTGGACACATCTGAGGATCAAATTTAAAGGGGACAAACACTGAGCCAAGCCTCCAAAGTCCTTGGAATAAGAAGTAGCATGCCAAACCTAGAATTTCCTAAAAGAGGGACAAGACTCCAATTTTGGATTGGAGCATTTAATACATACACCAAGGTGGCATAGACTGACACGTTTGCAACTGAATTCAGTCAAGACTTATCCAAGACCAAGGGAACCACAGCCCTGTGCCCTAACCTCTAGTCAATGGCTAGAGGAGACTTGGATTCCAAAGTGCAATTATTGGCCAAACCTCTGCTGCAGTTGTCATTCACTATTGATCCCAAAACAAACTTGCTCTACTATAAATAGAGCTCATTTGTGCTCAGTTTGAGTACACCAAAGCCATCAAATAGATGTTTTCCTCAAAATCCCTCTCTTTAGGCCAAAATGCCTTCTTAAGCAAGGTAACTCTGAGTTTTTGAGTTAGAGAGCATTTCCATCGTAACTCATGATCCTAACACCTCATAAACATCATATGTAGGTGATCCAAACTATAAAAATTGACCTGTAACCCCAAAATCACAAAGTCACCTCTCAAAACCTCAAAATAGGCCTTTTGTGCATTTTTCATGCCATGTCTTGATTCAGTCACTTTCCAAACCAGATAAAACCTCAAACACACTCCAAATAACATCCTTGAACTGTCCCAAATGGTTCCCCCCATCTGGAACACCATTTGAGAGAGTTGTTATTTTGGTCATTTTAACCCTTTTTGCAAGAAAGGGCCAGTTTGTGTTTTTGCAGGTTCCAGCTGATTCCAACCATCCTCAAAGCTTCTAAGGGATCATTTGAGTGTGTCCAAAGCATCAAACCATTTCTGGAACAAGAAGTTTGGCAGATTGCACAGAAAACTTCAAAAGCTCAAAAAGAGGTAAGCATCATGACTTGAACTTTCCAAAATATGCATTGCTTTAAAGTCCACTGATCATACACACCTCATACATGTTATATTTGTTGTGTTTGAACCAATTCATCATGTAATTCATGCCTGTATCAAAGTGTAGCATAGAAAATGCAATTATAGGCCTTTTCCAAAACCACTATCGGATTTTGAGGAGGGAATATGATCTGAAAAAAATACCACCACCATTGGATTTCTTGTGAAATTCTAGGCCAGATGCATATAAATTTTGTCTCCAACCATGGAGAAATGAGAAAGTTATGACCTTCACGTTTCTGACCCAAAACTTGCCTTGCCTTGCCTTAGGCCAGGCCAAAAACAAGGCAAGCCTTGTATATTTGTGGTTTCACTCCAAGCAATGGATGTATCACCACCCCAGTGGTAAGGCGTGCGCCCTATAACCTTGAGGTCGTGGTTTCAAACCCCACCCATGCCATTTTGTGTTTTCTCACATTTTTGCTATTTTTCCAACAGATTTTTATGTTTTATTAATTAATTGGAAAATTAATAACTCTTTCAATTTTAATTATTTTTTATTGGTTCTTTTTGCAAAAAAACACAAAAATGTTAAAATATTTTATTCCACAAAAAAATTAAGTTTATATTATTTATTTAATATAATTAGTATTTTTGTGAATAAATTCCTTTTTAATATTTTTAAGCATTTTAAAAATGAATATTTACTTTGAAAATCAAAACCAAGTGAGTTTTGATTCATCTTATGATTAATCCTTCATTTCTCAAACCTTAAACAAAAATCATAAATGGTTTATTCAAACTTATTTGGTATTTTATTTGATTTTCTTTAAATATTTACATTTAAAGAATAACAAATTAGGGTTTCTTTGATTTTCACCCTCATCAAACAATTTCAAACACTTTTTGGCCTCTAATAGAGTGTAAGACCCAATCCTTTGTAAATACAAACCTATTTTTGGGCCTCACTTATTATATAAATCCCGTTGTATTTCAAAAAGTTCGACGCGATCATCGTCCGTTGAAAAATAAACCCGGGGCCTCTCCTCGAGCTATAAGACCCATTCAAAATCTTTTGGGCCTCTATTAGAGTGTAAGACCCAACCCCCTTTGAAAACCAAACCATTTTTGGGCCTCAATGCATTGTATAAGACCCACCGCGTTTTCAAAAGTCTCGGCGCGATCGTCATTTTCAAACAAATGACCCTGGGCCTCTCCTTGAGCTGTAAGCCCTACCACTTGTACAAAAATAAACCTTTTGGACCTCTATTAGACTGTAAGACCCAATCCCTTTTTAACCAAAACTTTTTGGGCCTCAGACATTGTATAAGTCCCCGTGCGTTAAAAGAAAACCTCAGCGCGATCGCCAATAAAAAAAACAATCATCTGGGCCTACCCTCGTGTTGTAAGCCCCATTCTTTTTCTTTAAACACTTGGGCCTCTTGAGAGAGTGTAAGACCCATCCCCTTGTACATTAAACCTTTCTTGGGCCTCAGTCACTTGTATAAGTCCCTCTGTACAAAACGACAGTGCGATCACTGATAAACCTTGGGCCTCTCCTTGAGCTGTAAGCCCCAACATCTTTTCAAAATACTTTCTCCTTTAATTTTGAATATACTGTTGTTTTCAATCTCTCTTTGTTGAACAACTAACCAAACAGCATGGAAGCTCTACAACCGAGTAAGTTTTTATATGCTTTCTTTATCCGCTTTCATATACATATAACTGTATTGTGGTGTTGTTTCACTGTAAGTATTCTTTCATAAACTCATATCAACTGTGTAATACTAGTATAGATATTTAGAGTTTCCCCGACAACTACATCTAGCGCAAAGCCCCGTTGATCGCTCTTAAATACATTCAAAACTAGATCCCCATAGGATTACCAGATACAGTCTTCCCTCCTCTTGGGGTTAAACAATATGGAGATGTGAAAGGCAGATTCTTTTTGAACCCTTTCTCAGACTGTCACCTTTAGAAGGTGTCAAAGAGACTCTACTCCCGAGAGATGATATTTTCTCCGTGAATGGCATCTCTTGAGTTTCTTCCAAATTCTCGGACTTTCATGGCTTGATCTATTCTCTGTGAATAGCCTGTCTTGAATTTCTCAGGGTTTGGGGACCCACCGGCTTCCTAAAAGCATCCTCGTCTCCTCTTGGGCGTTGTACAAGGACCCTACGGCTTCTTAGAAGTATTCACAGCCTCCTCTTAGGCTTCGTATAAGGATTCTTCCTTCGGGAAGAGAGCCTCCTCTTGGGCTTCGTACAAATTGTCCATCGGCTTCTTAATAGTTTCCAGCCTCCTCTTGGGCTTCGTACAAATTGTCCCGACGACCTCCTAGAGGTATAGGAACAGAAATTAGTCATCTTAATAGAACAGTCTTTCAAAGAGTCTAGATCTTACTACCGTGAACATACTACTACTATTTCTTTAAGCATAGTACAAAAGATAAAACTCTAGACTTGGACAGTCTAATCTCCTTGAGTGTCGAAGGCATTCTCAAGTAGGGAAAAACACCAGTAGACTCGGAAAGTCTCCAATACCCTCTGGATTCCCCATTTCCTTAAAGAACAGGAAATAACCCTGATCCTCTGATCAATCCCAAAGCATAGCCTTACCTTTAATCAATCTCTTTATAAGAACTGATTTTCTCTTTTAACCAACCTACTGGACCTGTCACTCAACTGAAACAACAATCCTTTTAGCCTCTATCTCGGGCTTCGTACGAGTTACAAAAAGACTCTCTTGTTGAGTCAACCTTTAGCCTCCATCTCGGGCTTCGTACGAGATACAAAACACTCTCTTGTTGAGTATAAAAGACTCTCTTGTTGGGTCAACCTTTAGTCTCCGTCTTGGGCTTCGTACAAGACACATCTAAAAACACTCTCTTGTTGAGTCAACCCTTTTAGCCTCTCTCTCGGGCTTCGTACGTGACACACAAAAACACCCTTTTGTTGGGTCAATAGCCTCCTCTTAGGCTTTGTATAAGAAAAACCCCGGTTGAGTCAATCAACCTTTTAGCATCAAAACTGTGCCTCGTTCATAGGATATAAACATCAACAACTCCTTTCATCTAATTGCTGTAAGCGGCAAGCCTCTGGATTATTTATATCCATGCCACTGTTCCTCTTTTAGCATTAGAAATTCCTCAGGAAAGATAGCATTGCTCTACACTGAGTTAAAGTCTTCTCCTTCAGGTTAAAACCCACTATAAAGGAAATTATGGCATTGCTAGGATTCACATATCCCGGTTAAAGTAATCCTCCTTTATAGTCAGTCACCCAACAGTTGTGATAAACAGACCCCTTTAGAGATGACAAATTCTCTCTAAAGACAACACCTTTTTAGCTTTACATCTTGGGCTTCGAACAAGATACAAATAGAACCTTCAGCCTCACATCTTGGGCTTTAAACAAGATATAAACCACCTTTTCAGCTTCACGTCTTGGGCTTTGAACAAGAAACCAAAACACCATTTCCTCCCATAGAATAGGAGGAACTACGATCGCTTTGATTTCACTGTTTCGGTAAACGGGAATACGTAGACATAAGATTGAAAGAAAAATCTTAGCGAGCACACTAATCCAAAGCCCCAAATCCCGTACCTTCACATATCAATCTAAAAGCATTAGTCCTAGTATCCTAACAAAATTCCCCATGAACATTCCCGGTGTTTCGTTCTAAACAAAGTAAGAAGAAAGAGGCCTCATTACCATATATCATCCGTAACCTAACAGACCGCTATTTAAACTCAGTATGCAAGCAGGGTTAATTGGAGACATATATTTCCCTTCCTTAGTCAGCTCAATAGGATAAAAAATGAATCGACCTGTAGTAACCCCAGAGCGGCAGTGCTTAAGAACCAAGTCCAAAATCGCTCGCTACAGAAAAGTGGCGCCCACCGTGGGGCCATCTCGTTCTTTCTTATAATTTAGGGTTTAAACCTTGGACAAGTCATTTTCATGGCGGTGGTCACCACAGAAAAGTGGCGCCCACCGTGGGGCCCTTCCTTCTTTCTTTCATTTTTTTGGGATTTCACTGGGATAGGACTTTTTTTAACTTCACTAGGATCTTAGGTCAAAACCTTTAAAGTTGGGAAGGTATCACAGAATGGCGACTCCGCCAGGGAGCCATTTTTGTCAGGAACATAGGATTCATAGCTCTTTAAAGTCTAGGACTTTAGGACAAATACATATACTGCTTTTCCTAATTGATATCTGTGTTTATTTTTCTGCTAATGGGAATGCGTGTGATGCCGCATGTGGAAAGATTGAGTATACACCTAGGAAAAACCTCTTTTAGTAGTGCGGAAACTATTGGAAATGGTTGTCATGCGATACTACCCTCTTCTGATGGTTCTTCGAAAAACACCACCTAGCACGGTTCCCGGCCCGCTAGTGTTTTCTCGACAAGAACTGATGATTTTGAGAGGCAGGTACAAAAATTACTAGTATAAACCTTTGGGGGGGATAGAGCCTTGACTCCATGACACCGACCCTTTGACCCCATGTTTTTTCTATGTTTTTGTGTGTTGCATTCATGCATTCATCTAAAAAAAATTACATCAAAGAAAAACTTCTCTTCTAGTCTCTCTTTTTCAAATTAAACTAAGACAATGATTGCAAATGTCAGAGAAAAAGATTGCGCTCATGGACTTCAGTAGAAGGAGAACTCATAAGTATACCTTCAGGGTTCCAAAACTAGAGGATTTGAGAGGATTAGCGAGGATGATCACTAACCGTGAAGCTTTCAGAGCCAAGTACGGAGGTCTGCTACCTCTGTTAAGAGTCCATGTGATTGAGGGAATCATGAAGGCACTCATTCAGTTTTACGATCCGGTCTATCACTGTTTCACATTCCCGGATTACCAGCTCGCACCAACGCTGGAGGAGTATTCTCACCTAACCGATCTACACATTACTGGTCGAGCTCCCTTTTTTGGACTGGAAGAAATTCCAAAGGATCAAATCATTGCAAGAGCAATCTATTTGGATGAGTCAGAAATCAAGACTCAAATGACCACTAAGGGAGGAATCCCAGGTTAACCAGCCCAGTTCCTGACAAAGAAGGCTCTGTACTTTGCTAGTATAGGAAACATGACTGCTTTTGAAAGCATCTTTGTCTTACTCACCTACGGGTTATTTCTATTTCCCAACATTAATAGCTTCGTCAATATCAACGCCATTAAGGTTTTTCTGATTGGAAACCCTGTGCCGACCTTGCTCGCGGACGCGTATCATTCTGTACACTTAGGGAATTTGTACAGCGGAGGGATGATCACGTGCTGTGTGCCCATGCTATATAAGTGGTTTATCTCCCATTTGCCTAAGTCTGCTGCTTTATGGGATCATAAGAGTGTTTTACGTTGGTCGCATAAAATCATGTCTCTGACTAACTCTGACAAAGATTGGCGCAATAGGATTTATGACGGGATCAGGATCATTGACCGTTGTAGAAACTTCCCCAACGTACCCCTCATAGAAACTAAAGGAGGAATCAATTACCATCCAGTTCTTGTTCGTCGTCAATTTGGATACCCAATGAGGCATGTCCCTTTGCTCATCTGGAGGGTCTTTTCTTCAAAGAAGGAGAAAATGACAGGGCACTAAAGATGGAAATAGTGCACGCTTGGAAACATGTTCATAAGAAAGGACGAGAGTCTCTAGGAAAATTGGACTGTGTCTCAGTGGAGCCTTATCTCCCCGGGTTCTCCCCAGAGAGGACTCGGGACCCCTTAGCTTAGGTTTCTGTTTCCGCACCTTGTAATCTACTGTATTTCTATTTTCGCAATCCTTTGAATTCAATAAAACGGAGTTTCACCACTATTTGATATTTTCAATCTAATTGTCGAAGTTTATTTTGATTAAACAAAAAAAAACAATTAATATAATCATTGCATTCATCATTATCACGTCACGTATTCTTCTTACCTATGAATCTCATGTTTGTGTCTCGGTTCTAGAGTCAAACTCTCTTATTCGTACAATACTCGGGCCAATTATCAGAAAAAGATGGATGATCTCGAGGAAGAGAACAGAGAGTTGAGAGAAGAGATCGACGCTTTGAGAGAGGATATGAGAAAGCTTCATAACGACATGCAAGCCATGGCAGAAGCTCAGCTACAAAGGACTGTGATCTCGGAGATCACCTCAACGCCCATAGTGGAAAAGTCTGATCCTAGGTACAAAATGCCGAAAGATCGTCCCTGGGGCATGCCACTTAACTATATCCCAGAAGGATATATCCCATTGATCAATGAGGATCAAGGGACCGCAGCAGGAACCGCTGGGCCTGAAGGTTACAAACTTCGGGAAAGCGAAGATGCCAGGGGCATGACAGCAGCTCCTGAAGGTTACAAACTTCGGGAGGCACCGAGAGTCTCGGCCATAATGACTATACCACTGTCCGTGGTACACACTGTCCCGGAAGGACAGATTCCATAGATACCTTCTGGTGGAAACGACAACACGTTTGAAAGAATGAATGAGTTCCAGGAATAGTTCCTGGGAATGCAAAAAGAACTGTAGGCCCTTCGCGGTCAGGATTTATTTGGAAAGGACGCCGCGGACCTCTTCTTAGTCCCCAATGTGAAAGTCCCACACAAATTCCAGGTGCCCGACTTTGAAAAGTACAAGGGTAACTCTTGCCCTCAGAGTCACTTGGTGATGTACGCTCGGCGAATGTCAGCTCAGACAGAGAAACAGGATTTACTGATTCACTACTTTCAGGATAGTTTAATCGGTGCCGCACTAAAATGGTACATGGGTTTAAACAGTGCTACGATTAGTACTTTTAGAGATCTTGGCACTGCCTTTGTCCAACAATATAAATACAATCTGGACATGGCACCCAACAGAGATCAACTCAGATCAATGTCACAAAAGGACAAGGAAACCTTTAAGGAATACGCTCAGAGATGGCGTGAAATTGCCGCTCAAATTTGTCCACCTCTTGAGGAAAAAGAGATGACAAAGATCTTCTTAAAGACCTTAAGTTCATTCTATTACGACATAATGGTTGCCAGTGCGCCCAGTGACTTCACCGAGATGGTCGGTATGGGAGTTCGTCTTGAGGAAGCCGTCCGAGAGGGACGTCTAGTCAAAGACACTGGATCATCAAGTAGTACAAAGCAATACGGTAGTGCTCTCCCTAAGAAAAAAGAGCAGGATATTGGGAATATCTCTCTCGAAAAGTAAAGGCGACGTTATCAACCAGTAGCTGCTGTGACTCCTGCTATCAATCCAGCGACTATTTCTACGTATCAACCTTAGGTTGTGCATAGCCAACCTAATCAGCAAAGGACTCAACAGAATCTTCAGTAGGCTCGTCCTCCCTACAATAACAATCATACCACGCGGCCACCAGGATTTGATCCTATACCCGTATTGTACGCAGAACTATTTTCGTTACTACTGGCTAAGGGGCATGTCCAAACTAAGTCCCCTCTTACAGTACCGGAAAATCCTCCTTTTTAGTTTAAGGTGGATCAGACTTATCCTTACCATCAAGGAGGACCAGGGCATAACATAGAGAACTGTCTCAGTTTCAAATCCGACGTGAAAAAGCTTGTTAGGAGCGGGGTCTTATCTTTCAAAGATACGAATCCTAATGTTCTCACAAACCCGCTGCCTCAACATGAGAAAGCTACAGTCAATTTGATAGAGGAAGAGACTAACAATGTCTATCAAATTCATGATGTACTCTTGTTAAGGACCAATCTGGTCAAGATGCATTGTAGACAGAGTAGATATGGCCATGTGCCATCTCATAACTATCACCAGTGTGATATCTGCTCTAAAAGCAATCGAGGATGTTCTGTGGTGCAATCAACGCTATGGGAACAGATGGATCTCGGATGGATCCAAGAGCACCGAGTTCATGGAGTTAACATGGTTTACACAAATTCTAACATCATTCAGAACCATGACATCCGTGCAATGAATGTCAACTTGGTGGCGATGCATTCCAGGCAAAGCCAGTATCATAATCTGTCGCGGTACAATTACATTTCCTGTCTGACTTGCTCAGTAAACAAACAGGGATGCTCTTTTGTACAAGAGGCCCTCCAGCGTCAGATGGATCTTGGATGGGTCCAGGACTACCATGATAGGAATCCCTATCAGATCAACATGATTTAAATCTTCGATATTCGCTTGATGAATACCAGCCTGGTGGAGTTACATGCTAAACAGGTCCGGCTCGGATTCTTGGTATCACATGATTATCAGAGCTGTAGGACGGGTTGCGAAAACGATCAAGGATGTGTCCTTGTTCAGGAAACCCTTCAGCACTTGTTGAACCACTGGTGGCTTCCAATCTATATGGATGAAGACACCCAGCAAATTAGTATCACTAACGGGAATCCTACTAGATATTAAAGGCAGGATGTTCGGTCGATGGAAACAGACCTCGTAAGGTTACACTGTATTCAAAGCGGACGTGGCCAGGTGCCACTACACAACTATGAGCAGTGTGGGGTTTGCTCAGTGGATAATCAAGGATGTTACTTCGTACGAGCAGCCCTTCAAAGTCAGTTGGACCGCAAAGAGATTCAACCATGGTCAGGTTCTGGATCAGTCAATTATTTCGCTGATCAAATTAAGGATGTTGTCGTAATCTCTGATCATCAGAGGGCTAGGGATGTTTGTACTGTCATACCTCTACTTGACGAATCGAGAGTTCCCAACCAGGATCGAAATTGCTTACGATGGTCGGAAAAATCAGAAGGCTCCCATAGTTATCTATCTAACGGGACCATTACCGTATGAATCAACTAAGGCTATCCCTTACAAATAAGGTGCAACAACAGTCAAGAATGGAAAGGAAATTCCATTACCCTCCGTCGTGAATATTGCAGACATCATTCGAGTAACACGGAGTGGTCGAATCTTCAACCGAGGAGTTGGAGAACTTAAGAAAGAAAAGGAACCTCAGACAGAAGTTCCCAATCCACCAGTCGGTCAATCCTGTAATCCCGACCTTTCGAAAAACAATGATGAGATGCTGAAGCTCATCCAAAGGAGTGAATACAACATTGTTGATCAACTGTTGCAAACTCCTTCAAAGATCTATGTGCTGTCACTTTTACTCAGTTCAGAAGCGCACAGGGAGGCTCTACAGAAAGTCTTGGAGCAAGCCTTTGTGGAACAGGATGTAACAATCAGAGAGTTGTTGTATCATAGGAGGGCTTTCCAAAATGACCAAGAACATTACCAAACTCAACTTGAGCCATGAGATATGACAATGGCAACATGCCTTGCTGAAAACTGCCAAAGTAAGGCAGATTTTGGAGTTTTGCTCGATTTGCTCAAATTTTGCAAAGGGCAAGCAACTCTATCCATCTGAACACCTCAAGGGGGGACCAGGGAGGAACCAACTCTGATCCCAAGCCTCCTAAGTCTTTGGAACCAAAAATAGCATGCCAAACCTAGAATTGCCTAAAAGAGGGAAAAGACTCCAATTTTGGATTGGAGCATTCAATGCATACACCAAGGTGGCATGGACTGAGCTATTTGCAATTGAATTCAGTCAAGACTTATCCAAGATCAAGGGAACCAGCAGCCTGTGCCCTAACCTCTAGTCAATGGCTAGAGGAGACTTGGATTCTCATTGCTCAACATTGGCCAAACCTATGCAGCAGTTGCCATTCACTATTCCTTGCAAAACAAACTTGCTCTACTATAAATAGAGCTCATTTGTGATCAGTTTGAGTACACCAAAGCCATCAAATAGATGCTTTCCTCAAAATCTCCTTCTTCACTCCAATTTTGCCTTCTAAGGCAAGTCACTATCGGGTTTTGAGTTTGAGAGTTGTTCCAATCAAACCAATCACACACACACACACCTCATAAACATCATATAGAAGTGATCCAAACACTCACATAACATCTGGAACACCAAAATCACAAAATCACCAGCCAATTGCTCGAGTTCTTGATAGATTTGCAGTTGGGGTACCATCTCAAGTTCCAGATCATTTCAATCCACTCCAAGCATCCAGACACGCTCCATGGCACCTAGGGAAGCTATCCACATCATTGGAAGCTAGTTGTAACACCTCTAACACAAAATACGATCACCAGCTGCAAGAGGTAAGCATGAGCTCTTCTAATTCTATAATCCATACATTTTTTGCTGCACAATAATTTGGCCATATGTTTATAATCATACATGGAGTGTTTTCCCCCAATCAATTGCATTGTTTGAATCGTGTGTGGAATTTCTGAACCTTCATACAAATTTTAGGGTTCTTGAGGTTTCTCTTTGATTTCTTATTCCATGCTTAAAATAAATGAAATTAAAGACCATAGACATGATTGTGAGGTTGAAACGAGTACATTGATATGTAGATTGCATGATATAATCAAGTATTCAGTGAGATTGGATAGAAAACACAAATCTGCAGAAACAGAGGGTGACACATGTTCTTGCCCTTGTTCTTGGCGCCCTTTTTGAAAATTCAAATATTTGAATTTTGTGTTTTTATTTAATTGATTCAAAAATTAATTTCTCTCTGAGTTTTAATGATTTTGAGTTAATTCTTTTTTTAATAATTCACAAAAATGTTAAAATATTTGATTTTGCCGAAAAATCCCAAAAATATTATTTATTTCATATAATTGATATTTTTGCAAAGAATTAATATTTTAATTATTTTTTACATTTAAAATATTTTTTCCTTCTTGATTTTGCAAATTTTAATGATTTCTAATCATTTTGTAGGTCAAAACTTGATTTTTGAAACATTAATCCAAGATCACAATTTGTTTTCCACATGTTAAACAATTTTGATCTTTTAATTGAATTTTTTTTTCAATTAAAATACATTTTGAAAACAAATTAGGGTTTTTGATTAATTCAACCCTCATCAAACTTTTTCAAACACTTTTGGGCCTCTAATAGAGTGTAAGACCCAACCCCCTTTGAAAACAAAATATTTTGGGCCTCAGTGTATTGTATAAGTCTCGATACCATCAAAAAAATCGGCGTGATCGTCGCCTTTTTAACAAAAACCATGGGCCTCTCCGTGAGCTGTAAGCCCCATCACTTGTACAAAAATGAATCTATGTGCCTCTAATAGAGTGTAAGACCTAATCCCCTTTTAACCAAAACAATTTTTGGGCCTCAAACATTGTATAAGCCCCTCTGCGTTAAAAGAAAATCTCGGCGCGATCGCCAATTCAAAAATCAAACCCTGGGCCTCTCCTTGAGCTGTAAGCCCCACTACTTGTATAAAAACAAACCTTTGGGCCTCTAACGGAGTGTTAGACCCAACCCTCTTTGTACATTAAAATATTGTGGGCCTCACATATTGTATAAGTCCCTTTGTACAAATTCAAAACAACGGTACGATCATCGTTAAAACTTGGGCATCTCCTTGAGCTGTAAGCCCCAACAATCTTTTCAAAGCACTTTCTCCTTTGATTTTGAATATAATATTGTTATCAAAGCTTTCTTTGTTGAACAACTAACCAAACAGCACGGAAGCTCTACAACCGAGTAAGTGTTTACCCGCTTTCTTTATCCACTTTCATATATATAACTGTATTGTGGGGCTGCTCACTGTAAGTCTTCTTTCACAAACTTTTATATACCTGTCAAATATCAACTGTGTAATACTAGTATAGTTATTTAGAGTTTTCCCCGACAACTACATCTAGCACTAGGTAAAGCCCCGTTGATCGCTCTTAAATACAAACAGAACTAGATCCCCATAGGATTACCAGACACAATCTTCCCTCCTCTTGGGGTTAAACAATATGGAGATGTGAAAGGCAGATTCTTTTTGAACCCTTTCTCAGACTGTCACCCTTAGAAGTTGTCTAAGAAACTCTACTCCCCAGAGATGATCTTTTCTCCGTGAATGGCATCTCTTGAGTTTCTTCTAAATTCTCAGACTTTCCTGGCTTGATCTATTCTCGGTGAATGGCATGTCTTGAACTTCTTGGGGTTTGGGGACCCATAGGCTTCTTAAAAGCATCCCCGCCTTCTCTTGGACGTTGTACAAGGACCCTTCGGCTTCTTAAAAGCTCTCATGCCTTCTCTTGGGCTTAGTACAAGGACCCAGAGACCTCTACAGGTATAGGAACAGAACCTAGTCATTAATTTGCTAGAGCGGTCTTTCTGAGTCAAGTGCCAGACCAGTTAATGGGTTGACCTTCATCCCTTAACATACCAGCCTTCTCTTGGGCATCATACAAAGATCATTCACTATCTGAGAATCGACTTCTCAAAACACCAGTAGACTTGGGCAGTCTCAATACCCTTTGGATTTCCTATTTCCTTAAAGAACAAGAAATAACCCCGATCCTCTGATCAATCCCAAGGTACAACATTACCCATATAAGAACTAATTTTCTCTTTATCTGACATACTGGACCTGTCGCTAGACTGAAACAGTTACATTGGCCTCCTCTTGGGCCTTGTACAATGATTCTCCTCAGCGAAGCTAACCTTTTCACACTCTCTTGATGAGCAGACCTTTCAGCCTCCATCTCGGGCTTCGTACGAGATAATAAATCACTCTCTTATTGAGTATAAAAGACTCTCTTGTTGAGTCGAACCCATTTTCAGCCTCCATCTCGGGCTTCGTACGAGATACTAAATCACTCTCTTGTTGAGTATAAAAGACTCTCTTGTTGAGTCAATCCCCTTTAGCCTATATCTCGGGCTTCGTACGAGATACAAAAACACTCTCTTGTTGAGTATAAAAGACTCTCTTGTTGAGTCAACTCCTTTAGCCTCTCTCTCGGGCTTCATACGAGACATATAACAGACTCTTTTGTTGAGTCAGCCCTTTTAGCCTCTCTCTCAGGCTTTGTACGAGACACATAAGAACACCCTCTTGTTGGGTCAATAGCCTCCTCTTAGGCTTTGTATAAGGAAAACCCTGGTTGAGTCAATCAACCTTTTAGCATCGAAGTTGTGCCTTGTCCATATCATACAAACATCAACAACTCCCTTTTAGAGATGACAAATTCTCTCTAAAGTCAAAACCCTTTAGCTTCATATCTTGGGCTTCGAACAAGATACAAATAGACCCTTCAACTTCACATCTTGGGCTTTAAACAAGATACAAACCACATTTAGCTTCACGTATTGGGCTTTGAACAAGACACCAAAACAACCTTTTTCCTCCCATAGAATAGGAGGAACTAGGATCACTCTGATTTCCCTATTTCGTCAAACGGGAATACGTAGGCATAAGATTTGAAAAATCTTAGCGAGCACACTAATAAAAAAACCCAAAATCCCATACCTCCATCAATCAATCGAAAAGCATCGGTCTTAAACCTCCCACAAATCGCCCAGGCACTATTTTAACAAAATAACTTAAGAGAGACCTCAATCTCAATAGCATCTGTAAACCAACAGTCATCTGTTTAAACTCAGTATGCAAGCAGGGTTAATTGGAGACATCTATTTCCCTTCCTTCATCAGCTTCCATAGAATAAAAAATGAATTGAACTGTAGTACCCCAAAGCGATAGTGCTTCGCAACCACGCAAAAATTCGCGCTACAGGAGAATGGCGACTCCATTAGGGAAAAACGCGAGATCTTGTTCTCTTCCCATCTCTTAAGTAGAAACCGTAAAGAAGTGCCGCAGCAAAAAGTGGCGCCCACCGTGGGGCCATGCAAACCATTTTTCCCCTCTTATCCCTCTGGTTGAAACTCTAAATTCATGTCACAGAAATGGCAACTCTGCTGGGGAGTCATTGTCTGTATAGGATCATAAGGCTAGAGGTCTAGGATGATTAAGACAAATATATATACTGCTTTTCCTAAATGATATCTATGTTTATTTTTCTGCTAATGGGAATGCGTGTGATGCCGCATGTGGAAAGATTGAGTATACACCTAAGATAGGTGATGGCAATGTGGGTAATCTTACTGGGAGTGAATTCCCGTTAAGAGCCCCCGATCGACCATCCAACTCAGTGGAGACTCCCTTTGCAGATACATTGCCTATACGACTTCGGTTGTTGAAAGTAGTGTGGTCGACTGGGTTATCTGAGAAGCTGAGGTTTTTACCAGACTGCAGCCATTTTGTAGTGCGGAAGCTATCGGAAATAGTTGTCACGCGATACTACCCTCATCTGAGATCACTCTAGGATACATCAGCTCGTTGGTGATCCGCTTGTTGTTGTTATCCCAGAGGGGTCAATGATTTTGCGGACATGTACAAAAAATCACCAGTATAAACCTTTGGGGGGTGTAGAGCCTTGACTTCATGACACCGACCCTTTGACCCCATGTTTTTTCTATGTTTTTGTGTGCTGTATTCATACATTCATTTAAAAAACATTAAAACAAAAAAAAATCTTCTCTTCTAGTCTCTCTTTTTCAAATTAAACTGAGACAATGATTGCAAATATCAGAGAAGGAGATTGCGCTAATGGATTTCGGTAGAAGGAAAACTCATAAGTACACCTTCAAGGTTCCAAAGTTAGAGGATTTGAGACGTTTGACGAGGATGATCACCAACCACGAGGCTTTCAGAGCCAAGTATGGAGGACTGTTATCCTTGTTAAGGGTCCATGTAATCGAGGGAATCCTGTCCACGCTAATCCAGTTCTACGATCCAGTTTATCACTGTTTCACATTCCCGGACTATCAGCTAGCACCAACGCTAGAGGAGTACTCTCACCTAACTGATCTACATATCACTGATCAGGCTCCTTTTTCTGGACCGGAAGAAATTCCAAAGGATCAAACCATTGCAAGAGCAATTTATTAGGACGAGTCAGAAGTCAGGACTCACATGACCACTAAGGGTGGCATCCAAGGTTTTCCAGCCCAGTTCTTGACAAAGAAAGCCATGTACTTTGCTAGTATAGGGAACGTGGCCGCTTTCGAGAGCATCTTTGTTTTGCTCACCTACGGGTTATTTTTGTTTCCCAACATTGATAACTTCGTAGACATCAATGCCATTAAGATTTTCCTGATTGGAAACCCCGTACCGACCTTACTCGCAGATGCGTATCATTCAGTACATTTAAGGAATTTATACAGTGGAGGAATGATCACATGCTATGTACCCCTTCTATACAAATGGTTCACTTCCCATTTGCCCAAGTTTGCTGCATTTTGGGATCAAAAGAATACTTTACGTTGGTACAATCAAATCTACGACGGGATCAGAATCATTGACCGTTGTGGAAATTTCCCAAATGTACCCCTTATAGGAACTAAGGGAGGAATTAACTATCATCCAGTGTTAGTTCGTCGTCAATTTTGATACCCGATGAGGCATGTCCCACGAAATGCTCATCTGGAAGGTCTTTTCTTCAAAGAAGGAGAAAATGACAGGGCACTAAAGACGGAAATAGTGCACGCTTGGAAACACGTTCATAGGAAAGGACGAGAGTCTCTAGGGAAACCGGAATGTGTCTCGATGGAGCCTTATCTCCATTGGGTACAAACTAGAGCTCTCAAGCTGAGGATGCCTTACCCTCGTCAGGAAGTTCTTCCATTAAGGGACTCTGCCCTTTATTTTATGTCTGAGATGGAAAAGCTTCAGGTTACTCTCAGCAAAGTTCAGCAGGAGATGAGGTCTTGGAGGAACAAGTATCGTATTCTTAATGTGGAATGTAAGAAAATACAACAGCTATTAAAAGGAAAAGATGCTCTGATTGAGATTTTAGAGCAACATGCTGTAGAGAATCAGGATGACCAAAGGAGTTTGCTCACGCCTTTCACTTGGAAAAGGAATGACAACCCGACAACGGCCCAAGAGCCCCGGTCAAAGAAGAGGAAAGTACCAGAACCAGCACTTGAGCTCTCCTCAGAGAGGACTCAGGATCCATTAGTTTAGGTTTCCTTTTCCAGCACTTTGTAATCTACTGTATTTCCATTTCCGCAATCCTTTGAATTCAATAAAATGGGGTTTCCCCACTATTTGATATTTGCAATCTAATTGTCGAAGTTTACTTTGAATAAACAAAAATAATTAATAATCATTGCATTCATCATTCTCATAAACGCATTCTTCTTACCTACGAATCTTACATTTGCATCTCGATTCTAGAGTCAAACTGTCTCATTCGTACAATACTCGGGTCAATCGTCAGAAAAAGATAGATGATCTCGAGGAAGAGAACAGAGAGTTGAGAGAAGAGATTGACACTCTGAAAGAGGATCTGAGAAAGCTTCATAACGACATGCAAGCTCTAGTAGAAGCTCAGATACAACAAAGGACTGTGATCTCAGAGATCACATCGACGCCCATAGTGGAAAAGTCTGATCCTAGGTACAAGATGCCGAAAGATTGTCCCTGGGGCATGCCTACCAACTATATCCCGGAAGGATATGTTCCGCCGATCAATGAGGAATAGGGAACCGCAGCAGGAACCGCTGGGCCTGAAGGTTACAAACTTTGGGAAAACGAAGATGCCAGGGGCGTGACAACAACTCTTGAAGGTTACAAACTTCGGGAGGCACCGAGAGTCTCAGCCATAATGACTATACCACCACCCGTGGTACACACTGTCCCGGAAGGACAGATTCCCCAGATACCTTCTGGTGGAAACGACATCATGTTCGTCAGAATGAATGAGTTCCAGGAATAGTTCCTGGAAATGTAGAAAGAACTGCAAGCCCTACGCGGTCAGGATCTATTTGGAAAGGACGCCGCGGACCTCTGCTTGGTCCCCAATGTGAAAGTTCCGCACAAGTTCCAAGTGCCCGACTTTGGAAAATACAAGGGTAACTCTTGCCCTCTGAGTCACTTGATGATGTACGCTCGGCGAATGTCAGCTCAGAGGGAGAACCAGGAGCTGCTCATTCATTACTTTCAGGATAGTTTAATCGGTGCCACCTTAAAGTGGTACATGGGGTTAAACCGTGCCACGATCGGCACGTTCAGAGATCTTGGCGCTACCTTCGTCCAACAATACAAATACAATTTGGACATGGCACCGGACAGAGATCAACTCAGATCGATGTCACAAAAGGACAAGGAAACCTTTAAGGAGTACGCTCAGAGATGGCATGAAATCGCCGCCTAGATTTGTCCACCTCTTGAGGAAAAAGAGATGACAAAGATCTTCTTAAAGACCTTGAGCTCATTTTACTACGACAGAATGGTCGCCAGTGCGCCCAGTGACTTCACCGAGATGGTGGGCATGGGAGTTCGTCTTGAGGAAGCCGTCCGGGGAGGACGTTTAGTAAAAGACACTGGATCATCAAGTAGTACAAAACGATACGGTAGTGCTCTCCCTAAGAAAAAAGAGCAGGATATTGGGAATATCTCGCTCGGAAAGCAAAGGCGACGTTATCAACTAGTAGCAGCTGTTACTCCTGCTATCAACTCCGCGCTTATTCCTACGTATCAACCTCAGGTTGCACAAAGCCAACCAAATCAACAGCAATATCAGCAAAGGACACAACAGCCTCTTCAGCAGGCTCGTCCTCCATATAACAACAACCGTACAACGCGACCTCCAGGGTTTGACCCTATACATGTATTGTACGCAGAGCTATTTCCGTTACTACTGGTCAAGGGGCGTGTCCAAACCAGGACTCCTCTTACAGTACTGGAAAATCCACCTTTTTGGTTCAAAGCAGATCAAACTTGTCCTTACCATCAAGGAGGACCAGGGCATAACATAGAGAACTGTCTCAGTTTCAAATCTGATGTACAAAAGCTTGTTAGGAGCGGGGTTTTATCTTTCAAAGATACGAATCTGAATGTTCTCACGAACCCGCTACCTCAACACGAAAAAGCTGCAGTCAATTTCATAGAGGGAGAGTCTAACAACACCTATCAAATTCATGATGTACTCTTGTTAAGGGCCAACTTGGTCAAGATGCATTGTAGACATAGTGGATATAGCAATTTGCCACCTCATAATTATCACCAGGGTGATATTTGCTCTAAAAACAATCAAGGATGTTCTGTGGTGCAATCAGCTCTACAGGAACAATTCGATCTCGGATGGATCCAAGAGCATCGAATTCGTGGGGCCAACATGACCTATACGAATTCCAACATCATTCAGAACCACGACATCTGCGCAATGAATGTTAACTTGGTGCCAATGCACCCAAGGCAAGGCCAGTACCATAATCTGCCGCGGGACGATTACAATTCCTGTCTGACTTGCTCGGTAAACAAACAGGGATGCTCTTTTATACAAGAGGCCCTCCAGCTTCAGATGGATCTTGGATGGATCCAGGACTATCATGATAGAAATCCTTATCAGATCAACATGATTCAAATCTTTGATATTCGTCTGATGAATACCAGCTTGGTAGAGTTACACGCTACACAAGTACAGCTCGGTTTTCTCACTTCTCACGATTATCTGGACTGTAAAGATTGCAGTAAGAGTAACCAAGGGTGCGCTCTCGTTCAGAGAACTTTAAAACACTTATTAAACCACTGTTGGCTTCCAATCTATCTGGATGAAGACACGCAACAAATCAGTGTGCTTAATGGAAACCCTACTCGGCGTCAAGGTCAAGATGTCCGATCTATGGAAACAAACCTGGTAAGGTTGCACTGCATTCAAAGCAAGCGTGGCCAGGTGCCACCACATAACTATGAACATTGTAGAGTCTGTTTGGAGAATAATCAAGGATGCTACCTTATGTGAGCAGCTCTTCAGGGTCAGGTAGATCGCAGAGAAATTCGCCCATGTCCGGGTTCCAAACCAATCAACTGGACGGCGGACTACTTCGCTGGTCAGATCAGAGACGTGGTTGTAATCTCTGGCCCTAAGAGGAACAAGGATGTTTGTACCATCATCCCTCTACTGGACGAATCAAAGGTTCTTAGCCAGGAGCTGATTGAAGTTACTTACGACGATCATAAAAATCAGAAGGCTCCTATAGTTATCTATCTGCCAAGACTATTACCGTATGAATCAGCTAAGGCAATCCCTTACAAATACGGTGCAACAATAATTGAGAATGGAAAGGAAATTCCATTACCCTCCATCGTGAATATTGCAGACATCAGTTGAGTAACACGGAGCGGTCGAATCTTCAACCGAGGAGTTGGAGAACCCAACAAAGAAAAGGAACTTCAGACAGAAGCTCCTGATCCACCAGTCGATCAATCCAGTAATCCCGACCTTTTGAAAAACAACGATGAGATGCTGAAGCTCATCCAAAGGAGTGAATACAACATTGTTGATCAACTGTTACAAACTCCTTCAAAGATCTCGGTGCTATCACTTTTACTCAATTCCGAAGCCCACAGAGAGGCTCTACAGAAATTCTTAGAGCAGACCTTTGTGGAACAGGATGTGTCAATACGACAGTTCGATAGCATCATCTCTAACATCACTTCCTGCAACAACGTAGGATTCAGTGATGATGACTTGCCAGAGGGGGGCAAAAGTCACAACATAGCGCTCAATATCACAGTTAACTACCAGGACGATGCTTTAGCCAGCGTACTGGTAGACACGGGATCGGCCATCAACGTTATGCCGAAGTCCACTCTAATGCGACTATCATTAAAAGAATCCCCGATGAGGGGCAGTGAGGTCATCGTTAAAGCCTTCTAAAAGTTAAACCAAGATCTCTTTTGGTTGAATCGTTATGGTGGAAAGATATAATAGCAATTGCAGAGCCAATGGTTGAAGGTGGATTCACAGAACAACTATCCTGTAGTATAGGATCTGGCACAAATGCATCTTTTTGGAATTGTTGTTGGATGTCAAGTAAACCATTGCATTTTTTCGTCGAGCTTTATGAACACGTTGATTGGAAGCATGCTGCAGTAGCAGATTTGGGAGGCTGGGAAGCAGGAGACTGGACTTGGAAATTGGAACGATTACATGAATGTGTTCCTACTGAGTTAGAAGAGATGGTGCTAGATTGAAGGAGCTGTAGGGGGAATTCATACCTGTTCCGGATTTGAGAGATAAATTTATTTGGAAATCTAGTATTTCTAATATTCTCACTGTTAAGCCTTGCTATGAATCTTGCTGCAGCATTCCGGGATATCACATCTCGAGATTATTCCCAAGACTGTTTTTGACATTCTATGGCAAACAAAGGTTCCACTGAAAACTCGTGTATTTTGGTTGGATAATTGTTTAGGATAGACTTCCAATAATAGGAAACTTAACGGCTAAGGGAATAATCTCAAATTCTTATGATTTAGTTTGTGTATTATGTTTTGTGCTAGCCCATTTATTGTGCTTGTGTGGAGAATACTAACGGAATGGATTGGTGTGCCTTGTATTGTGGGAGATAACGTCTATGATTATTGATTGGATTGGATTTTGAAGGTAACGAGGCTTACGTCAAAACGAAACGCTCGTTTCATATGGCTAATGGCATGTTGGACCATTTGGTGGACACGTAACCAAATTATATTTAATGATGTAATTGGTAATCAAATCGACATTGTAGATAAAGTTATGCATATTTCTTGGTGTTCGGAAATATACCTCCAAATCCCTAACCATGTATAGGTTCTATGATTGGTATAAACGCCCCATTGAATTTCTAAAATAGGAGATTTTAACTTAAGGGTGTAGATTGTAACGCCCCGATTTGGTTAATCGTATTTATTTATTTCATTTATGTGAAATTTTGTGAATTGTGTAAATTAAATGAGTTTTTCCTGTTAATTGGATAATTTCTCAGATAGATATAATAATTACAATTGATAATATTTTCTCATTAACTTTTAATTCCTGATATATTTTGCATCGCTGTTTATGTTTTATTGCATTTTTAGAGCGTTTGGGAGATATTTGAGCAAAAGGGTAAAATAGTCTTTTGAGGGGTTAGATATTTTGTTATAAAAAGGAAAAGAGAGAGAAATAGAGAGAAAATGAGGAGAAAAGAGAAAGAAGAGAAAGAAAAGAGAGAAGAAGGGGAAGAAGAGGAAATCGATCAAATCAAAGCTTGATCTTCGATTAATCGGGTAAGGGTGAGAAGTTCCGATTATATTTCGATTGTATATGTATATGTATGTGTTGTTTGCATCTATTTGGTTGAAATATATACTTTTCCTTATTGGTTGGATTGAAGAACAAATGTGTGGGAATCGATGTTCTAACTGTTCAAAGGCGCAATAGAACGCGTAGAATAGTCGAGTGACGTTTGGGTCTAATCGGAAATACTTATTGGTAAGATTTGAGGAGTTTTGTATTGAGTTATGGAGAATTAGAGATTTAGGGCATTAATGGTAAATTGAGTGGAAATTGATGTTTTCACGGTTGAAACTTGGTATAAATCGCGTAGTATAGTCGGGTGAGGTTAGGAATTAGTTGGAAAAGCTTACTTATATGTTTCCACATGTTTGGTTGAATTTGATGGAAAATTAAAACATTTGATATGTTGAGATTTTGAGATTTGGATCCAAAACTTTTGTGTCGGAAATCATGTTTCAAGGTTCCTAATTGTTGATACATGATAGAACCATGATAATATACCTTTATTGGTTGTTTGGGTATGGTTTTGAGAGTGAATTTGTGGTTTGGAAGTTGCTGTCAAAAAGGGATTTTTTTCTGCATAACGCAGTTCCCGCTTAGCGCGGTCTGGAGAAATTTCGCCTCTTCCAGGCAGCGAGTAGCGCGCTTAGCACGGGTGGGGCCCGCTTAGCGCGACCTAGAACTGAAAAATAGTATTTTTATTGACTTAAAATTCATGGAACATATCTGTTTTATATTATATTAATGTTGTGTTGTTGCTGTTGTATGGTGAGCATGTATTGAGGTGTTATATGCTTGTTTTGTTGATGTGGATGTGATAATATGAAATGCATGATTTAATGGTGCAAAGGTGTGTAGTGGTTGTAGGGCGTAATGAGGCATGTTCGATAAATGCGTGCGGTCGGTAATTGTCATGTGTTATGATATTGCCATATAAATGTGGAGCTTTTAGGCTATTTATATGATGTTGAATCTTGCTATAGAATGTGGTTATTGAATGATGGCCTTGTGGCATAAAGGTATTGAAGAAATGAATTGCAACGTATGATATCGTATTGATGTTGCAGTGGGTAGCCTCTATGGCGTGAATTCTAGCGAACTGTATTTTTGTGTGGATTACTTCATTAATGACTAATTAATGTAAAGTAATAGACAGTTGTATATGTGATAACTGTATTGGTGCAGGTGAGAAATTCTAGTGGGAATTACGGTGAGGGTATGTCTCACTTGTGATCATGAGGATCGTGTAGATGTATAACTGATTGTTATATATGTGTCTTGTGCATAATTCTTGTTATGTATGTATTATGTTGAAGTGATTTGACAGTTGTGGTAATACTAGTGTGTATTATGGTGAGTATGTATCTCACGTGTGATCATGAGGATCGTGAAGATGTACAATTGTTATTATACATGTGTTTTGTGTGTAATCTGTGTCGTGCATTTCATGATGTGTCTGGTGGAAACAACTAGGTGGGAATCCATGATTGGTTCCTAGTATTGTCCGGACTCCAATGTGGAGTTGTATGGAGATAAATCATTGCTCGGTGGAGTGTATCTGATTTATCCGAATTCAATTATGAATCGAGTTCAATTGAATGAACCATGTTGTATGGTACCACGTGCATTGCATTGTGTCATTGAGTCACATTGCATTATTATGTCTTTGTTGGATTATAATTGAAAGTGACAAGTGTGTCGTGAATGTGGGCACATTATGTGTGATTGCTTGATATCTACTCCTTAACATGTATTTTGTACCGTTAATTATTGAATGTAGTTCTCACCCCTTTGTTGTTTCTTGTGTCTGTGTTTCTTGGGAAGTACATATATATATATCATAACTTGTGTATATGAATATATGATATCTTTGTATGCTATATGTGTTAGCATGTGGTGTTTGAATGAGCTGAATAATATATGTGAATTATATGTTTACATATTATTATGCAATCTTGATTAAGTTGTTATTTCTCACCCTTCAGCTGGAATATGCTTTTATGGCATAGTACAGATTAGCCGCTGTGGAGGCGTGGAGGCAAGTGGAAGAGTTAGATCTTCATTTTGCTTAGATCTTTGGTGTCTGCTCTAATACATAACACGAGAGTCGGGGGAAACGCTTTTGTTATATATATATATATATATATATATATATATATATATATATATATATATATATATTGGATAACTTGTACGTATATTTTGATGTTATGAAACAACTTATTTTGTAAAACGAGTCAATTATGGATCGTTCCACTTTATTCCATAATTGAACTTTCCTTTTGTTGGAAAATTTTTCCTGTTATTATTTATTCCATTTTGTGTTATGTATCAAAGTTATAAGCATGTGGATTGTGTTTTTTCTCAAATGTGGCATCCTTATTTCTGTAAAAAAAAATTATTCACTCTGATTTAATTATGTATTATTTATCCGCTAGATGGGAATTGGGGTGTTACAATTGGGATCAGAGCAGGTCGGTCCGTCCGGCCAAGTTGTGAGTCGGTGTGGCATGACAGTTGAATACTGTCGATGTTGTTTGTTCTTCAGTACGTGATATGTGTGTGAAACACTGTCAGTGCTTTCTGGTTTTCTAATCCTTTGTCTTCAGGATTGAGAATGAGATAAGTGGGGGAGAAGCTGGTGCTTCTCCAAGTTGTTTCAGTTGTGGAGCGTTGGCTTAGTGTGTCGTTGTTTGTAAGATTATAAGTGTTGTTTGGAGAGTGTTAATCCTGATTCCAGAGGGAATGTGGAGGTGAGGTTTAGGTCGACTAAGGATTTGTGCCTTAGGTAGTTTTGTGCATAAGATGCAAGAAATGCTATTATTGTCTGGTAAAGATGGTCTATGCCCCATCATGATTGTCGGCTGTCTATTGACAAATTGAGGAACTGATCACCCTTAATCTCTTGTTGATAGTAGACGAAATTATGTTGGATGGAATAGACGTGTCTTTCCGGCTTTGATAGTGTGTGCAATGAATTGTTTGGAATTAAAAAAATGATTGCAGATTGTTTTGATGAGTCGATGAAGATTATTATATCGGAAGATAAGGCGGATTAGAGGCTTTGGTATGTTGGTCAAGTCAGGATGTCTCTGAGGGATAACGATCGGGCATTATTGATGGTTGCTCCTCAGAGAGTTTAGAGTGAACTTAAAATGGACGAAGGTGAATAATTGAGGTTTTTATCTGCTAAGTAAGTAGAAAAACTCTTAGTTGATGAGACCAAGATGTTTTTTGTGTTTGTGATAATAGTGTTCTGGAATTGACAGGAAAGACACAGTGAGGGCTGCCAGTTGTGCGTGATTTCCAGATATGTTTCTGGATGGAATATTGGATGTTAGCGTTAGAATTACCCAGTGAAATTTTTGCAAAAACTTAAGAGTTTATATCTTTTGGAATTTGGTTGGGCATTACAATGTACAGTGATGTTGTTCGGTGTTAGTAATGCGTCTGGAATATTTGTGGAGTATATGAATCATATCTTCCATATTTAATTGGATAAGTTCGGAGTGGTGTTCATTAGGGATATTCTGATCTATTATAAAATCAGAAGGAGAGTATGTGGGGTGTTTGAGAATCGAGTTGCAAGTGTGGAAAAGAAAGGAATTTTTATGCTAAATTATTCAAGTGAGAATTTTGGTTGAAAAAGGTTAGTTTTCTTGGATATGTTATTTCTGATGATAGTATTGCTATGGATCCATCGAAAGTAGATGCAGTTCTACAATGAGAGCCTCCGAAGTCGGTTAAGGTGATTATAAGCTTTTTGGACTTTAGTTGGTTATTACCGGAGGTTATGGAAGGCTTTTCCAAGTTAGTATTTTCGTTACTTCAGATGACTTGCAAAGGGTAAGTCGTTTGCTTTGGATGTTCATTGTGAGGAAAGTTTGAGAGGGCTAAAGTAGAATTTGTCTATGGCTCCAATTTTGATTCTGCGTGATCTTAATAAAGCGTTTGTGAGGTATTGAGATGCGTCTATGATGAGTTTAGTCAGTGTGTTAATGCAAGATGGTAAATTCATGGCTTATGCTTTACGGCAATTGAGGATTCATGATTTCACGATGGCTGCGGCTACCTTTGTGTTGAGGATCTGGAGGTATTATTTTTATGGTTTTGAGTCCGAAGTGTTTAGTAATCACAAGAATATTGGGTACCTGTTTGGTCGGAAATAATAGAGTATGAGACAACGAGGATGGTTGGAATTCCTGATGAGTTATGACTTTAGCTGGAATTATCCTATTGTTGAAGTTAATGTCGTGCCTGATGAGTAAAGTTGAAAGTTGTTATACATGTCTGTTTTGATGGTCAGAGGATTAGAATTATTTGAGCAGTTCAGAGACTTGTGTCTGGTGCGTGAGATAACAAAGTAGAGTGTGAGGTTGGGTATGTTAGAAATGAACTATGATTTTTCTGGTGAACATTAGAGAGAGTCAGAAGTTGGATATGAAATTGGTAGATCTGATTGTTGTGAGTAATCAGAGTGCGCATCGAAAGCGTGATGTGGCACATTTTGTGTATGCGTGTGTGACTTGTAAGAGTTCATAGGTTGAACATTGGAAACATGTAGGAATGATGAGACCATTGGACGTTTCAGAATGGAAGTGTTAGGTGAAAGGTTTAAATATTATTCATGGGCTACTATGTAGATGGATGTTTTGGTTATATGTTCGATTGGTGAATCGTAGCACTGTTGTAATAATGTTGTGTGACAAGTGTAACGCCCCAGTTTTGTCTGTTTTATTTAATCGAGTCGTTTTGATTATTTTATTATTATATTAATTTATTTTCGACTTTTATTTGGAAATATGTTATTTTTCAATGTTGTGATATTTTATCGCGTTTTGGGAACGTTTGCGAGATATTTTAGTGTAGGGGTATTTTGGTCTTTTCATTTATTTTTGTTAAGTTAGAAACATAATAGAAATAGAAAGAGAGAAAAATAGAGAGAAAGAAAAAGAGAAGAAGGAAAAGGAAATGAAAAGAGAAAGAAAGAAGAAAAGAGAGAAAACTTGGAAAAGAAGAAATCGAAACAACCGACTTTCCAAACACGATTAAATCGGGTAAGGGTGCGAAACTTGATTATGATATACTTGTGTATGATTATGTATGTGTGTTTTTCGTTGATATTGGATTGAAATTGAATATAGAGTGAAAAACCATAACATGTGGAAATTGTTACAATTCGATTAAATTGTGTCGGAAATCATGTTTTCAGGTCCTTTATTGTTGATACATGTTAGATACATGTTGTTAGGCATTGTATTGGTAATTTTTCTGGTGTATAGGTGAAAATTGGATTAATTTTGGGTTGAAAACGCAGAAAAAATTCTGCAGAAAAATTCTGGGTTTCCACTGCCGTTACGTGTATCAGGCATGTCCATACGCGTATTGGCTTGGGCAATACGCGTATGGGAGGTGCATTTGAGGGCAATACGCGTAATGAATTTCATTTTTCTTGGCCATCTGCTGAAACGCGTAATGGTACGCGTAAGATTTTGGGCAATACGCGTATGGCCAGCATGGGTGTAAAATGTTGTATTTTCGCGATGTCTTTTCCGTTTACGTCCATAACTTGTGTTCCGATTATCCGTTTTGAACATTCTTGGTCTTGTTGGAAAGCTAATAAGATGTACTTTCTTATGATGATGGTTTTGAGATTGTTTCCCGATTTAATTATGTCGGGAATTTGAAATAGTGTCGTTTTGTCGACTTTTGTCGTTATAATTGTGTGTAATTGATGTGTATCATGCAATGTACTGTTGATATGGATATGGTATGACTTGTGTGCTGTTGTATGGTGTAAATACATGTGTTTAGATAGCGTGATGATGGTTTGTGGCCGTATAGCAAATAAATGCATTGTTTTAGGCTTGAATTGCAAAGTATGATTAATGTTGATTGAGATGATTGCATGTATGTGTGCATTGGAATGTCATGAGTCATTGTAAGCCAAGCATCATGATATGCATTCTTGTGATGTCGTGTGCCCGTGTGGGGTGTGAGCGACGAATCGATTCCAGATGGGATCCGCTATAAGGTCTTGTTCCCGTGTGGGGTGTGAGCGATGGTTATAGACGATCGTGTGCCCGTGTGGGGTGTGAGCGATCCATAAACATCGTGTGCCTTATACAAAATAGGTGTGAGCAACGGGGAACATCGTATGCCCGACGGGGAGTTACGTTATGTAACAAGCGATGGTTCCAATAGTTCCTGAGTGAACTGGTGTTGAGATGTTGATGTCGGTACCGCATATGCATTGCATAGAGTCGTTGTGTCGGTCTCTGTGCATTTGCATAATTCATGAAGGGATTGATTTCGTGTGGAATTGTGATTAGAATTGATGAGTTGAGATATGTATTGCGTTGTGTTGTATTTGGATTCTGTTGTACGTTGTGGTGAGAATATTTTACGTGTGTAATGTTGTGTTATTATATAATTATATGCAATTATATTATGATTGTGTTTCTCACCCTTCTGTTGTTTTATAATGCTCTATGAGGCATTTCAGATTAGATTGCTGGAGGTCTTTTTGTGAAGCTTAGGTCTTCATTCTTTTGTCGGTCGGCTCTGATATGTGACACCGGGTAGTCGGGGTGATCGAGTGTGATTATTTGTATTATGTACACACATGTGTTGGATTGTACATGTATGATTGTATTTGGCAGACAAACTTTTCATGATATATCTATATATATGAGGTTTCAGTACAGATTTTCCGCTTGTATTCTAAATCTGAATTGTGGGTAGTAAGAACTAAGTTCCTCTGTTAATTGGTACCTGATTGTTGCATATCTTTATGAGCAGGTTTATGTGTATATTGTTTCAGTTGATGTGACCCCTCGGTCTATGCCGTGAATGGTTTAAATATACTCTGATGAAATTTTTATCGTTTAAGTTTATTTGGGGGTATAGATTGGGGGTGTTACATTAAGTGGTATCAGAACCAGTCCGTGTCAGTTTGTGTCAGTCCTTGTTGGTCGTTGTAGTTGGGTGAGTTGTTTGTTTAACCATAGTTGCTGTTATTGGAAATGAACATAATATGGCTGGTAGGAATGACGCTGCTTTGGCTGCTGCTATGCAAGCTATGGCTCGGGCTGTGCAGGGTGCACCTCATGCTGCTGGAAATGATGAGTTCAGAAAGAATAAACCGTCTGTCTTCAAAGGGAAACACGATCCAGATGGTGCTCAGATCTGGCTGAAAGAGATTGAAAGGATTTTCCGAGTGATGGATTGTGCAGAGGATCAGAAGGTGAGACTGGGTAATCACATGTTACACGAAGAGGTGGATGATTGGTGGGTCAGTACTCGTCGTGTGTTGGAAGCTGCAGAGGAGGAAGTCACTTTTACTGTGTATAACATTGAGTTTATGAGGAAGTATTTTCCCGAAGATGTAAGAGGAAAGAAGGAGATAGAGTTCTAGGAATTGAAACATGGTAATATGTCTGTTGTTGATTATACTGCTAAGTTTGTGGAACTTGTGCAGTTTTATTCCCATTATGCTGAAGCGACCACGGAGTTTTCTAAGTGTGTAAAGTTTGAGAGCGGATTGCGTCCTGAGATCAAGCAGGCAATCGGGTATCAAAGGATTAGGAGGTTTTCTGATTTGGTAGACTGTTGTAGGATTTATGAAGAAGATAGTAAAGCTCGTTCTACTCACTATAAGAGTGTGAGCGACGGGAAAGGGAAGCAAAGGGGTACTTTTGATCGAAGGCCCAGTGGAGGAGGTATGTCTAATTCTTTGAGATGTTATAGATGTGGTGAATTGGGGCATCGTTAGTTTGAATGTAGGAAAGATATGAGGAAGTGTACCAATTGCGGATGGTTAGGGCATGTAGCGGCTGATTGTAAGAGGCAGAATGTGGTGAAGTGTTTCAACTATGGCGAACCTGGTCATATTAGTACAAAGTGTCCGAAACCGAAGAAAGCTCCAGCGGGTGGGAAAGTGTTTGCATTGGCGGGAACTCAGACTACAAGTGCAGACCGTCTGATCAGAGTTACTTGTTTTATTAATAGTACTCCTTTAGTTGCTATTATTGATACTGGAGCGACTCATTCGTTTATTTTGTCTGAGTGCGCGAAGCGTTTGAATCTTGTGTTGTCTTTGATGGGTGGTGAGATGGTTATTGATACTCCAGCAATGGGGTCAGTAACTACTTCTTTAGTTTGTTTGAGTTGTCCTTTGACCATTTATGGTAAAGACTTTGAGATGGATTTGGTGTGTTTACTGTTGGAGGGTTTAGATGTGGTTTTGGGAATGAATTGGTTACAGTTCAATAGGGTTCATATTGATTGTTATCATAAGCTGGTAAGATTTCCTTCTCTTGAGAAAGACGAAGACTCGAGTTTCTTATCTACCAAAGAGTTGAAGAAACTTTTGGCGGATGAAGCTCAGTTGTTTGGGTTGTTTGCATCATTGACTGTGGATAGTCAAGTTTCACTTGATGTGTTTCCTGTTGTGTGTGATTTTTCGGAAGTGTTTCCTGAGGATATTTCAGACTTGCCACCTGAGAGAGAGGTGGAGTTTTCTATAGATCTAGTTCCTGGTACTAGACCTGTTTCTATGGCACCTTATCGTATGTCGGCATCTGAGTTGGTTGAGTTAAAGAAGCAGTTGAATGAATTGTTGGAAAAGAGGTTTGTGAGACCAAGCGTTTCTCCTTGGGGTGCTCCAGTTTTATTGGTGAAAAAGAAAGATGGAAGTATGCGATTGTGTATTGATTATCTCCAGCTGAATAAGGTGACAATTAAGAATAAATATCCTCTTCCAAGGATTGATGATCTGATGGATCAGTTGGTGGGTGCGTGTGTGTTTAGTAAGATTGATTTGAGATCCGGGTATCATCAGATTAGGGTGAAAGAGGAAGATATTCAGAAGACGGCGTTTAGGAAACGTTACGGTCATTATGAATATTTTGTGATGCCGTTCGGGGTTTCTAATGCGCCAGGTGTGTTTATGGAGTACATGAATCGTATTTTCCACGAGCATTTGGATCGTTTTGTGGTTGTGTTTATTGATGATATCTTAATTTATTCTAAGTCTCGGGAGGAGCACGTGGAACATTTGCGTATTGTTTTGCAGGTTTTGAAAGAAAGAAAGCTTTTTGCTAAATTGTCCAAGTGTGAGTTCTGGTTGTCAGAGGTGAGTTTTCTTGGGCACGTGATTTCAGGTAATGGTATTTCTGTGGATCCATCTAAAGTAGAAGCAGTTCTACAATGGGAGGCTCCGAGATCCGTTACTGAAATTCGAAGCTTTTTGGGTTTGGCCGGATATTATCGAAGGTTAATTGAAGGTTTTTCTAAGTTAGCACTTCCTTTAACCCAGTTGACTTGTAAAGGGCAAGCGTTCATTTGGGATATTCGGTGCGAGGAAAGTTTTAATGAGCTGAAGAGAAGATTGATGACAACTCCGATTTTGATTTTGCCGAATCCTACTGAACCATTTGTGGTGTATTGTGATGCGTCTTTGATTGGTCTAGGTGGGGTGCTAATGCAAGAAGGTAAGGTTGTGGCTTATGCTTCCAGGCAATTGAGGGTACATGAGAAAAATTACCCTACTCATGATTTGGAATTAGCGGCTGTGCTCTTTGTGTTGAAAATTTGGAGGCATTATCTCTATGGTGCAAGATTCGAAGTCTTTAGTGATCACAAAAGTTTGAAATATTTGTTTGATCAGAAAGAGTTAAATATGAGGCAGCGGAGATGGTTGGAATTTTTGAAGGACTACGACTTTTGCTTGAATTACCATCCTGGTAAAGCTAATGTGGTAGCCGATGCGTTAAGCCGGAAATCGTTGCATATGTCCGCTTTGATGGTTAAGGAGTGGGAACTTTTGGAATCGTTTAGAGATTTGAGTTTGGTATGTGAATTGACGTCGGATAGCGTGAGGCTTGGAATGTTGAGGGTTACTAATGATTTTCTGTTGACGGTTAGTGAGAAACAGAAGTTGGATGTGAAATTTGTGGATTTGATGTTGGTGGGAGAAAAATATGCGAATAGTGATTTTAAAGTGGATGTTAAAGGTGTTTTGAGATTCCGAGGTAGAATTTGTATTCCGGACGATTCGGAGTTGAAAAGGATGATTTTGGAGGAAGGACACCGGAGTAATTTGAGTATACATCCGGGAGCTAATAAAATGTACCAAGATTTGAAGAAGATTTTCTGGTGGTCTGGATTAAAGAGAGATGTGGCTCAGTTTGTTTATGCATGTTTGACTTGTCAGAAATCAAAGGTAGAACATCTGAGGCCTAGTGGTTTGTTGCAACCGTTGGATATTCCTGAGTGGAAATGGGACAACATTTCTATGGATTTTGTGACAGGGTTGCCGAATACTCAGCGAGGGCATAATGCTATTTTGGTGGTGGTGGAAAGACTGACTAAATCGGCGCATTTCATTCCGATTGACATCAGTTTTTCTTTGGAGAGATTAGCTGAAATTTATATCAGTGTGATTGTGAAATTGCATGGTGTTCCGTTGAGCATTGTTTCTGATCGAGATCCTAGGTTTACCTCCAGCTTTTGGGAAAGTTTGCAAAAGGCTTTAGGATCTAAATTGAGGTTGAGTTCTACTTATCATCCTCAAACGGATGGTCAGACCGAGAGAACGATTCAGTCGTTGGAGGACTTTTTGAGAGCTTGTGTTCTTGAGCAAGGTGGTGCGTGGGATAGTTATCTTGCATTGGTTGAATTCACGTATAATAAAAGTTTCCATTCAAGTATAGGAATGGCACCTTTTGAAGCATTGTATGGATGAAGATGTCGAACACCGTTGTGTTGGCACGAATCTGGTGAGAGTTCGGTGGTTGGACCCGAATTGATTCAACAGACTACAGACAAAGTGAAGCTTATCCATGAGAAAATGAAGGCTTCTCAGAGTAGGCAAAAGAGTTATCATGATCGACGAAGGAAAGATCTCGAGTTTCAAGAGGGCGATCATGTATTTTTGAGAGTTACACCGGTAACGGGGGTTGGTCGTGCATTGAAGTCGAAGAAACTTACTTCTCGGTTTATCGGTCCTTACCAGATATCCGCGAGAGTGGGTGTTGTGGCTTATAGGGTGGGGTTGCCGCCGAGTTTGTCGAATTTGCATGATGTGTTCCATGTTTCACAGCTTCAGAAGTATGTTCTGGATCCGTCGCATGTGATTCCGATGGATGAGGTAGAGGTAAGGGAGAACCTTACGGTTGAGGCGTTACCAGTGAGGATTTTGGATCGCGAGTTGAAGCAGTTAAAGGGCAAGGACATTGCGCTTGTGAAAGTGGCGTGGGGGAGGCGCTGTTGAGGGCAATTTGACTTGGGAGTTTGAGAGTCGGATGCGGGAGTCGTATCCAGAGTTGTTCGTCTCAGGTATATTTTCGAGGACGAAAATTTCTAAGTGGGGGGGAGTTGTAACGCCTCAGTTTTGTCCGTTTTATATAATCGAGTCGTTTTGATTATTTTATTATTATATTAATTTATTTTTGACTTTTATATGGAAATATGTTATTTTTCAATGTTGTGATATTTTATCGCGTTTTGGGAACGTTTGCGAGATATTTGAGTGAAGGGGTATTTTGGTCTTTTCATTTATTTTTGTTAAGTTAGAAACATAATAGAAATAGAAAGAGAGAAAAATAGAGAGAAAGAAAAAGAGAAGAAGGAAAAGGAAAAGAAAAGAGAAAGAAAGAAGAAAAGAGAGAAAACTTGGAAAAGAAGAAATCGAAACAACCGACTTTCCAAACACGATTAAATCGGGTAAGGGTGCGAAACTTGATTATTATATACTTGTGTATGATTATGTATGTATGTTTTTGGTTGATATTGGATTGAAATAGAATATAGAGTGAAAAACCATAATATGTGGAAATTGTTACAATTCGATTAAATTGTGTCGGAAATCATGTTTTCAGATCCCTTATTGTTGATACATGTTAGATACATGTTGTTAGGCATTGTATTGGTAATTTTTCTGGTGTATAGGGGAAAATTGGATTGATTTTGGGTTGAAAACGCAGAAAAAATTCTGCAGAAAAATTCTGGGTTTCCACTGCCATTACGCGTATCAGGCATGTTCATACGCGTATTGGCTTGGGCAATACGCGTATGGGAGGTGCATTTGAGGGCAATACACATAATGAATTTCATTTTTCTCGGCCATCTGCTGAAATGCGTAATGGTACGCATAAGATTTTGAGCAATACGCGTATGGCTCAGGGCAATGGCGTATGGCCAGCAGGGGTGTAAATTGTTGTCTTTTTGCGATGTCTTTTCCGTTTACGTCCATAACTTGTGTTCCGATTATCCGTTTTGAACATTCTTGGTCTCGTTGGAAAGCTAATAAGATGTACTTTCTTATGATGATGGTTTTGAGATTGTTGCCTGATTTAATTATGTCGGGAATTTGGAATAGTGTCATTTTGTCGACTTTTGTCGTTATAATTGTGTGTAATTGATGTGTATCATGCAATGTGTTGTTGATATGGATATGGTATGACTTGTGTGCTATTGTATGGTGTAAATGCATCTGTTTAGATGGCATGATGATGGTTTGTGGCAGTATGGAAAATAAATGCATTGTTTTGGGCTTGAATTGCAAAGTATGATTAATGTTGATTGAGATGATTGCATGTATGTGTGCATTTGAATATCATGAGTCATTGTATGCCAAGCATCATGATATGCATTCTTGTTATGTCGTGTGCCCGTGTGGGATGTGAGCGACGAATCGATTCCAGAGGGGATCCGCTATAAGGTCGTGTGCCCGTGTGGGGTGTGAGTGATGGTTATAGACGATCGTGTGCCCGTGTGGGGTGTGACCAATCGGGTCGTGTGCCCGTGTGGGGTGTGAGCGATCCATAAACGTCGTGTGCCTTATACAAAAGAGGTGTGAGCGACGGGGAACATCATATGCCCGACGGGGAGTTACATTATGTAACGAGCGATGGTTCCAATAGTTCCTGCGTGAACTGGTGTTGAGATGTTGATGTCCGTACCGCATATGCATTGCATAGAGTCATTGTGTCGGTCTCTGTGCATTTGCATAATTCATGAAGGGATTGATTTCGTGTGGAATTGTGATTGGAATTGATGAGTTGAGATATGTATTGCGTTGTGTTGTATTTGGATTCTGTTGTACGTTGTGGTGAGAATATTTTACGTGTGTAATGTTGTGTTATTATATAATTATATGCAATTATATTATGATTGTGTTTCTCACCCTTCTGTTGTTTTATAATGCTCTATGAGGCATTTCAGATTAGATTGCTGAAGGTCTTTTTGTGAAGCTTAGGTCTTCATTCTTTTGTCGGTCGGCTCTGATATGTGACACCGGGTAGTCGGGGTGATCGAGTGTGATTATTTGTATTATGTACACACATGTGTTGGATTGTACATGTATGATTGTATTTGGCAGACAAACTTTTCATGATATATCTATATATATGAGATTTCAGTACAGATTTTCCGCCTGTATTCTGTATCTGAATTGTGGGTAGTAGGAACTAAGTTCCTCTGTTAATTGCTACCTGATTGTTGCATATCTTTATGAGCAGGTTTATGTGTATATTGTTTCAATTGATGTGACCCCTCGGTCTATGCCGTGAATGTTTTAAATATACTCTGATGAAATTTTTATCGTTTTAGTTTATTTGGGGGTATAGATTGGGGGTGTTACAACAAGGATGTTGGTATTATGGTTATGTAGAGGTTATTGAAATGATGTTGTGTCGTGGAATTTTATGTTCTTGTTTTTGTTGTTGCCTCGTTTCCATCAAGATGGTTCAAGTGCGAGTAGCTAATTCCAATGTGGAGAATTAGGGGAGTGTTACCTACGGTGAGGGTGACGATCTTGTTGTATTCTGGTTCTAGAGTGAACCTATGGGTGTTCGTGACTTGGGTATTCTTTGAGTCGTGAGTTAGTCGTCAAGTGCATTGTATGGGCATTGCATCTTGTCATTGTTGTTGTTGCTGTTAGCAAGGTGGTTTGTCAGTTTGTGTTATTCGTGGTGTGCCTAGTGTTGGCATGTTAATTGGTTAGTCGGATGCGAGAGTCGTATCCAGAAGTTGTTCGTCTCAGTTATATTTTCGAGGACGAAAATGTCTAAGTGGGGGAGAGTTGTAACACCCCGATTTGGTTAATCGTATTTATTTATTTCATTTATGTGAAATTTTGTGAATTGTGAAAATTAAATGAGTTTTACTTGTTAATTGGATAATTTCTCAGATAGATAAAATAATTGCAATTGATAATGTTTTCTCATTAACTTTTAATTCCTAATATATTCTGCATCGTTGTTTATGTTTTATCGCATTTTGAGAGCGTTTGGGAGATATTTGAGCAAAAGGGTAAAATAGTCTTTTAAGGGGTTAGATATTTTGTTATAAAAAGGAAAAGAGAGAGAAATAGAGAGAAAACGAGGAGAAAAGAGAAAGAAGAGAAAGAAGAGAAAGAAAAGAGAGAAGAAGGGGAAGAAGAGGAAATCGATCAAATCAAAGCTTGATCTTCGATTAATCAGGTTAGGGTGAGAAGTTCTGATTATATTTCGATTGTATATGTATATGTATGTGTTGTTTGCATCTGTTTGGTTGAAATATATACTTTTCCTTATTGGTTGGATTGAAGAACAAATGTGGGAATCGATGTTCTAACGGTTCAAAGGCGCAATAGAACGCGTAGAATAGTCGAGTGATGTTTGGGTTTAATCGGAAATGCTTATTGGTAAGATTTGAGGAGTTTTGTATTGAGTTATGGAGAATTAGAGATTTAGGGCATTAATGGTAAATTGAGTGGAAATTGATGTTTTCACGGTTGAAACTCCATATAAATCGCGTAGTATAGTTGGGTGAGGTTAGGAATTAATTGGAAATGCTTACTTGTATGTTTTCACATGTTTGGTTGAATTTGATGGAAAATTACAAAATTTGATATGTTGAGATTTTGAGATTTGGATCCAAAACTTTTGTGTTGGAAATCATGTTTCAAGGTTCCTAATTGTTGATACATGATAGAACCATGATAATCTACCTTTATTGGTTGTTTGGGTATGGTTTTGAGGGTGAATTTGTGGTTTGGAAGTTGCTGTCAAAAAGGGATATTTTTCTGCATAACGCAGTGCCAGCTTAGCGCGGTAGGCGCGCTTAGCGCGGTCTGGAGAAATTTCGCCTCTTCCAGGAAGCGAGTAGCGCGCTTAGCGCGGGTGGGGCCCGCTTAGCGCGACCTGGAACTGAAAAATATTATTTTTATTGACTTAAAATTCATGGAAAATATCTATTTTATATTATATTAATGCTGTGTTGTTGCTGTTGTATGGTGAGCATGTATTGAGGTGTTATATGCTTGTTTTGTTGATGTGGATGTGATAATATGAAATGCATGATTAAATGATGCAAATGTGTGTAGTGGTTGTAGGGGGTAATGAGGCATGTTCGATAAATGCGTACGGTCGGTAATTGTCATATGTTATGTTATTGCCATATAAATGTGGAGCTTTTAGGCTATTTATATGATGTTGAATCTTGCTATAAAATGTGGTTATTGAATGATGGCCTTGTGGCATAATGGTAATGAAGAAATGAATTGCAACGTATGATATCGTATTGATGTTGCTGTGGGTAGCCTCTGTGGCGTGAATTCTAGCGAACTGTATTTTTGTGTGGATTACTTCATTAATGACTAATTAATGCAAAGTAATAGACAGTTGTATATGTGATAACTGTATTGGTGCAGGTGGGAAATTCTAGTGGGAATTACGGTGAGGGTATGGCTCACGTGTGATCAGGAGGATCATGTAGATGTATAACTGATTGTAATATATGTGTCTTGTGCATAATTCTTGTTATGTATGTATTATGTTGAATTGATTGGACAGTTGTGGTAATACTAGTGTGTATTACGGTGAGTATGTATCTCACGTGTGATCATGAGGATCATGAAGATGCACAATTGTTATTATACATGTGTTTTGTGTGTAATCTGTGTCGTGCATTTCATGATGTGTCTGGTGGAGATAGCTAGGTGGGAATCCAAGATGGGTGCCTAGTATTGTTCGGACTCCAATGTGGAGTTGTATGGAGATAAATCATTGCTCGGTGGAGTGTATGTGATTTATCCGGATTCTATTATGAATCGGGTTCAATTGAATGAACCATGTTGTGTGGTACCACGTGCATTGCATTGTGTCATTGAGTCACATTGCATTATTATGTCTTTGTTGGATTATAATTGAAAGTGACAAGTGTGTCGTGAATGTGGGCACATTATGTGTGATTGTTTGATTTCTACTCCTTAACATGTATTTTGCACCGTTAATTATTGAATGTAGTTCTCACCCCTTTGTTGTTTCTTGTGTCTGTGTTTCTTGGGAAGTACATATATATATATATATATATATATATATATATATATATATATATATATATATATATATATATCATAACTTGTGTATATGAATATATGATATATTTGTATGCTATATGTGTTAGCATGTGGTGTGTGGATGAGCTGAATAATATATGTGAATTATATGTTTACATATTATTATGCAATCTTGATTTAGTTGTTATTTCTCACCCTTCAGCTGGAATATGCTTTTATGGCATAGTGCAGATTAGCCGCTGTAGAGGCGTGGAGGCAAGTGGAAGAGTTAGATCTTCATTTTGCTTAGATCTTTGGTGTCTGCTCTGATACGTAACACAGGAGTCGGAGGAAACGCTTTTGTTATTTATGATTATATATATTGGATAACTTGTATTTTGATGTTATGAAACAACATATTTTGTAAAACGAGTCAATTATGGATGGTTCCGCTTTATTCCATAATTGAACTTTCCTTTTGTTGGAAAAAATTTCCTGTTATTATTTATTCCATTTTGTGTTATGTATCAAAGTTATACGCAGGTGGATTATGTTTTTTCTCAAATGTGGCATCCTTATTTCTGTCCAAAAAAAATTTATTCACTCTGATTTAATTATGTATTATTTATCCGTTAGATGAGAATTGGGGTGTTACATAGATGATCGTGGAGTTTGTATACTATAATTTATAATTTGATTGATGTACTAGTATGCCTTATCAATATAGTGTTGCTTATAAGAAAAAATTTCTATTAAAAAAAATCATTTTATTTACAGGATTACGGACCATTTTGCTTTAGCTTTAAAAAATGGATTTTTTCTTTGTATTTTTTAAAATGGATTCTTCAAAAACGTTTTTCAAAATATTACAACTTTTTTTAAATTTGTTTTTTATAAATTAAAAGACTAATTTTGATATTATATAACATTAATATACATTATTGAAATTTAAAACATAGTCAAAATCACAATTTTTTCAAAAAGTCATATTTTAAAAATGATTTTTATGAAAAGCTATTTGAAATAGCTTCAAAATTAAGTGATTTTTTGAAATTTTGATATCCAAAAAAAGTTTCGATAAAATGATGAAATACTTAAAATAACATTTTAAGAATAACTATTCAAACCAAATTTTCATTTGAAAGTTTTATGAAAAGTTTCTTTGTAAAATTTTTTTTTCACAAAATTATATTACACTATAAAAATTATTTTTAAAAAAATCCAGAACAAACGGGCCCTATATATCGCCACATGTAGGTATATTATGATTTTGAAACAAATTTAAGTAATATTCTTTTATAAGTTAAAGGTATATAAGTTTTACTTAAAACATAAATAAAAATATGACTGATGTATACAAAAAGCACAAATATATAACAACAACCACTGATTTTATTTATATTTTAAAAGAAAAACATCACACAAATAAACACGTAGAAAACCTCACATACATTAAAGCACACATATTACAAGTGTGTCACGACTTAATTGTATTATTAACTAAAAGAGGATACTAGCTCTAGCATAAAGGTAGACCTATCCTCTCTTTTTATTCTCTTTCACACTAGTTGATAATAACACCACCATATATTATTTCTTGTGGAAGATTTATCTTCACAATGTTTCAGACTTCAGCTGATACTGAAAAAAAAAATTATCATTAACTTAGTATACTAAAAAAGTCAACAACTCATTCAGAGTATAAATTGAATAAAATAGAGATTATTTTTTGTTTTTGTTTGGAATCACATTCAATGGTATATAATTTTCTTCTTTCAATTGGTTTAAGCATGCAACAATTTGTTTAATTAAACTTTGATATTTTGTTTTGTTCTATCAAGTCATATGTTAGTTGAAACCAAATATAAAATTTATTTTTTTTTCAATCAAATACATTGTAAATTTTACAAATTAAATGTAAAACAAAAAGAAATATACAAAACTCGTATTATTTCCTATAATAATATGAGGGAAAATTAATATTTTTAATAATTTAAAATAAAATATTTTATTATATTTTTAATTTTTATTATATGTACAAAAATTATAAATTTCATTATAATTTTGATCTTTCTATTTGAAATTAAAATTCAAAAGTTTTTATCTCCTTCTAATATTTTATATTAAAATGGATGATATATTAACTTTTTAAATTTTTTTAATGACATGTAATAAAAGATTGGATAATTTATCAATTTTCCGTCTAAATAAAAAAAATAAAAAAAAAATTTAAAATAAAGAAAAACATATAAATGAGATAAATAATAGATAAAATTGTAATTAAATCAAATTAATAATAATACATCTTTAAACTAAATTGAGATTTCTTATAATACAGTTTCTTTAGGACCTTTTAAAAATTTATGAATTTATTTAAATTTAATTACTATTTTTAAAAATAATTTAGACCTTTTTTTAAATTTCATATGAGAAACTCCAAAATTTTTATTTTTAATTATAATTATAATTATAATTAGATAATGCATGTATACCTAGCACAGTTGGTGGAAGGACTGATCTTGTAAGGGATGCTAGCTCCACATTTGCCGGGGAGGGCAGCAGCAAAGCCTATATTAATTTCTTTAAAAGAAGCAGCAGCCGACTTCAAACATTCGCAAGTTGTACGGCGGTCAGCAATAGTCCGAGCTGCATTAACTAATCCTTTAACACCAGCACAACAGCTCGGCGAAACAGCCCCACCATTCTCAAGATAACGCATGCATGGCGCGAGGCTACTAGTGACTTGTCCACATGAAATTGCACCACCATTTTGTGCATACAACAAAGCCATGCACAACGTAACAACACATGCTAGCTTGAAGTTACTCATGGTAAGAAATTATATGATACTTAATAAAGTGAATGATAGGGGTGAGTTTGAAGCATAAGAGTGAGGGGTTTATATGGGGATTTTTCAAGTATTTTGGAGGTGGGTGGTGATTGTGTATTATTGAATGTTAAGACTTGGGATATGCAGTGTATGTTTAGTCTTTAATTATGATGAAAGGGGACATCCCTAATACTGTTTGAAAGTGGTAGTTCCAACGTGGTATCTTTAAATAAGCGGTACCGAATGGATTTTTCTCTACTTACGTAAACATCAATATTCTTATCAGTATACTTATATTATTTAATATTGATTTTTCATAATAAAATATTTAGATTTCAGGAGGTATTTTTTTCCAATCTCATATATAAAGCTCATTCTTTAAAAAAAGTCTAAATGCATTTAAATCTTTCATTTTTTTTAATTTTATTCATACTTCTTGCTTTTGAAAATCTTTAAAAATATTAAAATGTGAAAAAAAGATAGGTGTATATTTAAAATAATCACATTAAATATAATAAATATAAATAATTTTTGTTTATATTTAAGATGATTGAATTTATTGAATTTTTTATATTGTTTATATTTGAAACCGGATGGAATAGAGCTTACTGCAAAGTCAAATAAAACATCATTTAACTCTATCATTCACCTTATACACTTTATTAGAATTTTAACTTTTACACTAAATAAAAAATGTTTGACCTATTTGATTTTGGCTATAACTATTTATATAGTAAGTCTATGAATAATTATGATGTATCCACAAAGTAAACATTCAGTTATGTTATATGACACCATTAAGTTGTCTTAGTTATCTTTAGATTCTAAAGTTGGGTAAAAATGATTTCTCTAAATCTTTCTAAATATTGTTATAAATTTTATATTATTGCAGAATCCAAATTTAAAAAGACATCTCTAATTGCAGAGCAAAGAATAAAAATTGATAATAGAAAAAATATATATTATTTACAAAATATATTTTATATGTACATCTCTTATGTACACCCATTTGATTTTTTTTAAGCGAGAAATTATATTAAGAGAGTATTAAGGATATTCTAACCCTTCTTATAAAATAAAAGAGAAAATTCAGACCAACTAAACCAAACTCATACAAGGAAAAGGATCTTGGCAAAACTCCTAAAAATTATAGTGGAAATTAAAATTATTTCCAATAAAAGACCATTTTCATACCAACAATTTAATGTTCCATAGCAGATCCGAAATAACGTAAACAACTCCAAAAAAGATAGTATTTTTAATATTTTATAAGTTCCAAATTACCACCATCCACAAAATGCCTACTTTACGTGTCTGCAAAGATCTAAACTCATTAGATTTGATCCATGTCAAAAAGCTCTTCCGCATAAAAAGTTCTCTACACTTCTTAATTCCTAACCAACCAAACATATTTTCCCAAATTACCTCTACCATCCGACAACGAAAAAATAGATGGACCAAATTCTTCGAATTAAAAACACAACAAGCACGCCATGTCGTGAGGAAAATGAAGAATTCCTCGTTTCGCTAATTGATCCTTCATTGTAACTCTATTATGATAACATCTCCATACCATGATTTTGACTTTGAAAAGAGAACTTACTTTCCAAACGTTGATGTAAGCCTCTCTCAGATCTTCTTTAACTGACTCTTCTAAACTTATCTCCTCCAAAATTTTATTGCCTGATTTGACCGAATATCCTTCTGTTAAATCAGGGTTCCAAATTGCTGCGTCCTCCACGTCTTCCACCGGTAACGAACAACCCTGTTCAAGCAAAAAGTTGTTCAAGCACCATGCAAAACAAGTAGCATCAACGTTAACAACACCTAAGTCACCCTATTCCCAAGATCATCCGGTCCAGCTCCCCATCTCTCTAATGCAGTGATCCTTTTTAGTTGTTGTTCAAAAACCTGTTTGGAAAGAAATCTTAAAATGTTTTGTCACAAGCCCAGACGTCATTCCAAAAAGAAATTGAGGAACCATCTCCTAATTTAAAATGAATGTTGCAGTTGAAAGATAAAGAACTTCCAGTCTTGATCACATCAGAAACCACGAAGTCTTTCCACCAAGAGGAGCTGGATTTGAATTTTGGACAAGATACTACCTGATAGGACAACATCCCGTAAGTTCCCGTATCTAGCTTTAAGAACATCTAGCCACTAACCCTTCTCACCAGAAACTATTCTCCATTTCCATTTTAACAGCAAATCTCTATTTATCTCGTCGATCTTCTTTACTCCCAAACCTCCTAACTGAAAAGGTTTGCAAATTTGGTTCCATGCTACCCAATTAATCTTCTTAAACTCCCTCAATCCTCCCCATAAGAATCTCTTTTGGATACTTTCCACTTCTTTCCAAACATCAATCGGAGCCCTGTAAAAAGCCATCATGAAAATCGAGAGACTCCCTAAACAGATTTTATCAATGTAACTCTCCCATCAATTGATAAATTTTTCCCTACCAAGTAGCGAGTCTAGCTTTGATTTTTTCTACCAAAGGCTTCCAAGAAGCGATCCGTCTTGGATTATAGCCAATTGGAATACCAAGGAAGGAGAAAGCCTTGTCTTCAACCCTGCACGAGAGGAAATTAGTTGTGGCTTCCAGAAGATTAGGATTCATTCAAACCTATTACCCTGATTTTGTGAAAGTTAACTTCTAGACCGAAAACAATTTCAAAACTGCGCAATATCGTTTTAATAGCCCATACGTTCTTCCAAGTGCCTTCCCCTACGAAAATTGCGTCGTCCACAAATTAGAAAAGCTCCACACTATACGAATCGATAGAAACACCGACGAACTCAACAATCTTCTTAGCCCTCCTAACCAAACTAGTCAGCCCTTCTACCACCATGACAAAAAGGAAAGGTGACAAAGGATCACCCTGACGAAACCCCCTGTCATCTACGAAATCTTTTGTATGACTACCATTAATTAAGGCCGACATATGGCTAGAGAAGACTAAAGCATCTATCCATTTCAACCAAGTCGAACCAAACCTCATCATCTACATCATATATTTGGGAAATTCCCAACTAACCGTGTCATATGCTTTCGCTAAATCAACTTTAAAAAGGAGGCAATCTTTGTTTTCACGAGTTGCGCAATCAACCAATTCGTTAGCAATGAGTACTCCATCCAGAAGATTTCTACCAGGCACAAAGGCGAAGTGGTTGCACGCTATCAACGAACCCAACATTGTTTTCAACCTTCCTGCAAGGAGTTTACTCAAGATTTTTTTTCAAACACCCAATAAGGAAAATAGGTCGATATCCATCCAAATTAGTAGAGCAATAGGACTTATGAATTAAAGTCAGAAAGGATGACATTATACCCTTCAAAGTTTCGCTTTACTATGAAAATAACTAACAAAGCTTATGATGTCCTCCTTCATATAACGCCAACAGTTCCTTATGAATACGAAATTAAAACCGTCGGGACCCCTAAACAGTCTCCTTGATTTCATCTTTAGAAAATTTAGCCTCGAGAAAAGACAATTTTGAGCCACTAAGAGAATTGAAAGCGATACCGTCTAGAGTTGGTCTATTGTAATCAGGTTCCAAAAATTTAGAAGAAAAATGCCTCATCACATCCTCCTTTACTTCCCCAACTGAATTCGTGATGTCGTTCTCCGTTTTCAAGACTCCGATAAAATTTTGTCTACGTCTTCCCTTAACAAAATTATGAAAGAAATAAATGTTCACCTCTCCTTCTCTTCACCACAATAAACTGGATTTTTGAATTAAGAACCTTTCTTGAATGTCAAACTTTCTCCCCAAAGCACCAGTAACCTGGCTTCTCCTTACCAACAGCTCTTTCACATCTTCCTCCCTGCAACTAGCCAACAGATTGTCTATGGAATTCATCTCTTCAACATTATCTTTTATTTCCAAGTTAATTTTCCCAAACACTTCGACGTTCCACTTCTTGATACACCCTCTAACGCGCTTAAGTTTCTGTTAAACCACAAAATCTTTCCTCCCTTCTACATGCATGCTCTTTAATTCTTTCTCCACGAATACGATAAAGTCTTTATTATCAAACCAAAAGTTTATTAACCTAAAGGGTTTAGGTCCCCAATCTTCTTTGTTGATCAAGATCTAAATGGGGCAATGGTCCAAAACCTCTCTCTTCCTTATCGTTTGGCCAACAATACCCTACCTCCCAATTAAAACGTCGGACACCAAGAAGCGATCCAATCGACTCATCGACTTACCGTCTCCGTTGTACCAATTTAATTTATTACCCTTGTAAGGCATATTAACAAGATTGGCCTCCTCAATGAACCCTGCAAAATATCTCATTTCAGACGTCCTGTTGTAATTCAAACTCCCTCTCCTCTCTTTGGAATTCACGATCGAGTTCAAGTCTCCTCCTATGCACCATTCTCCATCCTCATACCTCCTTTTTAGACTAGCAATGTTCTTCCACATAGCCCTCTTCTAATTAGGCAGTAAGGTGAATAAACATTTATGATATGATAAAAATGTTGTCTCCATAACACTTTCAAACCCAAGAAACCCTCACATGTAAAATAGAAAAATAGGAGCTACGAATCATTCCTTCCTTAAGATAATCATACCTCTAGCAACCCCTTTCGATTTAGAGTATGTCCAACCCACCTTTTGTTAAGGCCGAAAACTCCCATCCAAATCGAGTCAATGCACTTCAGTTTCGTTTCCTGAACCAAGAGAACGTCTGTCTTCCCTGCTGAAATTTCAACACTAATTCTTCTCTTTTTCACAAAACTTCCTCCCTTCTAATGTTGAAAGAACCTATAATCATTTTCCCTTAGAAATTGGCACCTTCTGAAGAAGCAACCTCTTTTTGTCATTCGCTTCCATAGCCTCAATCTTCTTCTTGTAGTCTCTGTCCTTCTCTCTTGGAACAACATCCAACCTTGAGATAGCTCTCCACACTTTGTGCCCAATATTTGTTGCCATGTTTTCCCAAAATCTCAGGTTCCCTTGAGGAATATCATAAACGTTCATTGATTCGCAGTAGAGGACATCACTACCTGAAAAACTAGCATCTTTCTCGAGATGCATTGAATTGGGAACCGTAACACACAAAGCCCCATTTCCAAAAAGAGAGGAATTCTTCGGTCTACTTATGATACTATATTTTGTGACAAGTGAAGGCAAAACGGGCTCTCCAACCTTGGTACTAACCTTTTTGGTAATACTCTTGTTTAGGGGTGGACATTAGAAGACCAACCGACGGTAACCGACCGAACCGAATGGCATTTTGGTGAACGGTTCGGGTTACATCGGGTTTCGGGTATTTAGGGAGCATGCAGTTGGGTAGTGGTGGATAGTGGTGGTCGGGATTTTGAGTCAGCGAAAGGAAAATATGAGGCCCAATCCAAAAATGCAATGGCCCAATTTCTTAAAAATTAGGGGTAGTTTCAGCCTTTTTTTCATTTCCTTTATTCCCAAATTCAACATACTCACTCACTCACTCCTCTCTCATTGTGTCTTTCTTCTGCTAGGGTTTGTTCCCAAATTCAACATACCGTCGCCGCCACCACCACAACTACCTTCCTCCTCGTCAGTCATCGTTGAATCGCTCCAAGCTCCAAGCCATCACCATCATCCTCATCGTTGCGGCTTCCATGGCTATCTTAGTAAGTATTTACTTTCTCTCCCACTCATTTTTTTTTTGTTTTCTTCTTCACGATTTGTTTTGCTTGTTTTTACCTATACCTTTTATGATATATGTACTTTTGATTGTTGTTGTTCTTGTTTGGCTTTATAGAGTTGTTCTTGTTTGAATAACATTGTCATTCATTATCTTGACGGGTTCAAATTCAAGCCTGGAGTACCATATGAAGAACATGACTTTAGGCTTTTGAGGAGTGCGATTTAGAGGTATGTCGCTCTATGTCCGACTTTTTTTCCTTATGACTCGCTTCAAAATGTCTTCTTGGTATTGTTGAATTCTGATGGTAACTCATAAGCCATTGGAAATATCATGTATGTTATATAAAACAACAATGCAGTGAGTAATACTAATAACTGGCCCCCTTGTTGTGAACAAATAATTAAAAATTAAAGATCCTGCTGGATATGCATTTGAATCTTGCTTGGTGACCTTTATAGGGCATTTACTGTGGCTGGAAATTGAAACCAGAAGAAGCTGTACAGGTTACAATATTAAGAAGCTATGCAGGAAGAACGTATTAAGGTAAAATATGGAATTGCACTTTATAACTATCTTAACTAATTCATAAGACAGTGGTGTCTGCTTTCTATTTCCTCACACACACTCTCTTAAATGGAAGCTTCTGTTTGTCATAAAACAATTTTAAATTCTCTTAATTTGAATGAATTGTTTTCTGAAGTCTGTGGCTAGGTAGTAACTAGTAACTTATTTCTTCTTTGGTTGGTGCAGAACCTTATCAGACTTGTCATTTCATAGAGCTTGGCGAATCAAAGTATACAGGTTTTTCTTCCCTCTAAGTTTTTACTTGTGTAGTGGTATCATAAAGCAAGTTTGCATACTGCTTTTCCATTCTTGGCTGAAATCTACATCGAACTTAAGAAATTGAACATGGATCTTAATGGATTGTTTGCTAATGTGGCACAGGACATGTTGGAAAAGTTTTGTAAATATTGGGTTGATATCACTAAGATGAACCAGCTACTTTATTTTGGTATTATTTTTGATCCCCGGTATAAACTAAGATATGTGGAATGGTGCTTTGATGATATGTTTGGAAAAGATTCAGACACTAAGAAATCTGTATTACAAGATATCAGTAACAATCTTTCAAAAATGTTCGATCTTTACAAACAAGCCTATGACATTGCTGAAGGCTCTGTCACATCTGTTGCAGCCGCTGTTTCTCATGGTGAAACGGCTGCCAGCGACGAATTACCCACATATACAGCTAGAGAAAATTCCTTTCAGGAACATTTGATGTCTATTGATTTAGTGGAAGAAGAAACCGAGCTTCAGAGTTACATTAAAGGAAAATGTTTAACTTTTAATGAAAAGGATAAAGAAAAATATGACATTCTTTGTTGGTGGAAACATAATGCTGGTCAGTACCCAGTTCTGTCCCAAATAGTTAGAGATATCATGCCGACACCAGTTTCAACCGTGGCTTCTGAGAATGCCTTTAGTACAGGTGGGAGGGTTTTAGAGGTGTATAGAAGCTCACTCAAACCAGAAATGGCAGAGGCTCTAATTTGTGCACAGAATTGGTTGAGACCTTCCTTTTACCAATTCAAAGACTTGGAATTCAACGAGGACTACGAGATTTCTGAAGATGTCTTACAAGGTTTTGTTTCAATCTTTCTTTAGTGTTTTTAGTAATTTGTTTTGTAATATTTTACTCACTGTTTTTAAAAATGTATTGTAGGATTTAATGAAACAACAGCTGGAAGTGTGGCCCCGTCATCGTCTCCGACTCAGTCACAGCTTTCTGGCTGTGCCTAAAACAAATTAAGGTTGAAATAAACTTGTATTTTGTTAATCTGTGTTTGTTAAGTGTATTATGTATTCTAATGTTTTCCACTGTTTTTTCAGCTATTTTTTGGATGTTTTGGTCTCATGAGAGACTCATTTTTTGAAGCCTTGAATAACACAACCAAACACTTTTTGAAAGACTATCAAAACAGTCCTGCACGTGAAGTTTTGGTGAAGCTATTGTTGCAGCTATTTTGGGATCTGTTGAAGCTATTTTGTTGATATTTTGGATTGTAATATTGTTGCAGCTATTTTGGGATCTGTTGAAGCTATTTTGTTGCAGGTAAATTTGCTGGAACTATTAGTTAGGATTTTCCCAAATTTCATAAGAATCAATTGATTAAATTTCATAAGGATTTTCCCAAATTTGCTGGAACAGATTGCCTCTCATTATGCATCTCTGTCAAATTCTTATCAAAAGAAGAAGCATCTATCAGTTGATGCTATTGCAGGTCAAATTCTAATATTAATGGAGGTAAAATTGTTATATTTTTAGAAATTTGGAAAGAAGCCCGCCTGTAGGTTCACTGAAATATTATATTTTCATGTTACATTTGGTGACAAAGCTTTTGATGTTACATTTTCATGTTTTCTCATGTGAATATTATTTTCTTTCAGGTACCTGAAATATTATTTTCTTGAATGATAGAAAGAAACTTGGAATTGGTTGCACTGCAGTGAGGTGAACTTTATTTCATAACTACTCTATGTAGAATATTAATATCATTATCTGCTCCATGGAATTGGATAGTCAAAATGATAGTGTCAATGGCATTCGTGCATTTTGTAGGTATTTGGTGCATGCCAATGGCATTTGTGCAGGATATTCACTATTCTCAGCTGTCGATGTTGCTATGCCACGCCCTTCAACCATGGCTAGAGCTTGGGCTTTCTTTTTGCTAGACCAGGTCATCTCATTTTTTGTCAATCTATAATGTAATGAACTGAATATCAATTCACAACTTCAAGAAAGTAAATATTTCTTTTCCATTTGTGTTTGATATCTTATAGGTATTAACCTACATAATCCTGGCTGCTGGAGCTGTATTATCAGATTCAAAGGTTCTATACCTTACTGAAAAGGGACTCCCCATAGCAGCATACAATGCACTGCAATCCATAGTTACAAGGCAGTTAAAGATTACCAAGTCTCATAGGATGGAAATTTTCATATGGTTCTTGGATGTATTTAGTTTTATTTGAACAACTTATATTTGGTTGTGTTTGGCTATATATATATATATATATATATATATATATATTACTAAACTTGTTAAATGTTATTTGAACAATTTCTATTTGTTAAACTTAATTTGGTTCAGTTTTAAATTTAGAAATACATGTTTAGTAATAATTTTTTTTAAATAAATTTTTGTAAAGCAGGTGGTTATAAGACCCACATTCTATTAAATTAAAAAATTGTAGATGTATACAAAAAAATTAATTTTTTTTTGAAACTGGCCCAACATGCAATGAAAATATTAGTTTTTTTTAAATGGGCTCAAGTATTTGTAAATCCGGGAAAAACCGACTTCCAAATCCGAATCCGACAAAGCCCGAACCCGAAAAACCCAACTGCTGAATTGGGTACAATTGGGCCAGCATTATTCACCCTAAGTTTGGGCCAATTTAGGGTTTTGGGCCCGAACCCGAACCGGCCCGAACCGATGTCCACCCCTACTCTTGTTAATGGGTCTGGTCACCAAAGAACTAATCCCCTGATCCACCAAAAGGAGTCAATGGATAAATTAGCATCGAGACCCACACCTAATACGTCCTCACCTAATTCTCGTTCATCACAAAAATCTCTTCCAATCAAAGTCTGACATCCAACATCCTCTCTTATCTCCTTTAGAGCTAAGTCAAATCTCACTTTTTTATTTTTCGATTTCTTGAAATCTGTTTTCCTCTTAACAGTCTTTTTGCTCCCTATTCTCCCCCTTTTTGCTTGAAACTTTCTGCTCCCTTATAACTGGTATTTCTCCTTCGTCGATATCCGGGTTAGCAGAAACATTGATCTGCAAGTTACCTGAGTTGTTCTCTGACCACCTCTTAAGGCTTCCTTCTGATGAATTATCACCCTAGAAACTTCTATCTCCTAAACTATCCTCTTCCGATGTCAAGTTACTAACATGATTCCTGAAGATGATTCTCAACGGTGCATGAGTCTTCAGGCATTTTGATGGTAAAAATCTCACCATTAATTTTAATATGGAAAGTTTCGTTGAGGGCGATCGCACACCTAGTACGAACCAGAATCCTGGCCACATCCATACACTCGTGTTTCATCATGTTTTCATTCGTGCATATGAACGTCCCCACCATTTTAGCAAGGTAAGTGAAGAAGGAGTGATTCCATGCATGGCAAGGTATGCCAAAACACCTAATTCATGTGGCTCTCTCCTTATCCACATCCACATCGCTCCACTTCCTAATCTCAGTGAACCATTGACTATACAAGCTTTTTCCTTCTCTGATTAAATCCTGGATTCACCTTCTTTCATTTCCTCAAGAAGACAAATGTTAGGCCTAAGTGGTGTTACCTTAATTGAGAAGTATCCTTCCACCTCGAAGTGCGTCTGGATGTTGTAAGAAGGCCCTGGTTCTAGCACAAAGCCACCGTAAGCTTTTCTGAACCTCACTGAATCTTCCTCCTTAGTCAAAAATTCAGGAAACACATCAAAATTTCCAGCAAAACCCCTGTTACCTCTTGTCTTCTCACTCCCAACTACCTCCGCGAAAGACTTCCCTCTGAAGCCACTACTCCCTACCCTTGAAGCCCCTTGAGCAAGAAAGCGAGGAGGAAGACTCCCAGCTTTCTTCTAAAAAGAGGACTTGAATCCACCAGGATGAATCGTTTTCCTTTCAAACCTCGACACATTAGCGTAAAGTTTTTTGCTACCAAAGAAAACATTGTCTAACCCGACTGCTAACAATCTAATGTCATCCACTCCTCCGAATCTAGCGAAGTCAAATTTCTTGCTGAACTTGTTTCTCTTTGGAGGAATGTCAACTTCAAATAGAACTCTATGGAACTTGAAAGAGTTGAAGATGCCTGCAACTAAAATATGCTTCGTAAACTTCGAAAAATAAACTGAGGCAATCCCTATCCCCTCCGCGTCCTCGACCTTCTCTTTATTTTGACCTATATTCCACCGCAGTTGTGGCTTCCTCCTCCATTAAAGGGTTTTCTTCTTACCTTCTGCAATTGATGTTCTTCTCTTTTCATATTGTTGCCCAATATATCTAAATAAAAATATGTAAAAATATAGGTAATTTAGTTAAATAGATTGTTAACTTAAGTCTTGTTAAAAAGTGTGATTAATTTAATTACATAAACTAATTATATTTTTAAGCTGAATTGATTTAATCATCTTTTCAACTAATTAACCATAAGAATAAACAGGTAAAAACTAAATTTTTAACGAGTGTATACAAAAAGGGTGTTGGTGAAATAAATTTTTTGCCATATTAATTTATTGTTTTTATAGACCTTAATTTTGATATGTTTAGTATTGAAAAAATACTCAAAATTCTCTCTCAAACTATTTTGCTGGAGCTCTCTATTTTGTATGAATTTAGTTTAACATAAAAATTATTATTTGTATATAATAGAATTTAAATTTGAGACTTTAAAATAAATACACTTTTAAAACTCAAACCTTTCTTCACCGACAAATTCTTAAAAATTCTCATTAGAGTAATACTTGTATTAGAAAAAAAGCCTACATTTAGTAATATGAAAGTAGGATTAAGAACAAAATACGTGTAAGAACACAAAGAGGTTGAGATTTATTATAAACTAGTCGTCTATCCGTGCGATGGATGGGGATGTTGTTGAATTAGTTATAATGATAAAACATGCATAAAATTAATTTATAAACTTAATAGACATATTACATAAAATATTTGTCCCTTTTTAGATTGAAAAATAAATAAAATAAAAGAGAAAAAAGTAAATATAAAAATAATACACTATATATGTTTAATGTTAAGGCAAATGATATATATTTAATATTGGTAGTGAAAGTCTAATGAAAATAATAAAGAATAATATATCAGTAAAACTTATTTTAAGTTTTGAAAGACTTCTTTTTAAACGACATTTAAATTGGCGTTTGTGTCTTGACCCTCATCGGTAGCTAATAATAACTTCAAACCGTTCCTTGAAGTAACTCTTGAAATGGCAACATATAATTGTCCATGTGGAAAAACAGATTGTTTAAGATAAACTCCAACATGCTTCAAAGATTGTCCTTGACTTTTATTAATAGTCATTGCAAATGAAAGGACTAAAGGGAATTGTTGCCGCTGAAATTTGAAAGGAATTATTGGATCAGAAGGTGTTAGTGACAACCTAGGTATATACACCTTATTACCAATATTTCTTCTTGATAGAATTCTTCCTTCAAGCACATATTTTCTCATTTTTTTGATGATTAGTCGAGTTCCATTGCACAACCCAGAAGATTGATCTATATTTCTCAATAACATTACTGGTACTCCAACCTTGAGATTTCAACTCGTGATTTGGAAGGCCAGAAGCACTAATTGTGTTTAAAAATTTAGGTGTATGTACATCATTAGGTACATCTTTATCCGGATTCACCGAGTATAGAGTGTCAAAACTTAGATATGTTTTTAACTCACTGGAAATCGATGATAACATGTACTCATTAATGTCATCCACAATTTCATTTTTTGGGCCAGTATAGCTCGGTCTTAAAAAATGTTGGATCGTTCATGTTATCCAAAAAGGATGGGTAAATGCTTTGAACAATAGATGAAATTGAATCAGTTGAACTTTTAATGAGTAAGTCATCTGGAATTTCAAGTGTTATATAGTCATCACTTTGTTCTCCATTTATTCCATCACCAACTCCTAACACCCAATCAGAAAATATTTTTCTTTGTCTAACATCAACATCACTGCTTCCACTAAGTAGCCTCATATTTGTATGCAATGTTAGGACTTCACAATCATTCCAAAGATATGAAGAGTTAATGGTAGAATGAACCACGTCTTGTCTTGTTGCTTTAGGAATAACTGGTAGAATTTCTCTGAAGTCTCCTCCAAAAACAACAACCTTTCCTCCAAAAGGAATATTTAAATTTCTATTATTACAAAAGCGAAGAACATCTTTGAAAGTTCTATCAACAACTTCAAAACAATTCTTATGGAGCATTGGTGCTTCATCCCATATAATGAGTTTTGTTCTTGCTATCAATTGTGCTAAAAGGGTATTTTGATCAATACCGCAAGTGGAATACTCATCAATGTCTAATGGTATAGAGAATCTTGAATGAGCTATTCTTCCTCCAGGAATAAGCAAAGAAGCAATTCCACTTGATGCCACTGTTAACACAATATCTCCTTTCGATCTTAATGATGCTGACATAGCACTCCAAATGTAAGTTTTTCCAGTACCATATATCCATACAGGAAAAATAGGCCTGATTTATTCTCTTCAACTCGTGCCATAATTTTGTCATATACTATTCTCTGTTCAGCAGTCATAGTTGACATCAATTAGGTATGTTCTAAAGTCAAAAGTTGTCTATCATAATTTAACTCATCATAAATGAGTCTATTTTGGCTTTCGGAAGTAAGAGATTCATCTGTTTGAGGCAATGTGGGAAAATCACTTAAACTCTTGTTATTGCTCTGTAACAATGATTCAATATATGTTAATACAAATTTTTTTATCTCATCGTCTGATAATTCTGAATCTGCCATAATAATAAAATAAATTTAGTAGCATAGAAAATATAAAAAAGAATAGGTAATTAGATAAAATGTATGTATGAACCAAATTAATCTTGCATGTCAAATATGAAAGTGTATATTATATGCGCAAATACCTGGTATTTGAAGAACCAGCCTCTGCCTATGCAAAATGTCATCACCTAAATACTCTCATGTTTTTTGCCAAACAATTTTTGGCCTGGATAGTTGTTTTGAAAGTAAAAGGGTTACAAATAATTTTCTCAAAAAAGAACCTGTACACCAATTGCTTGACTCTATAATGGCATCTATGTATTCTTTGTCATCATGTAGCAAACCCATAGCAAAGCATGCATCTTTAAATGTGTCATATAACACATTATTTACTGTCTTGATTTCCTCGTAACTCTGAGGACCTTTGATAAAATTAAGAAAAGTTCTCAAATAATATCTCTCACCTGATCCAGTTGTGCAAAATAAACTCTACCTATTGTGAAACCTTTTTTACGTGGACACCATTCTTTTTCAGAATCTTTCCAAACAAATTCCAAAGGAAATTGATTGTAAGTAAGATTTTTTCCTTCTTCATATGTTTTATTTGCTTCCATCCATGCCAAAAATTTTGTATTTTGTATATTTGGCTTATTGATAACTTGGTTAATTGGATGAACATCATCGAAAATAATAAATTATTGATTTTCTAAATGAAAAAGTAGCCTCTCAACAGAAGGTTATCTATAGTTAATGTCAAAGCTAAATATTCTTCAAGTTGCTTCACAGGATGACAAATATCTACAATCATAATACATTTTAATTTCATCAATAATTTCAGAATCATTGGCTCCATTGACACTATTATAGAAGCTTGAGGTAACACGATCATGCCCTTTGTTGACATACTTAAAAAGGTATTTAATAGATCGATACTGATTGCACCATTTAACATTTATATGAGCATTATATTTTAGTAGTAGATGTCTATTATATGATACGACAAACATGTTATCTGCAAAAGACTCACCCTTTTTAATGAAATGACCATTATCTTTCCTTCTATATATTGGATATCCAATTGCATAAATAGTGGTGCTATCGAGAAACTTCTTTGGAAAGTATTTTGTGCACTTTCTATTTTGCATGCATGGAGAATTTTAATTTTGAGCACCGCATGGACCATGAATCATAAGTGAAGACACTATTTGAAATAGTTCCATGTTAGTTTCTTTATTAGGAATCTTAGCTGATATTATTATGTCGATGTCATTGGGATTTACGCATCTAAATTCAGGATGAAGAAATACCAAAATATGAGCAGGTGGTAGTCCGCGTTTTTGAAAATCAATTGTGTATATCACTGGAAATGAATATAAAACAAAATAAATATAATTAATAAAATAAACAATTAATTGAATATAACGCAACAATCAAATTTAATTAGAAAAATACCTGCTTTAACTTTTTCGAAGATTTCTCCTTTCTTTATATCTTTTATCAAATGATCAAGTTTAATCTTAAATATTCTACAAACAAAATCAGGCCTGTCTTCTGATTTTAAATTGTATTTTGACAAAAATGTAAGTACCTCTGGCCATTTCTGATTGCATGTAAAAGTAATAAATAAATCAGGATATCCAGTCCATGCGCAAATAGTCATAGCATCTTGGTAATTCTGAAGCATGTAACGTGTGCCTCCTATAAAAGTTGATGGCAACACAATTCTTCTTCCTGTGGTTGAAGGACCAGTCTCTCCTCTAAGAATTGTCTCTGTGAGACCTTTATAAATTTTGGCCCTTAATTCTTTTTGATGATTTCGAACCCATTTTAATCTTGAAGACTCTATCATGCTATAACCATCAACCAAAAACTGTTGGAATACACGTTTAGCAAACACCAATGGTGCTATGTCATTTTCTCTCTGTTGGATTCTATAGGAAAACCACTCTTTGATAGTCACCATTTGTCTTTTTATAGTTGGTGCATCTAATACATCATTGTATTGGATGCCTTCCCAATATCCATCTTCTCCTCGAGGAAATAGTAATGGATATTGCAATGGCAAGTGAGTTGAACTCAAAATAGAAATATGCTTCAACCATCCTGATTGAGTCTCAACAATGATGTCTCTCTCAAATTCAGCACTATCAAAATCACCTACAATTAATGCAGCTACCTCTGAAGCCATGGGTAGATTGTACATTCGGCCATCATAACCTCTTTTACCTAATATTCGCAAACGCAACACTGGTACATTATTTTCACTGATTTTTTGAGGAACCATTCGATATTGTTTGCAATATTGATTATATTTGTCAAGAATGTCTTTTAATTCATTAACTATTCCGGCTTTAAGTGATGAAGCATTGTCTTCCATTCTAGAAAAAACAAACAAAAATAGTTGTGCAAAATTATTTTATACAATAAAAACATTTTATAATTAAAAGTTCATTGTGAAATAAATACCTAACCACTTCTATTCTGTTCTTGATCTCATTTTCAGTGTCATAAATATATAATTGAGCAAATTTAGGTTCACTTCTAGGAAGAGGGAGTAGACTTCCGATTTGATGATAGTTTTTGCCATTCATGACTGTTGGTATCATGAGCCTTTGGTTCGAAAAAAGGGACTGGCTTACTTGTATCGAAACACTTCCCGCAGGTGTGGGTAGAAGGTGTTCCATTGAGTTCAACGGTGATACAAGTGTATGTGGAAGAGAGAGCTTCCACATGAGGGGGAGCATTGTGTATAAACTCACACTTGAGGGGGAGTGTTGAGAATCAAGTGTGAGGAAGAAGTCCCACATTGATTAGAAAAGGGAAGATTTAACATTATATAAGTGGGAGAACCCACACACCTATCACCTTAAGGTTTTAGGTGAGTATGTGGTGTGTCTCTCACAAAGGTGTGTCCCAAATAAGAAATGCTCCCTCGTTGACCCCCTCGATTGTTCCGCCAACAATGACAAACATCGGAGGTGCTTGTCCATTGTTTATTTCACCATGAATTTTACCACACATAGATGTGAAAACAAACATGCTATTGAATGATCTAATGTTATCCATAAATAATTTGCTTCTTGGGTCAGGTTTGTGAAATAATTCATGCAATGGTTGAGGTGTTTTCATGTATTGAGGAAGCACAACTCTTCCATGAGAACAACATATAGAAAATGTTGGATTTGTTGCATTATATTGTTTTTGTACTTTCTTCAAACCACATGATTGCACCACAATAATTGCAAACTGAGTTTGATTCTCCAATGTCCCAGTACTGAGACTTTTGTTCTAGGAAAAACATTATCGAATAATACATATTATATGATATTACATGAAACTAATGCAAAATTAAAGGCATGGATATTAATAATTTGAACAATGATATAATACCAGATGTATCAGTCACTATACGATCAGAATAATTAAAATGTAATTCATTGACATGATTAACAAAATCGTCATTTAGCTTAGCTGATGAACGTGCATAATACGCAAAATATTTTAGTATTTTATATGTATTATATTAAATTAAAATGTAAAACATGAGCACCAATAATTATTGCTAATGAGGTAAAAAAAAAACACCCTTCATTAAACAAAATTAATTTAATTAAAATAATTATAATAATTACCTTGCATCGATATAATGGGTGAATCATCCAAAGATATAATATGTTCATTAATAGAAGTTTTTGAGAGTCAATTTTTTTTATAATAAACTTTCCCGGACCTACTTTTGTTGTAGCTCCTTTTGATTTATTGGTAGAAGTGGAATTTTGAATATCAAATATAATACCTAAAAAAATTGAAATTAATTAAAAGATAAAAAAAATATAATTGAATCATAAAGAACATAAAAGAAATAAATTATCAATTTTTGTGAAATAGTGACCTGAATTCCTAAATGCAATTTATAGTCAATATAACAATGAGGGAGTGCTTCAATTTTTATTATAGAGATGAAACTTTTAAAATAATTTCTATGTGTATATATATAATAGTGAGTTTTTAGAATTAGTTTCTATAATATTAATAGAATTTTCATTATTTTTAGTAACGAATTAACAAACCATCTAAGATGAATCCTAAAAAAATGATCATAAAATGTCCAATTGATATTACTTAATAAAAATTAAATTGAAATATTGAAGAGATAGTTGATACTGCTTTTTTCATAGACATGAAAATGGAGAAATGGTAGGAGCAAACATAAATAATATGTGCCCTCATTAGTAACCTATTAATGTAATTAATGGAATATTAAATATTTTAATTAATTAATTAATTTTAGGAATATGTAAGTCAACAGTAAAAATAGAAATTTATAGTGAAAATATCAATCCTAAAAATAGGAATTTATGGTGAAAATAGGAACGTGGAATTAGGGGTGGTAAACGGGCATGCCTGCTCCGTTTAGGCCCGCCCCACAAATGCTCGCAAAAAAATGGGGCGGTCATAGTTGAGGATGCGGGCCTAAAACCTAGGCCCAACCCGCAAAAAAGTGAGGGCGATGCGGGGAAAGCCCTCGGGCACTGCACATTTTAAGCTTAAAAACGCAAAATTTTATGTAAATGATAGTGCCCGCAAAAGCCCGCGAAGAAAATGGGGCGGGGTGGGGCGGACACATTAGAGGGTGAGGGCATAAACCCTTGGCCCAACCCGCACTAAAGTGCGGGTAAAACGGGTTTGCCCAACGGGCCGGACCTGTTTTGCCACCCCTACGTGGAATGGTTGTTTTTAAATATAACAATATTTAAAAATAATAATAAATAAAATTAAAAAAAACGTGGCTGTATAATTTGAAAAAATTTTTAAAAATAAAAATGTGGCTTTATAATGCAATTGATGGAATATTAAATATTTAAATTAATTAATTAATTTAAGGAATATGTTGTGCCAACAGTAAAAATAGGAATTTATAGTGAAAATATCAATCCTAAAAATAGGAATTTATCAGGAAAATAGGAATGGGAAAATATCAATCGTAAAAATAGGAATTTATCATGAAAATAGGAATGATATAACAAAATGTTAAAAAATAAATAAATAAAATTTTAAAAAATGTGGCTTTATAATTTGAAAAAATTAAAAAATATATAAAAACGTGGCTTTATAATGTAATCGTAAACGTATGTGCATCCTCTTGCTTACATTTTCGGAAATTAAGCTAGCAAAGTAAAGCATGTTAAAGTTTGGTTTTATATATTGTAGCCGGAATTTCGAAAAAGATATCAACAACTTTATTAGCTGCATAACCCATATAAGCTGTAAAACTATGTGATAAATTTTTTTAATTCTTTTCCTTTGTTTATAGAAGCTGATAATCAACCATATGTAAATTCTCAAAAAGATATATAGGAACAAACCTAGTGGTTTATTAAATATATGTCGAGAAGTTGGTTGTTATTATTATTATTATTATAAAAAAAATTAAAATATTAATATTCCATCAATATTAAAATATTAAAAAATATTGAAAATGCAGTTAGCATGAAGTTAATTTTTGTTGAAGTTGTAAGTGGAGTTAGTGTATTTGTTTTGCTATGTTGAAATTGAATGAGCTTCTAAGTGAAACTTGTGTTTTTAATTAGTTAATTGTGGATGGACTATAGCAATTAAAAGGATACATTAAATAAAATATTAATTAAAAATATCTCAAAATAAATGTCATTAATGTAATGCAATAAAAATATCACGGATAGATAGTTGAAATAACACATGAGATTATCAAATATAAAAATAATAAAATACTAAACATGCAAAAAAGATTATAATATGCAATCAAACATTATTTAATAGTCTCAATCTTAATATTTGAATTTTTTTAAATCTTGCGGCTTGATCCTTGGATAACATCGGAATCATCTAGTGAAAGAGTTTCTACATCATTTGAAGATCTTTTTCTGCTTGATTTGCTAGTAGAAGCTTCTTGAGAACTTGTTAGATCATCCTTACTATTAGAATCAATACACTCAATTGAAGTCTACATATAAGTAAAATATTAGATCATTAATGTATGATTGTTTTTAAAACATGTAATTAAATAAATGACTAACTAAAATAACTAACCTTAATTTGACGAAGGGAGATGAATTGATCGATGATTTCACTATCAGTTGTCATTTTTTTAACTGTGTAAGTTTGCCAGTTACGATAAATCTTTTCATTCGTAACTTCAACTTTGAAAAGTATGTCTTTGTTTAGAAAAGATTGAAGTTCAATAGGACTCTCAATTATTTCACTTTGCTGCATTTAAAATAGTTTATGGTAAACAAAAATAAAGTCATAATTGTATTATTATAATAATTTAAAAAATAGGAAATTTAATATATATATATATATATATATATATATATATATATAAAAGTAAGTTAATTGCAAAGATCTGTTGAGTTTTTGCACCAATTAATTTCTCAGTAGATTTTCCTAAAAATTGTGAGACAAATGAGTTTGTATTTTTTTCCATTCTTTTGAATTTCTTTAATGTTGTCCTTTTCTACAACATCTCCAATCACGTCTGTTAAAATTAAAAAAAAAATCAATTAAATTATAAATAAACAAATAAATTATAAATAAATTTAAAAGTAAAATTAGAACAATATAATATTTATACCAAGTAATTTATCATTAGTAGAAAAATATTAACTTTGATATTTTTCTACTTAAATGCTTTCTATAACTCCATTAAGTAGAAAAATATAAACGTGCTAAATATAACTCCATTAATATTATTATTCAATTTACTTTATTAATAATTCGAAGAATTTAATTATTAATTAAATAATTATACTGGGATTAGTGGAATTTAATTATAAAGGTTGGTAAACGTGGCAAAAACTTTTAAAAATATGTAGCAAATTTTTGTGGAATTTAATTATAAAAGTCGGTAAATGTGGCAAAAACTTTTTAAAATATGGAGCATATTTTTAGCAAATTTTTGTGGAATTTAATTATAAAGTTGGGTAAACGTGGCAAAAAGTTTTAAAAATATGAAGCAAATTTTTAGCAAATTTTTGTAGAATTTAATTATAAAGGTTGGTAAAAGTGGCAAAAACTTTTATAAATATATAGCAAATTTTTGTGGAATTTAATTATAAAGTTTTTCAAAAATACGTAGCAAATTTAATTATTAGTTGGTGGAATGAAGTTATTAAAAAGATAAATAAATAAAATAATTGTTATTAATTAATTATATTGGTGGAAGTTTTGACGGGAAGATTTGATGGAAAAGTTATAGGATTATAATTTAGTATAATATGAAAAATTAGTTGAGCTTTTTAATTGAATTTAAAGATACAAAATATTTGTCTTGTCTTTTAAAATGATTTCACTTTTTTATTATCTTTTAATAAACAAAATTCATGATTGATATCTTTTCTTTTCCCTCGTCTTAATCTATCTCTATATATAAAGGCAAAACATGATTATGGTGTAGTTTTTTTTCTTCCAAATATATTATTTTTAGTTTTTATTTTAAATCTTAACTTCTCATTCTAACAAATGGTGGTTATGTAACAGTTTATTATCTCCTCATTCTAACAAATGGTGGTTATGTGATAGTTTATTATCATTTATACCATTCTTTATTACTATTATTTTATAATTAATAAATAATAAAATGAAAATTAAATAAAAAATAAAAATACAATTTATATTTTACGCGCGTGGATATTATAAAAAGCGGATAGTGAGTACCCGTTTGGACGCTAGTTAAAAGATAAGACAAATATTTCATACTACTCCAAGTAGGATTTTTTCTAATACAAGTATTATTCTAGTGAGAATTTTTAAGAGTTTGTCGGTGCAGAAAGGTTTAAGGCTCTGTTTGGGAAGAAGCTTTTTGAGCTTATAGATTATGTCTTATAGCTTATAAGCTCATATGACAATAAAAGACCTGTTTGGTAACGGTCTTTTCATCACGAGCTTATAGCTTATTTTATTAGCTTATAGCTTATTTTCCAGACGCTATTTTAAATAGCGTTTTAGCTTATAGCTTATCCTTTTTTCTTCCATTTTTACCCTTATTATTTTAACTAAAATCCAATACTATCCTTTATAATTTATTATAATTTAAAATAAAATAATAATTATTAAATATTTTTTATGTCATTTTATTTTATCACCTAATTAAACCGCTAATTTTATCAAACACTTCAATTAGCTTATCAGCTATAAGTCATCAACCATCAGTTATACGCTATAAGCTATTAGTCACCAGCTATCAGTCATAAGCTATAAACTATCAACTAACTTATCAGCCAACCGCTATTTTTACCAAACAGAGTCTAAGTATTAAAAGATAAGCTTAATTTAGTTTAATTTTTTAATTGTTTTAAGACACGAATATTTTTAAAATCATTATGTCTCAAATAAATTGTTGGTTTTATTTTATTTACCATCGTGTGTTTTTTATTGTTGGTTTTATTTTGATGACAAAGAGGATCAAACCAAGATATTATAAACATATCAAATGAATAAAAAAGATTACATTTAATATAAAAAATGAAACGTTTCTGATGATTAACTTAAAAGAATTAAATGTTAAACAACATCAAGAAACAAATGTATATGCTAAAAGCTCGTCATTTTATCTTGTGCACATGCAATCTTATTTTTCTATGGTCAATGTCATATCCTAAATTTTGACCTTAGATTCCATCATCATTCTAAGAGCATCACACATTGCATTGCTAACCCTAACCTTGTTCAAGTTGTTATTTGTTTTGTTTCATCTAAATTAGGGTTTTGAATAAAGAGAATCAAGAGGATCTTTATTTGATCAATCAATGTATTGGATTGATCGTCAACATAACAAGTGTGTATACCCTCAAGAGGTCTCTCTCCATCAAGAATCAAGTGCAAATTGGTCTTGTTGGAAGTTCTTTGAAGCTCAATTTCATTTGACCTCAAATTAGGGTTTTATCAGGAAAAGTCAATTGTGCCTTTGACTTTTGTTCAAAGCATGATCCCAAGCTTTGGGACATGATCCAAGACACTTAAATACATCGTCGGAGTCCATCCATGATGTTTGAAAGTTTCAAGAATGCAAGATCATTGAAGATCACACAGTTGAATTCATTTGATACACAAGCTTTATCTGACAATGTCAACTCTTTGACTTTGAGGTTTTTGGTCAAAATTGAAGTCCTCAAGTCAAATTTCATCAAAACATGTTTGATCAATGATTTTGAGCATGAAAAATCAAGAATTTGAAGGTTTCTTGCAAAAGGGGCAAAGTTAAAGAACTTGAAATTTTTCTAAGTGTGGAGGAGAAACCCTAATTTTGTGTTAACTTTGAGAGGTCATAACTTTCAATATAGGCCACCATTTTTTATGTTCCAGATATCAAATTGAAGCCCTCACAACATACTACAACTTTGTTGATTTGAGTCAATCTCCAAAAAGTGCTTAGATTTTGAGTTATGGAGCCATCAAGTTTGTGAAAATCTTCCAACACTTAGAAAATTTTCAAAGGCAGTTTTTGTTCATCAAAATTACCAAACTTTGGAGTCAGTTTTCACTATGATCCATTGAGATTAAAGAAATTCATCAAACATGAAAGTTGTAGAGCATGTTTGGGGCTTTTCAAAAAGTACAAGAATTCCTCTATAACAATCTTTCTTCATTCAAATACATCGAGGCAGATGAGGAAGCGCTGGAAACTTCTTTCCAAGCGCTTGAAATTGCAAATGCAGTTTTGTTGGAGGTAGAGGAGCTTGTGCAGAGAGTCTATCCATCTTTTGCATCTCTAAAAAGTAACATTTCAACCATTGATGAAGGCAAGCCAGAAGGCTGGGGTGAAGTGATCAACGCCAAATCAAGATGGACCACTTTGGGTTGGGTTAGAAACCAACTGCCAACAAAGCGCCAACTCCAATCAAAGATCGTCTGAAGGAAATCCAAGAAGTGTTCGTCATTGCTGGCTTCCAAATGAACGCAATTGACGCAGATTTTGAAGATGAAGGGCTAAGCAATTTGGTGTACCGTTCTAATGTGGCTTTGAGCAATTGGGACTCTGTGGAGATCCCCGAAATCCTCCCTTTATCAAAGTAATTTTGTTGTTTTGTCATTTTAATGTTTTCAAAAATCCATAGCCGTGCCCAAGGCTATAGGATTATTTTGTAGGGCCCCCTTTTGATTTTCAAATCTTAATGAATGAAGGCATTTTGTTAAATTCCTGTTTTGTTCATTTATTGTTTTTTCTCTTTCACTTTTAAATGAAAATGGAAATCTTTCATAACCACTAAAAAAGAAAAAAAACATTCTCTCTTTGCAAAACCTTTTAATTTTCATTTTAATAAAAGCAATCATCTTAAACATGCAGAATCATTGATACCCACATTGAATCCGATGACTCTCTAATCCCTTCTAACTTTGATGCACCCATCAATCAAGCCGAAGAAGAGGGTGAGGAAGATTGTGATATCCTAGATGAATTGGCTAAGATGCTTGAATATGAGTATACAGATCTCTAACCTCACCAAGAGCAGGTTGAAACTATCAACTTGGGCAGTGAAGAGGAGAGAAAGGAAATCAAGATTGGCACTACACTTGGGGCAGATGTCAGGGCAAGGTTGGTCAAGCTTCTCCAAGAATATGTGGATGTATTCGCATGGTCATACCAATATATGTCTGGTTTGGACATAGACATCGTCGTTCATAAGCTTCCACTCCGATCTGATTGTCCTCCTGTGAAGCAGAAACTCCGATGGACTAGACCAAACATGGCCTTGAAAATCAGAGAATAGGTAAAAAGGAAAATTGATGCCGGATTTCTTGTTGTTGTAAAGTACCCGTAGTGGGTGGTCAATATTGTTCCAGTACCAAAAAAGGACGGAAAGGTTCGAATGTGTGTCGAGTATAAGGACTTGAACAAAGTCAGCCTAAAGGATGACTTCCCTCTTCCGCCCATTGATACCTTGGTGGATAATACTGCTAGATTCGCTGTCTTTTCTTTCATGGATGGCTTCTCAGGATAAAACCATATCAAAATGGATCCTGATGACATGGAGAAGAATACATTCATCACACCTTGGGGGACCTATTATTATAAGGGCATGCCTTTTGGACTTAAAAATGGAGGTGCTACTTACCAAAGGGCGATGGTTACACTTTTCCATGACATGATGCACAAGGAGATAGAGGTCTATGTCGATGACATGATCTCTAAATCCCAAAACGAATAGGACCATGAAGATCATTTGTTTAAACTGTTTGAGTGTCTCAGAAAGCTTAGATTACGACTAAATCCAGCTAACTATACTTTTGGAGTTCGGTCTAGAAAACTTCTTGGATTCATTGTTAGCCAACGAGGGATTGAAGTTGACCCAGATAAAGTCAGAGCCATTTAAGAAATGCCCGCTCCGTAAATTGAGAAGCAAGTCATAGGTTTTCTTGGAAGACTGAACTACATCTCCAGATTCATCTTCAATGTGACTGTTACTTGTGAGGCCATCTTCAAGCTGCTCCAAAAGGATCAAGCAGTCGAATGGAATTTTGATTGTCAGCTAGCTTTTGAAAAGATCAAGGGTTATCTACAAGAACCTTTAATCCTGATTCCGCATGTGCCAGGAAAACCTCTCTTCATGTATCTAATTGTTCTAGAAGGGTCTATGGGTTGCATACTGGGGCAACATGATGAGAATGAACAGAAAGAGCACGCCATCTATTATTTGAGCAAGAAGTTTACAGACTGTGAAAACAGATATTCACTCTTGGAAAAGATGTTTTGTGCTTTATCTTGGGCTTCTAAGCGTCTCAGGCAATACATGATCTATCACACAACTTTATTGATTTCCAAGATGGATCCGATAAATTATATCTTTGAAAAGCCTTCTCAGACTTGAAGACTTTCCCGTTGGCATACGCTCTTGTCCGAATACGACATCCAGTACGTAACTCAAAAGTACATCAAAGGGAGTATCTTGTTAGATTACCTTGCAGAGCAACTAGTAGAAGAGTATGAGCCTCTTAAGCTTGACTTTCCCGATGAAGACATTAAGTTGATAAAGAGAGATTGTGAAGAACTTGGTCCAGATGAGGGTCCCAGCCTGGTTCCCTTTGGAAGTTGATGTTCGATGGTTACTCAAATTATAATGGGCACGACGTAGGTGTTATTTTCATGAATCCAGATGATGGTTACACTCCGTTTACAGCCCGATTAGATTTTGAGTGCACAAACAGCATCACCGAGTATGAAGAATGCATTCTAGGCCTTGAAGCAGCCATTGAACTCCGCATCAAAGCTCTCGAAGTGAATGGAGACTCATCTTTGGTGATATACCAAGTTAAGGGTGAATGGGAGACCCGAGACGAAAAGTTCATTCCATATCGTGCTTATATTGTTGAAATGATCAAGTACTTTGATGAGATCACTTTCCGACATGTTCCCAGGTCTGAAAACCATATTGCTGATGCTTTGGCTATGTTAGCCTCCATGTGGAAGGTCATATACCTTAATGAATCACCACTCAGGCAAATTGTCCGAAAGACCAAGCCTGCCTACTACCAATTAGTTAAAGAGGAAACTGATGGAAAACCTTGGTTCCACGACATCAAGATGTATCTGTAAAAACAGGAGTATCCAGCTGATGCTACCGCTCTTGGAAAAAATACTTTGAGGAGATTGGCGTCCAAATTCTTCCTCAGCAATGATGTGTTGTATAAAATAAAACGCGATATGGTTTTCTTAGATGTGTTGACAGACGCAAAGCAGACTTGTTGATCCAAGAAGTTCATGAGGGACCATTTGGAACTCACGCCAATGGCCATGCCATGTCTAAGAAGATGTTGATAGCTGGTTATTACTGGTTGACTATGGAATCCGATTGCATCCAATATGCCAGGAAATGCCATAAATGCTAAATCTATGCCGATAAGGTGCACGTGCCTCCAACACTGTTAAATGTTTTAACGTCGTCGTGGCCTTTCTCTTTGTGGGGCATTGACATGATTGGAGCAATCGAGCCTAAAGCTTCCAACGACCATCGATTTATCTTGGTTACCATTGACTACTTCACAAAATGGGTAGAAGATACTTTCTATGCCAATGTGACCAAGCAAGTGGTTGCCCGCTTCATCAAGAAGGAAATTATCTATCGTTACGAAATTCCAAGGAAAATTATCATAGATAATGGAACTAATTTGAACAACAAGACGATGAAGGAATTGTGTGAATCCTTCAAGATCAGGCACCATATTTCTTCGCCTTACCGTCCAAAGATAAATGGAGCTGTTGAAGCTGCCAACAAAAATATCAAGAAAATCCTGCAAAAGATGGTCAAGACTTATAAGGATTGACATGAAATGCCACCCTTCGCTTTGCATGGATACCAGACCTCAGTTCACACTTCAATAGGGGCAACCCCGTTTTCCTTAGTTTATGGTATGAAAATAGTTCTCCCGATGGAAGTGGAGATACTATCCTTAAAAATCATGATGGAGACCAAGTTGGAAGAAATAGAATGGATCTAAAGCAGATATGACGAGTTAAACCTCATCGACAAAAAGCGGATGACAACCCTGTGCCATGGGCAATTATATCAGAAGAGGCTTAAGAGAGCATTCGACAAGAAGGTTCACCAGCGCGAATTCAAAGAGGGAGATTGGTACTCAAGAAAATCTTGCCATCACAGAAAGATGCTCGAGGAAAGTGGGATCCCAACTAAGAAAGCCCATTTATTGTAAAGATAGTCATCTCAAGAGGATCGCTAATTCTCACAAAAATGGATGATGAATAGCTTGCACATGTCGTAACCCGAAATTTGACCTCCCTCTTTTGCCTTTTGCATAAGCATAAGCATTCGCATCGCTGGCATACGCATTCACATTTTTTCCTGTGGTGTTTTGATTGCAGGATACTCAGGTTTTCCAAGCCCGATTAATCGCATCCTCTCAAGATTATTTCATCACCAAAACAAGCACAAAATGAAGATTTCCATACCTATTCATCAATACAAGAGGTGGAAAATCGAAGCCGGGACCACAACACCTTTTTTTAGGCAAATTGGGCATATTTTGGCCTGGTTAATCAATTAACCATTTGTAGTGCAATTGTGTTAATCAATTAACACAGGCAAAATTGGCACCATTTGCTGCTTTTTCATGACAGCACCTTTGCACACACTTTGGTCTTGGATTCTAGCAGCATATGGAATATTCTAGACACCTCTAAACATTTCCAATCTACTCAATTCATTCCAAGTGCATTTGATATGATACTTCACTTCAAATCAAGTGCACCATGTTCCTTGTCTTCCAAGTAATGTGGATCTTTGGATGTTGGAATTCACCTTGGGATGGTTACCGAGTTGGTTCTAACTAACCGAGTTAACCGCCTTGACTCTGTGAGTCAAGTCCAACTAACTCCTAACCTAGCTCCAAACCCAAAGCTAATTCCAAACCAAATTCCAAACCATCTCATGCTCCAAACCTAAAGTCTATATAAACTCACCTCCACTCACTTTTCAATTCCTCAACCATTCTCTATCATTTTTCACCAAGCTTCTCACATTTCACTCTTAATTCTTTCACTTTCTCTCTGATTTCTCTACTCATTCTTCATCTTCATCTCAATTCTTCTCCATCAAACCTCACCAAAAGCTCTTATTCTTGAAGATTAATCACTTTTCACATTGAGAGTGATTAATTCTTGAGCTTAACCTTCATCATTTGGCATTCTTTGGTTGGATTTCTGGAATTATATCTCATTCTACTTCAATCCAAGGGTTTCACACCATTTATTTTGGTGCAAGTTCGACTTCGGTGTTTTTTCGCGTTTTTGAACGGTTTCGACGCGTTTCGTCTACAATTCAAGGATCCTCTGGTTTTCTTTAATCTTTTGCACCAAGATCACTTTGCAACATTTACCAAGGCACATCTCAGCCTTGTAGGTTGGTGGATTTCATTCATTTTTATCATTTCGATCGTTTTCGTATCGTTTGCGATGGAATTTCGATATTCTTGCATGTGAATTGATTACACTTTTGCTTGATCCTTGATCTTGATTGTTAATTGATTCTTTTGTTGATCATTTGCTATTTCTAAGCTTGATTTTTCGTGCATAATTGTTTGCCCTAGCATTGGAGTGATTGCACAATCAAAAAGTTAGCCAAAAACACTTTTCAAAACTGATTTTCTGCTCCCTGTACAGTGTTAATCGATTAACACATTGCAGTGCAATTGTGTTAATCGATTAACTAGTGTTTTTTTTCACTTTTTCACGTGTTAATTGATCAACACTTTGCAGTGCAATTATGTTAATCGATTAACACTGAACCAGAAGGCCATTTTCTTGCATTTTCAAGTGTGTTTGTCATGCTTTCTTCATTTTAACTTCCATTGATTGTCATGCTTGATTTTATGGATGTTTTTAATGTCATTTCACTTCTGGTTGAAGCATGTTCATGAACTTTTGATGCACATTTTCGATTATTCATTTGTTTCATGTTCTTGGCATTGTATTGAACATAGCAATTCTTTCACTATCTTTGTTCACATGATGCATGATTTTGTGTGGCATTTTGATGATCATTTGGCACTGTTTTGCACTTTCCATTTCAGTTTGCATTAAGTTTATTCTTCATGGATAAACTTAATCTTGTGTAATCAATAATTCACTCCTTTGTGATTTAATGACTTTTCATCCTCTTTGGAAAGTTGTTAGTATGTTTATCCATTGATTAATTGATCAAAACTTTGTTTCGATTAATCGATCTTCCCTTTGCCTCTCTTTAGGCCTCCTTTAGAGCTTTCTCTCTCATTCCCCCCGTGGAGTTGGAGTTTCGCGTTGCGCCTTGCATCGAAGCACTGTACAAATTGACGCCGTTATGCTGTCCGTTTCTCTACGTAGGAGCACTGTACAACTTGGAGTTGTTGGGCCGTCCGGTTCAATTTCCGCATTACACCCTGTGTGTGTTAGGGAAAGGATGAGAAGGGAGAATTCTTACTCTCATTCTGACTACTTCAGGTAGGGGACGAATGACCCTGTGCTTGGCTTAGTCATCTCTATCTCCAGACGGTAATGTGCTTTCTTTCCCCAGTCGAGTTGGTCCTTGATCACTCTTTCTCTCTTTGCGATCTCTTTTGATCCTTGATCACTCCTATCTCTTTCAATCTCTCCTTTTGATCAATCACCATCCTTCTTGGTTGAGATCATTATTCTTGCGCTAGCAATCTCTTGATTCCATCACTCCTTTCTTCTTGTAATCAAGCATTGCTTTTTGATTCCCCTGAAGAGTTTCAATTCTCTCTCTTTGGTCCAACACAGTTTTCTTGTCACGACCATTTTCCCCAGGACCTCGCAACCTTCTCTTGGTTCTTCTCCTTTCTTGGGTTAATCACCTCTCTCGGTTAATCACTCGTCTCTTCAGTTAATCACAGTCCGTCTGTTAATCACTGAGCACCTCTTGGGTTAATCACCTATTCTTGGTTAATCACCCGTCTCTTCAGTTAATCACAGTCTGTCTGTTAATCACTAAGCACTTCTTGGGTTAATCACCTCTTCTTGGTTAATCACCCGTCTCTTCAGTTAGCCACAGTCCGTCCGTCAAAATACTGAACCCTTTCGAGTTAATCACCTTCTCTTGGTTAATTACTCGCTTTTTTCTTCAGTTGATCACAGTGCGTCTGTAAACACCGAATCTCCCGCAGTTGGCAACCTCCTCTTGGTTCGAATACTTGCACCCTTGGGTTAGTAACCTTTCTTTGGTTTAAATACCCTTTCTTCAGTTGAGTACTGTTTGTTCAGTCAGTTTACCGAACCCCTTTGGGTCATGACCTTTGCTTGATCCTATACCCGTCCTTTGGGTTATGATCTTTATTCGTTCTTACACCCGCTTTTCTGGTTAATCACAGTTTTCTCTGTTAAAACCAATGCTTCTCTACCCCCATAGAGTTCCGGTCCTTTCTTTCCTCGGTTAATCACTGTTTACCAGTTAGTGTACCGAGGCCCCTTCAGAGTCACACACCTTCTCTCGGTTCAGCACTCTCTCTCTTGTTTATCACAGTCCATCTGTTGACACCAGCTTCTTTTCCCCGCCAGGGTTCTACTCTCTTTCTTCGGTTAACCACTGCCAGCCAGTTAATATACCGAATCTCTTCTTGGTTTCGACACCAATTCTCTTTGTTATCCCCAGTGGAGTTTCTTTCATTCTTAGTTTTGACACCATTCTTTTCCTATTCTCTTGTGCAAATCACTCTTACTGCGGGGTCTTTCCCAGTAGAGTTTTTCTTTCACTCTTGCTCTTGGTTTTGACACCACCTCTTTCATTTCCTTGTTTCTCCCTTGTTTTGTTTTTCGTTCAGTTCCCCGAACTACGGAAGCTCTGATTCTGCATTCTTTTGAATGTATGATACGTAGGCACGAGACGCAATGTCTTGGCGAGTACACTTCCACCTTTCTTCCGTCTTCCTCCTTTCTTCTTTTCATCTTCGTCCCCTGGTTCCATGAACTACGGCGCTCTGACTTCCTCATTTCACTATGAGGGTACGTAGGCACGAGGACTTCGTTCCTCCGCGAGCACTTTCCTTTTTTTATTTGTTTTCCCCTTTCTCTCTCTCCTCTTTCTTTTAGCTAGAAGCCTTTAGATAGATAACCTATCCAAGCCTAGAAGCAAGCGAAATGGTTCCCGTCGAGTACGACAGATGCGTTAGGTGGTAATACCTTCCTTTCGCATAACCGAACCCCCCGTTCCCGTTTCTCTTCCCCTTGGGTTTTATCGATATTTTCCCTGTCCTTTGGGACTAGAAAAAGTTCGGTGGCGACTCTGTTGTATCTTTGAGTGTGCAATTGACTTAGGTAGAAACCAACCATCTTCAGCTGGCGACTCTGTTGGGGATAGGTTGACCTCTTGCTGGTCCATCCCTTGAGGGGTTTAGCCTAGTTTTGTTTGCTTTCTTGCTTGGTTGGGTGTTTATCTTTAGCGCTTTACTCGCTTTATTTTACTTGCTTTAGCCTTATGTTTATTTATCGTATTTCTTTACTGCTTTAAATATTCATATGCTGCATATTCTGAATATCTACTGTTTTCTGCCGTTGTTGGGATGGGTAGATATTATTGGAGAGAAAGGTCCTAACACCGGGCCTAGTATACACATAGGCTAGAACGTGGATAGTCGTGAGGCCTGCATTTTGCGCGTTGGGATATCACGAGACCCACATCCCAGATCGTGATTCGTTTGAGAATACCTCCGTCCTGTGAGAATTCACTACGGCGGGGGGTTTTCATCCTGAGTCCTATGGTTTGGGCGACCTTTTCTAGGGACCACCTTGTTGTGTCTAGATCACACTTGTGAGGGGGATGGGTTTTTGCAGGAAAACAAGCCACTTCATACCATTGTTCTCACACACGCCAGATCTCCTCACCGACACATCAGATTATGTTGCACTGACATAGATTATATGCAGATATCCGGATTATTCAGATTTGATTATTCGGGCACTGTTGGCTTCTTGTTGTTGTGTTCCATATCATTTCATCATGTAAATTAATTTTTGCATGTGCATTTCTAGGTTTTTGAAGGCTTGTCTTTTGTTGACATTATTATAGAGATGAGTACTGGTTGTCGGGGCATCTTTAGTTACAAGTTTGTGGAGCCTAAGTTGGGTATTTTGAGAGGTTTGGCATCTTTGTTGGTTGCAGATCACAGAGGGGTTTTCATAGGTACTTATGGTAATCTGTTGACCATCCTCAACACTGAAGTCAACATCACTGCTATTCATACTCTGGTTCAGTTTTACGATCCGCCGTATAGGTGCTTCACATTTCAGGATTATCAGCTAGTACCTACACTTGAGGAGTATGCTTATATTCTGGGAGTTGAGATCAAAAAGCAGGTTCCTTATGTTTACACTAGCGGTTGTCCGAAGTTTCATCTTATTGCTGATGCGCTTTGCATTAGTAAGAAAGATGTGGAGGATAATCTCAAGACCAAAGGGAAAGGTATTCGAGGGTTTGCTTCGAAGTTCTTGGTTGACAAGGCCATTACTTTTGTTAAGGATGGAAGCTGGAAGGCTTTCAACGCCATTCTTGCTTTGCTGATATAAGGGATTGTCTTGTTTTCGAACATGGAGGATTTCGTAGATCAGGCTGCCATCAACATTTTCTTGTCCAAGAACCCTGTTCCGACGCTTCTTGCTGATACCTATCATTCTATTCATTCCAGGAATGAAAAGAAGAAAGGAACCATTGTCTGTTGTGCTCCTTTGTTGTACCGATGGTTCATGTCTCACCTTCCACAGAAGGGTCCCTTTGTAGAGAATAAGGATAATCTCAAGTGGTCTCAATGAATCATGTCTCTTACCGCTGATGATATTTCTTGGTATTCTCAAGTCTTCGACGACATTCTGATCATTCTTCATTGTGGGAAATTCTCCAATGTGCCTCTCTTGGGTACAAAGGGTGGAATTAACTACAATCCGAGAATGGCTTTTCGACAGTTGGGATACCCTATGGTTGACAAGCCTTATCCTAAGGTAGTGGAAGAGTTCATCTTTCATGAAGGGGTTGACGACATGGGTTTGCTGAAGAGGTTTAGTGCCGCTTGGATTCAGATTCATCTCGAAGGAAGAGCCGAGGAAGCTTACACACATTGGGTCAAAGAGAGCGTCAAAGAGATCTTGTTGCCATTCTCTCCAGAGCCTTCCATGAATGCCAAGCCTCCTGAACTTGCCATTGTTCCTCCATCTGAGGTCGATCAACTCAAGCTGATTGTTGAGAAGATGAAGAAGGAGAATGCTGATCTTCGTCTCAACCTTGATAGAGTCACTTCCGAGAAGGATAGCCTATAGATTGAGCTCTAACAGAAGCTCGAGCGCATGCTCAAAAAGGTGGAGGTTGAACAGAACAGGCGTAGGAAGGTGAGTGATGCTTTGGATATCACCTATGAGGGGCTTGCTTCAAAGAAGAGACAACTCGCCGATGCTCACTATCAGGCCTACAAAGAGGAGCTAAGCTACAACAAGCAACTTGAAGAGCTTCGAGGGAAGTTATCTGAGTTCAAGATGAAGTGGAAAAGTGAACAAGACCGTGCTAATCAGTTAGCAAAGGACTTTTCCCAATGTCAAGCTGAGCTCGACAAAGTCTTCGGTGAGATTCAGAAGCTGCAAGATCAAGTACATCAGAGTCAAGAGCATATTAGCCAGCTCAACACAGAGAGCACTCATTGGGAGCATCAAAGCCGTCATCTACAGAACCTCCTGGATCAGAAAGAGGCCTTTCTTCAGGATATGCTTCAGGGACCTAATCATTCTTTGCTGCGCAACCTCATGAAGGATGCGAAGTACTGGAGTGAGAGGCATGGTCGTCTAGCCAGATTTGTTGAGCATGCATTAGAGGACCTACCGGGGCTGTTGATGGATGCATATGCTGATGCGTTACCACACCGGCTTCCTGGGGCGGTTTTCCATTTCTTATTTTTGTGTTGGATGGTATTTGATAGGATCCGTGTGGATTTTGTTGTAGCCCAAAAGACAGATGTTTGACTTGTATTCGACTTGTATTTCTTTCTCTATTGAATGAATGAATGAAGATGCTTGCTCACTCTATCTTTTATGCCTTTACTTGTATACTTTATGATATTGTCAACAAAGAGAAGTTTAAGAATTCTTGGAATTTAAAACTTTATTTTTGCATGCATATCATACATTCATCTGCACACATATGCACGTCACTTCATCCAAAACCGTTACTCATCCTTGTCCGCATTCCTTGTAGCAAGACGACAACTCGACATCGGTATTTTACTCGCTCAAACAAATCCAGAATCATGGCTGACTTCGAAGCTGAGAACGCTGCGTACAAGGAATTTCTGGCACAATTCCAAGGTCGGATGGATCAGTTCCAGACGAACATGGATGTCATTATGGAGCTCCTTCGTGCCTAGAGGGATGTCGCTGCTGCTGCCACTGTTGTTGCAACTACTACCGATGCAACTGTTATCACTCTTGTGACTGTTCCTCCTGTTGTTACGGCTACTCCTGCTGTTGTTGTTCCTTCTCCTACTAGAGTTGAAGTGCCAGTTGAGCCTGTGAATCAGCCTGCCGTTCAACCCAGTTTGAATCAGATGCCCGCTGGTTTTCCTTGGGGCATGCCTCCGAATTACACTCCTCAGATTACAAATAATGGTAGTGCCTTCATGCCATATCAGCCTTTTGTTGCACCCATGCCTAATGGGAATGATGTCGCCTATCCATGGGTCATGCCTACCCCAGTCCCGCCTCCAGTGGTGAATGATGATCCTGAGAATCTTCAGGCTCAAACTCATCAAACTACCAGATTGGTTGATACTAAAACTCCTGATGATGAAGAGCATGTGTATAGGGGTCCTCCTGTTCATGTTCCGGTTCCATCTCAGACTGCTCAAACTACTGTTCCGAATGCTCATCCTGGGATGTTCTATCCTGGGGCATCTTCCTCAACTACTGTGGTACCTCCTCCAAATTATCTGTATGGTGTTCCGATGGGTCAGATGGTTAATCTGAGTTTGGTGTATCCTTCTCAGTTTGCTACTCCGCAAGTGAATGCTCCTACCCCTTCTCAGCTGCCAAATCCTCATATTCTTGCCAGGCCCACTAATCAGAATAGATCAGTTGACTACAAGTTGTTGGAAGACCGTATCAGAGCTATCGAAGCGTTCTCTGCTTTTGGTATGGAAGCCAAAGACTTGTGTTTGGTGCCGAATGTTGTGTTGCCGCAGAAATTCAAGATACCTGATTTGCCAAAGTATAAAGGTTTGAGCTACCCGCGTAGTCACATCACTATGTACTGTAGGAAGATGGCATCCCATATTGATAATGATGAATTGCTAGTTCATTGTTTTCAAGATAGTTTGTCTGGTGCTTCATTGGATTGGTACATGGGCCTGGAACGCAGCAAAATCCGTACTTGGAGGGATTTATCTGAAGCGTTCGTGAGACAATACAAGTATAACCTTGATCTGGCGCCAACTAGATTGCAATTGCAAAATCAATCCCAGTGCTCAGCTAAAACATTCAAGGAGTATGCACAAAGATGGCGTGAGATGGCATCTCGTGTGCGACCGGCTCTCTCTGACAATGAGTTGGTTGACATCTTTATGGGTACATTGCAAGGATCCTACTATGAGAAAATGGTGGGTAGTTCTTCATCGAGTTTTGCTGATGTTGTAACCATTGGTGAAAGGATTGAGAATGGTTTGAAGACTGGAAGGATTCCTGGAGCTGCTTCCCAACAGCCGGCCACTCGGAAATCTCAAAACAGTCATTCTAAGAAAAAGGAAGGTGAAGCCAACGCTGTGACAGATCAAGTTTCTCCTCAGTATCAAGCTCCCATGGCTCCCTTGTCGTACTATCCGTATCCGTACATTGTTGCTGCACAGTTTCAACAACCTCCATATCAGTATCATCCGCAACAACCAGTTCAGAATGCTCAGAATCAGCAACAGAATCAACAGAACAAAAATCAGCAGAATCAGAACCATCAGAACAACAACAGTCAAGGAAACCGTAAACGTCCAAATTTTGATAGAATTTCGGTGTCATACACGGAGCTGTTTCCTTACTTGGTTCACCAAGGGGCAATTGTCCCCAAGCAGATTGCACCTGCAATTCCTCCATTTGTCCCGAAACATAACCCAAATGCATCATGTGCTTATCATGCTGGATACATAGGACATTCAACAGAGGATTGCTTTGTTTTCAAAACCAAGGTTCAGGAACTCATTGATAAGAAGGTTCTGACTTTTGCTGAGGAAGGACCCAACATTCAGAGTAATCCGTTGCCGAATCACGGTGGATCTGCAGTTAACATGATTGAGGATAGTCCGAAGGCTAAATTGATCATGGATGTTGATGAAGTAAAGACTCCGATGTCTGGGGTTTTCAAGAAATTGAAGGAACATAGGCTATTTAAAGGTTTGCATGGTAAGTGTCAGATTTGTGACGATAATCCCAACCAGTGTCGAAGGCTGAAGGGTTGTGTCCAGATTTTGATGAACCGTGGTGAAGTGCAATTTGCAAGATCTAAACCTGTTGAGGAAGTTTCTGCTATTGAGCCGTTTACCATCATCTATAGAAAGGTTCCTGTGGAATCCCCTAAACAGAAGAAGGTGCAACCCATCGTTGTTTGCCCGCAAAAGCCGTTTCTGTATCAGAGTTCTAAGGAGGTACCTTGGAAGTATGGGTCTACCGTGTTTTCTGGAGGTCAAGAGATAAGGTTCGCCAAGTCCGAGATCGTGAATGTTACAGCTGGTGGAGGTATCACTCATAGGGGACGTGTGTTCGCTCTGAAGGTCACTACAAAGCATGTTCATGTTCCAACTGTTGTTTCTCCCAAGGAAATGCCTGCAGTCGCAACCCCTGCTGTTTAACAAGGGGCATCACATACTGCTATTCCAGTACCGACTATCCCATCTGAGGATGTTTCAAAGAGCAAGGAGACCCTCGATGATCAAGAGTTCCTTAAGTTGATCAAGAAAAGTGACTTTAAAATTGTGGATCAGCTGGGTCAGACTCCCTCGAGGATCTCAATTTTGTCCTTACTCATGAGTTCGCCTACACACATATCAGCTTTGTTGAAAGTGTTGAATAGTGCCCATGTCATGCAAGATATATCCGTCGTCGAGTTTGATGATGTAGTGACCAACATAACTGCAAGTCGGTATTTGGGTTTCAATGAATCAGAATTGCCTCCTGAAGGAACTGCCCACAATAAAGCGTTGCACATATCTGTAACCTGCACAGACATCTTGTTATCTCGTGTTCTAGTGGATACCGGTTCTTCTCTCAATGTAATGCCTAAGGGCACATTGAGTCAATTACCAGTGGAAGGAATTGAGATGAGACCAAGCGCCTTAGTTGTCAGAGCCTTTGACGGTTCTCGAATACAGGTCATTGGAGAAGTGGATTTACCCATCAACATTGGGCCGCATTTGTTTACCATTACTTTCCAAGTGATGGATATTCATCCAGCGTACAGTTGCCTATTGGGTCGTCCATGGATCCACGCGGAAGGGGCAGTTACATCCACTTTACATCAGAAGTTGAAATTCATGTTTGACGATCAGCTTGTCATTGTCTGTGGTGAATAGGATTTGATTGTAAGCGAGTTATCGTCCTTTCGATACGTCGAGATCGAAGAAGGCATAGCTGAGGTGCCGTTGCAGTGTCTCGAGTTCGAAGATGTCAGCTCTACTTTAACTAGTCAAAGTAGATCACCACAATTGACTTTAGCATCTGCTAAGAGTGCTAAAGAAACCATCGATAGAGGTGCCCTGCCAGGCTGGGGGCACGTGATTGATGTGGTTGAGAAGCATAATCATTTTGGAGTGGGCTATCATCCTGGTCGTCAATCTAGCTCCTCTGATCAGAAACAATGCAACTTTGTCAAGTTCCGTAGCGCGGGTTTCCAGCAGGGTGACATCGTGGCAGCTGCTGATGATGCTGGTCCCAGTAATCCAATTTCAAGTTTTGTGCGCAAGTGTCCGCCGGGTTTCAAGCTCAACAATTGGACATCTACCGTGATTCCTGTGGTTTTCCCATATAACATGTAATGCATTTTGCTTTCTTGTTAACTCGTCCTCGCCCGAGATGAGTGAATAGCTTGTAAAGGGCCTCGCGCTTTTGCAATATTATGTGATCAATAAATAAAAGTTTTTTGCATTCCAAATCATGCTCTATTTTCTTTCTTTATTTTACTTTTCACAAAACAAATGGCAAAAGTTTATTTTCTTTTTCACTTTTAAAATAGTTCATTCTAAATATATTCATAAACATGCAGAACTAATAAAAGCATTGATAATAACATGGCAAACATCCATTGTAATTCTGGAATTCCAATTAACCAAGCCGAAGAAGATGGTGAGGAAGATTGTGAATTACCGGCTAAACTGGCAAGGCTCCTTGAGCACGAGCGTAGAGAGATTCAGCCACACAAAGAGCCAGTGGAAGTTGTCAACCTTGGTACTGAGGAGGTCAAAAGAGAAGTCAAGGTTGGCGCATCCCTCGCAGAGCATGTACACTCCGAGTTGGTCAAGTTATTGAAAGAGTATGTTGATATCTTCGCCTGGTCATATCAAGATATGCCTGGGTTGGATACCAACATCATTGAACATCACTTGCCACTAAAGCCTGGATGTCCTCCTGTCAAGCAAAAACTCAGGAAGACTAGACCTGACATGGCACTCAAAATCAGAGAAGAGGTAAAAAAGCAGCTGGATGCTGGGTTCCTAGTCACTTCCGAATATCCTGAATGGGTTGCCAACATTGTCCCGGTTCCCAAGAAGAACGACAAAGTCAGAATGTGTGTGGATTATCGAGATCTCAACAAGGCAAGCCCGAAGGATGATTTTACTTTGCCTCATATTGATGTCTTGGTAGACAACACAGCGCAGTTCTCTGTCTTTTCCTTCATGGACGGTTTTTCAGGATATAATCAGATCAAGATGTCCCCAACTGATATGGAGAAGACTACTTTCATCACGCCATGGGGTACATATTGTTACAAAGTTATGCCATTCGGTCTAAAGAATGTAGGGGCAACATACCAGCGTGCCATGACAACCCTCTTTCACGACATGATTCATAGAGAGATTGAGGTTTACGTGGACGACATGATTGCTAAGTCAAAAACTGAAGATGATCACTTGGTTCATCTGAAGAAGCTATTTGACAGACTCAGGAAGTTTAGACTGCGGTTGAATCCTGCGAAGTGCACCTTCAGAGTTTGATCTGAAAAAATGTTGGGCTTTATTGTGAGTCAAAAGGGCATTGAAGTTGATCCTGATAAGGTTCGGACAATTCAGAACATGCCGCCTCCCAAAACAGAAAAAGAAGTTTGTGGCTTTCTGGGCAGACTTAATTACATTTCAAGGTTCATCTCTCATTTGACGGCTACCTGTGAACCAATGTTCAAATTACTAAGAAAAAATCAATCGGTTGAATGGAATAATGATTGTCAGGAAGCATTTGACAAAATCAAACAATACTTGCAAGAACTACCGATCTTAGTACCACCGGTTCCTGGTAGGCCTTTAATCATGTATCTCACCGTTCTCGACGAATCAATGGGATGTGTATTGGGTCAACATGATGACACTGGCAGAAAAGAACATGCAATTTACTATCTGAGCAAGAAGTTCACTGATTGTGAGACCAGATACTCACTCTTGGAAAAAACTTGTTGTGCTCTGGTCTGGGCTGCTCGACGCCTACGACAATACATGATTTGCCATACTACTTTGTTGATATCCAAAATGGATCTGATAAAGTATATCTTTGAAAAGCCTGCTGTCTCTGGAAGGATTGCTCGGTGGCAGATGCTGTTAACTGAGTATGATATCCAACATGTTACCCAGAAAGCAATAAAAGGGAGCGTCTTGTCTGACTACCTTGCTCATCAACCTGTAGAGGGTTATCAACAAATGAAGTTTGACTTTCCCGATGAGGATGTTCTGTTTATCAGAGATTATGAGACTCCAGATCCTGACATAGGATCCGAACCGGGGGAGCGATGGACGCTCGTGTTCGACGGTGCCTCCAATTCTAAAGGTCGTGGAATTGGTGATATCCTCATCTCTCCAACAGGTTTTCACCTTCCCTTCACTGCCAGATTATGCTTTGCATGCACCAATAATATGGCTGAATACGAAGCATGTATCTATGGTATTGAAGCGGCTATTGACATGAGAATCAATATTCTTGAGGTCTATGGAGATTCTGCCTTGGTCATCGGTCAAGTCAGAGGGAATTTTGTGACTCGGGATTCCAAGCTGGTTCCGTACCAACAACACATAGCGAAGTTGATTCCTTACTTTGATGAAATCACTTTTCATCATATTCCCAGAGAGGAAAATCAACTAGCTGATGCTCTTGCCACTTTAGCATCCATGTTCAAGGTCAAGTGGAAGAATGAAGCTCCTCATATCAGTATTGATCACTTGAAAGAACCAGCACACTGTTTAGAAATCGAGGATGAGTCTGATGACAAGCCTTGGTTCTATGACATCAAAAGATATCTGGAAAAACAGGAATATCCCGAGGGTATCACTTTCACTGACAAGAAGGCTCTTAGACGGCTTTGCGCCAAATTCTTCTTAAGTGGTGGTATACTGTACAAGAGGAATTATGATTCTGTGTTGCTCATATGCGTGGATAGACACGAAGCAAACACGATCATAAGGTCCATACATGAGGGCTGCGAGGGTGTACATGTTATAGGTCCTGCTATGGCCAAGAAGATTCTTCGGGCTGGGTATTACTAGACAACGATGGAGGTAAATTGTTACAACTTTGCCAAAAGATGTCACAAGTGCCAAATCTACGGAGACAAGATCCATGTGCCTCCAACTCCATTGAATGTTTTGACTTCACCTTGGCCATTTTCCATGTGGGGTATAGATATGATTGGAATGATCGGGCCGAAGGCTTCCAACGGTCATTGATTTATTCTGGTTGCTATCGATTACTTCACCAAGTGGGTTGAAGCTGCTTCCTACGCAAACGTTACACGACAAGTGGTTGCTAGATTCATCAAGAAAGAGATAATCTATCGTTTTGGCATTCCTAGCAGCATTATCACGGACAATGCAAGCAACCTGAATAACAACATGATGAAGGAGTTGTATCAAGAATTTAAGATCGAGCACCACAACTCTTCACCATATCTGCCCAAGATGAAAGGCACGATCGAAGCAGCAAACAAAAACATCAAGAGGATTGTCCAGAAAATGGTCAAGACTTACAAGGATTGGCATGAAATGCTTCCGTTTGCACTGCATGGCTACAGAACTTCAGTTCGCACTTCTACTAGGGCAACTCCATATTCGTTCGTGTATGGTATAGAGGCAGCTTTACCCATCGAAGTCGAAATTCCTTCGCTCAGAGTCATCATGGAAGAAGGTCTTGATGAAGCTGAATGGGTTCAATCCAGATACGACCAGCTGAATCTCATCTAAGAGAAGCGCCTTGCAGCCGTTTGTCATTGTCAATTGTATCAGAGACGCCTCAAGCGAGCTTTTGACAAGAAAGTTCTTCCTCGAACATCTGTGAAGGTGAACTCGTACTCAAGAGATATTCACCTGTTCACTAGGATCCACGAGGCAAGTGGACTCCCAATTACGAAGGACCTTTTGTTGTCAAGAAAGCCTTCTCAGGCGGAGCCCTGATCCTCACCATAATGGATGGGGAGGAGTTGCCATCGCCCGTGAACTCCGATACAGTGAAAAAATATTATGCCTGAAAAAAAATGATGATGAAAGTCCGCTAGATTGACATCCGCAAGGACAATCTAGGCAAAAATGGACGTCCCGATGGATCAAAAAAAGAAATGTCCATGCAAAAGTTAGGGACAATGAAAAAAAAAACAATAAACAGCCCGCTAAGTTGAAAACCCGAAAGGGCGACTTAGGCAAAAATGGGCATCCCGGTGGACAAAAAAAATGTGAAAACATGTCCAGGCAAAAATAAGGGATAAAGGCATTGGCTGTGAACACTTGAGCCTCTCTTCCTCATGGCTGGACCTCAGACGGTAACAGAGCACTCCAATCATCATCGACAGGTGCAAGGCGTTGGAACCTAGACTTACAGTGGATGGTGGCCAATGTTGTAATAAATGCAAATCATGATTTCCCTTTGCCATTTACATTTGTTTTTCAATTTTATTGCAAACTTCCTCATCAAGGATTTTGCATCCTTGTACACACTTTATGTACAAAAATTTCACATTCAATAAAATGCATTCTTTGTTATCTCAATTTGTTTTCATTCCAGTATTTTGTTTGCAAAATAAACAATTATTTGTGATCACATAATACTAAAAAACGTTGAGAACAATAAAAAGCTAAATCAATCGAGAAAGCAATATGCATTGCATGTGTTACTGGTAACTCCTGTAGGGTGATCGGTAATATCCATTGGTAAGCCTAACGCCTGGCCGGCAATGGGATGATTCAGTGAAGAAGTTGTTGTTTCCTCAGCAATTCCTCAGCAGAGTCATCATCCTCCCCAGCAGGTGGCCAAGGTGTTCCCCAGCAAAGACGATTTGTTCACTTTTCCCCAGCAAGGGTTGCGCATCTTCTCCCAATGATTAGGAACTATCTGTCACCAGCACCAGTGGTTTCCCCTCAGCTGGGTCAACGTGATTCAGGAATCTCTTTTCCCCACGCAGAGCCAGTCTTGGTATAAAGGATTGACTTGGTTCTTTCATCCCCAACCGGGACAACCATGGTGATTTAGAAACCTGAGATGTCCTCGGTTTCTTTCCCCGGCGGAATCATCATCCTTTGTGAACTCTCTTCTCTAGCAGAGTTTTTCTTCATCTACGGGTCCGCTCCCCGACAGAGGATGTCGAAGTCGTTTTGCTACGGTTTCCGCCTAATCACTTCACACTGTGCCTCTTCTTGAGCCTTTGCATTGCATGACATCAAGCATCATTTAGAAACGCATACATAGCATATGCATCGATCATACTCCCTCTCTTTTTTGCCTGACTCATCTCCAAACAGATTTTCAGCTATCCTTGCACTTATCAACCTTCGAACGCTTTCAACTCTTCTTTTGTCGCCATCGGCCAAATTCTCGAGCTACTCATTTATTTAATCCCCTTTTACCTCGAATCATCGAAAAGTTGGCGCAATTCGTACATTCAGGTCCAAGAGGATTAAATAGGGGCAGCTGTCGTAACCCGAAATTTGACCTCCCTCTTTTGCCTTTTGCATAAACATAAGCATTCGCATCGCTGGCATACACATTCGCATTTTTTCCACTGGTGTTTTGATTGCAGGATACTCAAGTTTTCCAAGCCCAATTAATCGCATCCTCTCAAGATTATTTCATCACCAAAACAAGCACAAAATGAAGATTTCGATACCTAATCATCAATACAAGAGGTGGAAAATCGAAGCCGGGACCACAACACCTTTTTTTAGGAAAATTGGGTATATTTTGGCCTGGTTAAGCGATTAACCATTTGCAGTGCAATTGTGTTAATCGATTAACACAGGCAAAATAGGCACAATTTGCTGCTTTTTCAGGACAACACCATTGCACACACTTTGGTCTTGGATTCTGCCAGCATATGGAATATTCTAGACACCTCTAAACATTTCCAAGCTACTCAATTCATTCCAAGTGCATTTGCTATGATACTTCACTTCAAATCAAGTGCACCATGTTCCTTGTCTTCCAAGTATTGTGGATCTTTGGAAGTTGGAATTCACCTTGGGATGGTTACCGAGTTGGTTCTAACTAACCGAGTTAACCGCCTTGACTCGGTGAGTCAAGTCCAACTAACTCCTAACCTAGCTCCAAACCCAAAGCTAATTCCAAACCAAATTCCAAACCATCTCATGCTCCAAACCTAAAGTCTATATAAACTCACCTTCACTCACTTTTCAATTCCTCAACCATTCTCTACCACTTTTCACCAAGATTCTCACATTTCACTCTCAATTCTCTCACTTTCTCTCTGATTTCTCTACTCATTCTTCATCTTCATCTCAATTCTTCTCCATCAAACCTCATCAAAAGCTCTTATTCTTGAAGATTAATCACTTTTCACATTGAAAGTGATTAATTCTTGAGCTTAACCTTCATCATTTGGCATTCTTTGGTTGGATTTCTGGAATTATATCTCATTCTACTTCAATCCAAGGGTTTCACACCATTTATTTTGGTGCAAGTTCGACTTCGGTGTTTTTTCGCGTTTTTGATCGGTTTCGACGCGTTTCGTCTACAATTCAAGGATCCTCTGGTTTTCTTTAATCTTCTGCACCAAGATCACTTTGCAACATTTACCAAGGCACATCTCAGCCTTGTAGGTTGGTGGATTTCATTCATTTTTATCATTTCGATCGTTTTTGTATCGTTTGCGATGTAATTTCGATATTCTTGCATGTGAATTGATTACACTTTTGCATGATCCTTGATCTTGATTGTTAATTGATTCTTTTGTTGATCATTTGCTGTTTCTAAGCTTGATTTTTCTTGCATAATTGTTTGCCCTAGCATTGGAGTGATTGCACAATCAAAAAGTTAGCCAAAAGCACTTTTCAAAACTGATTTTCTGCTCCCTGTACAGTGTTAATCGATTAAAACATTGCAGTGCAATTGTGTTAATCGATTAACTAGTGTTTTTTTGCACATTTTCACGTGTTAATCGATTAATACTTTGCAGTGCAATTATATTAATTGATTAACACTGAACCAAAAGGCCATTTTCTTGCATTTTCAAGTGTGTTTGCCATGCTTTCTTCATTTTAACTTCCATTGATTGTCATGCTTGATTTTATGGATGTTTTTAATGTCATTTCACTTCTGGTTGAATCATGTTCATGAACTTTTGATGCACATTTTCGATTATTCATTTGTTTCATGTTCTTAGCATTGTATTGAACATAGCAATTCTTGCACTATCTTTGTTCACATGATGCATGATTTTGTGTGGCATTTTGATGATCATTTGGCACTGTTTTGCACTTTCCATTTCAGTTTGCATTAAGTTTATTCTTCATGGATAAACTTAATCTTGTGTAATCAATAATTCACTCCTTTGTGCTTTAATGACTTTTCATCCTCTTTGGAAAGTTGTTAGCATGTTTATCCCTTGATTAATTGATCAAAACTTTGTTTCAATTAATCGATCTTCCCTTTGCCTCTCTTTAGGCCTCCTTTAGAGCTTTCTCTCTCATTCCCCCCGTGGAGTTGGAGCCGTTATGCTGTCCGTTTCTCTACGCAGGAGCACTGTACAACTTGGAGTTGTTGGGTCATCCGGTTCAATTTCCGCATTACACCCTGTGTGTGTTAGGGAAGGGATGAGAAGGGATAATTCCTACTCTCATTCTGACTACTTCAGGTAGGGGACGAATGACCCTGTGCTTGGCTTAGTCATCTCTATCTCCAAGCGATAATGTGTTTTCTTTCCCCAGTCGAGTTGATCCTTGATCACTCTTTCTCTCTTTGCGATCTCTTTTGATCCTTGATCACTCCTATCTCTTTCAATCTCTCCTTTTGATCAATCACCATCCTTCTTGGTTGAGATCATTATTCTTGCGCTAGCAATCTCTCTTGATTCCATCACTCCTTTCTTCTTATAATCAAGCATTGCTTTTTGATTCCCCTGAAGAGTTTCAATTCTCTTTCTTCGGTCCAACACAGTTTTCCTGTCACGACCATTTTCCCCAGGAGCTCGCAACCTTCTCTTGGTTCTTCTCCTTTCTTGGGTTAATCACCTCTCTTGGTTAATCACCCGTCTCTTCAGTTAATCACAGTCCGTCTGTTAATCACTGAGCACCTCTTGGGTTAATCACCTATTCTTGGTTAATCACCCGCCTCTTTAGTTAATCACAGTCCGTCTGTTAATCACTGAGCACTTCTTGGGTTAATCACCTCTTCTTGGTTAATCACTCGTCTCTTCAGTTAACCACAGTTCGTCTGTTAAAATACTGAACCCTTTCGACGCTTTTTTCTTCGGTTAATCATAGTCCGTTTGTAAACACCGAATCTCCCGCAGTTGGCAACCTCCTCTTGGTTCGAATACTTGCACCCTTGGGTTAGTAACCTTTCTTTGGTTCAAATACCATTTCTTCGGTTGAGTACTGTTTGTTCAGTCAGTTTACCGAACCCCTTTGGGTCACGACCTTTGCTCGATCCTATACCTGTCCTTTGGGTTATAATCTTTATTTGGTCTTACACCCTCTTTTCTGGTTAATCACAGTTTTCTCTGTTAAAACCAATGCTTCTCTACCCCTACAGAGTTGTAGTACTTTCTTTCCTCGGTTAATCACTGTTTACCCGTTAGTGTACCGAGGCCCCTTCAGAGTCAAACACCTTTTCTCGGTTCAGCACTCTCTCTCTTGGTTTATCACAGTCCGTCTGTTGACACCAGCTTCTTTTCCCCGCCAGGGTTCTACTCTCTTTCTTCGGTTAACCACTGCCAGCCAGTTAATATACCGAATCTCTTCTTGGTTTCGACACCAATTCTCTTTGTTATCCCCAGCGGAGTTTCTTTCATTCTTGGTTTTGACACCATTCTTTTCCTATTCTCTTGTGCAAATCACTCTTACTGCAGGGTCTTTCCCAGTAGAGTTTTTCTTTCACTCTTGCTCTTGGTTTTGACACCACCTCTTTCATTTCCTTGTTTCTACCTTGTTTTGTTTTTCGTTCAGTTCCCGAACTACAGAAGCTCTGATTCTGCATTCTTTTGAATGTATGATACGTAGGCACGAGACGCAATGTCTTGGCGAGCACACTTCCACCTTTCTTCCGTCTTCCTCCTTTCTTCTTTTCTTCTTCGTCCCCTGGTTCCATGAACTACGACGCTCTGACTTCCTCATTGCACTATGAGGGTAAGTAGGCACGAGGACTTTGTTCCTCCGCGAGCACTTTCCTTCTTTTCTTTCTTTTCCCCTTTCTCTCTCTCCTCTTTATTTTAGCTAGAAGCCTTTAGATAGATAACCCATCCAAGTTGTCGCTCCCAGGATTTTCATCCAGGTACAAACGCGAGAGTGGCGCGTAAAAACCGAGTCGCCAGCCGTGTAAATTTATCCCAAGAGAGGGAACGGGAACACCGAATAAACCTGAGGAAGAGGGAAAGGGAATGGTCATCGCAACCATTTCCTGGGTCGGGAGTCGGTTACGCGAGGGGAAGGTGCTAGCACCCCACGCGTCCATCGTACTCGATGGGATCCACGCTTGCTGTCTATTCTAAGGGTGAGTTATCCTATCATCTATGGCTGTACTAAGATAGGGGAGGGAGACAAAGACAGACTCGGTAGGACGTCGTCGTCCTAGGCCTACGTACCCCCTTGTGCAATGGGGAATTCAGAGTCAACGTAGTTCGGACCAAGTTCTTTTTGTGTTTTTTATGAGCAACGTTAAGTTCGCGTCCGGCAGTTAGGGTCGATGCCTGTTTGCGTCTCAGACGGAAAGTAACGTGCCCTTTTTGAAAATAGCCTTTAGTTTGACAATCCCGAAGGACAAAAAGGTTTGAAGTTTGTTTGTATTTTTTAGATCAGAAGTGACTTAAATTAGTTCATAACTTGCATTGCACCAAAGTCTAGGGCACAGGGGCGAATACTTAATGCATCGTCCCAAGACAGGACGTTCGCTAAGCACTCTAGAAAGATGAGAGGAAGCCCCTCATTTCTCATTCCCCACGCTTAAGGCTCGTGCGCAATACACTTTATCCTTATTAAGTGTTTTCAAGAAGTTTTGAGATGAGAAGAGAGAAGACACAAAGGAAACTCTAAAGGGAAACTAAGAGTCCTAATGTTATCATGCATGGGTGACCTACGGTTAGTGAGGTTTGACGACAACCTAAACCCTAAAGGAAGAAGAGGAGGGAAGGAAAAAGTAAGGGTGGCCATGGATACTTATCCACACCCTTAAAGAACTTACCTTAGTCCCTGCATAAAAGATTAGTACAGAATAGACATAAGTAAGAGAAATGAGGTGAATGAAAATCAAACAATGGCAAACAATAATGATAATAATCCGAACATGAACTCAAAGATCAAAGAAGCAATCCCAAAGCAAATGGCACAAGTGCCTTTCAAACAAGGACCTAGGCATGATCAGAAACACACATATAAGCGGATCTCAAGTAAAAATAAATCTAACAATTGGAGAAATAACTCCCAAAATTCCCAAATTAAATATCAGGGTTCCTAAACCAGAGACAAACCAAATATCAAAAATTCCTGCAAAAATTCAAAGTGTTAGTCATTCAAACAATTGGGTAAAGTTCATGTGAGGAATAGGGTTCAGTGTGCCAAAGGGAAGGACCTAAATGCAATATGAAATAAATTTAAAAATGAAATAAAAATATTTTTATGCAATTTAGGATGTTATTGAACAAATGCAAAAAGAACAGATCAAAAATATTTTACGGATACAGAGAAATAAAATAAAGAAATTAAGTATGCATTGTATGGATAATTCAAAAAGAAAATAGACTAAATAATTAATTTAAATGATAAAAATAACATAAAAATAAAAAATAAAATTTGTAAAAATTTTATAAAATAATAAAGATGATGTATGAATTTTATGGGAATTTTAAAATGCAAGAATGTATTTTTAATAATTAAAAATGAAAATAATAATTAACATAAAAATAAAATGAAATAAAAATGCTGTGGGGTGCGTTTAGTAAGGCATTCATGTTGAAATAATTGAAATGGGCTAGGATGGGGGTGTAAAGAGCAGGGCACTAGGCCCATCTGACTAATATAATCAAATGATCAAAGAAGTGAAAAAAAAATATCACGTGCCAGGCAACCCTTCCATTAATGCGCTGGCACGTCCCTAATCGTTGGATCAGAACACGATCACACGACCATGATTTATCCCAAAACACTTCCATATGTCTCAGCATACAAAGAGAATAAAAAAGTAAACAACATGACATAAGGACTATGCATCAATCGGTCACCCATACTTAAATCGCAAAAGGACAAAACCAAACACAAACCAATCGGATCATGCCACATATCCATCTTCTCCATGCAGCCATGAAAAAATGAAACCAGCAGCAGCCATACACGCGATACACGCAGTGCGACGCAGCCATCTTCAACATCAAATACCGATCACCATTCTCAACCAAATCATACAAAATAAATCACCAAAACGAAGTGGGAAGAACAAGGAGTAATGTTGTGCCATTAGTTTTCCAAAACAGAAATTTGAACACAGAGATAAGTGGCTCTAAAGTCACGGGTACAAATATGATTTCACCAATATTCAAACCATTCAACAAATTTAGATTCAAACATTTAGGCAAGACCAATCATTAAAATCATTCCAGACGCCATGCATACTCAAGATTTCATACACTAAAACCAATTGGATCTAAACATGAGTGATGAATCATGAGATTACCTAGTGGAAGTGAGTGAAACTTCTCCTTGGTCTGAAGCTTGCAGTCGTGTACCCAGCAAATGATCCCCTCTTTGATGATTCCAGTTGGCTAAACAAAAGCAAAGGTACCTTGCTGCCTGTTCCAAAGGAGCTCTACGAAACACTTATGTTTTTTCTCTCCAAACCCGACCAACCTCCATAGGGTTTATTTCCTCTCCCTTTTATAACAAGAATTAATTTTATTCTGTGGATATTATGGGCCTAAAACATACTAAGTAGCCCAGCTCATGAGAAAGGAAGGTTTTGATTCACTTTGATCACACAATACCATGAAAATTCAAATTCGTGCCCAACACTTTGAGTGCCCTTAGTTTGATAACCATGCCTCTATTTGGTACACTCTTGGACTCTTTGAGTAGAGGGCCATTAGGACAACAACTTTGGTGTCCAAAAGAGATGCAAATTGGGCTTGGAAAATGGTGAACAATGACCAAGAAATCGTGTCTTCAAATCTGGCCAAATGACTTAGAAATAATTCCATTTTTTTCCAAATTCGCAAGGTAAAAATGGTCATCTTTGGAGCACTATAACTTATCCAAAAATGATTCAAACAACATGATTCTTGTGCTCATTTTGAAGGGAAAACTTCATACTACAACTTTCATGTAGAAAGGATTTACAACGGAAGCCTTGATCATGGTGAAAACTGCCTTTGAAAGTAGTTAAGAACTTTCCCAAAATAGTAAGTTTCTAAAACCCTAAACTTCCTTTTTTAGTAACTTTTCCACATTCTTGGTTTTTTCATGAATCCTTGAGCATTTCTTGATCCAATCTCATCCATGGACATATTTGAGATGAGGAGCATGAATTTGATCTCAAAAAGTCAGGAGTTGACTTTTTCCTCTGCACAGTTGACTTTTACCCCATTCACCTGATTTCCAATCCATTGGCCCATTGAACTTCTCTTGAACCAAACTGATGGACAACCTCCCATCCCTATATACTTAGGGACCCAAGGAATACCATAGAATCAAGTCTTGCCCAAAAAATCAGAAATAAACTGATTTTATAGCAAACCCTAGTTGTGGTACCCTCAGTCTAGGAGGAAATAACACAGTCTCCAAATCCAAATTCCTCTGAATATGATGTGTATCCTCTCCAACAAAGATAAGATATGCCATTTGATGATGATAAAAACCCAAGGAGCTTGCCCATTGAAGCAATAAACCCAAGAATCTCAAAACCCTAATCTATGCACTAGTTAGGAGAGGACGATCCACCTGAGCTCTCTTGGACAATACCAGGACTCTTGATGATGTGATAGACCAGATAGGACCTCCTTGGACTGCCTCAAGCACCTTGACCCCATGCTAAGATATGCATACATGATAGTGCAAAAAATAAAATGAAACATAAGCCAGTTAGTAATAAAGTAAGGAGGGCAAATTTTGGGGTGCAACAGCTGCCCCTATTCAATCAACTTGGTCCTGAAGGTATGATAGCGACGACTCTCAGACATTCGGGATACACGGAGATTGAATACCAAAGAACCCGGAAATTTGCAAACTGTGGGGAGAGAAATGACATAGTGATTGCCAACCGAATGTGGACCTACAACCGGAGGTTTGTAGAATCAACGGACCTACAAAGATGACTCCGCTGGGGATAAGCTAGACCATCAACTCTGAGGTTGAAGACAATCTGGATTAAACACCAACTTTGAATGTTTGAGGAAAAGGTAGACATCACCTCTGATGTTGAGAAAAAACATAACTTTAACTCTGAGGTTAGAAGAAGGATATACGTCAACTCCGAAGTCGGTAAAAGGGGTGTCAACCCTGAGGTTGGACAAAAGGGAGTATTCATTAACTCTGAAGCTAAGCAAAGGTGTCTGACAACTTTGAAGTTGGAGAAGAAGAGGTATGACAACTCTGAGGTTGGAAGAAATGAGGTACGACAACTCTAAGGTTGGGGAGGAAAGGAGATACGACAACTCTGAGGTTGGGGACGAAAGGCTTCAACTCTGAGGTTGGAGAAAATATATACAACAACTTTGAAGTTGGTAAAGAAAAGGATATTCATCAACGCTGAGATTGGTAAAAAGGTATACGACAACTTTGAAGTTGGGGATGAATGGGTTGTTCATCAACTTGGAGGTCGAGAAAAGACATGCAACAACTCTGAGGTTGGAGAAGAAAGGGAAATATTCATCAACCCTGAGGTTGAGAAAAGGTACATGACAACTTTGAAGTTGTTAAAAGGGAAAGGATATTTCATTAACTCTGAGGTCAAGAAAAGAATCACGACAACTTTGAAGTTGGTAAAGGAGGGCGTCAACTCTGAGGTTGGGGAAGAAAGAGATGTTTCATCAACTCCGAGGTCGAGAAAAGGTATACAACAACTTTGAAGTTGGGGAAGAAAGGATATTTCATCAACTCTGAGGTCGAGAAAAGGTATACAACAACTTTGAAGTTGGGGAAGAAAGGGTATTTCATCAACTCTGAGGTCGAGAAAAGGTATACGACAACTTTGAAGTTGGGGAAGATAAGCGTCAGCTCTTAAGGTTGGGATCACTGTATTGAGGGTTGATTTGGCCTTTCGCACAAGGTACCAAATCTGGCTTATGCTTCGATGCATGTTTGAATTTTTTCTATGGCGTAATGCTCCATACGAAACGGAAATGCTACGCATTTTGAGGATGCAATGCAATGATGATGATATGCAAAAGGGCCTCTCCAGCAAAATAAATGCTGGAGAGAAGAGACCAATTCAGCTGGGGATGACAAAAATAAATTGTCCTCTGAATCTAGGAACTCTGCTGAGAAGTGTCATACTGGTCGACTTTTCAGATCAATAACTTTTGCCGGGGATGAAATCCTGAAAGAACATCCATACCACCGGGGATTACACATGTCCTCTACTGAAGGTGACATCCAAAACCTGAGATTTCTCCTCCGCTGGGGGAGTTGAGAATGAGTGCCAAAAACGGAACCGGAAGTTTGTTATTGAGGATTGCCAATAACAATTGGGCTTAGGACCTGCTGGGGGATGCCAGCCCATAATACCATCTTGCTTGGGGATACTTCTGAACTTAACCTGCTGAAGGGGAGAATGCCCTTACCCCCACCTTGCTGGGGACTAGAATATGACATTGTCGGCGAAAGCACGCTTCCTGACTGGATGGGGGAAGTGAAAACCCTGATTCTGTGGGGAGATAACGTCTTAATTCAGAAAAAATATTTTCCAGGTCTCCTGCTGGGGAAGGTCTGCTCTGCTGAGGAAAGTTTGTCCTGCTGGGGAAGGAGCAATCTCAATGCTGGGGAGAGCCAACTGCTGGGGATGTACAATCCTATTGCCCTGCAACCTGACTTGTCTTTATAGTCATAAGCGGCTCTTTGAACTCTTCACTTGCCCCAGACCACCAGGTCTAATAGAGGAAATCATCTCAAGAGGATTTTATAGAAGATCGGGCATTCGCACTGCCCCAGGGTCTTCAAACTCTTGGAGAGATTTATCATATCTCGACATAACTGCCCCAGTCTTCATAATCCATGAAGTGCATTACCTCGAAAGGATTTGTAATGACTCGAAAATACTCTGTCCCGGTATTCTGAACTTTGAAGAGGTGTTTTCAATTAACCATTTTCAGGAGTGAACAATCTCCCACGCTCTAGAGGTGGCCAGCCCCAATATGAGCTTTGAAGTGACTTTGCCCCTGATCTTAGAATGAATGCCTGAGAATAACTGAATTTCGGAGAGATTTCTCGACGTGACTGCCCCAGATCGGCTGCATCTTAACACGACTTACTGAGGAGAGCCCACTCTACACTGAGTCTCTTGGCAGCATGCCCTTTGATATGATTGTCCTTCAGAATTTTCAAGCATCCCAACTTGGCAGGATCAAGCTTCTTGACTGATGTTCACTGTGTAAGCTGCATTGATGCTTAGGCACATGTATGCAAACAGAACAAGTTATTTATGAGAATGATAATTTTAATGCAACAAATATGTTAACCTTGAAGCTTTATTGAAAATGCGTCGCCAAGCCTTGTGAACGAATCACTAGCTGGGATGTGACCTTGATTTTTGAATGGCAAAACAGTGTGCACATGCAATACCAGCAAGTCTTATTAACACCACTTATAGGAGTCAGGAACGCTATCCTGTTGAAGTACGCTTTCAGAATAAACCCTGTTTCAATTAGGACTTTTAAGGGTTGTAACGCGGTCTGGTTCACGGTTTCAGAAAAAAAGATTTATGGCTCAAAATTTATTGGTGCCCACCCAATCTTCGTGATGATCTCCAGTCCTATGTTCAGTTAATCTGACCCAAACGCTCATCTCCCAACAGGTTTATGATTTTCAAGGAACCTATGCCCCTAATGGTTTAGCACCTAAGGAGGTTTTGGAGTGACAGTCACCCCTTTTTATCTTTTGTGTCTGTAATCACACGAATTTGTTCTTATCGGGGATTTTCTTTTGTAACGCTTTCGGTTTTTCTTTCTTTTGCTTGTTTTTGATCCCTAATTTTTGCCTGGACTGACTCTTTTGAGTTTTTTTCCAATTTTGAAGTCCAGCGGGATACCCTAACTTTTGCCTAAGTCGCTTGTTTTCAAGTTTCGACTTAGCGGGCTTTTTTTTTTTTTCCTTTTTCGAACAAAACGTGTGACACTGGTTGTCCTACTTGCTTGAAAGGATTGTGACTGTCTCACTCCTTAGTTGTTGATGGATAACCATCGTGGTTTCGCATCTCTTGACGGTGGGATAGAAGGTAATGGTTCCTCGGATGCATATTCTCTTTGAATTTTGAATGCTTGGTCAAACTAACTGACGCCTATCCTGCCCCTGTGTTAAGTAAGAGGGTTTTTTCATACGAAAGAAACTCCTACTCCAAGGCTCAAAGGGGTTAACGAAGGTTTACCTCCTTATCTCTCCAGTATTTAGGGGTTTGAAACAATGCATGTACATCCTCAACAGGGTTCTATCCAAAAGCGTACCATTAGAAATCTGCGTTCTTATTTCGTCATCCTCCCTCAAGAGTTTTAAACAAGAAAATTGGTATTGCAGTGCATATAAACATTTAAGAGTGAAAACGAATGGATTACTTCAAGAAAAACATACTCATTCCATTAATATCATCATAAAAATAAATAATTCTTATATGCATACCATGCTTTAACAAGAAATGAAAAATTACAAATGAAAATGCAGTAAAGAAGCTGAAGATTGCCATTGCTGAGGAAGCTTGATTCTGCCTGGACGTACTTGCAGACTGAGTGCTTACTCGAGAAGGGAGGCTTCAATTAATGTACATATCATCTTCAGTGAATGCAATGATCTTTGAGTCTACCAGGTCTTGTACCTTGTGCTTGAACACGTTGCAGTTTTCAATTGAATGACCCAGTGTGTCTGAGTGGTATTCACACCTGGCATCCAGATCATAATCAGGAGGAATAGGATCAGGAACAGGCTTGGCATCCCTTAGTTCAACCAAAGAACTCTCAAGTAGACGGGCAAGAACATCACTGTGAGGAATAGGGAGTGGATCGAAACTTCTCGCAGGCCTTCGTGATCTTTGTTGTCTCTGTTGCTGAGGAGCATAAGGTCGCTGATTTTGAACAGACCGTTGAACAACATGGGGAACATACACAACACTAGTTTCTCCTTCCTTTCCCTTGAAGGACCCAGCATAAGGTTTCTTACTTCCTCCAGATGAGGACCCATCACCGCCTGATATTTTCCCTGCCTTAATTCCGTTTTCTACCATCTCTCCTACCAAGATCAAATCAGCAAACTTTCCAGTCATACACGGTACCAGCTTTTCATAGTAATGACCCTGCAAGGTGGCCATAAACATAGTTATCATTTCACGTTCCACCATGGGAGGCTGAACCCTAGCTGCCAGTTCACGCCACCTCTGGGCATACTCTTTGAATCTCTCATTGTTTTTCTGTGATAAGTTCTGCAGTTGTGTTCGGTTAGGAGCCAAATCAGTGTTATATTGGTAGTGTCTAATAAATGCCCCTGCCAGATCTCTCCGACTACACACATCTTTTCTTTCTAGTTGTATGTACCACTCCAGGGATGCCCCAGATAGGCTATCCTGGAAGCAATGCATCATCAGCTTTTCATTCTTCGCATGTGCAGCCATCTTACTTGCATATGCCCTCACATGGGTCCTCGGACAAGTCATACCATTATACTTCTCGAAAGTGGGAGTCTGAAACTTATGTGGAATAACAACCCCTGGAACCAGCCCCAAATCCTCTAGATTCATACCCAAAGCATCCTGATTCACAACACCCCTTAGCTGTTCCTCAATCAACCTGATCCTCTGATCATTGTCAATCTGGGGACCAGCATCCCCATCTGGCAGAGAAAATGCATCATCTTGAACATCATCATACTGATGACCATGAACTGTGCCAGCGCCATTACCTCCTCCCGCTGCAGTGGGAACCACAATACTTTCTCCTCCGCCCGGAGGAATCGCAACACCAGAAACAGGAATACCTCCGCCCGGAGGGCCATTCTGCACACTAGTATCAGTAACACCAGTATGGACTCCTCCCTGAAGGACAACTTTGTTATCAATCCTTGCAATCAGTGGTTGGACAACAGTTCTTAACTGCTCTTGGCCCTGCGCAACCCCTTGCATCAAATCCATGAATTGGTTCATGCGAGACCGCATCTCAGTCATCTCATTTTGTATCTGATCCATGGGTCTTTTCTGATTCTGTCTGGTAGGATACCGGTGAATGTGTTGATCTGCAATCTGGTGCGGTGGAAGAGAACCAAGTAAGAACGCCAGAGATAAACACCTGTTATACAAAATGATTATGGATATGCGAATGCAAATGAACATGTTTAAAAATTCGCAGGGCGATCCACCCCTTGATTCCAGTTTAATTTCAAAAACCATAATCAAAGTTAGGATGCAAACCTACAAATGAATAAACATGTTGGGATGCAAAATGATGATGCAAATGCACATATGGGATCAAGGATGCCACACAGACTGGACAACTGTTGCACTGAATAAACTGAACCATCTCAAAGATCTGCCCAAATACCCAGAATACCAGAATAACCGTAGTACCACACTGATAAACCTGCTGATCAGAAAACCGGGTATGTTGAAGGTCAAGGTTACCTGCAAACCTGTAAACGCCCATCCCCTCTCACGTGTGGGTACTAGGATGTTCAGTATCCCGGGCTCTCAGGTCGAGAAATGATGATACGTTCACCATTTCTGGTTTGGCATCATCATCAATCGAGGAGGCCTCAACTAATTCTCCAAAGCGGAAGGTCCTCAGCTTTGGCACTGAGGTCGAGAAAGAATAGTACATTCATCCCTCGGGGTACAGTACTAAAGTCAATCGAGGAGTGCCTCCACTGATTCTCTTCAAAACGTAGGGGTCATCCTATGCGAGTTCCAAAGCGGGCCCTCGGGTGCGAATGGGTTTGCCACAGAATGTGGTCTGCCACTGTCACCACTAAAGAGGGATGTTTCCACTAAGGTCCTCGATGATCGGTCACCAGAGTCGACAACTCTCTAGATCAACACCCCAACATGCGCAAGACACACACGTTAGAATGCATCCCAAGATAGCCTCGTCTGGTTGTGAATTTTGTGAACACACAAACGTACCAAGCGGGCACGTAGGTCCCACTACTTTCCACTCTAGTCCTAGGGTATTCTCAAGCCTTGGTATTGGGCTTATCTCTCAGACCCACCCAACCTGCAAAACAAAGACAGCCAGCACAGCACAGCAGCATGACAGTAATAAAAAAAATGAAATGCAGAAAATGCGGTAAAAATAAAAATAAAATACAACATAAAGCAAAACAAAACAAAGCACCCAAAGAGAACAAAGACAAGCAAGCGCTAGGATTGACTCGCTTAGGGATGGACCAGCATAGGTCAACCACGTCCCCAGCAGAGTCGCAAGCTGTCTCTCCCAGGATTTTCATACAGGTACAAACGCGAGAGTGGCGCGGAAAAACAGAGTCGCCAGCCGTGTAAATTTATCCCAAGAGAGGGAAAGGGAACACCGCATAAACCTGAGGAAGAGGGAAAGGGAATGGTCATCGCAACCATTGCCTGGGTTTGGGAGTCGGTTACGCGAGGGGAAGGTGCTAGCACCCCACTCGTCCATCGTACTCGATGGGATCCACGCTTGCTGTCTATTCTAAGGGTGAGTTATCCTATCATCTATGGCTGTACTAAGATGGGGGAGGGAGACAAAGACAGACTCGGTAGGACGTCGACGTCCTAGGCCTACGTACCCCCCTTGTGCAATGGGGAATTCAGAGTCAACGTAGTTCGGACCAACTTCTTTTTGTGTTTTTTATGAGCGACGTTAAGTTCGCATCCGGCAGTTAGGGTCGATGCCTGTTTGCGTCTCAGACGGAAGGTAACGTGCCCTTTTTGAAAATAGCCTTTAAGTTGAAGGTCCCGAAGGACAAAAAGGTTTGAAGTTTGTTTGTATTTTTTAGGACAGAAGCGACTTAAGTTAGTTCATAACTTGCATTGCACCAAAGTCTAGGGCACAGGGGCGAATACTTAACGCATCGTCCCAAGACAGGACGCTCGCTAAGCACTCTAGAAAGATGAGAGAAAGACCCTCATTTCTCATTCCCCATACTTAAGGCTCGTGCGCAATACACCTTATTCTTATTAAGTGATTTAAAGAAATTTGAGATGAGAAGAGAGAAGACACAAGGGTTACTCTAAAGGGGGACTATGAATCCTAAAGTTATCATGCATGGGTGACCTACGGTTAGTGAGGTTTGACGACAACCTAAACCCTAAAGGAAGAAGACGAGGGAAGGAAAAAGTAAGGGTGGCCATGGATACTTATCCACACCCTTAAAGAACTTACCTTAGTCCCTGCATAAAAGATTAGTACAGAATAGACATAAGTAAGAGAAATGAGGTGAATGAAAATCAAACAATGGCAATCAATAATGATAATAATCCGAACATGAACTCAAAGATCAAAGAAGCAATCCCAAAGCAAATGGCACAAGTGCCTTTCAAACAAGGACCTAGGCATGATCAGAAACACACATATAAGCGGATCTCAAGTAAAAATAAATCAAACAATTGGAGAAATAACTCCCAAAATTCCCAAATTAAATATCAGGGTTCCTAAACCAGAGACAAACCAAATATAAAAAATTCCTGCAAAAATTCAAAGTGTTAGTCATTCAAACAATTGGGTAAAGTTCAGGTGAGGAATAGGGTTCAGTGTGCCAAAGGGAAGGACCTAAATGCAATATGAAATAAATTTAAAAATGAAAAAAAATATTTTTATGCAATTTAGGATGTTAGTGAACAAATGCAAAAAGAACAGATCAAAAATATTTTACGGATGCAGAGAAATAAAATAAAGAAATTAAGTATGCATTGTATGGATAATTCAAAAAGAAAATAGACTAAATAATTAATTTAAATGATAAAAATAACATAAAAATAAAAAATAAAATTTGTAAAAATTTTATAAAATAATAAAGATGATGTATGAATTTTATGGGAATTTTAAAATGCAAGAATGTATTTTTAATAATTAAAAATGAAAATAATAATTAACATAAAAATAAAATGAAATAAAAATGCTGGGGGGTGCGTTTAGTAAGGCATTCATGTTGAAATAATTGAAATGGGCTAGGATGGGGGTGTAAAGAGCAGGGCGCTAGGCCCATCTGACTAATACAATCGAATGATCAAAGAAGTGAAAAAAAAATATCACGTGCTAGGCAACCCTTCCATTAATGCGTTGGCACGTCCCTAATCGTTGGATCAGAACACGATCACACGACCATGATTAATCCCAAAACACTTCCATATGTCTCAGCATACAAAGAGAATAAAAAAGAAAACAACATGACATAAGGACTATGCATCAATCGGTCACCCATACTTAAATCGCAAAAGGACAAAACCAAACACAAACCAATCGGATCATGCCACGTATCCATCTTCTCCATGCAGCCATGAAAAAACGAAACCAGCAGCAGCCATACACGCGATACACGCAGTGCGATGCAGCCATCTTCAACATCAAATACCGATCACCATTCTCAACCAAATCATACAAAATAAATCATCAAAACGATGTGGGAAGAACAAGGAGTAATGTTGTGCCATTAGTTTTCCAAAACAGAAATTCGAACACAGAGCTAAGTGGCTCTAAAGTCACGGGTACAAATATGATTTCACCAATATTCAAACCATTCAACAAATTTAGATTCAAACATTTAGGCAAGACCAATCATTAAAATCATTCCAGACGCCATGCATACTCAAGATTTCATACACTAAAACCAATTGGATCTAAACATGAGTGACGGATCATGAGATTACCTAGTGGAAGTGAGTGAAACTTCTCCTTGGTCTGAAGCTTGCAGCCGTGTACCCAGCAAATGATCCCCTCTTTGATGATTCCAGTTGGCTAAACAAAAACAAAGGTACCTTGCTGCCTGTTCCAAAGGAGCTCTACGAAACCCTTATGTTTTTTCTCTCCAAACCCGACCAACCTCCCTAGGGTTTATTTCCTCTCCCTTTTATAACAAGAATTAATTTTATTCTGTGGATATTATGGGCCTAAAACATACTAAGTAGCCCAGCTCATGAGAAAGGAAGGTTTTGATTCACTTTGATCACACAATGCCATGAAAATTCAAATTCGTGCCCAACACTTTGAGTGCCCTTAGTTTGATAACCATGCCTCTATTTGGTACACTCTTGGACTCTTTGAGTAGAGGGCCATTAGGACAACAACTTTGGTGTCCAAAATAGATGCAAATTGGGCTTGGAAAATGGTGAACAATGACCAAGAAATCGTGTCTTCAAATCTGGCCAAATGACTTAGAAATAATTCCACTTTTTTCCAAATTCGCAAGGTAAAAATGGTCATCTTTGGAGCACTATAACTTATCCAAAAATGATTCAAACAACATGATTCTTGTGCTCATTTTGAAGGGAAAACTTCATACTACAACTTTCATGTGGAAAGGATTTACAACGGAAGCCTTGATCATGGTGAAAACTGCCTTTGAAAGTAGTTAAGAACTTTCCCAAAATAGAAAGTTTCTAAAACCCTAAAGTTCCTTTTTTAGTAACTTTTCCACATTCTTGGTTTTTTCATGAATCCTTGAGCATTTCTTGATCCAATCTCATCCATGGACATATTTGAGATGAGGAGCATGAATTTGATCTCAAAAAGTCAGGAGTTGACTTTTTCCTCTCCACAGTTGACTTTTACCCCATTCACCTGATTTCCAATCCATTGGCCCATTGAACTTCTCCTGAACCAAACTGATGGACAACCTCCCATCCCTATATACTTAGGGACCCAAGGAATACCATAGAATCAAGTCTTGCCCAAAAAATCAGAAATAAACTGATTTTATAGCAAACCCTAGTTGTGGTACCCTCAGTCTAGGAGGAAATAACACAGTCTCCAAATCCAAATTCCTTTGAATATGATGTGTATCCTCTCCAACAAAGATAAGATATTCCATTTGATGATGATAAAAACCCAAGGAGCTTGCCCATTGAAGCAATAAACCCAAGAATCTCAAAACCCTAATCTATGCACTAGTTAGGAGAGGACAATCCACCTGAGCTCTCTTGGACAATACCAGGACTCTTGATGATGTGATAGACCAGATAGGACCTCCTTGGACTGCCTCAAGCACCTTGACCCCATGCTAAGATATGCATACATGATAGTGCAAAAAATAAAATGAAACATAAGCCAGTTAGTAATAAAGTAAGGAGGGCAAATTTTGGGGTGCAACACAAGCCTAGAAGCAAGCAAAATGGTTCCCGTCGAGTACGACGGATGCGTTAGGTGCTAATACCTTCCTTTTGAATAACCGACCCCCCCCTGTTCCCGTTTCTCTTCCCCTTGGGTTTTATCGATATATTCTCGGTCCTTTGGGACAAAATAATGTTCGGTGGCGACTCTGTTGTATCTTTGAGTGTGCAAGTCACTCAGGTAGAAACCAACCATCTTCAGCACATCCCGTAAACGCCGATGCGGTCAAAAAAATATTATGCCTAAATAAAACCCGCTAGGTTGAAAACCAGAAATGGAAACTTAGGCAATAATGGGTATCCCGATGGAACTAAACCTGTGAAGGAGATCCATGCAAAAATTAGAGATGAAAAAAATAATTAAAGTTCGCTAAGTTGAAAACCTGAAAGGGCGGCTTAGGCAAAAATGAGCATCCTGGTGGATTGAAAACCTAAAAGGGCGGTCAATGAAACAGTTAGGGACAAAAGGCATTTGATTGTATCAGATGGTGTTTACCAATACTGAGAAATCAGCAGAAGATCAATCCATTCACTCTCATCAGAAGCAAGGATTTGGGCCATCTTAGTTACTAGGGATTGTAGTAGTTGTTGGATTTAATGTAAACCTTTCACTATTGCCATTTTCACAATTGTAATACTCCATGGAGCTTTTTCCATTTGCAAGGTGCCATTCTTTAATGAAATGCAAATTTTCCTATCATTTGTTGTCATTTATATTTCTTCTACCGTTTTCTTGTTATGGAAAATGCCATTTATTTGTTAATAAAAAATTTTGAAAACAAAAAGATTTTTGAAAAGAAAATGTTTTGGATAACATCTTGATAAACATAAATCTCTTTAACATTTGGGAGGATAAAAAGGAAATCCTAGATATCCCCAAGAAGCTTCAAGGTTGCAAAGGTATCGTCATACCATTTGCAAATCCCCACTGAAAGTTTGAAACTGATAACACTTTTTGGATTGATCTGTTGATCAAATGTGTAATTATCAAGTTTGAGAATGTTTCCCCAGTGTCCATCATGTGTCACTTTTGTTTGAGTTACTGATATTGAGGATTCATTTCCCCTGTGAAAGTCTCCCCACCAAAACCTTGTCTCTCCGAGAGTCAGCATTTGCATGCCATAATCATTCGCATCATGTTCAACATGCGCATTTTTAGCATTATCTTCTTATCTTAGGTTTGGTTATTACCAGTTTTCTCTCCCTATGAAGTCCAGTTATCACTACGCTTCGCGTTTGTTAACTCCATTCCCCGTGGTCGTCACCATATATCTTTTCCCCAGTTGTCGTTGGTGTTCACCAGTCTGCTTTATTCTTAGTGTCTTGAAATATTATTTGTTTCCAATATTTCTTTCCTCAGTATAATCTGCTTGAGATCCAATTGTCACTGGTAAGCTGTTTTGGTTGTCAACAATATCCTTTTGAAGTCTAGTTATTACTAGCACCAATCTGTCGAAAGATGGTCTTGATACCTTTAATTACGGTCTAAGTCCAATTAATTTGGCACGTACAGAAGAGTTGTTACCATGTACCTTTCCTGATGGTTCCTGAAGATCGCGTTTGATCTCTTCGTTCTAAGGAATTTCCAGAAGATTGGATGTTTGATAACTCCAATAATGTGTGTTGCTGATCCTATTGTTATAAGGATCCGTTTTGGCTCAGTAATCCTGTTGTTATAAAGATTCCCTCTTTGTCTGCCATCCCTATTGTTATAAGGGTATTGTAACACCAATCCTATTGTTATGAAGATTTTATCTCATTGTTATGAGGAACTTTGTTTATCTCCTATCGTTATAAGGAATTTTGGATCAATCCTATTGCTATAAGGATCATGTTTCACTGATTCTATTGTTATAAGAATCTATTGCTTCCTATTGTCATGAGGAACCTATTTTGCTGATGTTGTTGTTATAAGAATCTGTTTTTCCAGTCCTATTATTATGAGGATTTTACCCTGCTATTATCCTATTGTAATGAGGATTATTTCTCCTTCAATCCTATTGTTATGAGGACCTTGCTGCTTATCATATTGTTATGAGGATCTTTGTTTTCCTAAGCCTGTTGTTACGAGGATCTTGTTTTGTATCCTATTGTTATAAGGATTCCCTTTTGTCTTTGATCTCTTGAGAGAGGGTCTCACTCTTTTCACATATCCCCAGTGATTCTCGGTCATGTCTGAACCAGTTGTTAGCCACTTTGGATATCCCTAGTGTGGTATTCTTCTTTCCCCAATTTATGTTATCCCCAACGAGTCTTTACTCATTGCCTTCTTTGTCTGCATTGTGCATTTATCATTTTATCATGGATCATCATACTAGAGTTCACTGCATGTCTGCATTGTTCCTGGCATTTTTTTTAGAGAGTCGATTTTGTCTGTAGCATAACATGCCATTGCATCTAAGGGCAAAATTCCCCGTTATTTATGTATTTAAATACCTTTCACTTTGATTTCATGAGGGTTGTCACCACTCATGCCATCCAGTAAAGTTATTTAAATAGGGGCAACTGTCATACCCCAAATTTTGATACTAGATTCCATCATCATTCTAGGAACATCACACATTGCATTGTTAACCCTAACCTTGTTCAAGTTGTTCTTTGTTTTGTTTCATCTGAATTAGGGTTTTGAATCAAGAGAATCAAGAGGATCTTTATTTGATTAATAAATGTATTGGATTGATCATCAATATAACAAGTGTGCATACCCTTAAGAGGTCTCTCTTAATCAAGAATCAAGTGCAAATTGGCCTTGTTAGAAGTTCTTTGAAGCTTAATTTCATCTGGCCACAAATTAGGGTTTTATCAGGAAAAGTCAACTGTCCCTTTGAATTTTGTTCAAAGCATGATCCCAAGCCTTGGGACATGATCCATGACACTCAAATACATCCTTGGAGTCCATCCATGATGTTTGAAAGGTTCAAGAATGCAAGATCATTGAAGATCACACAGAGAATTCATCTGATACACAGGTTTTATCTGACAAAGTCAACTCTTTGACTTTTGGAGTTTTTGGTTAAAATTGAAGTTCTCAAGCCAAATTTTATCAAAACATGTTTGATCAATGAGTTTAAGCATGAAAAATCAAGAATTGGAAGGTTTCTTGCAAAAGGGGAAAAGTTAAAGAACTTGAAATTTTTCCAAGCATAATTTTGTGCCAACTTTGAGAGGTCATAGCTTTCAATCTAGACCACCATTTTTTGTGTTCCAAAGATAAAATTGAAGCCCTCACAACATACTACAACTTTGTCAATTTGAGGCAATCTCCAAAAAGTGCTTAGATTTGTGTTATGGAGCCATCAAGTTTGTGAAAATCTTCCAACACTTAGAAATTTTTCAAAGGCTATTTTTGTTCATCAAAAGTACCAAACTTTGGAGCCAGTTTTCACTATGATCCATTGAGATTCAAGAAATTCATCAAACATGAAAGTTGTAGAGCATGTTTGGGGATTTTCAAAAAGTACAAGAACTTCTCCATAGCATTTTTGAGATAGGAGTTTCGAAGAAGGGAACTTGGCCCTCCATACTTGAAGTTTTGGTCATTTTCATGTCAAGTGCAAGTTGCAAAACCAAATCAATTTTGCAGAACCCTTGATTACGACCTATTTGACCTGCGAATCTCACTTAAATCAGACAAGTACACTTGCTTTTGGTGTATTATCCAAGTGATTATGACTTTGTTCAATGTTTCATTCCATTTTTGGCACAAAGTTAACACTTCCATTTCCATAAAGTGCCTATAATCAAGAAGTCAACTTTTCTTGAGCTTCTAAATTATTTTCTCTTCACCAAAACTTTTGTTTGCACAAAAGCAAAGTGTCTGAGCTTTCCAACAACTCTACAAAGCATGGTAGCTCACATTGGAACTCTAAAATCCATGAAACCACCACTTGAATTTCAACTAAACCATTCAAGTTACAATTCTGCAGAGCATTAAGCCTCACTTTTTTCCTATAAATAGAGGCTTATTCCAAGCCTCTAACACACAACAAAAACTCAGAAAACATCCCTCAAAACCTCCCAAACCAGCAATTTGCTCATTCTTCCTTTTGTGCCAAGAAAACTCCAACTTGCACAAACTCAACCAGTCTTCATTCCACACCTCAAACCACCAATCTAACACTTAAAAAACATCACAAACCTTCCCTTTAAGGTGTCCAAACCTTCATCTTCCTCAGAAACCATCAAAACCAGAAAGTCAACCTTCAAAACCTCATTTTGTTGACTTTTTGCATTTTCAAAGCCAAAACCATATCCAAACCATTTCCAATCATTCTAACACTTCCAGCACACCCTATAAATCATCCTTAAACCATTTAAAACTTGGTTTTGCATATGTAATTTCATTTATTTGAAGTTTCATTTTGGTCATTTTCCATATTTTGCAAGAAGGGAAGCATATTCTGTTCCAAGAATTTACAAGTGGTTCCAAGCATTTAGAAAGATCATTAGATGTACATTGAAGGTGTTCCAATCATCCAACTAGTTTTGTAGCAACCATCTTGAAGGTTTCAAGTTTGCTTCAAGAGGTAAGTGTACCTTAAACTTGAATTCTTTGAAATATGTCGTGCTTTGATGTACATTGATCATGGACATGCTTGTTATGTTATATGTGATAATTTTAAACCATTATTGGATGCTATTCATGACTGTGTGAGACTATGTTATAGAAGTTGCAAAAATGAGCCATTTTAGATGTTGCTATCGTGTTTTAAAATGGAAGCACTTTTAGCCAAAACCAATGACACCACTGAATTCCTCATGAAAAATTAGATAAGATTGATTTTTACATTTTAAATTTCATGGAATATTGAGTGAGATATGTTGGCTTTTGCAAAGTTGAAATGTTGAAGCTTTTGGGCAAGGCCAGCCATGGCGCCCTTTTGGTCAGGTTCTAGGTCACGTTTAGGTATTTCATTTAATGGGTGGGGGTGATACAATGGATGTGTCAGCACCCCATTGGTTAAAGCTGCGCGCGTATTGTATCTTTGACCTATAGAACTGGGGTTCGAATCCCCCTCGCCCCAGTTCTTTTTATTTTTCTGGATTTCCAAATGTGTTTCACATATTATTGTATGTTTCCATGTTACTTTCACCTGCGCGCCCTAGTTGAGTTGGTTATGTTTTAAGTTGCAAGCTACCTGGCCTGGGTTCAACACCCTTGGGGGCCATTTCCTTTTTTCAGTACTTTATTTTATTCAATTTCTTTACAAATCCAAAGCATCATAACTTCTTCATCCTAAATCATTTTTGAACCATTCTTTTTGAAAAATGTTCAAGATTGTGTCTAGTTTCTGTTTTGAAAATAAAATTCCAAAAATAATTATTTTTATGGCACTTAGGCATGACTAAAGTGTTCCTTGTTCTTGTTTTTAACACATTTTCAAGTGTATGTTTACATGTTAGTGTATGCTAATACTTTGTTCATACCATGAGACTTTTTGCTTGATCTTTTGTCTTAACATGTGACTTTCCACCATTTTCACATAATCTTGATGTGTATATATATGCCTTTGTGTTGATCATACCATGTATATGTGTTTTTAAACACTTGAATTTAGCCTTGAAAGTGTCGCTCCCAGGATTTTCATCCAGGTAAAAATGCGAGAGTGGTGCGGAAAACAGAGTCGCCAGACGTGTAAATTTATCCCAAGAGGGGGAAAGGGAACACCGCATAAACCTGAGGAAGAGGGAAAGGAATGGTCATCGCAACCATGACCTGGGTTCGGGAGTCGGTTACGCGAGGGGAAGGTGCTAGCACCCCACGCGTCCATCGTACTCGATGGGATCCACGCTTGTTGTCTATTCTAAGGGTGAGTTATCCTATCATCTATGGTTGTACTGACACGAGGAAGGGGAAAACAAAGACAGACTCGGTAGGACGTCGACGTCCTAGGCCTACGTACCCCCTTTGTGCAATGGGGAATTCAGAGTCAACGTAGTTCGGACCAAGTTCTTTTTGTGTTTTTTATGAGCAACGTTAAGTTCGCGTCCGGCAGTTAGGGTCGATGCCTGTTTACGTCTCAGACGGAAAGTAACGTGCCCTTTTTGAAAATAGCCTTTAGTTTGACAATCCCGAAGGACAAAAAGGTTTGAAGTTTGTTTGTATTTTTTAGATCAGAAGTGACTTAAATTAGTTCATAACTTGCATTGCACCAAAGTCTAGGGCACAGGGGCGAATACTTAACGCATCGTCCCAAGACAGGACGCTCGCTAAGCACTCTAGAAAGATGAGAGGAAGCCCCTCATTTCTCATTCCCCACGCTTAAGGCTCGTGCGCAATACACTTTATCCTTATTAAGTGTTTTCAAGAAGTTTTGAGATGAGAAGAGAGAAGACACAAAGGAAACTCTAAAGGGAAACTAAGAGTCCTAATGTTATCATGCATGGGTGAACTACGGTTAGTGAGGTTTGACGACAACCTAAGCCTAAAGAAAAGAAAATATGAGAGACAGAAAGAGTGAGAGTGGACATGGATAACTATCCACACCCTCAAAGAACTTACCTCAGCCCCTGCATAAAAGGTTAGTACGAAACAGACATACGTAAAAGAAATGAGACAAATGAAATCCAAGCAATGACATATGATGGTACTCTAATGACCTATAAAAATCTAAACATGGTTTATGAAGTCAAATACACAATCCGAAAACAATGGCACAAGTGCCTTTTCAAACAGGTAACCAGACATGATCAGAGATATGCATACGAGAAGACCTCAAATAAAAGCAATCAAACAACTAGCCAAACATCTTCTAAAATCACCAAATTAATTGTCAACATATCCCAACCAGAAGCAAACAACATATCAAAAACTCATGCCAAAATTCAAAATAAAAGTCACTCAAACAATCATGCAAAGTTCAGATGAGAAATATGATTCAATATGCCAAGAAGGAGGACTAAAATGCAATATGAAATGATTTTAAAAATGAAGGAAAAATATTTTAATGCAATCCAGTGTGTTGGTGAATGAATACGAAAAGAATGAATTCAAAAGATTTTGTATGCTATGAGAACAAAATTCTACAAGTTTAGGTATGCATGATATGAATAATTCAAAAAGAAAATAAACAAATATTTATTTCAGATGCTAAAAATAAAATAAAATAATAAAATAAAATTTGTGAAAATTTTATAAAATGGTAAATATGATGCATGAATGTTTTGGTAATTTTTTAATGCAATTAACTATTTTAAAAAAAATTAAAATGAAATGTAATAATTAAATAAAGATAAAAATGAAAAAGTATGCAAGGGGGTGCGTTCAGCCGTTTATTCATGTTGGAATGATAATGGGCTGGAAAAGAGGGGGTGTGAATAGGAAGCCCAATCACTAGATCCATCAGCGAAAAAAATAAAATAATAAAAAAGGAATACCATACAATTCAGTCAACCAGTTGACTCACAAGAGCCCTTGGATCCATCTGACGCTTCACGTTGAGTCAAACCAAACACAAAGTAACTATGATAAAGGGCCATGATTACAAGACACACCATAATAATGATATGCACGCACACACATGATTATTCAGCATACCATACATTCCCACATGAGCAGCACATGGGTTTTTTAATTTGTTGTCACATTTCCATCCGTACGATTCATCCAACGCACATGATTAAGTCAATGAAATAAAAAGTAAGCATGATGAGGGCACATGATCTGAAGGCGCACGGTAACAATCATGGGGTAATAAACATGTAACCATTAAAATAAAAACTAAAAATAAGAAAACGTGGCAGCATGATGGCCACACGATGAAACGAATCAACGGCCAGGATTATGTCTTCTACCTCCAGCCTCTCCCTTCGCCGGAACCCTCACCAGCCGCCGGAGCTAGGTTTCCGACCACCATCCACGGCCACCTGCAACTGAAAAGAACCCAGAAAACGCACACGAATATACCATTTTGTCCAAAATTTCGTCAGGATTTTAAATATCACATCCAAATTCACAAATAACTAATGCATAATGAAAAACGAAGAGGACAAGCTAGGGTTCCAAAACTTTAAACACACGATGCCATCAAACCACACGTCCAATTTCAAAAATAAATATATCAGAATGATCCATGGATGCCACACAACATTATGCGTATTTAAAATGAGAGTTTTATGACCATCAAAAACATCACTAACCTGAGATCAAGCCACTTATTCCCTTGCTCTTAGCTTCAAACGAGGGATGGTTTGTACTCTATGGATCACAAGGAGAAAGGCTGTGAAGAAATTTTGTGAAAAGATCTTCTTGCTTGAGAGATACGAATGAGAGAAGCTTTTAGGGTTCAAGCTTTGGTTCCCCTTGAAATCACGTGTTATCCTCTCCAACCCTAGCATGAGTAAGTTTAAATAGGCTAGGTTAAACCACTGATGATCACTCGGGCCTTGGTAATTCTCCACTTAATGAGTTTTGGGCAAATTTGGAAATTTGAATAATGTGAAATACACCCTCCTCCATGCATGGATATCCAAATATCTCATGATGGATCACTTAAGTTTCAATTGCTAATCACACCTGAATTTGATTTGGGCCTTGAGATGTATTGGTTCATGAGTTTTAAATAATTTGGCAATTTTGCATAATAAAAAATAAATAATGAATAAACCATGTATCCTCTTGATTTAAAGGCCAACAATGCTCCTTGGGGATTGTACTTTGAGGTTAGAATACGACATGAAGCAATGGAATCAATTATAGGTCCATATGTCCCAAAGAGAAAAAGTTGTGAAAATAGAACTCTAAAAACCACTTTTCCTTCTTTTGATCATAACTTGAGTTTCACAAATTATATGGAGACCCACTAGCACTTGTTGGAAAGAGGAGAAAAAGATCTTCAACTTTCATGTTTGAGGAAAATTCATTTGAAGCTTCTTTGATGATGAAAAGTCAAGTTGAATGTAGTTTAAGGACTTGCCCAAAAAGGAAACTTTCAAATTATAGGTCATTTCCATATTTAGTAACTTTTGTACCAACCCTTGATTATTGATAAATGGTATGAAACTTGACCCTTGAAGACCATATGAGGATGTGAGACCTTGAAAACCTTGAAGAGAACCTCAAAATTTCACAGTTGACTTCCCTCTCACTGTTGACTTTTCTCCAATTCTCCTGATTCCCAATCCATTGGCCAATTGAACTTCTCCTGAACCAAACTGATGGACAATCTTCCATTCCTAGATACTTAGGGACCCAAGGAATACCATGGAATCAAGTCTTGCCCAAGAAATCAGAAATAAATTGACTTTATAGCAAACCCTAATCTTGGTACCCTTAGTCTAGGAGGAAATATCACAGTCTCCAAATCCAAATTCCTCTGAATATGATGTGTATCCTCTCCAACAAAGATAAGATATGCCATTTGGTGATGATAAAAACCCAAGGAGCTTGTCCATTGGAGCAATAAACCCAAGAATCTCAAAACCCTAATTTCTGCACTGGTTAGGAGAGAGTGATCCACCTGAGCTCTCTTGCTTGACCCTTTGAAGAACATCTTCTCCTCTTGAACTTTCCTCTGGCACCTTGACCCCATGCTAAGAACCAATGATATGCACACATGATAATGCAAAAATGAAATGAAACATAAACCAGTTATTACTAAAGTAAGGAGGGCAAATTTTGGGGTGCTACAGAAAGTAACTTTGTGTATATGCTTGTATGCTTAGACCTTTGTGATGTCTCTACCTTATTCAAAACCATGTTTGAACCCTAACAAGTATGTTTGGTTGTTACCTACTTGTCTTAACATGTTCAATTTATATCCATGCATAAATATACAAGTAATGCCTTAACTTGTTCACATGATGTTTGAACTTTAACTTGTCATCTAACGTATGCTCACATGTCATCCATTGTATGATTGTATCTTCCATCCATATGTTATTGTTATGAACATGTCTCTTTGCTCAAGCATGCTTTGGTTGTTACCTTTATTTGTCTTAAATGTCCTAAATTGTATTCATGATTAAGTGATGTTTTAACTTATACTTGTTTACCTTGAATCTCATATGTTACCATGTTAAGTAATGCTTTGACTTGTACATGCCATACTTAATCTTTGAACTTTCTCAATGTTAAGTGGTGTTTTAACTTAACTTTTTAACTTTTGTCTTCATCCATGTGTTAATTGTTGTTATAACTTTTACATGTTAACTTTGAACTTTGTTTTCATCCATGTTTAAGTGTTGTTATAACATATACATGTCATACTTAAACTTTGAACTTACCTTGATTAAGTTTTGTTATGACTTATTCATACTTGTCTTGTATTCATGATTAAGTGGTGTTAGTAAACCCTAATCTATGCTTGCCTTGATTGTGTACTTAAACTTGTCATCCATGATGCTCTAGTCTTGTTAGAACTATATCTCATGTTTGTTTTAGATGTTGTAACATCTTTGTTTGCATGTACTTACCTTGGTTGTCACCATTTTAATTTGAAACTTCTTTAAACATTGAATATACTTGGTTGTTACCTTGTCCTCTTATGAATTTTTCAAGTCTTTGCATTATATGTTGTCACATCCACCTTTATGCTTTAACCATGTGATTTACCTTTGTCATGTTACTATTAACATCATGTTTGAATATCATACTTGTTCATCTCATCCATACTTGTTCATACTTCTTTTAACTTTGTCAAGTTGTTTCCCTCAAGTGATGTTAGCTTGTTAGCTTCCATCGATAAGTTGCCTCTTATTTCCTAATCCAAGGGAAAGAATACATCATTGACTTAATGTCACAGGTAGCTTAGCAATACCCAATTCCGCATTGACCTTGTTAGAGTCATTAGGTTTTTAACTTAGACTTAGGGTAAAACTTACAACTTTTTTGACTTTGTCAAGTCAAGTAAGTGTTAAGGCTTTAACACTTACCTCCCCCTTTGAACCTTGATCATAATAAGGTGTTCATTCATCCTTAGTGAGGTGGACTACAAATGCTCTGATTCCATCCTTGTAAGGATATGTAGGCACAAGACCGCGAAGTTTTGGCGAGCATACTTAGAAACAAACCCTTAGGTTCATATCTTCACCATAAAACCAAAACACAAAAAAATAGCAAACAATATCACACATATTAGCAAGAGATTCCTATAACACCTTCCCTAGGTATAACCAACCCCGGAACCTTACAATCTCTTAGCATTGTTGTTACATTGCGAACTTAGGGTTTTATACGATTTTTACCTTTTCCCTTGGATAAACCAAAGCTCACTGGTTAGTATTTAAAAGATTTGTGATTCAAGTTTAATCAATAGCTTGATATCCAATTCTCACTGCAACAGTCAATTTTATAATTTGAGTGTGTTATTCTCAAAGTACTATAGTTATACACATACTCTCAAAACTTCTTTTTTAAAACCTCATCTATTTTCAAAAATACTTTTGTAATCGAATCATAATTGATTAGGAAGTATTTATAATTGTTTTTTTAGAAAACTCAGCCTATAACCAATAAATTACGACACTCGTGTAGTCGACTATGAGGAGAAATTGGCTTAGTCATCAACTATAGAGACATAGATATCCACTATGGAGACCTTATTTTCTAGGTCATAATCTATTATAAAATTAGCCTAATCGATTATGGAATAGATGTGAGTCTTACAAAGTTTCATTATTTATCTAAATGTTTTAGTATAAAAGGGGGTCTTGTGTTCATTTGAAAAAACACAAGTATTTTGAAGCACACTTTTGTCTCTACTCTCACCTTGCTGCAAATTTTTATACTCGCTAAAAGTATAACTTCAATGTTGAGAGAGTAACTACTTAGTACACGTTTCTTGTGTAACTGCTTATATGCATTTTGATTTGTAATTATAAATCAATAGATGTTTCTTCTCTTGTACTCTAATATGTTATAAAGGTTGCAGGTTAAACTTGTGATAAAATTTTTGTGTAAGACGAGTGAGAATTGATCTTGTGTTAAAACTCATTGGAAATGAAATTTTCAAGGTGTAAACTTTGGGGACATGAGTAACCCTCATGATTTTAACCAAACTAGTATAATTTTGATGTGTTATTTCCGTTTCCCTTATCTTTTTATCTTATTGTATTTTATCTTTTCATATCCTTCTCTTCTATTACTATTTTCTTCGTCAAAACTTAAAATTGCTTTAATTTGTCTAAGTTTTTAAAAAATGTTTTTATCACAATTCTACCTCTCTTGTGTTTGAAGTCACTTGGGTAACAAGTGCCATCATATTTTAACTCCTATTTATGGACTCATGCTTTAGGAGAAATAATGAATTTAGACGATTCCTTAAGCAAACCCTCATCTTTCATCAGTGAACGATATGCTTATTGGAAAGATAAAATGAAAGTTTTTATTGAAAAGATAAATTGTGATATTTGAGATGCTATTAAAAATTATATGTTTATCTCCTCTCATTAAGTTAATGATATAGTGGTTGACAAACCTATATATTTATGGACCAAAGATGGTAAAGAAAATGTGTGGTAAAATTTGAAAGCTAAAACCATAATCACTAGATATTGAAGAATGTTTCTGTGTATCTAAGCACGACATTTTATTTGTTGTAGTTTACGTCGATGATATTATATATAATGTTACTAACGAATATTTTTGTATGAATTACATAACATGATGAAAAAATATGTTTGAAATGTCAATGATGGGTGAACTTTCATATGACAACAAACGTTCAAACAAAAAAGGCGAGCACTTTCATAAATCAAACTAAATATTCAAAATAAATCTTAAAAATATTTGTAATTGAAAATGCCAAAGCAATATTAATAATGGTAATGGGTCATATAACGTTTTTACTATGATTTGTAGTCCTCTTTAATGCCTTTCACACTTAATTTGTTTATATTTTTGTAGATTTTAATAAAGATTGTAATGAATCGTGGTATAGACCAATCCTAGCCAAAATAATCCTAATAAGATAAATTCTATGGTTTTTAAACTGTGGAGGGGACTATCACATGTGAAATGAATGAAAAAGAGAATAAATTCCAAAAAAATACTCCCTCCGTCTCACAATGAGTGATCCATTTAGAATAAAATGGTGTCCCAAAATGTATGACCCATTTCAATTTTCAATGCAATTTTTCATATTTTACCCTCTAATTAATATTATTTTCATCATTCCCAATACATCATAAGGGTACTTTAGTAAAAATATCATTCTCTCTCCTTCATTTATTCTATTTTTCTTAATTTGTATGAAAAGTCAACTAGGTCACTCATTGTGGGACGGAGGGAGTAGCAAGGAAAATACCTCACCCAACCAACAAAGCTGCATTATTTGGGCACGAGAGAAGAAAAACCAACCATTGAAAACATAACACCACCCCTAGATGAGAGAGACACTATATTTGGTCTTTGTAATATAAAAGACGCCCGAAATATAAGAGAGGTGTTAATATTTGCCCACTAGAAGAAATATTGGCACTCCTAAGTGTAAGATTTGTGCATTTTCTACCATCACATATTTCCACATTAGACAAGATGCAAAATTGCAACACGCCTGAGGGCAAGAGTGTCATAGTTCATCTATTTGAGAAATTTTCTTTATAATGAAAAACTCATTTAAGTATTAAGGTTCCTAAATTTTATGATAAATTAAGCATATTCTGAAGCAATGGAAAAGGGAAAATGCATAACATTATTAGGGAATCCACCTGAATCGTTTGTAAGACTAATCGCTTTCTTTCTATTGTAATTGCAAAAATATCCCTTAAGGATGAATGCCTAGTTATCTTAAATTACGACCTCTAAATAAATTTGTCTCCAATTTATATTATTTCTTTTTAGTAAGTCCCTTAGTGATTAATTCAAGACACTCAAAGACACCTTTGAAGTCCATCCATAGTGTTCAAATAACTCAAGAGTTTGATTTCATTGAAATATGCAATTTGGATTTTATTTGACACAAAAGTCAACCACTGATCAAAGTCAAGTTTGACTTTTGACTTTTTGGTCAAACATGGACTTCTTAAGTCAAAGGTCATGAAAACATGTGATTTGGATCATGATCAATCAAGAAAATCAAGGAAAACACCAAAGGGTCAAGATTTGGGAAAATTAGGGTTTCATGATTTTTCTAAGTCATGAAATTCTATGATTTTTACTCAACTTTCTAAGCTCATAAGTAACCATTTTCTTTGCTCCAAAGACCAAAATGAAGATCTTGTTTCATACTACAACTTTGTACTATGGGATGATTTTCAAAAGATGTATGGATTAAGAGATATGAGGCCATGAAGTGGGGGGTTCATTACATTTTGAACAAAAACACTTAGAAAATTTTTCAACAAAATCTACCTTGTCTTGAAGCCAACTTTGCAAGCATTTTTCATCATGATCCCAATTTAATCAAGGAAATTTGTCAACATGAAAGTTGTAGAGGATGTTTCAAGCTTTCAAAAGAGTACAAGAACACAATTTTATCATATTTAAGCTAGGATTTTCGAAGAGATGAAGTTATCCTTCAAAACTTAAATTTTGGTTCATGTTCATGGCAAGTTCTTGTTGTAAACTCTAGCCAAAGCTATGCAATCCTAATTTGCATACCACATTACTTGTAAATCTCCCTCTAATCAGAAGTTTACCCAAGTTTGTGATGCATTATCCAAAGATTTGAGCCATTAACCATGTTGTAATGCCATTTATGGATTGTTTTGCAAGAAAGTTCACAATGCCATTTGTATAAAGTGACTTTAATCAAGAATTCAACTTGTCTTGAGCTCCACATTGTTCCTTTTACACACAAACCCTTCTTGGAACAGAAGCAACACCTCGGTAGGTTTCAACCAGTCTAGAAATGCATTGTACTATGCCTTGAAACCAGAAGAATCCATGCAACTACCACTTTGAATCCAACCAAACCAATTGCTTCAAACTTGGATTCTACATAACCCTCAATCCCTCAACCTTTCCCTATAAATAAAGAGCAATTCCTCAGTCCAAAACACACATAAAACACAGAAAAAACATTGAGAAACACTTGCTCACACCAGAATTTGCATCAAAACCTCATTGTTACAAAAAAATCTCCATTTTTCACAAACTTGTCCAAAACATTCCATAGCAAAAAAAAACCCTCAAACCACCCATCCACACACATCACAAGACACATAACCAAGCTGTCTAAACCATCATCTTCATTAAAAACCCTCAAAATCAAAAAGTCAACCTTCAACCTTCATTTGGTTGACTTTTTGCACAAAACACCACAATTCTGCATATAATCCATTTCCAATCCATCCACACATTCAAACACCATCCATAAACATTTCTTGAACTGTTCCAAGTTCCATTTCACAACTGTAACACCATATCCTTGGAGTTCAAGTTTGCATTTTTCATTTTGGCAAGAGGATTTGAGTTGACTTGTTGAAATTGTTTACGTACAAAGTGAGCATTCGAAAAGCATCAAGGGAGGTCATAGAAGCTTCTTCAATCAACAAAAACTTCCTGTAATCAGTTGAAGAATGCATTGGACCTTGCTCTAATAGGTAAGTGCATTCTCCATTAAAACTATGTGATTCTTATATCATTTGCATACATTTGAATTACCAACTTGTTTGCAATTATATGAAGATCATTTTCCCCTTATCAATTGCTCTAAATATGGTTTGTGTGGAATTTCATTTTTTATTTTAGTTCTAGGGTTCTTTATGATCCGTGCATGATTATTTCTTGTATGATGAAAATTAATATAATTAACTGATACCTTTGTGTTTCTCATGAAAATCCAAACAATTTTCATTTTTACATCACTGCATTTCATTGAGAAACTAAGGAGATATCATTTTGAGAAATTCAAAAATGGTGGTTGATGATGATGAAGGAGATGGCGCACATTTCTGGTTTATGATTTTGTTTTTAATATTTGTTTTTTTGTTTCCAAACTATACACTGAATGGGCATTACGCCACAGTGGTTGTGTGTGTTGTTTGAGAGCGTTTGGCATGCATGAGGGCTAGGGTTCGAATACCCCTCGCCCTAGCCCTTTTGTGTTATATTATTTTTTCATGTTTTGCATTCTTGTTTAATATATTATGTTACACATGCGTTTCTTGTCAAGCCCAAGCAATTGGCCCAGTGGCTAGTCTTTTAAGCTGCAACCTAGGGTGCTTGAGTTCAACCCATGTGTGTGACATTTCCTTCTTTTTTATCACTTGTATGCTTTATGTTTCTTTTTTCAATTTTCTCTTGATCATATCTCACTATCTATTTATTATTTTGGACTGATTTTTTGCACACTTATTATTTGTTATATGTATTTTATAAACATGTGAAAAAATTCCAAAAATATCTTTTATTTCACCTATTTTTATTATGTTGAAAACATGTCTATTTTATGTAGTTTTTAGAACTACTTCATGTTTATTTTGAGTTTTTTCTTCAATCAAGTGACTCATAAATGTTTGCATGACCATTGTTACGTCTTGCACAATGTCTAAGTGTTACGCCTTAGTTGCCCACCTTGATTAAATGTGCCATATTGTCACCATGTTCAAGTACTTTCTTTCATGAATATTTGTCAAAATATGCTTATGTCTCCTAGGTTTAGGATTAATCTTGCACTTGCCATGACTTTGTCCCTCATCTTGTGTGCATGTTATTCCATGTTTAGGGTTAAGTCTTGTTTCATTTATGTGTTTGTGATCTTTGTGATTCTTGTTTATGTTTGTATACCATGATTTATATCTTGATAATTGTTTCCATAGCCATGATATTGTTATATCCTCCCTTTATGATTGATATTGTTATATCCATCATGTCCATGACGATGTTGTTGATGTTGTTACATTTATGTCCATGCTCATATGTTGTAACTTATGTGTTTATATTCCATGCTCACATGTTATTGTTATGAACATGCTATGATATCCCATACTTGTGTTGTTACTTTGGTCTTGTTAGAACCATGTTTCATGTATGCTTTGACTATGCATCATCCATGTTTAGGTGTTCAACCTTGGTTGTTACTGTAGCACCCCAAAATTTGATCTCCTTACTTTAAGTACTAACTGGCTTATGTTTCATTTCATTTTTGCATTCTCATGTGTGCATATCATTGGTTCTTAGCATGGGGTCAAGGTGCCTGAGGCAGTTCAAGAGGAGAAGGTGTCTTTCAAAGGGTCAAGTAAGAGCCCTTGTATTGTCCAAGAGATCAAGAGGAGAGAAGGGTTATTGATGCCACCATTATTTGAGTCACTAAGGGGCCTTGGGGCTCAAGAGATCCTATTTAGTCCATCACATCATCAGGAGTTCACAACTGGCAAGAGATCTCAAGTGAACCACTCCCTCCTAATCAGTGCAGAAATTAGGGTTTTGAGATTCTTGGGTTTATTGCTCCAATGGGCAAGCTTCTTGGGTTTTTATCATCACCAAATGGCATATCTTATCTTTGTTGGAGAGGATACACATCATATTCATAGGAATTTGGATTTGGAGATTGTGATATTTCCTTCTAGACTGAGGGTACCAAAATTAGGGTTTGCTATAAAGTCAGTTTATTTCTGATTTTTTGGGCAAGACTTGATTCCATGGTATTCCTTGGGTCCCTAAGTATCTAGGAATGGAAGATTGTCCATCAGTTTGGTTCATGAGAGATTCAATTGGTCAATGGATTGGGAATCAGGAGAATTGGGGAAAAGTCAACAGTGAGAGGGGAAGTCAACTGTGAAATTTTGAAGTTCTCTTCAAGGTTTTCAAGGTCTCACATCCTCATATGGTCTTCAAGAGTCAAGTTTCATACCATTTATCAAGAATCAAGGGTTGGTACAAAAGTTACTAAATATGGAAATGACCTATAATTTGAAAGTTTCCATTTTGGGCCAGTTTTACGCTACAATCAACTTGACTTTTCATCATTAAAGAAGCTTCAAATGAATTTTCCTCAAACATGAAAGTTGAAGATCTTTTTCTCCCCTTTCCAACAAGTACTAGATGGTCTCCATATCATTTGTGAAACTCAAGTTATGATCAAAAGAAGGCAAAGTGGTTTTTAGGGTTTTCTCATGGTTCCATTTTCACAACTTTTGCATTTTGGGACATAGTGACCTATAATTGATTCCTTTGTTTCAAGCCACATTCTAACATCAAATAACAATCCATAAGGATCATTTTTGGCCTTTGAACCAAGAGATTTCATGACTTGTACATCATTTATTTCACATTATGCAAAATTGCAAGAAGCATCAAAACTCATGAACCAAGACATCTCAAGGCCCAAATCCAATTCAGGTGTGATTAGCAATTGTTAAATAAGTGATCCATCACCAAGGGTTTTGGTGTACATGCATGGAGGATGGTGTATTTCACATTATGTAAATTTCCAAAATCACTCTAAACTCATTAAGTGAGGAATTAATAAGGCCCAAGTGATTATCAGTGGATTAACCCTAAGTATTTAAGCTAACTCATGCACTGGTTGGAGGGAGGACACGTGATTTTGAGGAGAACAAAGTTTGCAACCCTAATTATTCATTCCTTTGAATCTCTCAATCCACAAGAGATTTTCCAAAACTTCTTTCACAATCTGAACCCTTGGGATCCATAGAGCACGAATCATCCATCGTTCGAAGCTAACAACAAGGATACAAATTGCTTGATCTCATGTTAGTGATAATTCGTATGCTCTTAAAACTCCTCTTTTTGATGCGCATAATGATGTGTGACATTCATTGACAATTCTGGTATAGTTTGTTTTGAGTTTGGACGCATGGTTTGGTTGTATGATGAGTTTTAAGTTTTGGAACCATAACTTGTTTCATTCGATTTGGCTTATGTGTTAGTTATTTGTGATTTTTAATGGCATATTTGCAATCCTTATGAGATTCTGGTCAGAATGATATACTCACGGGCCGTTTCTGGGTAAGTTTACGTTGGCCTTCACCGGAGAAGACGACCGGAGCTAGGGCTCTGGTGTCTGGTTTTGATCTCCGGCCGGCTAGGGTTCCAAGGTGGAAGACGGGTTCCCAGCCGTTGATGCATTTGATCTAACGGTCCACTATGTTCCACGCGTTTTAAAATTTTGTTTTTATTTTTGGTTTGTGTGTGTGTCATCCTATGGTAATTGTCATGTGCATCCAATCTAGTCCACTCATCATGTTTTTCATTAGCTGATCCTAAACGTTGATTGAATCATGTGGCTAGATGTATGCCAACGCATTAAGTGAATCATGTGCGGGTCACGTGTTATTTTTAATTGCTGAAGTAATTGTGTGTGCGCATGTGTACATTGTTATGGTGTGCTTGTGATCTGAAGCGTTTATCATGTTTACTTGTTTAGTTTGTTGACTTAATAGGGGACGTTGGATTGATCCTAAGGTGAGTGTTGAGTCAATCCATTGACTGGGTCTCACGTGAACTTCTTTTTTTATTTTTATTTCGCTGATGGATTTTAGTGATTGGGCCCTCTATTCACACCCCCACCTAAGCCCATTATCATTTCCCAACGTGTTTGACTTGCTGTTCATACCCCCCACTTGTTTTCTTTCTATTTTATTTCATTTAATTATTGCATCTCATATTTAATCTTTAAAAATAGTTTTTTGCATTAAAAAATTACAAGAAAATTCATGAAGCATTTTTAGAGTTTTATAAAATTTTATAAAATTTTATTTTTTATTTTTACTTTATTTTTTGCATCTGAAATAATTATTTGTTTATTTTCTTTTTGAATTTATTCCATATATGCATACTCTAACTTGTTTATTTTATTTCTCATCATCCATGAAACATTTTGAGTCCATTCTTTTTGTATTGTTTCACCAACATATTGAATTGCATTAAAACATTTTTCTCTCATTTTTAAAATCATTTCATATTACATTTTAGTTCTGTTCTTTTGCATATTGAACCATAATTCTCATTTGACTTTGCATAATTGTTTGAGTAACCTATCTGGGGAATTTTGGCATGAGCTTTTGGCATGTTGTTTACCACTGGCTGAGGTGTGTTAAGTTTTAATTTGGTAATTTTATAAGATGTTTTGCTAATTATGAGATTGCTCTTTGTTTGAGGTCTTCTTGTATGCACATCCTTGATCATGTCTGATTACTTGTTTGAGAAGGCACTTGTGCCATCATTTGGGTTTGCTTCTTTGACTTCATAATTCATGTTTAGGTCATCCACATTCTGTCTTGGTTGAGTTCCATTTCGTTTATAACCATCTCTCTTTGGTTTGTGATTTGTTTGAGTTTCATTTGTCTTATTGTCACTTATATCTGTTTGTACTAACCTTTTATGCAGGGGCTGAGGTAAGTTATTTGAGGGTGTGGATAGTTATCCATGTCCACCATCACTCTTTCTTTCTCTCATATTTTCTTTTCTTTAGGCTTAGGTTGTTGTCAGACCTCCCTTTAGGGCCATCTTTGCATGATAACATTAGGGTAGATTTCCCCCTTAGTGTTTTTCTTTTCTTTTGAGTCCCTCTTCTCATCTCAAAAACATTTCTAAGATACTTAATAAGGTCAACTTGCCTTGCACACAAGCCTTAAACATAGGAAATGAAGATTGAGGGGTCCCCCTTCTCTCTTCTAAGGTGTTGAGCATACGTCCCATTGGGGACGACCATGCGACGCATTCGTTCCCGTGTCATAGACTTTGGTTCAAGTTGAGTTATGAACTAACTCAAGTCACTTCTATCCTAAAAAACACAAACAAACTTCAAACCTTTTTGTCCTTCGGGATTGTCAAACAAAAGGCTATTTTCAAAAAGGGCAGGTTACTTTTCGTTTGAGTCGCAAACAGGCATCGACCCTAACTGTCGGACGCGAACTTAATGTCGCTCATAAAAAACACAAAAAGAACTTGGTCCGAACTACGTTGACTCTGAATTCCCCATTGCACAAAGGGGGTACGTAGGCCTAGGACGTCAACGTCCTACCGAGTCTGTCTTTGTCTTCCCCTTCCTCATTTTAGTGCAGCCCTAGATGTTAGGATAACTCACCCTTAGATTAGACAACAAGCGTGGATCCCATCGAGTACGATGGACGCGTGGGGTGCTAGCACCTTCCCCTCGCGTAACCGACTCCCAAACCCAGGCTATGGTTGTGATGACCATTCCTTTCCCTCTTCCTCAGGTTTATGCGGTGTTCTCTTTCACTCTCTTGGGATAAATTTACACGGCTGTCGACTCTGTGTTCCGCGCCACTTTCGCGTTTGTACCTGGATGAAAATCCTGGGAGCGACAGCTGGCGACTCTGCTGGGGACCCTGGTTGACCTATGCTGGTCCATCCCCTTTAGCGAGTCTGTCCTACCGCTTGTTTGTTTTTGTTCTCTTTGGGTGTTTTCGTTTTTTGTTTTGCTTTATTTGTTGTATTTTATTTTTACCGCATATACTGCATTGCATATTATTGTCATCTGCTGCACTGTTTTTCTGTTTGGCTGGTTGGGAGTTCTGAGAGATAAGCCCAATACCCAGGCTAGAGCGTGCACGTCGGATTAGCGTGGAAAGTAGTGTGACTTGTGTGGCATTTGGCCAGACGTAGTATACATGAAAACTCCACATCCAGACGAGGTTTTCCGTGGTAATGTTTTATCCTGCGCATTGGTGCAGATGATGGAATGTAACCTGGAAAGCTGTCGACTCTGGCGACCATTCTCGAGAACTCAGTAACAACACTCCTCCCGAGACGTGATAATGGCAGACCAGAAATGGCAAACCCATTACACATGTCGATCCGAGGACCCAATGCTGGGAACTTGCTATAGGGTTTCCTTTTGGAAAAGAATCAGTGGAAGCACTCCTCGATTGGCGATATTACTGTACCCCGAGGGATGAATGTACTATTGCTTCTCGACCTCAGTGCCGAAACTGAGGACTTGCCATAGGATGTTTTCTTTTGAGGGGAATCAGTTGAGGCCTCCTCGATTGGTGATGATGCCAAACCAGAAATGCTGAACGTATCATCATTTCTCGACCTGAGAGCCCGTGATATTGAGGATCCTCGGCTTTCTAGTACCCACATGTGAGAGGGCAGGGTGTTTACAGGTAACCTTGACCTTCAACATACCCGGTTTTCTGATCAGCAGATTTATCAGTGTGGTACTATGGTTATTCTGGTATTCTGAGTATTTGGGCAGACCTTTGAGATTATACAGTGGTTCAGTGCAGCAGTTGTCCAGTCTGTGTGGCATCCTTGATCCCATGTGTGCATTTGCATCATCATTTTGCATCCTAACATGTTTATTCATTTGCAGGGTTGCATCCTAACTTTGATTCTGGTTTTGAAGACTATCAAGGATGAGTACTGAGAAGAGAAAGAACATCATAGTGTACAAGTTCCCATCACTTTTTCTGGATACTGTTCACAAGATTGTGTCTATGGCAGAACCTGGGGTATTGGCAAACTTTAGAGAAGAGTATGGAAGAATTCTGAATTTTGCTCGCAACATCACTGAATACGAGTATAGGGCCTTGCACACTCTAGTGCAATTCTATGACCCTCACCTGCGTTGTTTTCTATTCACTGATTATCTCTTGGCTCCGACATTGGAGGAATTTGCTCTCATTCTGGAGGTTTCTATTAAAGAAGAGGCTCCTTTCTATCCTTCTAAAGAACTTCCTGATTTAGAAAGGGTCTCCAAGGCTTTGCATTTGGATCCATCTTTGTTGAAAAATAATATTGCCAGTAAGGGAGGGTGTAAAGGCTTTCATGTGAAATTTTTGGTAGAACAGGATGCTGTGTATGCTAAGGCTAGATGTTGGTCAGTTTTCAACTCCATCTTGGCTATATGTGTCTATGGAACGATGTTGTTTCCAAATATGAAGGATTTTGTGGACATGCACGCTGTCCGGATATTTACCATGAAGAATCCGGTACCTACTTTGCTTGGAGATCTGTATTATTCAGTGCATTATAAGAACGAGAAAAGGAGGGGAGGCCCCCTTTATTTTTGTGCGCCAGTCTTCTACAAATGGTTTGCTGATCGTCTTCCCAAATCTGGGGCATTTGTAGATACTCAAGGAACATTGGAATGGTCCAAAAGATTGATGGGCTTAAGGGCAGATAATCTAATTTGGGTTAACCGTGACTTGTTGGGCCGAGATATCATGATTAGTTGTGGAGGTCTCCCAAATGTGCCTCTAATAGGAAGGAAATGGGGAATTAACTACAACCCTATTCTTGCTATTAGGCAATTCAGGTATGCCTTGAAAGAGCCACCAAAAGACGAGGAGGTCCAAGAATCTCTATATCTGAGTGGGGAAATCAATCCAGAACTGTTAAAAGAAGCTGCAAATACTTGGGGAGATCGTCATAAGAAGGGGAAGACTTCTTTTGGGAAGAGCAACAACATAACATTTCCTGCATATGAAGATTGGATTCAGAAAAGGGTAGAGGGGGAGCTTTTGCCATTCTCCAAAGAACCACCATCTTACCCCTTGCTGATTGAGCCTCCTACCACAGTTGAGATAGAGAAGTTTAACAAGTTATGGCTGAAAAGGAAAAGCTGCGAGAAGAAAACAGTGAGCTAGAGACAGAGCTTCTCCCTAATGCAGAAAAGGAGCTAGCTGACAAGGTCACATCCAGACAAAGGATGAAAGAAGCTCTAGAGGGTATCAGTAAGGTTCTCGAGTCTAAGAAGGAGGAATTGGATAAGGCTTTGTTGGAAATTCACAGGTTCGATGCTCACCGAGACACTGCAATGGTTGAGAATAAGCGAAAGGAAGACGATTATCTAGCTCAGATTGATCAATTGAAATTGAAGCTCAAGAAAAAAGACGCTGAGATCCTATCAGGGGTATTCCAGAGACAAGTAGTCGAGGGTCGACTCAATGAAGCCATAGCCTCCATAGAGGAACTAAAGATCCAAGCTGAAGTGAAGAGACCTAGAAATGAGGGTCCTAGCATGAATGGTGTTTCTGGAGGAGACGCTTGGGAGTTGCATTGCCGATACTTGGAAGGGATCATGCATAGAAGAGACGTTCTCATTCAAGAGCTAATTCAGAGACCGAAGCATCCCGACACCAAAAAGCTGTTCAAGGAAATTCAAGACTGGAGCAAAAAGCATAATGGGTGGGGGGGATTGGCACTTGTGGACTTTGATGACATGCCGTAGTTTTCTATTTTCTTTCATTACTAGTGGGATACCCGTGCGGACGCACGGGTTCTGCTGCGGACCTTTGAAATTGGACCAATATATTTTGACAGGGAAAAATTTAAATTCACAATTTTTAAAGGACTGTGTTAATAAAAAAATGTAATATCAATTATTGATAAGTCACAAAAGAATAGTGAACTACGGAATTGTCACCAGTTAGATTATGAAATTCAAATAATAAATAGAAAATATTTAAATTTTATTAAAAAAAATAACATAAAGTAGTAAAAGATAAAAATATAAGTGAATCAAAGATAAATATTTAAATGAAAGGGGTATTTTTAAAAATAAAAAAAATTGTATAAAATTTCCAATTTTTAAAAGAAAGACATCAATAAAATATATTTCAATTATTCATATATTATGTTTAAAAGAATTGTATGTTAAATTAAAAATAATTTCAAAAAAACAATATTAGATATCAATGTGTTTACACCGATTTTGCCCCCTGGTCGTCACTGCGTTTACACGGGACTCGTGTTCTACCCGTGCGTTCACAATAATTTTGGCCTGGGAACCCGTGCATTACCACAGTACTGTGTGTTACCCGTGAGTTCACACGGTACTGATGTGTTACCCGTGTATTTGATAAGGTTACCCGTGCGTTCACACGGTATTGGTATATTATCCGTGCGTTCACACGGTACCAGTGTATTACCCGTGCGTTCACACTTATTTTGGTCTAGTTACCCGTGCGCCTATACGGTATAGGTGTGAGTCGGTCCTTCGCACAAACTTGTGTGGGACGCACGCTTGTGTTTTTAAAATACAATTAAAATGTTAATAAGAAAAACAAAAATAATGTACGAAAATTATTAATTATTTATAAAAGAAAGTCAATTTTTTTAATAAAGTATATATTTATAAAAGAAAGTCAAATTTTTAATAAAAAATATATTTAAAAATGTTTGAAAAGTTTTGCGCATTTTATTTCATGGAGTTTTCTTTTATTCAAAAAACAAAATTGACTAATAAAATGAGTGTACTAATTATAAAAGAGAAAATTAAAAAGGTTATATTTGTATAAGTTTTTAAAAACAACTATGGTTAAGAAAAACTTTTAAACACATAGTTTGTAAAAAAAAATGGTGAAAATAGAAAACAATTTTTTTTTTCTTTTAGGGTTCATAGAGTTATAATAAAAGGGTTTATAAAGTTCAATAAATGAGATAAATAAATATCCAAAAAGTAAAAACCCCTCATTTCTTCCACATATAAAATGATTTTAATGTTCATTAAAATTAATTTAAACTTTAATAAAATTGTAAATCAGAAAAGTAATATTGTTTTATTAAAAAAATTTATATCTTTAAAATTAAAACTTATTATTTTTTTAAAATAATATTGTATTTACACTATTATTATTATTATTATTTTAAAAAAAAAACATATTTTCCCGTATATACAATAATATTTCCGTCAAGCATATTGAAGAAGAGAAATGGGATATTTGAATTAACATTTGAAAGTCACACTACATAGTAACGGAGCATTATGGAAGTGTCCCAAAAAAACGGCGCATGGTTGCTAGTACTACAAATAGAATGTAATATAAAGAAAGATGGTTTCCAAAACCCATAGCTTAATCACCAAATCTAAAACTCCTAGCCGACAGAAAGTTGCTCCAGCTATAGCCCCGTTCATCATCATCATCAGAATCAAAGATTTGGTAGTCTCCTTCATCATCATCATCTGAATCAAAGACTTGTATCCTTCTCACCCTTCTTGCGGATCTTCTTATTCTTCTTCTCTTTCTTCTTTGTCGCACAGCCGGGGCCTGAAGGACATGTTGAACAAAACCATTAAATCAGGATTGTGTAGAAAAAGTACAAAGTAATTCGTTCAAAGTATATCACTATATCGTTAGAAACTAAAGTTTGGTTAGAAAAAGTATTATTTGGACTCAAAAAGTCCCCACTTTGATGAAGTGTCAAGATTTAGAGGAAGGGCAATGATGAAGAAATCTGTACCAGTCGCACCTGCAGAAGTGGTTGAAACTGGGGAGGCTGTTGGTCGGGTTCAGCGGGGGGGAATTCCATAGGTGCCTGGTTGTCAGGAAGGGGTTGATTGTCGACCGAAGGTTGAATGTCTTGTTGGGTCTGTTCTTGTTGTGTACAAAAAGAGTTATTGATAAAGAAATGCAGAGAAAGAGATGTTGATGAACAAAACCTGCAGAATACGAAAAGGCCAAACCTGTAGCGCCGGTTGGTCGTTGACAGACTGATTGCCACCGTCTTCCTCTTGCAAATGGGGTGAAGGTTGCTGCTGAGGCGGGGTCTGGACGTGAGAAGGGTCTGGTGGCGGTGTCTGAACATCAGTTTGGTCCGGCGTATTGATAATCTGGTTGGATGCCATTGAAAGTCTGCAGTGTTGTTGAACTTTGGTGTGGTATATAGAATATAGGAGGCATGAATATATAGTGAGGTTTCTGACTCTCAACCTTCCCCCTACATAGGAAATGAAAATGAGTTAATACTTTAGAAACTGTACAGTAGGAAGATTGAGAGGCAAATTAATAATGAGGCATGATTGGAAAGTGAACCATGTTATTGGCTAATACAATGTATAGAATAATTGGTCAATAAATGCAATGGAAAGCATGGACTTCTGAAATTAGTTGTAACGTTACACTTCCATATGATTAACAAATGTGGTCTGAACAACAAATTTGACAAACATAAGAATACTCAAATTAAAAGATATGAAAGGTTAATGTAATGTATCAGCAAAAACAAAATAACCATGATCGAAAAAAAACACATAGATACAAGGATATGGAAGTGAAGGCATAATATTTGTAGTTTTACCTTAGGTGTGCAAAGAGATTTTCATTTGGATAGGCTTCTCAGTGCATCTGGCTAAACAATATACACTGAAAGAAACCATACATGTACACAGAATATCATTTGGATGAAAAATCTGGTCTTACAAATGGGAGTTGTACCTTTGAAGGAAGAAACTCCACTTCCGGTGACGCAAGATGAACATTTACACAAACACTGGTTTTTGTGATCCATTTGAAGTCCAGTTGCAGCAAGAAGATGTGTCTCACCACCCCAAGAATTTCTAGGTTCGGCGAAAGATGTGTCTTCACACAGACCCTATCACCAATCTGAAGACATTCAAATCATGTAAGAAAAAAAGGACATATATAGTAAATCAGACAGTAAAATAAAAATACTTGGGAGAACTGAATTCAGACAGAAATCAATTTAACCATTACAAATGTCCCTCACCTTATGTTAGCTTATCAATTTGCACCTGAATTGAAATGATTTACGTAATTAGATTATTAGTTATAACAATGATATGTGATTCAAAAGTAGATAAGTGTCGTGACCCTTATATGTTATGTAATTCAAAAACAGTGTTCTATGTCATTGGGAAATAGCAAAATATTGAGCATAGATAATTGAAACTCACATTCTAATCAGGCCAAAATGTGAATAACTATTATATCTGTGTAGAGATGCAACTACGATGACTTCTTCATCCATGGATAGTGCAACTATGATGACTTCTTCATCCATGGATAGTTTTATATCCCATAAAAAAATTACAAAGACAGTACCTTTATTGGTGATATGTCATAGAAGAAGAAAACCCCAGGATCTGTAGCACCCAGTTCTGAACTTTTGAAATGCTCACTCACAGAATACTGTGCAATAACATATATGATGTGCTTAGAAATTATCCAACTAATGAACAACATGAAATGAAAGTATGTGTGTGACATTTAACAATACCTGATTCGAATTTATAACTCGACCCCTGATGCCTGTTTATACTGTAGGAACGACCTACAAAGAGTATGTTAAAACAACAATAAACCAATGTTCCACTTATTAAGAACACATTATTTGCTACTGGAACTTCTAAATAGGAAGTACTAAAGAAAGACAAATATGCTAATTTAATTATTTACAAACTCAAAAATAGTAAAATGTTTTGAATGTAAAACAAAGGCTTTACACTCTAAGTAAAAATAAAAACACAAATCAATAACAATACCGTTTCAGCAGCAAGAGCCAAAAAAGTAGATCCAAAAGCTTATTTAGTTCTCGGATTGACGAAAACAATACCGTTTCAAAACTACAATAGTATGAACATGAAAACTAATTGTGGCATACCTTAAACAACCTTAGGAACTGTCTTACAACATCGATCGTATGTTGAAACCACTTATTTCCTAATTCGTCAAGTGTCTGTGTTGCTGCCAATACCTACCATAACAAACTTTTAATCTCCCTACACCAAGTGAAAGTAAAAAGTACCATTCACAGCAAGAAACAAAATATGTACCTCAATAAAACTACCGCCATAGTTGATGCCACCTCCCGAATTATAAGTTAAAGCAATGTCGCAGTTGAGAGATAGAGAATAGAATTGCGTAAGGACACACATTTTGTCCTCTCTACTTAATCCATGAAAATATAGCTTCTCTGCATAACAATGAAAGAAAAAATAACATTTAGTAAATTGTAAGGGGTTGGTTAGAAACTTCAGCAACAATCGTCTTCAAAGTTATGCTAGCAGTGTCCAGATGTTTATCCTATTATTACCGGCTGCAACAATTAAGAACATATTATGAAAATCTATCCTATCCTTCCAAAATTACCGCAAAAAAATGGATCGAAATCAATCACCTGAAGAACACCACACCACCTTATGTGTTTTATGTCAACTCCATATGATAGAATGCCAGGTCGGATAGCTCAGCCTCCTCTGGTTCACAATGCCATAGATTTGGAAGATAGCTCAGTTCAATTAACAGACTACTGTTAGGTCGGATACAATATACAATACCAATGCTTCCTGGTGTCACAGATCCTCTGCTGGGTCAGCTTTCCATCCTCTGGATGCTATTTTCCTAATGAACAATGTTAGAAGAATATGAATGTTCTAAGGATATTTACAGCCAGGAATCAAATTTTAAAATAGGAAACAATAGTTGACAGTTGAGACCACAAAGTAATGTATCACCTGTTAAAACAAAAGTAATTTACAACAGAAGCAAACACATCAAAAAAGTTAAAACAAAATAAATTAAAAAAATAAGCTACAGTTGACAATTAAGTTATATCCTGTACACAAACAAATGAAGAAACATGAAAAAGCATGAGAACAATGAAAACAGGGCTGATAGATGTTGCTCCTTTGCAGATGTTAGCTGTCAGTTTCTCCATTCCGAGTAGAAATTGCTCTTCACTAAAAATACCCAAAATCTTAAAGGAATCATTGAGACAATCAGCTTCATCCCATGCTTTCCAAAACTCTAGAAGACAAGGAATCATTTGTAAAAAAAATCAGAACTTTGGGGTTAACGATAATATAGCAGAACTTTGAGAAATACTTTGGGTTAACGATAATATAGTGAGCATCCTCAGAATTACTTTGGAAAATCAATCAAACACATATAACCAAAACCAATGGGCATGTTCAAAGATCATCTTTGATTCATAGCAATTAATTTTGATTCATAGCAATTAAGTTTTATTCATACATTCATAGGACCAACACGTAAACCATGTCCAACACCATAAGGAACAACTCTGTTATACACAACATGTTAAGAAACAATACCTTTGTTTGAATGGATAAAGCAGAAGACTCAATAACAGTTGTAACAACACCAACCATGTTTGATGAACCATGTATATTTTGATGTCTGTTTCCAGCCCCAACCTGCACTCAAACACCGACAATGAGAGAAATCAACAGAGTTTGCAAACACTACAGATCAAACATTCATAAAGGCTCATTTTCAGACATGACCTAAATTTCATTTCCACAGATATATTCAGCTGTATCATGATAATATGAACACATACTATTAGCAGAAAATTGTAAACTTCATATGAAGATGAAAACATTAAAAAACATCAAATGAGTTTCAAACCCTAACAAAACATAACATAAAAAATGAACCCCAAATCATAACAAATCAGTCCAACCTACAAAACATAAAAAAGGAAAACATTAACAAATATTATGGAGGGATCTAACAGTATAAAATACAACGACAAACTTTGATAAACCCTCTTCTATATACCTGCAACAGATCTGGAACATCAACGAAGCTACACCGTCCACAAATGATTCAAAAATGGGTATACGTTTCAACAATGGCCTTAGCAACAACTTTCAGAAGGGAAATGACAAGTTTGGACCTACGATGCCGGTGAAACTCATCAGCTATTCCGATTCCAACCACCACAAGCCTCATCGCTGAATACGCGTTGGCTCCAACACAGCTATACCATTGCTGTTAAACCAGACACCATAGAAGACGGACATGAAGAAAGAAGAGAAACAGAGAAGTTCGAAGAAGAGATGAGCATTGCAGTGAGATGAGCATCGAGAGAGAGAAAGACGAAAACAGTATACCCACAGAATGATGGACGTGTTGCATACATTGGTAATAGGTCCGCAGCAGAAAAATGTTATAATTGAATGAGTTTGTTTGTAACCAAAATAGAAAGTGACATCATCATTTGATTCAAAGTTAACAAACCAAGGCACAATGTAATAACCATGTAGTTGGGTTATAAAGATATGACATCATAAGTTAGAAAAAGTAAATTGTTGACTAAAATTACCCTTATTTTAGTGAGGTGGCAGCATAAGAAGTAAGGGCAGTTGAGGCTTTTCCAGAGCCTCAACTTTTCTTATATAGTAAGATTTGGACCACCGCCAGGCTTGTTGGTTGGGATCTATGATTATTGTGTTCAGACTTGTTATCTTGGATTTGTGATTGTTGACATTAGGTTTTCCTCTGGTTTTCTTAATATATGAGCAGAAGTTCCGTTCTATCTTGTTGTTAAACTGGAATCAAGGGGTGGATCGCCCTGCGGATATTCAAACATGTTCATTTGCATTTGCATATTCATAATAATTTTGCATAACAGGTGTTTATCTCTGGTGTTCTTACTTTATTCTCCTCCGCAGTACAGGATTGATTAGCCAATTCATCGGTATTCTACTCAGTCTGTGATAACCAGAGGATAGCCATGGAACAACTCCGTGCAGAGATGCTTGAAATGAAGGTTCAGATGAGGCAATTTGGGGAAGACATGCTGGTCATGTCCCAGGAGCAGAAGATGCTGAAGGAGGAGGTCAATCAAATGAAGACTCAAATGGGTTTGGTCATGGAAATTTTGAATATAGTGTTAAAGAAGGAAAACAGTCCTGTGCTCGCTTCCGCAACACAAGTCCTTAATCCTCCCGTTTCTGTGGCATTTGCTCTAGATCATGGATTTCCTCGTGAATCCCCTCCACAACCTTTTGCTGCAGAAGCTCCACGTCAGCAACCTTTGTTTGTGCCTCATTCAAATGTGGAAAGGAAAGTGCAAGCGCAGGTAGGGCGCCCAAATCAGCATCGACGGCAGAATTATCAGCAGCAGGGGAAACCGAGACCAAGAAGGCCCAAGAGGGTATTTGATCCTATTCCTATCCCTTATAGTCAGTTGTTTGCTCGTCTGCTCAAGAACTCTCTGATTCAAACGAGGAGTACCACGCCGGTACCGTACCCTATTCCTCCGGATTATAACATGACTGCTAGGTGCGAGTTCCACTCGGGAACGTTTGGGCATACAATTGATAAATGTAATGTATTCCAGCACAAGGTACAAGACCTGATCGACTCGAAAGTCATCACGCCGGATGGTACCCCTTTGGATTGAAGCTTCTTTGTTAGAGTAAGCATCAGATTGCAAGAGCGTCATCAGAAATAATAAGCCCAGACTGAGCTGAGTCTCCTCAACGATGGAGATCTTCAGTTTCTTTACTGCATTTTCATTTGTAGTTTTTCATTTCTTGTTAAAGCATTGTATGCATGTAGAAACTTGTTTGTTTTTTGAATGACAATCATAATACAATGAACATGTTTTTCTTGAAGTAATCCATTCGTGTTCACTCTTAAATGTTTATATGCACTGCAATACCAATTTCCTTGTTTAGAACTCTTGAGGGAGGATGACGAAATAAGAGCGCAGATTTATAATGGTGCGCATTTGGATAAAACCCTGTTAAGGATGTACAGGCATTGTTTCCAATTCACAAACACTGGAGAGATAAGGAGATAGACCCTCGTTAACCCCTTTGAGCCTTAAAGTAGGAGCTTCTTTCGTACGAAAAAACCCTCATACTTAATCCAGGGGCAGGGTAGGCGTCAGTTAGTTTGACCGAGCGTTCAAATTCCAAGGAGAGTGTGCATCCGAGGAACCATTACCTTCTATCCCACCGTCAAGAGGTCAAGAGATGTGAAACCACAATGGTTATCCATCAACAATTAAGGAGTGAGGCAGTCACAACCCTTTCAAGCAAGTAAGACAACCAGTGTCCCACGCTTTGTTCGAAAAAGGGGAATGAAAAAGAAAGCCCGCTAAGTCGAAACTTGAAAACAAGCGACTTAGGCAAAAGTTAGGGCATCCCGCTGGACTTAAAAATTGAAAAGCTCAAAAAAGTCAGTCCAGGAAAAAATTAGGGATCAAAAAGCAAAAGAAAGAAGAAGCGAAAAACATTACAAAAGAAAATCCTCGATAAGAACAAATTCGTGTGATTACAGACACAAAAGATAAAAAGGGGTGACTGTCATTCCAAAACTCCCTTAGGTGCCAAACCATTAGTGGCATAGGTTCCTTAAAGATCATAAACCTTTTGAGAGATGAGCGTTTGGGTCAGATTAACTGAACATAGGACTGGAGAACATCACGAAGAGTGGGTGGGCACCGATAAATTTTGAGCCATAAATCCTTTTTCTGAAACCGTGAACCAGACCATGTTACAATCCTTGAAAGTCCTAATTGAAACAGGGTTTATTCCGAAAGCGTACTTCAACAGGATAGCGTTCCTGACTCCTATGAGTTGTGCTAATAAGATTGGTTGGTATTGCATGTGCGCATTGTTTTGCCATTCAAAACTCAAGGTCGCATCCTGGCTAGTGATTCGTTCACAAGGATTGGCGACGCATTTTCAATAAAACTTCAAGGCTAACATGAGTGTTGCATTAGAATTGTTATTCTCATAATAAACATTTTCTACTTGCATGTTTTTGACATCAAAGAAGCTTACACGATGAACGACGGTCGAGAAGCTTGATCACGCCAAGTTGAGATGGTGAAAACTCCGAAGGACAATCATTTCAAGGGGTATATGGCCAAGAGGCTGTGCGCGGCCTGGGGGTTCCCAATAAATGGTGATAAGATGCAGCTAATCTGGAGCAGTCACGCTGAAAACTCTCCCTAAAGCATCCAAATAAGGGCAATCAGGTCGATTTGACAAATCTCTGTAAAGATCAATCAAGGGAAAAAGTTCCTTCAAGACTTGGGGCAGGTCAGAGCATGGGAAATTGTCCACTCCTGAAAATGGTTAATGGAAAACACCTCTTCAAAGTTCAGAATACTGGGACAGAGTATTTTCAATTCATTACAAACCCTTTCTAGGTAATGTACTTCATGGATTATGAAGTCTGGGGCAGTTGCGTCAAGATCTGATCAATCTCTCTAAGAGTTTGAAGACCCTGGGGCAGTGCGGACGCCCGGTCTTCTGTAAAATACTCTTGAGATGATTTCTTCCATTAGACCTGGTGGTCTGGGGCAAGTGGAGAGTTCAAATGGCCGTTTATGAACATAGAGACAGGCCAGGTTGAGTGGCAACAGGATCGTACTTCCCTAGTAGGGTTGCTCTCCCCAGCATTGAGATTGCACCTTTCCTCAGCAGAGCAGACCTTTCCCAGCAGGAGACTTGGGAAGTATTTTCTCCGGATCAAGACGTTATTTCCCAACAGAAATAGGGTGTTCACTTTCCCCCTCCAGTCAGGAAGCGCGCTCTCACCGACAATGTCATATTCTAATCCCCAGTAAGGTGGGAGTAAAGTCACTCTCCCCACCAGCAGGCTAAGTTCAGCAGTATCCCCAAGCAGGATGGTATTATGGACTGTTTTCCCCAAGCAGAACGATTATGGGATGGCATCCCCCAGCAAGTTCTAAGCCCATTGGTTATCAGCAATCCGCAGCAACTGACTTCTGGTTCTGTCATTGGCATTCATTCTCAACTCCCCCAGCAGAAGAGAAATCTCAGGTTCGATGTCACCTTCAGTAAAGGACATGTGTAACCCCCGGTAGTATGGATGTTCTTTTGGGATTTCATCCTCGGTAGAAGTTGTTGATCTAAAGGGTCGGTCAGCGTGGCCCTTCTCAGCAGAGTTCTTGGATTCAGAGGAAAATTTATTTTTGTCATCCCCAGCTGAATTGATCTTTTCTCTCTAGCATTTATTTTGCTGGAGGGACCTCTTTTGCATATCATAAGCATTTGCATTGCATCCTCAAACGCGTAGCATTTCAACTTCGTGTGGAGCATTACGGCAAAATTCAAACATTCGCATTCGAAGCATAAGCCAGGTTTGATGCTTTCCTTACCAGTTCTCTTTCCCAGCAGAGATGGCATAACTCAGGAGATTTTGGAGGGATGCGTTCCTCATACTTGTGCTCCCCAGCAGAGTCTTTTATTTAGACTTCTCCTTTCCCCAGCGGAGTCATCTTATTTGTGGAACGTGAGTCCGTTAGAAGTTTGCCTTTGTTTGGCCCTTCTCTATTGTGAAATCTAGTTCTCGCCTGGTAGTCAGTTCTCGCCTGACATATTTTGTTTGCCAGTTTCCTTTTCTCAGTAGGGGTGGTTTAAACCAGAAGTTTTATTTCACGTTATCCCCAGTTAAGTCCACTTTATGTTGGTTATCCTTTGCGGGTACAATTGAGGTTGTATTCGTTTTGTGGGTGCGATTGAGGTCGTATTCATATTTTCTTTGTGGGTAGAGTGATTGAGGTCATTCTTCCTTTGCGGGTCCAATTGAGGTTGTATTCGTTTTGTGGGTGCGATTGAGGTCGTATTCATGTTTTCTTTATGGGTAGAGTGATTGAGGCCAGTCTTCCTTTGCGGGTACAATTGAGGTTGTATTCGTTTTGTGGGCGCGATTGAGGCCGTATTCATATTTTATTTGTGGGTAGAGTGATTGAGGTTAGTCTTCCTTTGCAGGTATGATTGAGGTTGTATTCGTTTTGTGGGTGCGGTTGAGGTCGTATTCATGTTTTCTTTGTGGGTAGAGTGATTGAGGTCAGTCTTCCTTTGCGGGTATAATTGAGGTTGTATTCGTTTTGTGGGTGCGATTGAGGTCGTATCCATATTTTCTTTGTGGGTAGAGTGATTGAGGCAGTCTTCCTTTGCGGGTACAATTGAGGTTGTATTCGTTTTGTGGGTGCGATTGAGGTCGTATTCATGTTTTCTTTATGGGTAGAGTGATTGAGGTCAATCTTCCTTTGCGGGTATAATTGAGGTTGTATTCGTTTTGTGGGTGCGATTGAGGTCGTATTCATATTTTATTTGTGGGTAGAGTGATCGAGGTCAGTCTTCCTTTGAGGGTACAATTGAGGATGTATTCGTTTTGTGGGTGCGATTGAGGTCGTATTCATGTTTTCTTTGTGGGTAGAGTGATTGAGGTCAGTCTTCCTTTGCGGGTATAATTGAGGTTGTATTCGTTTTGTGGGTGCGATTGAGGTCGTACTCCTCTTTTTTTTCAGCACGCTCCATTTCGTTGTTCTCACCGTTAGCAAATTTCCGGGGCTCTTTCGGTATTCAATCACCGTGCATCTTGGAATGTCTGAGAGCCATTACTATCATACCTTCAGGACCAAGTTGATTGAATAGGGGCAGCTGTAGCACCCCAAAATTTGCTCTCCTTACTTTAAGTACTAACTGGCTTATGTTTCATTTCATTTTTGCATTATCATGTGTGCATATCATTGGTTCTTAGCATGGGGTCAAGGTGCCTGAGGGAGTTCAAGAGGAGAAGGTGTCTTTCAAAGGGTCAAGTAAGAGCCCTTGTATTGTCCAAGAGATCAAGAGGAGAGAAGGGTTATTGATGCCACCATTATTTGAGTCACTAAGGGGCCTTGGGCCTCAAGAGATCCTATTTAGTCCATCACATCATCAGGAGTTCACAACTGGCAAGAGATCTCAAGTGAACCACTCCCTCCTAATCAGTGCATAAATTAGGGTTTTGAGATTCTTGGGTTTATTGCTCCAATGGGCAAGCTTCTTGGGTTTTTATCATCACCAAATGGCATATCTTATCTTTTTTGGAGAGGATACACACCATATTCAGAGGAATTTGGATTTGGAGATTGTGTTATTTCCTCCTAGACTAAGGGTACCAAAATTAGGGTTTGCTATAAAGTCAGTTTATTTCTGATTTTTTGGGCAAGACTTGATTCCATGGTATTCCTTGGGTCCCTAAGTATCTAGGAATGTAAGATTGTCCATCAGTTTGGTTCATGAGAGATTCAATTGGTCAATGGATTGAGAATCAGGAGAATTGGGGAAAAGTCAACAGTGAGAGGGGAAGTCAACTGTGAAATTTTGAGGTTCTCTTCAAGGTTTTCAAAGTCTCACATCCTCATATGGTCTTCAAGAGTCAAGTTTCATACCATTTATCAAGAATCAAGGGTTGGTACAAAAGTTACTAAATATGGAAATGACCTATAATTTGAAAGTTTCCATTTCGGGCAAGTTTTACACTACAATCAACTTGACTTTTCATCATAAAAGAAGCTTCAAGTGAATTTTTCTCAAACATGAAAGTTGAAGATCTTTTTCTCCCCTTTCCAACAAGTACTAGATGGTCTCCATATCATTTGTGAAACTCAAGTTATGATCAAAAGAAGGCAAAGTGGTTTTTAGCGTTTTCTCATGGTTCCATTTTCACAACTTTTGCATTTTGTGACATAGTGACCTATAATTTATTCCTTTGTTTCAAGCCACATTCTAACATCAAAGAACAATCCATAAGGATCATTTTTGGCCTTTGAACCAAGAGATTTCATGACTTGTACATCATTTATTTCACATTATGCAAAATTGCAAGAAGCATCAAAACTCATGAACCAAGACATCTCAAGGCCCAAATCCAATTCACGTGTGATTAGCAATTGTTAAATAGTGATCCATCACCAAGGGTTTGGGTGTACATGCATGGAGGAGGGTGTATTTCACATTATGCAAATTTCCAAAATCACTCTAAACTCATTGAGTGAGGAATTAACAAGGCCCAAGTGATTATCAGTGGATTAACCCTAAGTATTTAAGCTAACTCATGCACTGGTTGGAGGGAGGACACGTGATTTTGAGGAGAACAAAGTTTGCAACCCTAATTCTTCATTCCTTCAAATCTCTCAATCCACAAGAGATTTTCCAAAACTTCTTTCACAATCTGAACCCTTGGGATCCATAGAGCACAAATCATCCATCGTTCGAAGCTAACAGCAAGGATACAGATTGCTTGATCTCAGGTTAGTGATAATTTGCATGCTCTTAAAACACCTCTTTTTGATGCGCATAATGATGTGTGACGTTCATTGATAATTCTGGTATAGTTTGTTTTGAGTTTGGACGCATGGTTTGGTTGTATGATGAGTTTTAAGTTTTGGAACCATAACTTGTTTCATTCGATTTGGCTTATGTGTTAGTTATTTGTGTTTTTTAATGGCATATTTGCAATCCTTTTGAGATTCTGGTCAGAATGATATACTCACGGGCCGTTTCTGGGTAAGTTTACATTGGCCTTCACCGGAGAAGACGACCGGAACTAGGGCTCCAGCGTCTGGTTTTGATCTCCGGCCGGCTAGTGTTCCAAGGTGGAAGACGGGTTCCCAGCCGTTGATGCATTTGATCTAACGGTCCACTATGTGCCACGCGTTTTAAAATTTTGTTTTTATTTTTGGTTTGTGTGTGTGCCATCCTATGGTAATTGTCATGTGCATCCAATCTAGTCCACTCATCATGTTTTTCATTAGCTGATCCTGAACGTTGATTGAATCATGTGGCTAGATGTATGCCAACACATTAAGTGAATCATGTGCGGGTCACGTGTTATTTTTAATTGCTGAAGTAATTGTGTGTGCGCGTGTGTACATTGTTATGGTGTGCTTGTGATCTGAAGCGTTTATCATGTTTACTTGTTTAGTTTGTTGACTTAATAGGGGACGTTGGATTGATCCTAAGGTGAGTGTTGAGTCAATCCATTGACTGGGTCTCACGTGAACTTCTTTTTTTATTTTTATTTCGCTGATGGATTTTAGTGATTGGATCCTCTATTCACACCCCCACCTAAGCCCATTATCATTTCCCAACGTGTTTGGCTTGCTGTTCATACCCCCCACTTGTTTTCTTTCTATTTTATTTCATTTAATTATTGCATCTCATATTTAATCTTTAAAAATAGTTTTTTGCATTAAAAAATTAAAAGAAAATTCATGAAGCATTTTTAGAGTTTTATAAAATTTTCTCAAATTTTATTTATTTTTTACTTTATTTTTGGCATCTGAAATAATTATTTGTTTATTTTCTTTTTGAATTTATTCCATATATGCATACTCTAACTTTTTTATTTTATTTCTCATCATCCATGAAACATTTTGAGTCCATTCTTTTTGCATTGTTTCACCAACATATTGAATTGCATTAAAACATTTTTCTCTCATTTTTAAAATCATTTCATATTACATTTTAGTTCTGTTATTTTGCATATTGAACCATAATTCTCATTTGACTTTGCATAATTGTTTGAGTGACCTATCTGGAGAATTTTAGCATGATCCTTTGACATGATGTTTGCCACTGGCTGGGGTGTGTTAAGTTTTAATTTGGTAATTTTAGAAGATGTTTTGCTAATTATGAGATTGCTCTTTGTTTGAGGTCTTCTTGTATGCACATCCTTGATCATGTCTGATTACTTGTTTGAGAAGGCACTTGTGCCATCATTTGGGTTTGCTTTTTTGACTTCATACTTCATGTTTAGGTCATCCACATTCTGTCTTGGTTAAGTTCCATTTGGTTTATAACCATCTCTCTTTGGTTTGTGATTTGTTTGAGTTTCATTTGTCTTATTGTCACTTATATCTGTTTGTACTAACCTTTTATGCAGGGGCTGAGGTAAGTTATTTGAGGGTGTGGATAGTTATCCATGTCCACCCTCACTCTTTATTTCTCTCATATTTTCTTTTCTTTAGGCTTAGGTTGTTGTCAGACCTCCCTTTAGGGCCATCTTTACATGATAACATTAGGGTAGATTTCCCCCTTAGTGTTTTTCTTTTCTTTTGAGTCTCTCTTCTCATCTCAAAAACATTTCTAAGATACTTAATAAGGTCAACTTGCCTTGCACACAACCCTTAAACATAGGAAATGAAGATTGAGGGGTCCCCCTTCTCTCTTCTAGAGTGTTGAGGATACGTCCCATTGGGGACGACCATGCGACGCATTCGTTCCCGTGTCATAGACTTTGGTTCAAGTTGAGTTATGAACTAACTCAAGTCACTTCTGTCCTAAAAAAAACAAACAAACTTCAAACCTTTTTGTCCTTCGGGATTGTCTAACTAAAGGCTATTTTCAAAAAGGGCACGTTACTTTCCGTCTGAGTCGCAAACAGGCATCGGCCCTAACTGCCGGACGCGAACTTAACGTCGCTCATAAAAAACACAAAAAGAACTTGGTCCGAACTACATTGACTCTACATTCCCCATTGCACAAAGGGGGTACATAGGCCTAGGATGTCGACGTCCTATCGAGTCTGTCTTTGTCTTCCCCTTCCCCGTTTTAGTGCAGCTCTAGATGTTAGGATAACTCACCATTAGATTAGACAACAAGCGTGGATCCCATCGAGTATGATGGACGTGTGGGGTGCTAGCACCTTCCCCTCGCGTAAGCGACTCCCGAACCCAGGCTATGGTTGCGATGACCATTCCTTTCCCTCTTCATCAAGTTTATGCAGTGTTCCCTTTCCCTCTCTTGGGATAAATTTACATGGCTGGCGACTCTGTGTTCCGCGCCACTTTTGCGTTTGTACCTGGATGAAAATCCAGGGAGCGACAGTTACCATGATTATTTATGACTTTGTTAAGTCTTGTCTTAGATGTTGTCACATCTACATTCATGTGTTGGTTGTTACCATGTTCATTTGACTTTGTTATATCTCATTTCATCTCATGTGATCCTTTGATTGACATCATGTTTGGATGTCATCTTTGTCGTGAATTATGTGTCTTTGTTTGATGTCATGTTTGAACATCAAGTTTGTCACTTATTATTTGCTTTGATTGATATCATGTTTTGATATCGTCTTTGTCACTTATTATTCACCTTGACTGATGTCAGGTTTGAACATCATCTTTATCACTCTTTATCCACTTTAGTTGATGTCATGTTTGAATGTCATCCTTTGTCATGTTTAAAGCTTTGATATCATGTTTGAATATCATCCTTGTTCATCCCACCCATATACTCATGTTTATTTTGACTTTGTCAAGTCATCCCCTAGTGATGTTAGCTTGTTAGCTCTCTTTTTTCTCTTTTTATTTGTGCCTAAATCCAAGGGAAAGGTTTCTGTTGTTGACTTTATGTCATAGGTAGTATAACATTCAACTACCCCTTTTGACTTTATTAAGTCATTAACCTTTCAACATAGTCTTAGGTTAGAGTTTGTAAACTCTTTGACTTTGTTAAGTCAAGTAAGTGTTATTGTTATAAACACTTACTTTCCCCTTTGGAACCTTGATCACTTTCAAGAGTTCTTCGCCCGTAGTTAGGTGAACTACGATTGCTCTGATTCCATCCTTGTTAGGATACGTAGGCATAAGAGTGCGAAGTCTTGGCGAGCACACTAGCAATAAACCTCCTTAGGTTCCCTATCTCAAAAAATAGAACATTTCCAAACATTAGCAATCAAATTACCATAACATAAATACTTTCAAGAGGTTCCTATAGGTTACTATAGATACTTAGGGTGCTAGTACATTCCCTTAGTATAACCGACCCCTGAACCTTTAGATTTCTTCGTATTGTTGTTACATTGCACAATTAGGGTTTTATTCGATCTTTCCATTTCCTTTGGATAAATTAAAGTTCTAGGGTGAACATTCAATGTTTTGTGATTCACGTTAATATAATAGCTTGATATCCGATTCTCACCGCGACAATCGTATATTACTCGTTAGTGTAATGGTTATGGTTTATCTTGTCGAACCTATTATCGAAGCATCGATTTCGACATCTATCCCCTGAGGAACAAATTATCAAATACAACCCATTTGTGCAACCTCAGAGAAGACTAATTCACCCCTCTTAGGTTGCAATCTCTGTTAGCTTGTGAATTCTGACACTGCACTAAACCTGGTTTTGAAGAGTCTAAGGAACAAATCCACAAGATTATGATCTCTCTCTCTTCAAAACTTGTCCAAAATCTAAAAAATGTTTGCAAAAATCTGCATTTTGACAAGTATCATGTTTGACACATCCATCAGATGTTAGGGATTTAATGTGTTTTTAAGTCTAGAAGTCAACTAAACTAATGATGCTTCGATAACAATTATAGGAGTCAACTGAAGATTCTCGACAGAGGCAATTGAAACAGTTCAAATGTTAAATACGCGTCAAAGCCATGTAGAGGTCACTAACCCATGTACTTGGGAATGTGTTGAGTGTTGAGTAAGTAATCGTTGTTGAAAATTATTTTTCACTTGTATATCAGTCGAATTTCTGAACTGTGATTAAGGTCCACAAATTTCATTAAGTTTTTTTATAGAATTCAATATCCCAATCGTTATAATTCAGAGATTTAGTGCGAAATGTATAATCACGCGTATCATTTTATGTTAATACAAACACTTTACTTTCAATTTGTTTCATTATCCTCTTTGTTTTAATTACACCTTTATTTATTTTCATTCTAAGTCTTCAAACTTTTCTGCACATTTTCATTATCTTCACGAAGTTCTTGAGTTTGCACGAACACAGACAAAACCACCCTTTTAAACAGACATACTTTTCTAAAAACATATACACACACACATCAGTCCTCAATATTTTTTGAGTTTAATCTCTTAAGTGAACCAAAATCATGATTGTTTACTAAAAATATCAATAAACAAATTTCCTCAGCCGGTGGGACCATTTTGTGCATTTTAATTCAAGTTTTTTTTGGCAGAAAACTATGTGTATTTAATTAGTTTTGTTCTTCATATAAATATTTGAGTGTGTATGCGTTTGAGAAGTGGTAAAGTTAAAATGGCAGCAAAAAAGTCAATGAATACTTCCCTTCCCCGGAATGACGCTCCAAATATGAAAGAACAACCAATTGAAATGATGGTTGGCGGTGTGGCAACTTCAACATATTTTGAAGTAAATGCTCATGATATAAGCCAAATATCAGTTTTGACGTTATTTCATGAATAGGAGGTTTCCCCACCACATTCAGTAAGTATTCTAATTAGTGCCAAGGAAACACAACCAATGATGGGAAACCTCAGGCCTTCTTTTCACCTAACTTTTACACTACCCCCTAATGGTAGGGAATACCCTTATGGCAAGCCAACTTTAATGACTGCAGGCCTACAAACCAATGCATCTAAATATGTTGATAATGCAATAAGTGTTGCATCCCTTCTCAACCCATACTTAACATCGGGATCTACAATAAGCAATCCTAGTCAAATGGCACAACCACACGGAGGGTTAGGATATATCCCTCAAGGTATGCCACCCTTGACCACTAGTTCCCTCTAGTATGTGATGCAACAAATAGATGGGAGTAACCATTATATGGTGAATATGCTTACATAAAAAATTGGCATTGTGTTTAACCCTTTGATCCAAAATACTGACCACAGTTACCACCAATATTTGGCGAACCAAATGGGTCAAATTGATGATTTCTTTGGCCCCTAAGTCACACAACGCCTTCTCAAACTCTTTGTTTCGACAACAGTGGGTATTGAAAAACTCCTTGGGTCCTTAAGCTTGGGTGGCAAGTTATTCTGAATTATGGTTCTACATTCCACACTCAAAGCCATAATCTCATGGTCCTCCAATTTCTGCTTATTATAGAGGATTTCTTTCAGAAATTTTTCATAAGATGGCATCTAAGATAGATCCTTTGTGAAAGGGATGTTGATGTGAATATTTTTCAGCAGCTCCAAAAACTTCTTAAATTGGGCCTCTACTTTTTCCTTTACTAGCCACTGCAAAAATGGGATAGCTGGTTTATAGGGAGGAGGAAACATAGGGTTTGTATTTCTCTTCCTCTTTAACAACCAACTTTGCGAGTGGTGTCAATTCAGTCTCTTTACCTTCCTCTCTTTCCTCACTAGTACCCTTCACTTACTTACCGCTTCTCTTTGTTATAAAGTTCATCTTCTTTTTAGGGTTAGGTTCAGGCTGACCCAAAAAAGTTATGGGATGCATAAATGATGATACTTGTTGCTGAGTAACTTAGGAGATATGAGTCTCAAGCATCTTTGTGTGAGCCACAGTGGACTCTACCTTAGTGGATAACTGCCTAAGAACCTCATTAGTATGGGTGTTTTGGTTCCTAAATTCTCCATTTTGGCAAGTTGGAATCGCTACAAAATTTTCCATCATTAGTTCTAGATTTGATTTCTTAAGGGCAGCCACTATGCCATTTTGGAAACCCGATGGTTCCATGGTAGGTTGGGGATTACTGATCTTGTAAGAAACGTTTGGGTGATCTCTCTTCCTTGGGTTGTAAGTGTTCGATTACAGATTACTGCAGTTTTTTATTAAGATAATTAACATTGTCTTAGATTGTTTCTCTGGTGAAATCATATGAAAAACATTAGCAGTAAGTCCCTTTAATTCGCAAATCTCATAGGAGAGAACAATAAAAGTAGTAGGGACAACATGGGTTGTAGGGAAAATGCTTAGATTTTCTACCTTTTTGTATAAAGCATCCACCTTAGAATGCATGTGGTCAAAGGGACTAACTTTGTAAAGTCCACATTTTTTAGGGGCTACTTTTGTAGTGATTTTATGTCCGCTTCTCCACGAGTGGTGGTTTTTCACCATATCCTCAATAAGATTATAAGCTACATCCTTAGAAATATTCACAACAGCTCCACCGGCATCTACATCAAGGGTTATTTTTATGGAATTAAAGATACCACTATAAAAGCTGTGGACACTGAGCAACTTGTCAAGCCTATGAAATGGGTACAACCTTAATAGGTCCTTAAAATGCTCCGAAGCGTCAAATAGATATTCCCCATCTTTCTCTAAAAGTTTGATATCTCACTTTTAAGTTGTGTAGTTTTACTCGGCATAAAATATTGCGTGAGAAACACAACTTTTAGATCACCCCAAGTAATGATAGTGTTTGCAAGAAGGGATGATAACCACGCACGGGATCTATCTCGTAAAGAGAATGGAAATAATATAAGTCGAATAGAGACAGAAATGACATTGTTAGCTTTTAGGGTGTCGTACATTTCGACAAAGATAGATAAATACAAATTTGGGTTTTCAAAGGGTAATCTTGAGAACTGCTTATGTAGAACCATGCCTGCTAGAGAGGGCTTAATCTCAATATTCCAACGGGTGGATGGACTAAACTGCAATGTGAATCCTCATCGGTGGGAATCGTGTATTCCTTAAGGGGATTATTATCTGCTTCTTCATCCATTTGTTGTTGATGTCATAAAATTTAGTGTCTCTGGTGTAAGAAATGCCTGATTTTCTTTATTGACTCAACAAGGTTTCCTGCACTACGAGATCTTCCTATAAACTCGCAGCGAGAAAAATTGTAAAGAGAGCAAAAAATAGTAAAATGTTTTAGTATATAAGGTGATAACCTAGAATTTTAAAATCAAATCAATTTGGTTAATAGTAACGGTGGCAAAAAAATTGTCATGTTGCAAGTATACGACAATGTAAAAGTAACATAAAAATTATCGAACCACATAGACCAAGTGAATGACTACCGAATTTTATCTTATCTTTGCATAACTAAAACGATCAAAAATTGGTTTGTGAATTATTTTAGGTTTTAAAATAAAATTATTAAAACATGAAGAGTTTAAGACTCTAATTCATGCCACTAATCCATTTGTATCCACAATTTTGTTATAAGAATAAAGCTATTTTCGTAGAAAAGTGGAAAAGGTAGACAACACCCACTTTTGTCAGCGCGTTATCTTACTCTAATAAAATACACTGACCACTTTCATCGGCGTAACACATTTGTTTAGAGTCGGTTTTCAAAGCAGCAATTTCTAAAAATACTATCTCTATCGAAATTTTGAGACACCTTCGTCACCTCATTCCTATAGTTCGATTTTCTAATTCCGATATCATGCTACACCCTTTCAACATATATGTAATATCTATCTTATTCCTAATTACACAGGGAAAATGAATATTTTTAAGATTAGAAATTCCTAAATGAATTTTCCTAAAGTTCCCATAACAGTTTACCCAGAAATCTACATAAGGGTTATTACTAGACAATCCTAATTTCCATAAACATCTAATCACTACTCAGTCATGGAAAAACAATAGCAAACAAAATATACATTGTATACATGATCAAAAGTAATAACAACGAGAAAAGTGATAAAAATTAAGAACCTGGAATAAGAGGAAATTATAATCGCTCCCTGGATTTTGCATTGAACAAATACTGATTTTTTTACATTTTTGTTGCATTTTCCCTTTCATTACTTCTACTTTATCCAGGGTGGTCCTTTTTGCATGAAAGATGGATAATACACAAAAAAACAAGCGTAAAAGTGAACAATAACATATATCAACTTCTTGAGAATCACACACAAACTATACTAAAAACATAGTCAAAATGCATTTAAAACTAACCCATGTCATGTTACAACAGTTAAGACCTCAAATGTTTGTGTGTGTGTGTAATAACATTGATTAAAACCCAAACAATTGAAGAAATAATGCCACACCAAAAGTGCGGTGGTACTTATGTTTTCCATTGGAATGCAAACACAATCCTTAGATGATTTTGTTAGATCTTGTGTTAGGGGTCTGATGCAAAACATGAACAAGAAAAATATGAAAATGGTACGATGAAAGTTGCACAAAATAAATTCCAAAGCTTGTGTTTACACTAAGCATTAGGTTCGAACCACCCCCACCAATTTAGACAAATTCGATGCAAATAGGTGAACCGACGAATCTCCTTCAGGATACTTTGAAAACCTTAACATGAATCGCATATTCACATTAAGTATATCGATAAACAACATTTTACGAAATAAAGTTCCATTATTTATTCTTGTGCACTATAAAAATAACAGAATGACTTAGATATAATTTTTGGCACTTGAAACAAGTAGCTTTTTTGTGTCTATTTTATGCCTAACAAGTATCTCTATTTATAAAAACACTTGTACTAATTAGGGAGGAGAAACAATGTTTCAATGGTTTAAACATGACCATTCGCGAATCATTATATAACAATAATAGTAAAAAATTTCATGAAAAATTATATTGAACTGCTGGTGGCAACTTATGACCACGCGCCCTATCTGTTAGGGGGGAGTTTACTACTAGGGAGCATTAATACATAGTGTAGGACTAGGCACCTTTATGAGAGACACACCACTTGTCCACCTAAAACCTTAAGGTGGTAGGTGCATGGGTTCTCTCACTTATAAATCCTCAAGTCACCACATTCCTGTCCAATGTGGGACTATTTCCCCACTTACTCACACTTGCTTATATTATTCCAATACTCCCCCTCAAGTGTGAGTCCACAATGCTCCCCCTTTTTTATATACTTGTACCGCCGTTGACACCTTTTTTCAAGGCACCTCTCAAGGGCATTTCGATACATCTCTTCCTGGGCGTCGATTTCAATGGAACACCACTTCCTGGGCATTTTGATACAAGTAAGCCGGTCTCTTTCTCGAACCAGGCTCTGATACCATGTTAGAGAAGTTTCACACTAGAGAACATTGATACATAGTGTAGGACTAGGCACCTTTGTGAGAGACACACCACTTGTCCACGTAAAACATTAAGGTAATAGATGAGTCGGTTCTCCCACTTATAAATGCTCAAGTCACCACATTCCCATTCAATGTGGAACTATTTCCCCCACTTGGTCACACATGCTTATATTATTCCAATACTATCAGAATAAGGTCTCTGATGGATATTTCTCCGACAATCCCCCACCATTTTCAAAATATATCTAAATCCATTATTAAGGAAATTTCATGGTTTCAGATAAAGGTATCTTACGATTTGAACCATTACTTAGTAAGTTAAGTTTTCACTCATCTGCAAATAGATTGGTAGACAAGCTTTGAACAAATTATTCATTAGAACAAGCGTGCATAACTCACACATGAAATCTCGGTACCATTGATAGAATTATTAATATGACACATTTAATAAGGCATTGTGTCTCATACCCTTTTCATAAGAATTTAAGAGTCATGCCCTTGAACTCTATGAAGCGGCACCACTTCATTCTCATATAGGTAGACTATATTAGGAATACACCCATAATTATGCATTCCAGCAAACATATGTTATATGTCTATTAAGAGGAAAATCTCATCCTACCACACTTATTCTTATGGTCCAAGTACTTTTACCCCTTGGGATGTATCTATCATTAAGTATTTCAATCACTCTAATAGTGTACTTTCACCATTGAACTCAAGACTTAATGTTAATCAATTGTGAGTTGAGTTTCCACTATTGATGATTAATTAGATATTGGCTTGTTCCGCATCCCTAATGATGTCTTCAATGTCTTCAATTATATCCAAAGACATCATATCTTTGTCAATTCTTTCGTCAGAGAATTGCAAGATTTTCCAAACTTTGAGAATTTTTGAATATTTAATTTTTCAACTAATCATATATATGATTACTTTATGTACTTTTGATAGTATTTACCATCTATCATCAAACCATGAGACTTTTGTCATATTAGTATAGTTGTCATAAAAAATATATATTTTATATTCTTGATAGTTTCGATAAACTATCATCATGACACTTTCGTCATTCATGTTATCATATACACAAATTTTATGTTATTCTTCATTTAGTAACCTTTTTTTATTTGAAGTTTTACTTTTGTTTAAATATATTAGAAATATATTTAATTTATTAAACATTTATAGCAATTAACAACCATGATCATACAAATTTATTCATAACCAACTTTTATTTCATAAAGTGAGTTCAAAAATGTAATTTATAAACTCCATATAAATACAACACCGTTGAAATTATTTCTATTCTTCAAAAAAAAAAATATTTTCTTGCATAACTAGCATATGTATAACAAATTTTATGTGATAAATTCATATTTCTTATTTAACAATATTCTATGGTATATCCAAACAAAATTCACAATACAAAGTAAACAATAAATTCATATTATCAATATTTTGCATAATTTTTCTCTATAAATATTTGTCGACTTACAATAACTTAAAATATGCCAAAATTACTTTTAATACCAGGATGGACAAAAATAATACTTTCATATTATGATACACATATAATATTAGATACATCATTTTAAATTTAATAAATTCTTGCACAGATTAAAAAACATTTCCTTGATATCATTGATATGCACTATTAATTTAAATTCATGATTTTTTTTATTATATCATTTCATGCATAAATAAGGCATTATTAATTGAAATAAATTACTTGCAGCAAAGAATAATATTTAACATTAATTTTACATTCAATCACACACCATGAATCAAATATATTTGTAATTATTCAAATTCACACACTTGATAATTTATAAATAATGCATATATAAATTTATTTCACATGATATACTTATCATAAATAATGTTACTTTCAACATATTTTACATAGATTTAAAACATCATATAAATGACATATTTATTTAATATAAGTATGTACCTTTCAGCATGGATATGAATAAATAAAGATGTATGTTTATCTCTCCATCAAAGTTCCAACCACAAATTAATCACAAAAAATCATAAATTGAAATTTCAAAACTTAAAAATTATATGAATTAATTGTGTACCTTTCACCATCTTTGAAAGTTGTTATCATCTTCTTTAAAGTTGCATACTTTAATATTAATTATAAATTAAGTATGGATCAAAATCCAAAATCGAAAATCAAACCTAAAGATTGTTAGATCTTGTGTTGGGGGTCTGATGCAAAACATGAACAAGAAGAATATGAAAACGGTACGATGAAAGTTTCACAAAATAAATTCCAAATCATGTGTTTACACTAAACTTTAGGTTCGATTCGCCCCCACAAATTTAGACAAATTGGATGCAAATGGTTGACCCGGCGAATCCCCTTCAGGAAACTTTGAAAACTTTAACATGAATCGCATATTCACATTAAGCATATCGATCAACGATATTTTACGGAATAAAGTTATATTATTTATTCTTGTGCACTAGAAAAATAAAAAAATGACTTATATATAATTTTTTACACTTGAAACAAGTAGTTTTTTTGTGTCTATTTTATGCCTAACAAGTATCTCTATTTATTGGAAAAACCTGTACCAATTGGTGAGGAGAAACAATGTTTCAATGGTTTAAACATGACCATTCGCGAAACATTATATATCAATAATAGTCAACCATTTCCTGAAAAGTTGTATTGATATGGTAGTGCCACCTTATGACCACGCCTCCTATAACAATAAGGTCTCTGGTTTGATTCTAGACAGTTGCAACTTTTGGCCATTTATTTTGTTAATTTAACCATTATTATTTATCAATTTAATATTTTGGAAATTTCTCCAACAATCCCCCACCATTTTCAAAATATATCTAAATCCATTATTCAAGAATTTTTATGGTTTTAGATAAATGTATCTTACAATTTAAACCATTACTTAGTATGTTAAGTTTTCACTCATCCCCGAATAGATTGGTAGACAAGCTTTGAACATGTTATTCATTAGAACAAGCGTGCATAACTTACACATGAAATCTCGGTACCATTGATCAAATTATTAATATGACACATTTAATAAGGCATTGTGTCTCATATCCTTTTCATAAAAATTTAAGAGTCAAACCCTTGAACTTTATGAAGCCGCATCACTTCATTCTCATAAAAGTAGACTATATCAGAAATACACCCATAATTATGCATTCCAGCAAACATATGTTATATGTCTATTAAGAGGAAAACCTCATCCTACCACAATTATTCTTATGGTCCAAGTACTTTTACCCCTTGGGATGTATCTATCATTAAGTATTTCAATCACTCTAATAGTGTACTTTCACCATTGAGCTCAAGACTTAATGTTAATCAAGTGTGAGTTGAGTTTCCACTTTTGATGATTAAATAGATATGGGCTTGTTCCACATCCCTATGATGTTTTCGCTGTCTTCAATTATATCCAAAGACATCATATCTTTGTCAATTATTTCGTCAAAGAATTGTAAGGTTTTCCAAACTTTAATAATTTTTGAATATTCAATTTTTCTAATAATCATGATGAGGAAATTGAGATTCTATATTTAGGATCTAAATATCTTTGTGAAAATCGACTACCCTATTCATAAAGTCTTAAAGAAACTAGATTTGGAAGGAAGGATGGTATTTTGGGTAGTGGAGCATAATACAAAATCCAGTACGTCCCAAGGGATAGCATAAAATCATAAGCTCTTGCCGACTTCGTGGCAGATTTTAGCTCGTCGATAAATGAGGAGACACCCCGAGAATGGGCTCTATATATTGATTGCGCCTCCAATGTGAAAAGAAGCAGTTTTGTGATAGTCTTAGAAGGCCTGGTGAAATACTCATTGAGCAAGTGTTGAAGTTTGAGTTCACCACCAGCAACAATCAGGTCCTAAATTTCTGGCATGATTCTATCCTTAGAGAGGGGAGCCTTCAGACTGAATGACAAAACCGACTCCCAATTCGTCTCTAACCATGTCTCTGGGAAGTAACAGGAAAAGGAACCTCAGCTGATAAATTATATGCAAAAGGTACAAAGCATATCCTCTCGTTTTACTTCATTTGAAATTGAACATGTTTCTCGCGCACAGAACTTCAGGGAAGACCTTTTGTCATAGGTTTCTACATCAAAGATAATAGGGTTTAACAAGACAATTATCGAGGACACCCTCGCCTCCCCCAACATCGAGTTAGATGAGGTATACTCCCTGGAAGTTGTCCATGAGTCTAGCTAGATGTTTCCCATACGGCGCTACCTATAAATGGACGAACTTCCACTGGATGGGGGATGCAAGGAAGATCTGAAAATAGGCTGCCAAGTACACCCTTGTCTCTGTAAAACTTTATATAATTGGGAGGGCTTTTCCCATTCTATGGTGCCTAGGTGAACATGAAACTACCTTGGACCTCACAAAAGTACACAAGGGACCCTACAATAGTAATATTGGCAGAAAAGCCCGCGCCACAAGTTATTGAGGGTGGGATATTATTGGCCTACTTTGATGAAGGATAACATCATCTTTGTTAAGAAGTGCACCCAGTTCCAGAGACATGTTGACCGTAACCATGCCCAAACTAAACTTCTTCAATCAATGACTTCACTTTGGTCGTTTTACTAGTGGGATATGGACATACTCGATCTATTCCCCTGGCTCCATGTCAACTAAAACTCTTGATAATGGGAGTGGACTATTTCATCATATGGATAGAGACTGAAGTTGTTGATAAAATCATAACTGATAGTGTTTTCCATTTCTATTGGAAAAATATTATGTGTAGGTATGGGCTCCTCGGAGTTATTGTCACCGAAAATGGAACCCAATTCACCAGTTCTACGGAGTGAAGACAAATTTTGTATTCGTGTTGCATCTGCAGGCCAATGGGCAGCCAAAATTAGCAAACAAAGTAATCCAGAAGGGACTCAAGAAGAAGCTTAATGATGCCAAATGTTTATGGGCAGAATTGCTGCATTAGATATTGTGTTCATACCAGACCACTCCACACTCCACCACCTAGAATGTAATACCCACACATAATACATATTTAGAAAACATATTATACGTAATATAATTGGTACTGAATACAAATAAGATCCTATAGGCAACATTATGTATATACATGTCCAAAAGAATAATATAAAACTATGGAACAATATATACAAAGATGCCTAAATCAAAACAACTAAGATCTAGATCATCATATAGATGATATCAATATATATATATATATATATATATATATATATATATATATATATATATATATATATGCATATATACAGCGAAAGAATTCCATCCAAAAGATCAAGCCACCAAGGGTCATCAAGCAAGCTTGCCCTTACCTTTCACCTGCAAAGAATTACTTGAAAAACAACAACAATAGTAGAGTGAGATGATAATCTTAGTGGGTTTCCTATCTTATCGGTCCAATTGCCTCTATAGTGTTTCAAATAAATTACTCAACTTAAGCTTCTCGACAGCAAAACATACGTAAAGCTACCCAGTAGAGAAAGACTTAAGTATCTAAGGGATTTTTCCATTTTATGGAAACATGTAAACTTTAGTTCATTCAACTCAAATCAATCACTAATCGAAAACTGTAACAAGGCATCTTTCCCCTATCAACCTTACATTTAGTATTATCGACACAGGTCGGGAATCCATGTATCATGATATGAATTTATTGTGGATTTAAGATTCTCCATGGAACTCGAAACCACTTCAAGAATCGTCGCTCCATATGGGACTCAAACCCATTTCGAGCCTTTTCCTCGTATGGGACTCTAATCTAATTTGAAATCCACATCTTATATGGGACTCTAACCTATTTGGTTGAACTATGGGGCTCTAACCATTTTGATGTGAAGCAATGCTGTGTGTATCCCAATTCTTACTTTTCATAAGCATCACAATTTGGAACGGGCACAATAATAGGGTTGTATCCGAATACATGACTAGTTTAATAATCGCAATGTGATTGTAATCATTTATAACTAGGATATCACATTCACCAAACCTCATATCAATATAACATGTTCCATACAAAGCCTATTGGTTCTTAATTATAACAACTACTCGCCCACAGTACACACCAAGGTACCTTCGTGAACAAGCATCGCCACCTAAGTCATTTTCATAACCTACATTATCTTTCTCATTCATGCACCTACTTGCAAATACTAGGTTTAACCTCACTCATCATCAAAATTTTAATCATTTAATACATACACACAAACAAGCAAGTTAAAAAATAGTTCATAACACAAGAATAAGAGTTTATAATTTCTCTGCACACATTAAAAAATCATATATGCATGACTTTACTTCATAAAATAAAAGAGTATTGGCTTATCTTTCCAATGCTTTGAGTTTCGTATCAATCAGAATCACGACTCCCGTTTTATGGTAGAAACAAGAACCAAATTATTTTTAGAAAAACAGGGCATTCTCACCTGGAGAGACTCAGCGAGCACCCCAATGAGCTTTCTCTTGGAGAGCCTTAAGCGGGCTCCCAGCAAGACCAAACATAATATCTCCCTTCACAATAAATCCACTACCTCGCTTGGCGATCCTCTAGCGAGAACTTTCGCCCAGGACATAGCCCTCTCACTTGGCGAGGATAGAAGAACTTCACATCCCAACAACATGAACTCTCGCATGGTAAGATATCCCTTCGCTTGGCAAGGATGACAGGTCATAACCAATGAAGAAATGCAATAGGAAGGGAAAGGAAACAACCACAACAACATATAACACCATGTTATACCAAAACAACATCATCCGACATGGATTATCATAAACAAGCATACAAGCAACAAGTAGAACATGTATCAAACCAATTTAACAAAATACATAAACCCTAATTTTACCATCTCATGCAATTTCTCCCACCCAAAGGCTAAATCACCTATAACTCACCTTTATAACATGGTCGATGATGAAAAAAGTTGGTTTGACTTGGTCAAAGCTTCTTCTTCTCTTTTATTTCTTATTTTTACTAACTTTTTCTTTTATTTCTTTCTTACTAACATATGGAAAATGAGTGGTTGGTAAGAAAAGGAAAAGGAAGAAAATATCTTAAAGGATATTTTTATCTTCTAGAGAGTAATTAACTAAATATTAATGTCACCAAAATGTTCCTCCTTTTACAAATTAATAAAAGTCTACCATACTAAGTAAGAAATAAGCTTACTTGAATTCACTAATTACTCTATTTATCCCAAATGACAAGTAATAGAACACATAGGAACTCATTTTGTCTCAACTAACAACAAATAGAGCACATAGAAGCTCAATTTGTCTCAACTGACAACAATTAGGGCATTTTAGAAAATATGGGATATTTAATTTCCCCCCCTTAAATAAAATTCATTCTTAAATTTAAATATTACCCGGAAGAGAAAAGGATAAACTTCTTGCATATGGAACTCTAGCTCCCAAGTAGCTTCGCCCGGATGTGATTCATCCCACTGAACCTTAATAAGTGAATATCCTTGTTTCTCAATATTTTATTCTCACGACCTACAATATAACTGGGTTGAGGCTCAAAATAAAGGTCGGCTCCCACTTCAACAATAACTGGAAGACCAGGTTGAAGAGAATCGGGAATGAACTTTCGAAGATGGGATACATGAAAAATATCATGCACCCCGAATAGAGAGGGTGGTAAACCAAAATTGTATGCTACTTCATCGATCCTTCCAATGATCTAATATGGCCTTATTTTTTTTTTTTGAAAATCTTGGTATCCGGCTTTGCGACCGACTAATCCAAGAGGGACCAATACCCACCGTCCACTAGCGGGGGAAGAAGCTAATATGGCCTTATTTATCTTGCACTTAAATTTCGTGACTTAAAAGGTCCTTTCAATCTCAATATCATAGTAGATTTTAAGAATACAAGGTCACCTTCTTCGAATTCCAACGATCTTTGTCTATTGATTGCATAACTCTTCTGACGGTCTTGAGCCTTCTTTATTTTCTCTTGCATCATCTTTATCTTTTCTGTGGTCCCTTGAATAATTTTCGTTCCTAAGATTCCCTCTTCACCAACTTTCGTCCAACAAAGAGATGTCTTGAATCTCCTTCCATACAAGACCTCATATGGAGCCATCCCAACGCTCACATGGTAACTGTTATTATATGAAAATTTAATCAATGGTAATAGATCCTTCCAATTTCCTCCACTTTCAAGGACACATCTCTCAACATGTCTTTCAAAGTCTGAATAGTCCTCTCGGTTTGTTCATCCTTCTGAGGATGGTTGGAAGTACTCAATCATAACTTGGATCCCATAGAATTTTGAAATTCTTCCAAAAATCTCAAAGTAAACTTTGGATCTTTATTTGACACAATACTAGTGGGAACACCATGCAATCTCACAATCTCTTCAATGAACAACCGCACAAGATGAATAGTCTTGTAAGTAGTCTTCACAGCTAGAAAATGGGTTGATGTAGTCAATCGATCCACAATTACCCATATTGAGTCATGACCACCCTGAGTATGTGGTAACCCGACTACAAAGTCCACATAAATATTATCCCATTTCCACACCGGAACTTCCAATGGTCACAACAATCCACCTGGCTTTTGATGTTCAATCTTTACTTATTGGCACCCCACACATTTGGATACATACTCGGCAATATTCATCTTCATACCAGGCCACCAATAATTATTTTTTAGGTCTTTGTAAATCTTTGATGAACCCAGATGAATGGTAAACGCAATTTTGTGTGCCTCCTCCAAAACTGTCCTTAACTCTACATCATTAACTCCTCCTTGTGTATCTCTTTCCAACTTAACACATCATAAACTTTATTCACCTTACCTGGATGATACTTGAATTTAAAATCAAAGTACTTCAAGTATTCCATCTATCTTCTATGTCGTATGTTCAACTCCTTCTGATCAAATAGATATTCAAGCTCTTATGGTAGCTAAATAGTGTGTCACACCTTCAAAGTGTACACCGTACAAATAGTGATGTCGCACCTTCAAAGTAAACACGACAATAACTATCCCGAGATCATGTGTCGGATATTTTTCCTCATGAGTTTTCAACTATCGAGAAACATAAACCACAACTTGACCATTTTTCATCAAGACTCCACCTATTACTTTCTTAGAGGCATTACAAAACACATCATAAGATTTACAAGGATCTAGAATAATCATAACAGGCGTGGTAGTCAACTGATCAACTGTCACAATTGGGTACAAAACGATGTAATAAAATGTAGTATATGGAAGCGATACTCGAATCGTATCGCAAGGACTCTTTGTTAAATTTAATCAAACGAAAGAAACGAAAAGGGTATTTTTAGGGTTTTAGACAATTTAAAATAAAGAAAACGAGTACAATTTTGATTAACAAACTAATCTACTGGTTCGGTAATTTCAGACTTATCATCAGTTATTATATTACCAATTCCCTAATAGGATTCAATTCCTATTTGATTATAATATCGATTAACAGGTGTGATCAACACTATGTGAATTATATTCCTATTTTTTTCATTAAGCATCACATCTGAAGATCGGGCGAAGTTAATGAATAAGCTAAGTTAACACGTGAAGTTAAGAAAGATGCATTCATCAAATTTAATCAACACTATTATATCCAGCTCCAATTAAGCAAACAAGAATACACAAAATAGGATTGAAAGGAATTGAATAAAAACTGATAACATAATAACCTCAAAGTCTTGATGAAATTCTGAAAAAGTAGATTAACCTTGGAGTTTCGCTGGCCATGTAATCCTAATGCTCCCTCTAATTCCTAAAACTTTTGTAACTTTACCTATTACTGAGTTTAGATTAAATAATAAAGAAAATTGGCCTCTAAGAGCACCGGTCCGAAATACATAACCTGATCAAAAACTAACTAATTTAATTTTCTTAAGTCTGGAACTAAAACGAATTATTCGATCCTTCTGCACTTTGAATCAACTTTTTACTTCAACACGAAACTTGTAGTTTATCCTCTCAGCATTCCAACACATATTAAAACGCATCAATCCGATTCTCAGAGATCAAGTTATGACATGCAGAGTGAGAAGAAATCAAATTACTGCATATTCCAAAAATAAGCAACAAAAATAAAATCAAAGCAAATTTAAACTTAACTTCAAAAACATATTAAAAGCAATGAAAATAATGCAAGAAGTTATGAAATTATCATAGCACAAATTAAAATATGGTATATTAAAATACACTGATCAAAATCCCTTATACTTGAACTTTTGCACTCTAAGCAAAAATCTAACTTCAAAATTCAAAAGAAACAAAAAAATGAGAAACAAGAACAAAAACATAACATGAAATTTCAAAGATTTTTAGGATCACATAAGGGTAAACAAAATTCTCATTCTAAGCTTCAAAAAATATGACGGTAGTGTGTAACTTCTTATGACAATCAAAGAAAATTAGAAGACAGTTTACCAAAGAATACATCAGAAGTAGTAAGAACCTTACTGGATAAAATTCTCTTAACTCTTAAGTGTTTAGGTTAACAGTTTACACTCAAAGCACATTGTTATACTGTCATACCCCAAATTTTGATCACCAAGATTTCCTATCATTGTGCAAATCATCATCACAATATGGACGTACTTTCACGCCTCATCAATCTCCTCAAGGATTGTTGAGCATTCACTACAATCAAGAATTAGGGTTTTGAGCCCTCTCAGAGCACTTAGACAAAGGATCAATCAAGAAATGACATGATCTTCAACTTTTCTAACCTCTCAAACACCTATAAAGGATCAAGAGGACTCCCACATCAAGAATCAAGCACAAAGTTGCAACATTCCAAGTGGATCAAGCCTCAAGATCGCCAGTGTCAACTGGCGATCTTGAGGCTTAATCCACTTGGAAGGTTGTAACCTTGTGCTTAAACCTTGAAGTGGGAGTCCTCTTGATCCTTTGTGAATGTTTGAGAGGTTAGACAAGTTGAAGATCATGCCATTCCTTGATTGATCCTTTATCTAAGAGCTCTGAGAGGGCTTGAAACCCTAGTTCTGATTGTAGTGAATGCTCACCCATCTTTGGGGAGATTGATGAAGTATGATGGTTCATCCATATTGTGATGATGATTTGCACAATGATGGGAAATCTTAGTGGTCAAAATTTGGGGTATGACAGATGCCCCTATTTAATCTTCTTGGACCCGAAGGTGTGAATGACGAAGGTATTCGGGCATTCGGGGTTCAAGAGGATTAAATATCGGAATACCCAAAATTTTGATGGTGGTTATGAATGGAGGCTTTCCAGTCCATCTTCTTTTGCTAAGCAATGATTCTTAGAAAAGGTAAACTTCCCCTCGATCCTGGTCTTCAGCTAAGGAACTGGTCTCAGTTTCTGATATAAACTTCCCCTCGATCCTGGTTTCCTACCAAGGAACCGGTCTTAGTTTCTGATATAAACTTCCCCTCGATCCTAGTTTCCTACCATGGAACTGGTCTCAGTTTCTGTTGTAAACTTCCCCTTGATCCTGGTTTCCTACCAAGGAACTGGTTTCAGTTTCTGTTCTAAACTTCCCCTCGATCCTGGTTTTCTACCACGGAACTGGTCTCAGTTTCTGTTATAAACTTCCCCTCGATCCTGGTTTCCTACCAAGGAACTGGTCTCAGTTTCTTTTGTCAATAAACTTTCTTGACAAGGGACGCTATGTGTAGCGATTTTCCTCAAACTTCTCGCCGAATTTTCCTGGGGAGATGCCATTTGATAGAAAACTTTTGATGTCAGACTTGCTAGGGAACCTAGTCGTCTGGGTTGTAGAGGTGTACAAACTTCTCTGTTGGAGACGCCATTTGTCGACTCTATCGGGGAAAACGAGTCTCTTGAGAGACTGTTTCCACTTAGGGGTATTATATCATACTTTTCTCGGGAGTCTTCTTGGAGAAATGCCATATGATGTGATCCAATTTTGCGGTGCTGATAACCTTTTCTTCAGTGGACGTTTCGGAGAAAAACTGCTATATTGCCGAATCTCTGATTAAGAGGCTTTCTCTGGTTTTTCAGAGGTTCAAGTTATCAAAGTGGTCAAGGGCCAATTCTAATCCAGAAATAAACTGAAGGAGAGGGAGAGAGATTGTTCAGGCGCAACATTTCTTGACGAGGAAAGAACTGACAACTCGATTGAGAAGACTTTTATCATTAGGGGATAAGACCGACTAGAGAGATAGTGATGCAATATGATAATGAATGTAAATCAACAATGCATGATGTATGTATGTTTATGCTGACAAAACTGACGCGACATACAGATTAGTAGATGAACACGACTGGATACTCGGCCACAGTGGGGGATGTAAAGTATCACTGTTTCACGATAGCAATTCTGCCTTGCTTAGGAGAAATAGTCCCTGCGGGGAACAACCGCTGGTCGAGCTTAGGAGGTAAGAACTCTGCCGGGGGTGTCAGATGAAACATGGTCTCTGATACAATTGATCCTTCGTTCAGGTATACTGGTTTAGAAGGATTACTTTGATTCTGCACTTTGAAGCTCAACCATCTTTGGAGAAGCGAACGGCGTCCTTTCGATGTTCAACAGTCAAAAGAAATTGCCATCTTTATTTTAAAAGCAAAAAAATGTTATCAAGTAAATTCATTTTTGTTTTATTTTGAGAATCGTTAATCATGTTAAGAACGTCGTTCTGTAAAGCTAAAACAAATAAGAATTGCAAACAAAAGCATAAGGGCTCAAATTTTATTGATAGGATGGAAATCAGCCAAACGCGCGATTCCATAGAGTATTTACAAAGTTAGAAAAAATGGTAATTTAAGGGAAAAGGGCTACATTGAAACATAACGACCGCTATCCTTCTACCAACTTGGAATTCTGGGCATCCTGAGCTTCCGTCGAAGATGACCTTGACTGGAGTTTTCTAATGAACGGCATGACTGCTATTGAGGATTTGCCCCTGTTGGACGTAGTTACTTGCCATTATCCCTAACTTTTGCCTGGATTGTACTTTGAGATTTCCAATCCATCGGGATGATTTTTGATCATGTCTCTAATTTTTGCCTGGACCTCCCTTTCGGGTTTTCAATCCACCGAGACGTTTTTTTTAGGCGAAGTATTTCTTGACTACATCAACATTCGTGGGGTAGGCAAATTCTTCTTCATCCATGGTTGCAAGTCTCAAGGCGCCACCTGAGAAAGCTTTCTTGACCACATAGGGGCCGTCATAATTCGGAGTCCATTTGCCCCGAGAGTCAGTGAGAAAAGATTGTATCTTTTTCAGCACAAGGTCTCCTTTCCTGAAGACGCGAGGTCGGACCTTTTTGTCAAACGTCTTTTTCATTCTTTGCTGATACAACTGACCGTGGCATAGTGTCGTTATTCTCTTTTCTTCGATCAGATTCAGTTCATCGTGTCGACTTTGACACCATTCCTCTTCTGTAAGATTAGCTTCCATCAATACACGGATCGATGGGATCTCTACTTCTATGGGGAGCACTGCCTCCATGCCATATGCTAGAGAGAAAGGGGTTACCCCTGTTGAAGTGCGGACATATGTTTGATAACCGTGAAGAGCAAAGGGTAACATTTCATGCCAGTCTTTATAGGTTACAACCATCTTCTGAACAACCTTTTTGATGTTCTTGTTAGTCGTTTCTACCGCGCCGTTCATCTTGGGTCGGTAGGGAGATGAGTTATGGTGTTCAATCTTGAATTTAGCGCACAACTCTTTCATCATCTTATTGTTCAAGTTAGATCCATTATCCGTAATGATCTGGCTTGGAACACCATAACAACAGATGAGATTGTTATTGATAAAGCGGACCACCACTTGACGGGTTACATTGGCGTATGACGTTGCTTCGACCCACTTGGTGAAGTAGTCAATGGCTACCAGGATGAACCGATGTCCGTTTGAAGCCTTGAGTTCAATCATGCCAATCATTTCGATTCCCCATATGGAAAAAGGCCACGGGGAAGAGAGAACTTTGAGATGTGTAGGCGGTACATGGATTTTGTCAGAGTATATCTGACACTTGTGACACCTCCTCGTACTTGTAGCAGTCGGATTCCATGGTCAACCAGTAGTACCCTGCTCTCAGAATTTTTCTCGCCATCGTGTGTCCATTGGCATGAGTGCCAAAGGAGCCTTCATGAATTTCTTTCATCAGTATGTCTGTTTCTGGTTTGTCTACACATAGAAGCAAGACCATGTCAAAATTTCTCTTATAGAGTATGTCACCGCTCAGGAAGAAACTGCCGGCCAGCCTTCTGAGGGTCTTTCTGTCTTTCCTTAGTTCCCCAGGTGGGTACTCTTGTTTCTGAAGGAAGCATTTGATATCGTGATACCAAGGTTTGTCGTCTATGACTGCTTCAATTGTGAATATGTAAGCGGGCCTTTCAAGGCGCATTATGTCGATCTTAGGTAGGACGTTCCATTGACCTACACTAATCATGGAAGAGAGAGTGGCTAATGCATCAGCCATGTGATTCTCGTCATGCGGGATATGATGAAACTCGATTCTGTTGAAGAAGGGTAGCAACCTTCTTGCATAATCTTTGTAAGGAATCAGTCCTGATTGGTAAGTGTTCAAATCTACTTTGATCTGATTGATAACCAGGGCTGAGTCACTATATACATCCAAGTTTTTAATCCTTAAGTCGATCGCTTCCTCGAGACCCATTATACAAGCTTCGTATTCGGCCTCGTTGTTTGTACACTTGAATGTAAGTCTAGCGGTGAAAGGAATGTGGGTACCCTGAGGTGTTATAATGATTGCCCCAATTCCGTTTCCGTAATGATTGACAGCTCCATCAAAGATTAGTCCCCATTGGGAACCTGATTCTATCCCTTCACTGGGTAGTTGTGTCGCTCCCAGGATTTTCATCCTAGTACAAACGCGAAAGTGGCACCGAAACAGAGTCGCCAGCAATGTGTATTTATCCCAAGAGAGGGAAAGGAAACACTGCGTAAACCTGAGGGAAAGGAAAGAGCATGGTCTTGCGACCAAGAGAACTGTGTTCGGGAGTCGGTTACGCGCAGGGAAGGTATTAGCACCCCCACGCGTCCATCGTACCCGATGGGATCCAGACTTGCTTGTCTCGATCAAAGGGTGTAAGGTAAGGATACTCGAAAAAGAACTGCTAGAGAACTGGAAAAGGAAAGGAAAGAGAAAGAGAAACAAATGTAGGGAAAATAAAAGAAGTGCTCGAATGGGCCCTACCCCACTGCCTACGTATCTCATCGGGAACATGAGAATCAGAGCGACGTAGTTCCCCTCAACGAGGGTCGCTTTGTTTGTGTTTTTTAGTGGAAAAGTCAGAGTGCGCGTCCCAGCAGTTAGGTGTTGCAGCTCGCTGTAGGGAGACTTAGGCGTTACCTGTTTGCAGTAGAACGGACTTGACGAGTCCTTAAGGAATGAGTGAAGAGATGAGAAGAGAATTATTTGTTTGTTTTTGTCTTTTAGAAAAGAAATGTTTTGTTTATTTGGTGTTTTGTAACATATATTGTATTTAAGTCCCTCATGTAAGATCGAATGCCTCGCACATCGACCCAAGACGGGACGTATGCTAAACATTCTAAGAAAGTGAGAGAAGATCCCTCACTATCTTATTCTTACATGAAAGGCTCAAATACAATATTTGTCAGGCCTTTATTAAGTGTTTTTTATTATTGTTTTAAGATGAGAAAAAGAGAGACTCAAAAGGAGGAATAAAGGTAAAAACTAAAGAGGGAGACTAAGACTCAATCTTAATGTTATCATGCATGGTGATCCTATCGTTAATGAGGTTCAAGGAACCTAATCCTAAAAGAAAGGAAGAAGAAGAAAGAAAGAAAACAACTTACTTCCAAGATGGAAGTTAAGTTGTTTCTAAGAGGGAAGAAAGAAGATTATGAAAGCAAAGCATCATTAAATGCTTAAACAACACAAATTGAATGATTAAAAGAAGAAGGAAGAAATTAAAATGTGGATGCATATCCACACTCAAGTGACTTACCATTAGCCCCTGAAATGGTTAGTGCAATTATTTACAAGTGAAGAAATAAGTTAAGATGAACAAGTAAGGCTTAAACAAAGTCAAGAACCAAAGTAAAAGGATCTTAAAGGTTAAGGAAAGCATAAGGTCAGAATGCACATCATAATAATGTTCTAACACTATGAGATCAAACACAAATTAAATGCACACAAACAATGCCTTAAACCACAAAGAAATGCAGTTATGAAAGAAATAGATGAAGGATGAGTGGATATGCAAAGTGATCATGCATTAATGCTTCATGAAAGGCTAAAGTCAGAACCAATGTCATTTAAAAATGGTTTTACAAAGCTTATGAATCATCACACAACTCAAGAATCAAAGAGTGCAAGTGGAAGAGATAGGATGAAGTAGAAGTGAGCATAAGAGAAACATATTTCAATATATGCACAAATTGACATATTATAGATACATAACATGTAAAAATGATTAATGCATACATATGGGCAGTGGCATAACATTGATGAGATGCTAATGGAATGAAAGAACTATCATACAAAATGCACTTATTGAATATGCAAATCATAAGAAGAGAGCAAGAGAAGATAACATGTCAAGCTTTCAAGTTATAACACATAAACTCACACCACATGCCAACACAAGTCAAGATGATCTATAATGAAACAAAGATGACCAAAAACATCATGCAAATTACCTATGATTGATGCACAAACAAACATCAAATGGTGGCATAAATGCCTCATCAAAACATACAAGAGTGAGATAGAACAATGAGCACAAAAAGTAACTTCACATGCAAGGCATCAACAATTATCAAAACACAAGATAAAAATGTGAAAATGATCCATAACCCCCCTTAGTCAGAAGAGAATCACATCTCAAAAGTATCGTGCAAAACTCAACAAGAAACATGCTCAACAAAGTTCATAAATCCACCTTGAAACATTTCAAGAGAAAGCTCAAATAAGAACATCAAAACACATGATAAAATGATTTTAAAATTCAAATGAAAATTGATTTAGATGCTTCAATGTGTTATTTAACAAATCCAAAAAGAATGGATTAAAAATATAATGGGAAATGGAAGAAACAAAATGTACAAATTTGAGTGTCAATGATGAACATCAATTAAAAAGGAATTAAAAGAAAATTATGCAATAATATGCAAAAATCCACAAAGTCAGAATTAAAAATAAAATAAAATTATTTAAATTTGTTAAGAACACACATGAATTAATTTGTGAATTTTAGGGTTTATTTGCTATTTTTAAAAATAGAAAACCAAACAGATATGGAAAAGAAATTAAAAATAATAAAAGAATGAAGAGGGGGTGTAGAGAACGTAATTCTCCAGTTAAAAGGTATATTGGGCTCAAATAAGGGTGTGCAAATAGAAATTAGAAACCCAATCCACTTACATGTAATGGTGTGTGCTAGTGTGCATGTTCAGTCAACGTGAGCAATCAATCATGGCCTTTGGATTAAATCATGATGAAAGGTAGTACCATCCAACGTATATCAAAGCATGCCCACCATAATTAATACGCACACACACACATGCCATTATCTGAAACAAAAAGGAGAGAACACGTGCTAGACCACCCTTTCATTAATGCGTTGGCAAAATAGCAGACGTTGGATTAAAGTCAAGATGAGATCATCAAGTAAGCATGCATATCAAACGAATCAGAACTAAAGTCCATCATATGCAACGTGTACACACACACCCAATCAATCTGAAGTAAAAAATAATACACATGCAAGTCACGTGGATTTTAATGCGCTGGCAAGTTATGGACCATACGATGCAAAGGATCAACGGCCACGATTAAAACTAACACAAGCCCTAATATAAAAATTCATCGGCCGGAGAAGGACCTCCGGTCGTCTTCTCCGGCGAAACTCCGCCACCTGCAAACTTTCATACTTCCAGAAATGCACAAAAATGGTACCAATCGAAAGCCAAAATCATGCACATTATGAATCCAAGCATAGAAGTATCAAACAATGCGCACACAGCTAGAACAGCATCCAAACATTTTGCCCTAAATTTCTGAAACTAAGCATCTAGCATGCCTATCATCTAGCCGGATACTTTAGTGCTCCTAATGAGCTAAAATCAACATAAAAATAACAAAATAAACAAAAATACGTGAGAAATGTTTGAGTGTTTTGGAACCTGAAACTTGCAGTTCCTTGAGATTCTTGAGAAAACCAGAGAAGCACTTGGTCTGGAGCTTGATTTGGCCAAATAAAGGCTTTTGTTCTTGAAATCGTGAAGAAAACCAAACTGAAGATTCAACTGAATTAAAGTGGAACTTGATTAATTGAACTTATCCACTCTTGTTCTTGATAAAAAATGGAACAATGATGATGATGGAGATGAAATGTAGAAGGAGGTTGATGAATTCGTGTGGAGAAAAAGAGAGTTCAGAGAGAAAAACTTGAGAGTGATTTGAGAGAAAGAGTGAGAATGAAGTGTTGTTGTTCAATTTGTGAGAGAGTTTTTGATTTATATGTTGAGTTAGTTGGTTTAACTATGGTCAAATGAGTTGGACAGGTGTGGTTAAGTGAGTGCACCCTAACTAACTGAGTCAAGTTAGTTAGGGGCGAGTGAATGAGGTTGTGATGTAGTGAGGTTGAGGTTTATGAAGTTTATGGTGAGGTTGATGAAGGTGAATGGTGGTGATGTGTGATCAGTGGTGCAGAAGAAACTTGTTGAGCAAGTTTTAATTCATTTCCTCTTTGGTGCATGATAGCATGGTGAGTGTATGATGTAAGGAAGTGTGTTTGACTAAAAGAAGTAATGTGGAGAGTGATGCTTGAAGCATTGTCGTGCAAGCTGGTGTGGATTAACAATAATAACAATGTTATTCCTATGATTTTGTAGCAGCAACATACTTAATGCACCAATGGATATTTGGTGATGAATTTCTTTGTGTTCATGGCATGGAATTGCATGGTTTTGGAGTCAATGGAAAGGGGTAACATAGTAGAACAAGATTGGTATGAAAATCATGTTGAATAGATGTTGGTAAGATGATGTAAAATGGCTTCGAACATCAAGATTTGAAACTGGTTGCAGGGTGAGGCAAGGTTGTGGCATAGCATGGTAACATGGTGCATGGAATTCAGCATAATCACACCAACTTGGAACCCTTATAACTCCATCATAACTTGCTCAAATGAAAATTTGTCCAACATCAAAGTTGAAGAAGACATTAAGATGAACAACTTTAATGTTCAACATTTTTCGATTTGGAGCTTCCATCATTGATAAAAGTAGTTGGACATTTGGCACACCAAGTGTTTGACAAAATTATGGCCGGTGGGCCTAAGCTTGCCTTACCATGACTTGGTTTTTGCCTTGATTTTACCAAATTTTGATTGATCATAACTCCCTCAATTTTAATCCAATGGAAGAGTTCTTTATATGGATTTGAAGCTTAGAACATAAACTTTAATTGGCTCAACTTGGGCCTGAAGTTTGGAGCTTTTATCATGAAGAAAGAGAGCCTCAAAGTAGGGTGCAAAATGGTCCAAACTTGCCATTTTTGGAAACCCTAAAGTTTCTATTTTTGAAAGTTTTGTAACTTCTTGATTTTTCGTGATTCCTTCATCATTTCTTGATCAAATCTTGTCCAATGGACACATATAACTTGAATTTCATGATTTTGACCTCAAAAAGTCAGGAGTTGACTTTTTTCACTGCATAGTTGACTTTTTCCCCAATTTCTTAATTATCAAGCAACTGATCAATTGAACCTCTTCTGAAATGAATCAATGGCCAATCTTCCATCCTTAGACACTTAATATCATGTAGAAAATATTGAGATCAAGTTTGAATCAAAATTTCATCAGGAGACCACTTGAATCCAAAACCCTAATTTTGACTGTTTTTGTGATAGGAGGTGATGCATTGCCCAATCTTCTTGATGGTTTCCCATCTTCCAATGACTTGTGGGATCAAATGGGGATGATATGTGATGTAAGACACCTTTGAGGCTTATGAGAGACCCTTGTCTCTTATTATCTTGCTTTGGATGATCCACCTCATTGAGAAATAACTGATCACATGCCCTTATGCAAGATGCAATGCTAAATTGTTTAATGTTTTATTTTTCTATGCTTGAATGAAATGCAATGAAATGAAAGCTCATGCTAAATGATATGAAGAAATGAGAGGGAAAATTTTGGGGTATTACAGCTGCCCCTATTCAATCATTGTAGACCTGAATGGATGATAGCGATTTTTGTCAGACTTTCAGGGTGTGGAGGGATTGAATACCAAAAATAACCAGAAAATTTGCACTCTGTTGAGAAGAAGAAAAAGGATATAAACCCAGCCAAATAAAATCTACTTGAATAAAACTCTGATGGGAAGAATAGCACTGGAGAGATGTCTTTTTGAGCAATATCTTTTGTACAACGCTAGACGACTACTGGCCTGCCATACTACAGGTGGACTTTAACAACGTCTTTTAGAACAACGCCAGATGACTACTGGCCTGCCACACTGCGGGTGGACTTTAACAAAATCTTTTAGCACAACGCCAGACGACTACTGGCTTGCCACACTAGGGTGGACTTTCGCAATGTATTTCGTACAACGCCAGACGACTATTGGCCTGCCACACTACGGGTGGACTTTTGCAATGTCTTTTAGCACAACGCCAGACGATTACTGGCTGGCCACACTACGGGTGGACTTTCGCCAATCTACGGTTGGACTTTAAACTATCTTTTTGAATGGTGTCAGACGACTACTGACTTGCCACACTGCGGGTGGACTTGCGCCAATCTACAGTTGGACTTGCAACTGATTTGCCACCCTTGGATGGACTTTTGCCAATCTACGGTTGGACTTACTGATTTGCCACCCTTGGATGGACTTTTGCCAATCTACGGTTGGACTTAGCTGCTGTCTTTTTGAATGGAGTTAGACGACTACTGACTTGCCACACTGCGGGTGGACTTTTGCCAATCTACAGTTGGACTTTGTCTTCTTGCCACCCTTGGATGAACTTTTGCCATTCTACGGTTGGACTTTGTCTTCTTGCCAGCCTTGGATGGACTTTTACCAATCTACGATTGGACTTTGAGATATAAGGGAGTGATGACTCTGCCAGGAATTACTTCAACTGACTGGGAACGAATTCTGGTCATAGTAACTCCGCTGAGGATGATAATTTTCTGACTTGGCTAGGGAAAGAATGTACTAACACCCTGCTGAAGAAAACAAGTCATTAAAACTCTGCTTGGGGATCTATCAAATCTGAGGAGCATACACTTACACTCTGCTGAGGAAGAGATTCTGTTGACTTACTAAACTTCTGCGGGGAAGAAAAATAACTCAACTGGGGAGTATTGTTGACAAGATTCAATGCTGAACTCTGTGGGGATATAACTGCCAGAAGTACGATCTTGCTGGGGACTAGAACTACTCCATCAGGGATACACAAATCTTGGTTAGAAGATATTCACACAGGAAATCCATTGTAATCTGTTGAGGAACAAAGCTGTCGAGCTTAGAATAAGAGCCACAATGTCCCATGCTAGGCAACCTTCCGCTTGATGACTCCATTGGGGATATTGAGTTGACAACAAACTCTGCTGGGGAGAACCGCTTCAAAGCATCTCTCGCTGGGGAATGTCTCTTAAGAGGATTTTACAGAAGACCACACAACTTCAAACTCTTAGGCAAATATCGAGACTTGAGAGGTCACTCTACTAGAGATAATAGATCTAGGACTTCCCTTGTCGGGGAACTTCATGATGCCCCATGCTTGGGAGGCTCAACAGCTTGCTTTCGCGACGGATCTGAAGAAATCGTCCCAAGAGGATTTTACAGAAGACTTGGCATTTTCAAACTCCTGGACACTCGTTGAGGCTTGAACATTAACTGCGAGGTCTGCCAATCAACTCTACTGGGGAATTCATAACCGTTATCGACACAAAAAAGCTTGTAGCTGCTAGAAATACTGAATAGGAGAATCGACTTAATAAGATACAACACTACCCATTTGATATCAACTTGTCGATATCGAATCGTCATGAGCGACCGACGGCCGAAGATGGACTCAATCAGTAAACGTTGTGACAAAAGGTGACATGGGGACCTTTTCCTAAACCTGCTTGCCCCAGTCTTCTGCATGGGGATAAGTGATTACTCGTCTAGAAGACATGATCCATGCTCTTGGAATACTTGTACCTGTTACCTGCAACAAAAGAATATGCACACATGCCCCGGTATATTGTGTGGTTTGAATCCACCATCCAAGATTACTCAACATTCACAGTGACTTTAAATGTTTTTCTGCGCATGTTGTTCGTAAAGCCACAGTGTTTTCAAATGCAATGTTTTATCAAAAATTCGGACGTTTTTGTAAACAAAGCAGTAAAAAACAAAATAAGAAGCTATTGACTGAAATTTAATTTATTGATTGAAAAGACCCAGAATAGGCAAGTACAATTGGGAAGCAAACCCTGGAAAGAGGAGAGTGCTGTAAATTGAGAAAAGAAACTATCCTAATGGCAATGTGAAAACAGCATTCCACTGAGTTTCAATTCAGCTATGGCCAGTATATCTTCAAGACTCCCCGACCTTGCCTTCTGAGGAGTGATTAGACCGATTCCTACCCTTTGGAAGGTCAATTGCTGAAACGGTGATGGAGTACAGATAACTCAGACCGTAGTCATTCGCTAAAATCCCTCTTTTGCATGGACCGCCCTTTCGGGTTTTCAATCCATCGGGATACCCTTTTTTGCCTGAGTTGTCTTTGCGGATTTTCAACTCACCGGGTGTACAGTTTTTTATTTTATATCCCTAACTTTTGCCCGAACCTTTTTATTCTGTTTTTATGGTTCGCCGGGATGCCCTTTTTTGCCTGGACTTTTCTCTTTTTTTTCCAACGGGTCTATTCATGCGAAGTATTTTTTGACTACGTCTGAGTTGACAGGGGATGAAAAATATTCGCCGTCCATGGTTGTAAGTAATAAGGCTCCGCCCGAGAAGACCTTCTTAACCACGAATGGACTTTCATAATTGGGAGTCCATTTGCCCCTGTGATCTGTACTAGGAGGAAGGATCCTTTTGAGTACCACATCTCCAACTTTGTAAACCCGAGGACGCACCTTTTAGTCAAATGCCTGCTTCATCCTCCGTTGGTAGAACTGCCCATGACACACAGCTGCCTGTCGTTTATCCTCAATAAGGCTCAACTGATTATATCTGGCACGAACCCATTCAGCTTCGTCTAACTTGACATCCATCATGACTCTGAGGGATGGAATCTCAACTTCAACCGGTAGTACCGCCTCCATACCGTATATAAGTGAGAATGGTGTTGCCCCAGTGGACGTGCGTACTGACGTTCAGTACCCATGCAAAGAAAATGGTAGCATCTCATGCCAATCTTTATATGTAACAACCATTTTCTGCACAATCTTCTTAATATTCTTATTGGCCGCCTCCACAGCGCCATTTATCTTCGAGCGATATGGAGAAGAATTGTGATGCTCAATTTTGAAGTCCCGGTACAGCTCCGCCATTATTTTGTTATTCAAATTAGAACCATTATCAGTAATGATTCTCTCGGGCACTCTATAGCGACAAATGATATCCCGTTTCAGGAAACGAGCTACCACCTGCTTAGTGACATTGGCATAAGATGCTGCTTCAACCCATTTACTGAAATAATCAATGGCGACCAAGATGAAACGATGGTCGTTTGAAGCAGTAGGCTCAATATTTCCGATCATGTCAATGCCCCACATGGAAAAGGGCCAAGGAGAGGAATGACGCTCAACGGATTTGGAGGCACATGCACTTTGTCTGCATAAATTTGGCACTTGTGACACTTGCGGGCGTACTTGCAATAATCTGCCTCCATTGTCAACCAGTAATACCCTGACCTCAATAGTTTCTTTGCCATTGCGTGTCCTCCAGCATGGGTACCGAAAGAGCCTTCATGTACTTCCTGCATTAACAAGTCTGCTTCGTGTCTATCCACGCATCTGAGCAGAACCATGTCAAAATTCCATTTGTACAGCACGTCATCCTGATTCAAGAAACTCCCAGACAACCTTCTCAACGTCTTCTTATCTTTGGTAGATGCCCCAGGCGGGTACTCTTGACTTTTCAAGAAACACTTGATGTCATGAAACCATGGCTTGTCATCAGACGTTGCATCAACAGCAAACACAAATGCAGGTCTGTCAAGACGAGACACTTCAATCTTAGGTACATGGTTCCACCTTTGCACTTTGATCATGGAAGACAATGTGGCCAAGGCATCAGCAAACTTATTCTCATCTCGAGGAATATGGTACAGCTTCACTGTTGCGAAAAATGTCAACAATCTCCTTGTATAATCTCTATACGGAACCAGATTCGCTTGGTGTGTGTACCAGCTCCCTTTCACTTGATTGATTACCAAAGCTGAATCGCCGAAGATATCAAGGGTCTTAATTCGCAAATTAATCGCCTCCTCAATCCCCATTATATAAGCTTCATTTCTGCTTCATTGTTGGTGCATCTGAAAGTTATTCGGGCAGTGAAAGGTATATGAACACCTTCCGGCGTAATAAGAACTGCTCCAACTCCGCACCCATTCATGTTGACAGCCCCATCAAACATCAATCTCCATTTGGATTCAGGGTCTGGCCCCTCCTCCGGGAGTGGTTCCTCGCAGTCTTTAGCTTTGAGAAACATGATGTCCTTATCAGGGAAATCAAATTTCATGGGTTGGTAATCATCAATCGGCTGTTGCGCAAGATAGTCTGACAAGATACTTCCTTTGATGGCCTTTTGAGAAGTATACTGGATATCATATTCTGTCAAAACCATTTGCCACCGTGTAACTCTGCCTATTAGCGTTGGTTTCTCAAAAATGTATTTGATAGGATCCATTTTTGAAATTAACAAAGTTGTGTGCCTGATCATATACTGCCTCAATCGCTTGGCAGCCCATGCAAGCGCACAGCATGGCTTCTCAAGCATCGAGTACCGGGACTCACAATCATTGAACTTTTTGCTCAGGTAGTAGATAGCATGCTCCTTCCTACCTCTCTCGTCGTGTTGACCGAGAACATAACCCATAGAACCTTCAAGCACTGTCAAATACAGTATCAAGGGTCTTCCCAAAACTGGAGGCATGAGAATTGGAGGTTCCTGCAAGTACTATTTTATTTTATCGAACGCCAATTGGCAATCGTCGTTCCACCTGACCGTTTGATCTTTTCTTAGCAGTTTGAATATTGGTTCGCATGTGGCTGTTAGGTGAGATATGAACCTTGCAATGTAGTTCAATCTACCCAGAAAACCACGAACCACTTTTTCTGTTCTCGGTTCAGGCATATCTTGTATTGCTTTCACTTTGGCAGAATCAACCTCAATCCCTTTTTCGCTCACAATGAAACCTAGCAGCTTTCCAGAGCGCACCCCGAAAGTGCACTTGTTCGGATTCAACCTTAAACGGAACTTTCTCAACCTTTCAAACAACTTTTTCAAGTTAATCAGATGTTCTTCCTCCGTTCGCGACTTGGCAATCATGTCATCCACGTAACATTCAATCTCTTTATGAATCAAGTCGTGGAATAATGTTACCATTGCCCGCTGATACGTTGCCCCTGCGTTTTTCAACCCAAAAGGCATCACTTTATAACAATATGTACCCCATAGGGTAATGAACGTGGTCTTCTCCATATCTTCAGGTGCCATCTTAATCTGGTTGTACCCGGAGAAACCATCCATAAACGAGAACACTGAAAACTGAGCTGTATTGTCAACCAGAACATCGATGTGAGGTAGTGGAAAATCATCTTTAGGACTAGCTTTGTTAAGATCTTGATAATCCACACACATTCTCACCTTTCTGTCTTTCTTTGGTACCGACACGATGTTGGCTACCCAGGGGAGATAATTAGTCACAGCAAGAAACCCTGCGTCCCACTGCTTCTGAACTTCTTCTTTGATCTTTATGGCCATATCGGGATGAGTCCGACGAAGTTTCTGCTTGACTGGCGGGAATTCTTCTCTCAATGGCAGCCTGTGCACAACAATATCAGTATCCAACCTTGGCATGTCTTGATACGACCAGGCGAAGATATCAACATATTCACACAACATTTCAGTCAAAGCTTTCTTCACATCTGCTCGCAGGCTGGCGCCAATCTTGATCTCTTTCTTAGCATCCTCGATACCAATATTGATGATCTCTATGGTCTCTTGATGAGGTTGGATGGTCCTTTCCTCTTGTTTTAAAATCTGGCCAGTTCCTCAGGGAGTTCACAGCCCTTCTCATCCCCTTCTTCGGCTTGATAAATCGGTTTGTCAAAGTCATACACAGCCATAGCAGAACCGTTATCAATGGAATCCGGAGGATCAAGTCTGCACGAACGGGTTCATGCTTTATTTTAGAATTTATTTTAAAACAAAAAGAAACAAAACATTGCCATTTTATTATTTTTGTGCAAAAATAAAAATGAAAGACAGAGAACGAAATTTGAGTGCAAAACGTCCTTTATTGATGATTAAAATTGTAAATGCAAACAGGGTGGCCCTACAAATGAATCTATACACCTTAGGCAGAGCGCAAGATTTTAACATGCATTATGGTTAGAAAAACAAAGAAAATTACTCTGTTTGAAGAGTAACTTGAATTACTTCTTCAACGGACCAATTCTGCAATTGTTGTCCTGGAGCACGTGGGCGTACCCAGTTGTCCATGTCACAGTCACTGTCAGCGCCATCTTCTGTAGCTGTACAAGATTGATCTGTATATATGATTCCCCCACTGCTGTAACTGAAGTCATAGAGGGTCGATAGCCAATACCAAACTTGTCCTCCTTCATAGGCGTCTCTATCAGCTTGCCCCAGCCTTGGGCATTACCTGCTCTAACAACCTCGACAGCTTTCTTATAAGATGAAATGGATGTACCGACTCTATCTGGTGCAAGGGAAGATTTAGGCACTTTATCAATATTCACCGTTTCAAATGACTGACAAAGCATTTCGTGGATTTCCCCATCCATCTCAACATACTTGAACGTGGACAAGTGACTGACAAAAATGTCCTCTTCACCACAGACTGTCACTACTTGTCCCTCTAACTCATATTTCAGCTTCTGGTGTAAGGTGGATGTAACAGCCCCGGCCGCATGAATCCATGGGCGGCCTAATAAGCAGCTATAAGCAGGTTGTATATCCATAATGTGGAATGTAGATTTGAAGACTTGCGGTCCAATTTGCACCGGTAATTCCACTTCCCCAAATACAGATCTTTTCGTCCCATCAAACGCTCGGACAACCAAATCACTTGGCCTTAAAATCAAACCATCAACTTCTAGCTTCATCAACGCCTTTTTAAGCAAGACATTGAGCGAGGAACCCGTGTCTACCAACACGTGAGACAACACTGCCCCCCTGCACTCCATTGTAATGTGCAAAGCTTTGTTGTGGTTTCTACCCTCAGAAGTCAAATCTCTGCTCGTGAAACCCAATCCATGGCTGACGTTGATATTAGAAATCACACCCTCAAGTTGATTGACGGTAATTTCCTGTGGAACGTAGGCTCTCTTCAACACTTTCAACAAAGCCTCTCGGTGCGCGTCAGAACACATCAACAATGACAAAATTGAGATTTTCGAGGGCGTCTGGTTCAATTGATCGACAATCTTGTAATCACTTTTCTTTATTATCCTCATGAACTCTTCTACCTCGTTGTCAAAGGTAAACTTGGTTTCTGTTTCAGGCACAGGCACACTCTCAACCACCTGTTTTCCTTTAGCTTTTGCCGCAGCTTCAACTTCTTTATCACTGCGCAAAGTTTGGGGAGCAAACAACCTTCCACTCATAGTAAAGTCACCTACACCACCCATATTATCAATATTTGAACTGGCGGATGTCCCGACTTCCTGCTTTTTCCCTTCATTATACATGTCTGTCCCATAGCGCCATGGGATTGCTTTCGTAGATGTAAACGGAACTGGTCCTGGTACCGTGATGGTAACAGGACTGGATCTTTCTGGCACAACACTTGCTATAGGAGTTGTACTTGCAGGCACCTGAATTTCAGCAGAAGTATAATAGATGGTCATAGTTGACACCTCATCAGTATCTTTCACAACCCGGTCAAACTGTAGATGGCCTTCGTCAATCAGACTCTACAAACCAATTCTTAACTTATCACATCCATTCTTTTGGCCCATACATTCAGAACAATCTTGATCACAACCCGGGAACACTTGTCCCTTCAACAAACGATCCTTCACAACTAGCAATGAGGTCTTCACCTGACTGATATCTACCACCAATTTCAATTTCTTTCCGTCCTCAACAGCGTGCACGTCTGCCACACCATGATTAGGCATGGGGTTCTGGATAACATTAGGAGGTAGCGAGAAATTGATTGCTTTAGCATCGATCAAGTCTTGTACTTTATTCTGAAATGCCCAACACTTCTCAGTGGTATGCCCCTGAGCACCCGAATGAAAATCACAGCGAGCGTTGACATCAAAATTAGGTGGCAAGTTGCCAGCGGTAGGAGGTCTCATAGTACGTAGCTCAACCAACTTCAGTTGTAGTAACTGAGGTAACAACGCTGAATAAGTCATAGGGAGAAGGTCAATCTTACAGTCCCTCTGCCTAGACCTCTGTTGGAAAGGAGGTTGCTGTTGTTGCTGCTGAGCTTGCTGTTGTGGTTATTGTTGCTGAACAGATGGTGCTAGGATTGTCACTGCCCCTACTTGGTGATAAGCCAGAGAACGTCCTCTTCCTCGTCCTCTATACACAGCATTTGTATCACCTTCTCTTCTTTTCTGACCACTAGCAAATGGTTTCTTCGTTCCAGAAGAACCAGCCCCACTTACATCTTGGATCTTCCCAAGATTCAACAAACTCTCGATCCTTTCTCCAGCAATCACGATATCAGAAAATCCAGTCGATGGACACGCAGCCAATCTTTCAAGAAATTCCCCTTACAGGGTGCCCATAAACATATCTTCCATTTCTCTATCCAGCAAAGGAGGTTGAACCTGAGCCGCCATTTCTCTCCACCTTTGAGTGTATTCTTTGAAACTTTCCTTAGCATTCTGTGACAACCCTTGCAGTTGAGTGCTGTTGGACGCCATGTAGATATTGTACTGATACTGCTTTAGGAATGCTTCTGCCAGATCCTTCCAGCTTCTCACAGTAGCTCTGTTCAATTTCATATACCAGGTCAAAGAAGCTCCAGCCAGACTGTCTTGAAAGTAATGCATCCATAACTTCTCATCATCAGTATGGGTTGAAATCTTCCCAAAGTAGGCCTGAATATGTGTTCGGGGACACGTATTGCCATGATATTTGTCAAAAGTGGGCGGCTTGAAATTTGGAGGAATTCTGACCCCTGGTACCAGACCCAAACTAGTAACATCAATACCCATAGAATTCTTGCACTCTATAGCCTGGATCTTCTCAGCTAACTCATCATACCTTCTGTCCCCAGGATTACCCATATCAGCATCAAACAGGGTGAATTGGTATTCCTGAACATCTTCCTGAACACCACTAACATTTCTGACATTTCTAATACCCAGATTACCACCAGGAGGAGGATTGCCAACAGGAGGAGGAGTGACCCTTGTCTGTGAATTTTCATTTTGATCGACCAGAAGCCTCAATCTTTCTTGAGTCTGTGCCATACCAGTCATGAGAGTCATGAACTGGTCCATGCGTGCCCTCATTTCAGCCAAATCATTCTGCATTTGATCCATAATCCTTGCTTGATTTCTTAGAGTTGAGTATCGGTGAATGTGATTCTCAGCTATAATGCCTGAAACCAAATAAAGGTTAGAGACCCTGCAACGAGTACCTGAAAAGCAAGCAACAGAATGCAAAATGATATGCAATGCAATGCAATGTTTATGTTTATTCATTTCGGGGCATCCCTTCCTTTAATTCCAGTTTGACCGTAAGGGAACCACGCATACTCCTGCAATTGTTAACAGTGACAGAACATCAGAGGTGCATATTAATAATTCAGAATACCCATCATATACGGCCTGGTGAGTGTGTGAATCATTGTATAATTTGATGAAGAATCCACCTCAATAATACCAAATGAAACACCATTAGCATAAATGAAAACCCACAACCAGGTGTGGAACAGTCAAATACAAATTGGTTCTGAACAGATACAACTGAATAGCATGAATACAAGCAAAATAAAACCCATCCACAAGCCTGATGGTGAATTTCCAGAATAACAACAACTCAGACACTAAGCCCATACAAATCCTCCCGGACCTCCTTGAGAAGTGCTTCAGTAACTGGATCATTAGGGCGCTCCGTAAGACTTTTGATAAGCTGACTTCTTATCTTGACAGCTTCCTCCAGCTTTTTGATTTGATCTTTAATGTCTAAATCTTTGGCTCTCTTTACTCTGACGCGGACTTTCAGATCCTCAATCTCCTGGTGGGCTAAACTAAGCTGCTGGAGGAATTCACCTTCTTTTATATTCAAATTCTTTCTCAACTCATCATTTTCAGCCCTGATTCTTGCTTCGATCTCCCTTCAACACTCGGAGAATTCATCCCATCTCTGCTGCCCTTTGGTAAGTGCATTTTCAAATTTTGACAACTGCTCGTTGATACACTTGCACGCCTCTTTTAATGCCATCTCATTTTGCTTGACCTTGCGAATATAGATAGTGTCCTCTACAATTCTTTTCTCATTAGCCTCATGACGCTCAGTCAGCTTTTGCAGTTCATACTCAACATTACGCTTTTCACAAAGCGTCTTTCAGAGTCCTTCACTTAACTTCTCATTCATTTTGACTGTCTTATCCATCTCCGCCTTAAGCTTGTTATATTCAGCAACACTTATCGTGGTCACTGGTTCAACAACAACTGGATCTGACGGACTTTCCCTAGAGAATGGTAACAGAGTGATATGGACTCTTCTTTTCAACCAGGCATCGTACTGAGGAGACGACACGTTGTTACACTTGCCAAAGACAACTTTACCCTTTGTTTGCAAATTGCCCCAAGCTCCGGCCGCTTGCCTTACCAACAAAAGATTATCCTTCACAGAGAAAAAGAAAGATTCTTCCAAATCACTATCCTTGAGAGGCTCTATTAAAGCAAATCCTAACAGTCTCCTGAGAATAACAGGATTGTAATTGATGTAATCCTTTATTCCCAAGAGTGGCACATTAGGATGTCTTCCACAGCTACTGACAAAATCTCCACCCATCGTCCTTTGATTGAACCAACGAATGTCCTTTGCCGTCAATGAATCATCCTCTTAGCCCAATTCTTTGCAGGATGAGGATCCAAGAAAGCCTCTGAATTTGGTAAATGACTCATGAGCCACTTATGGAACAGAGGTGCGCAACATCTAACCAAACCTCCTCGTTTCTTCTCATTTTTAAAATTCACAGAATAATACAAATCACCCAGGAGCGTAGGTATAGGATTCTTCTGAACAAAAATATGGATTGCACACATGTCCACAAACTTAGGTTCATCAGCAAACAACATAATTCAAAAGATGCTCAAAGCCAGGATTGCACAAACGGTTTCCCACTTAGCCTTGGCGGCACATTCTTCAGCTTTGGCAACCAAGAAGTCCAGATGAAAGCCAGGTAAACCTCCTTTTATGGCGAGGTTATCTGCTACCACAGGTATGCTCAGATGGAAGGCCTTAGCTATCTCCTCAGGCTTTGGAGGGCGCATATCAGAGTTAAAAGGAATTTGGTACTTGAGAGGCATACCTAGAAGCAGGGCATACTCTTCTAGCATCGGAGCCAATTGAAAGTCCGAGAAAGTGAAGCACCTTAACTGTGGGTCATAAAACTGCAAGCAAGTATGAATGACACTCCTCTCTGAAGCATTCAAGTCATCAACCATAGTCAGAATCTCCCCATAAGCCTTTCGGAACATACCCACATGGTCTGGAGTAATAAGAGAAACCATCTTTTGTAACTGTCCCGCCTTGGTGTCAAAGAAAGTATAATGCACATTGTTCTTCCTGGGAATATCCATAGCTGCAAAGGGAATTTTCAACTGGAATCGAAAGGAAGTATACCCTGTAAATGAATAAACATGAAGGTTAAATGCAAGAATGCTAATGATGATATGTATGCAAGGGCATGTGATCAGTGCTGCACAAATAATGCTGAACCCACTGTACTGCAGTTTGAATTTGTGAGATATACAAAACCAGGATAAAAAGTCCAATAACAAATCCAGAACAAATGTGAACTGATCAGGATCAAAGGTTCAGTAATCAATCCAGAACAAATAGAAAACCAGGTATTCTGAAAGTCAAGGGTTCCTGCACACCTGTAAACAATCCCCCCAATCTCACATGTATGTACTAGAATGTGAGGATCCTCAAATTCGGATCTCAAAATGAGAAGCAATAGCACATTCAGCCCGAAGGATACAATGTTATCGCCAAACAAAGAGATCGTCCTCTGATTCACCTCAAAATAAAGAGGGGTCATCCAGACTTAATAGCTCTTCCAGATAGCTCTACCATCGTGGAAGACCCATAACGCAGAATTCAATAGATAGAACCACATCCAGATTGTGTTTCATATTCCCTCCTCAAACCGAGATGGAACGCGAGAGGACATGAAACACACTAAACATAAGTGCACTCAGGCCTGTGTATTGGGCCTATCTCTCAGAATACCCCATCCCGCCAAACAGAAAACTGCACAGTCCAGTATAGCATAATATATCATATGAAATGAAAATGCTAAAATATGGTAAATACAGTGATACAGTAAAGCAATAATACCGTAAATAGCAATACAATAAAACAATAAATACAACACAATAGCAAACACCCAATGAAAGAAAAACAGACAAGCGCTAGGACTGACTCGCTAAGGAAACTAGAGATTTTAGAATTCGTCCCCAGTAGAGTCGCCAGCTGTCGCTCCCGGGATTTTCATCCTAGTACAAACGCGAAAGTGGCACCGAAACAGAGTCGCCAGCAGTGTGTATTTATCCCAAGAGAGGGAAAGGAAACACTGCGTAAACCTGAGGGAAAGGAAAGAGCATGGTCTTGCGACCAAGAGAACTGGGTTCGGGAGTCGGTTACGCGCATGGAAGGTATTAGCACCCCCACGTGTCCATCGTACCCGATGGAATCCACGCTTGCTTGTCTCAATCAAAGGGTGTAAGGAAAGGATACTGGAAAAAGAACTGCTAGAGAACTGGAAAAGGAAAGGAAAGAGAAAGAGAAATAAATGTAGGGAAAATAAAAGAAATGCTCGAATGGGCCCTACCCCACTGCCTACGTATCTCATCGGGAACATGAGAATCAGAGCGACGTAGTTCCCCTCAACGAGGGTCGCTTTGTTTGTATTTTTTAGTGGAAACATCAGAGTGTGCGTCCCAGCAGTTAGGTGTTGCAACTCCCTGTAGGGAGACTTAGGCGTTACCTGTTTGCAGTATAACAGACTTGACGAGTCCTTAAGGAATGAGTGAAGAGATGAGAAGAGAATTATTTGTTTGTTTTTGTCTTTTAGAAAAGAAATATTTTGTTTATTTGGTGTTTTGTAACATATATTGTATTTAAGTCCCTCACGTAAGATCGAATGCCTCGCACATCGACCCAAGACGGGACGTATGCTAAACATTCTAAGAAAGTGAGAGAAGATCCCTCACTATCTTATTCTTACATGAAAGGCTCAAATACAATATTTGTCAGGCCTTTATTAAGTGTTTTTTATTATTGTTTTAAGATGAAAAGAAGAGAGACTCAAAAGGAGGAATAAAGGTAAAAACTAAAGAGGGAGACTAAGACTCAATCTTAATGTTATCATGCATGGTGATCCTATGGTTAATGAGGTTCAAGGAACCTAATCCTAAAAGAAAGGAAGAAGAAGAAAGAAAGAAAACAACTTACTTCCAAGATGGAAGTTAAGTTGTTTCTAAGAGGGAAGAAAGAAGATTATGAAAGCAAAGCATCATTAAATGCTTAAACAACACAAATTGAATGATTAAAAGATGAAGGAAGAAATTAGAAGGTGGATGCATATCCACACTCAAGTGACTTACCATTAGCCCCTGAAATGGTTAGTGCAATTATTTACAAGTGAAGAAACAAGTTAAGATGAACAAGTAAGGCTTAAACAAAGTCAAAAACCAAAGTAAAAGCATCTTAAAGGTTAAGGAAAGCATAAGGTCAGAATGCACATCATAAGAATGTTCTCTAACACTATGAGATCAAACACAAATCAAATGCACACAAACAATGCCTTAAACCACAAAGAAATTCAATTATGAAAGAAATAGATGAAAGATGAGTGGATATGCAAAGTGATCATGCATTAATGCTTCATGAAAGGCTAAAGCCAGAACCAATGTCATTTAAAAATGGTTTTACAAAGCTTATGAATCATCACACAACTCAAGAATCAAAGAGTGCAAGTGGAAGAGATAGGATGAAGTAAAAGTGAGCATAAGAGAAACATATTTCAATATATGCACAAATTGACATATTATGGGCAGTGGCATAACATTGATGATATGCTAATGGAATGAAAGAACTATCATACAAAATGCACTTATTGAATATGCAAAGCATAAGAAGAGAGCAAGAGAAGATAACACGTCAAGCTTTCAAGTTATAACACATAAACTCACACCACATGCCAACACAAGTCAAGATGACCTATAATGAAACAAAGATGACCAATAACATCATGTAAATGACCTATGATTGATGCACAAACAAACATCAAATGGTGGCATAAATGCCTCATCAAAACATACAAGAGTGAGATAGAACAATGAGCACAAAAAGTAACTTCACATGCAAGGCATCAACAATTATCAAAACACAAGATAAAAATGTGAAAATGAGCCATAACCCCCCTTAGTCAGAAGAGAATCACATCTCAAAAGTATGGTGCAAAACTCAACAAGAAACATGCTTAACAAAGTTCATAAATCCACCTTGAAACATTTCCAAAGAAAGCTCAAATAAGAACATCAAAACACATGATAAAATGATTTTAAAATTCAAATGAAAATTGATTTAGATGCTTCAATGTGTTATTTAACAAATTCAAAAAATATGGATTAAAAATATTATGGGAAATGGAAGAAACAAAATGTACAAATTTGAGTGTCAATGATGAACATCAATTAAAAATGAATTAAAAGAAATTTATGCAATAATATGTAAAAATCCACAAAGTCAGAATTAAAAATAAAATAAAATTATTTAAACGTGTTAAGAACACACATGAATTAATTTGTGAATTTTAGGGCTTATTTCCTAATTTTAAAAATAGAAAACCAAACAGATATGGAAAAGAAATTGAAAATAATAAAAGAATGAAGAGGGGGTGCAGAGAAAGTAATTCGCCAGTTAAAAGGTATATTGGGCTCAAATAAGGGTGTGCAAATAGAAATTAGAAACCCAATCCACTTACGTGTAATGGTGTGTGCTAGTGTGCATGTTCAGTCAACGTGAGCAATCAATCATGGCCTTTGGATTAAATCATGATGAAAGGTAGTACCATCCAACGTATATCAAAGCATGCCCACCATAATTAATACGCACACACACACATGCCATTATCTGAAACAAAAAGGAGAGAACACGTGCTAGACCACCCTTTCATTAATGCGTTGGCAAAATAGCAGACGTTATATTAAAGTCAAGATGAGATCATCAAGTAAGCATGCATATCAAACGAATCAGAACTAAAGTCCATCATATGCAACGTGTACACACACACACTCAATCAATCTGAAGTCAAAAATAATGCACATGCAAGTCACGTGGATTTTAATGCACTGGCAAGTTATGGACCATACGATGCAAAGGATCAACGACCACGATTAAAACTAACACAAACCCTAATATTAAAATTCACCGGCCGGAGAAGGACCTCCGATCGTCTTCTCCGGCGAAACTCCGCCACCTGCAAACTTTCATACTTCCAGAAATGCACAAAAATGGTACCAATCGAAAGCCAAAATCATGCACATCATGAATCCAAGCATAGAAGTATCAAACAATGCACACACAGATAGAACAACATCCAAATATTTTGCCCTAAATTTCTGAAACTAAGCATCTAGCATGCCTATCATCTAGCCGGATACTTCAGTGCTCCTAATGAGCTAAAATCAACATAAAAATATCAAAATAATCAAAAATGCGTGAGAAATGTTTGAGTGTTTTGGAACCTGAAACTTACAGTTCCTTGAGATTCTTGAGAAAACCAGAGAAGCACTTGGTCTGGAGCTTGATTTGGCCAAATAAAGGCTTTTGTTCTTGAAATCGTGAAGAAAACCAAACTGAAGATTCAACTGAATTGAAGTGGAACTTGATTAATTGAACTTATCCATTCTTGTTCTTGATAAAAAATGGAACAATGATGATGATGAAGATGAAATGTAGAAGGAGGTTGATGAATTCGTGTGGAGAAAAAGAGAGTTCAGAAAGAAAAACTTGAGAGTGATTTGAGAGAAAGAGTGAGAATGAAGTGTTGTTGTTCAATTTGTGAGAGAGTTTTTGATTTATATGTTGAGTTAGTTGGTTTAACTATGGTTAAATGAGTTGGACAGGTGTGGTTAAGTGAGTGCACCCTAAATAACTTAGTCAAGTTAGTTAGGGGCGAGTGAATGAGGCTGTGATGTAGTGAGGTTGAGGTTTATGAAGTTTATGGTGAGGTTGATGAAGGTGAATGGTGGTGATGTGTGATCAGTGGTGCAGAAGAAACTTGTTGAGCAAGTTTTAATTCATTTCCTCTTTGGTGCCTGATAGCATGGTGAGTGTATGATGTAAGGAAGTGTGTTTGACTAAAAGAAGTAATGTGGAGAGTGATGTTCGAAGCATTATAGTGCAAGCTGGTGTGGATTAACAATAATAACAATGTTATTCTTATGATTTTGTAGTAGCAATATACTTAATGCACCAATGGATGTTTGGTGATGAATTTCTGTGTTCATGGCATGGAATTGCATGGTTTTGGAGTCAATGGAAAGGGGGAACATAGTAGAACAAGATTGGTATGAAAATCATGTTGAATAGAGGTTGGTAAGATGATGTAAAATGGCTTAGAACATCAAGATTTAAAACTGGTTGCAGGGCGAGGCAAAGTTGTGGCATAGCATGGTAACATGGTGCATGGAATTCAGCATAATCACACCAACTTAGAACCCTTATAACTCCATGATAACTTACTCAAATAAAAATTTGTCCAACATCAAAGTTGAAGAGGACATTAAGATGAACAACTTTAAGGTTCAAAATTTTTCCATTTGGAGCTTCCATAATTGAGAAAAGTAGCTGGACATTTGGCACACCAAGTGTTTGACAAAATTATGGCCGGTGGGCCTAAGCCTGTCTTGCCATGACTTGGTTTTTGCCTTGATTTTACCAAACTTTGATTGATCATAACTCCCTCAATTTTGATCCAATGGAAGAGTTCTTTATATGGATTTGAAGCTTAGAACATGAACTTTAATTGGCTCAACTTGGGTATGAAGTTTAGAGCTTTTATCATGAAGAAAGAGAGCCTCAAAGTAGGGTGCAAAATGGTCCAAACTTGCCATTTTTGGAAACCCTAAAGTTTCAATTTTTGGCAGTTTTGTAACTTCTTGATTTTTCATGATTCCTTCATCATTTCTTGATCAAATCTTGTCCAATGGACACATATAACTTGAATTTCATGATTTTGACCTCAAAAAGTCAGGAGTTGACTTTTTTCACTGCATAGTTGACTTTTTCCCTAATTTCTTGATTATCAAGCAACTGATCAATTGAACCTCTTCTGAAATGAATCAATGGCCAATCTTCCATCCTTAGACACTTAATATCATGTAGAAAACATTGAGATCAAGTTTAAATCAAAATTTCATCAGGAGACCACTTGAATCCAAAACCCTAATTTTGACTGTTTTTGTGATAGGAGGTGACGCATTGCCCAATCTTCTTGATGGTTTCCCATCTTCTAATGACTTGTGGGATCAAATGGGGATGATATGTGATGTAAGAGACCTTTGAGGCTTGTGAGAGACCCTTGGCTCTTATTCTCTTGCTTTGGATGATCCACCTCATTGAGAAACAACTAATCACATGCCCTTATGCAAGATGCAATTCTAAATTGTTTAATGTTTTATTTTTCTATGCTTGAATGCAATGCAATGAAATGAAAGCTCATGCTAAATGATATGAAGAAATGAGAGGGCAAATTTTGGGGTATTACAAGTGGTTCATCGCAATCTTTCATTTTCAAATACATGACATCTTCTTCTAGGAAGTCAAACCCGACTGATTCCTGATCGTCAATCGGTTGATGAGCCAAAAGATCGGCTAAAATACTTCCTTTAACGGCTTTCTGAGCGTGGTAATCTATGTCGTATTCTGATAATAACATATGCCAACGGGAAATCCTTCCCGTGAGAGCAGGCTTTTCAAAGACATACTTGATGGGATCCATTTCTGAGATTAACCAAGTAGTGTGACGAATCATGTACTGGCGAAGACGTTTGGCTGCCCAAGCCAGAGCGCAGCAAGTTTTCTCAAGCATAGTGTACCGAGTCTTGCAGTCGGTGAATTTCTTGCTCAAATAGTAGATGACAGACTCTTTCCGTTTGGTTTCGTCTTATTGGCCAAGTACACAGCCCATGGAGTCTTCCAAGACTGTTAAGTAGATGATCAGTGGTCTTCCTTCCACTGGAGGTGATAGAATCGGTGGGTTCAATAGGTATTCCTTGATACTGTCGAAGGCGGTTTGGCAATCTTCTGTCCAAATGTAGTCCTGGTTCTTTTTAAGTAATTTGAAAATCGGCGCACAAGACACGGTCATGAGGAATATGAATCAGGAAATCTAGTTCAGACGTCCCAGGAACCCTCTGATTTGTTTTTCAATTTTCAGAGAAGGAATTTCTTGAATGGCCTTGACCTTGTCAGGATCAACCTCAATTCCTTTCTGGCTGACGATGAACCCTAAGAGTTTCCCTGAACGGACACTGAATGTGCACTTATTGGGATTCAAGTGGAGTTTGTACTTTCTCAACCGCTCGAATAGTTTTGACAGGTGGGTTACATGCTCCTCCTCTGTTTTAGATTTGGAAATCATATCATCGACATATACCTCGATTTATTTGTGTATCATATCATGAAAAAGAGTAGTCATGGCCCTTTGATAGGTTGCCCCGGCGTTCTTCAAACCGAACGACATTACCTTCTAACAAAAGGTACCCCATGGAGTAATGAACGAAGTTTTCTCCATGTTTTTCGGCGCCATTTTGATTTGGTTATAGCCCGAGAATCCATTCATGAAGGAGAAAACTTTGAACTTTGTTGTACTGTCTACCAGCATGTCAATATGTGGTAAAGGAAAGTCGTCCTTTGGACTAGCCTTGTTCAGATCTCTGTAATCGACACACATTCTGACCTTTCCATCCTTTTTTGGAACGGGTACGATGTTGGCTAACCATTGAGGATATTCTGACGTGGTGAGGAAACCCGCGTCAATTTGTTTTTGTACCTCCTCCTTGATTTTAATGGCCATGTCTGGGGGAGTCCATCTCAACCTCTGTTTTACTGGCGGACATTCTGATCTTAACGGTAGATGATGTTCCACGATGCCCGTATCCAACCCTGGCATGTCCTGATAGGACCAAGCGAACACATCGGGGAATTCTTTGAGAAGCTTTGTCAAACTCTCTTTGGCAGTGGGACTGAGTAGTGCCCCAATCCTAATTTCTTTTCTTTCTTCCTCTGAGCCCAAGTTTACTGTTTCCAACGGCTCCTTGTGAGGTTCAATGGACCTTTCCTCTTGTCTGAGTAATCGGGATATCTCCTCTGGAATTTCGTCGTCAACTTCTTCTTCAGCCCCAAATACCGGGAATTCAAAGTTGGGAGAAGGCATTGGATCGTATGTTTCAACGGGGTTTAAAACAAGCAATCTGCATGACGTGATGATTATTTTTTTAGAAGAGATAGAGAGAATGCAAGAGTGTGTGCAGTGTATTTTCTGATAACTGCTTGTTTTTATTATTTGAGTTGTTTTTTAGGATTACCATTTTCTGAAAAAGCGAAAAGAGAAAACAACAATAAATGCAGAAATTACAGAACGACGTTATTTTATTTATGATTGTCGATTCTTGAAACTACAACCCTATAAAACAAAACTCTGTCGCTTTGGGCAAAGCGAAGAGGGATAATTACAGAAAGCGAGCACTATCAAAACATTCGTTTCACCTGGGCAGGTTGAAAGGTTAAAGACGTCAATTACTTTGACTTATGAACAATCTTCGGGACATCGACAGCAACCCATTGGTGGCGAAATCCTTGGTGAATCACAAAGTTTGCTACCTTCCTTTTTTTGTCTTCAGAAATAACGCTGATTTCTGGTGGAGCAGGATCATTGGAATTTGTCTCCCAGGCAGAGTTGTCGTAGACAAACTCTTCTGTTGAATTTTGCACAGTATTTATGCTCTCAGGTAAATCTCCCCATCCAGTTGGCTGGACGTCTTCGAGCCTGATACAAGAGCTCTCAGGAGCAGTGTACTTGACCATATAGTCGTATTTTCCACTTGGTTGTCCTAAGGTGTCCCACACTTCTGTGGAACCGGATGAGTCATCTCTCTCGATGACATTGACCTCAGGAAAAGCATAGTTGATGAATTCTAGTTCGGCAAGCTTTGCCAATTCATCGTCGTACTAGATATTTTCTGAATGACCTGAGTGTTGACCCCATGACATAGTGGGGACGCAGGTATTTTTTTCAATGATGCTCAACTTATTTTCATCGTTCGGCTGATTTTCTTGCCCTGAGTTTCCTGGGTACGGCTGCCAGATAGGCAGGCCATCCATTCGGCCATAATAGTCGTGGTCAAAGTTGTCTTTCATCAGAGTGTCTTCCTCTAATGAGTTTGGTGGAGCACGGGATCCTTCCGGATCACAGTCTCCGTATATCATTCTGATGTCTGACCTTGGTATAAATCTCAGAATCTGTGCGGGATAGCAAAATGGCGTAGGCACCTCTTCCTGAGACATATAATCCTCCTCGTTAAGATAGGACTTCCACTCCTTATTTGTATCGGAGGGATCTCCCTCGTTGATGGTATGGACTGCTTGAGGCACAGGGTGAAGGAAACCTCCACTGTGGAAGAAGTCCTGAATGGGATGAAGACTTTCACTGTTAGTAGCAGTCTGGGTACAGGTTGAAGAAAAACTAAGACCCTTCTTTGTTTTGTTATCTGTAGGAACGACAAGCTGCCCCCACCCTTTTGCACCGTTACTTTTGATCACTTCGAGAGCATCTCTGTACGAGGAAATTGAGGTTCCTTTCTCTGATTGATTCTCATCGCTCACCAAAAGTGCATGGAACTGAGTCCCAACAACCTCCTCGGGTTCTACACTAGTAGATAATGACAGGTTACTCAGGAGCAAGGCTTGTTCTGCACAGACCGTTACAAGTTAATCATTCTTGACGAACTTCAGTTTCTGGTGCAGTGTCGAAGTGACTACCCCGGCCTGGTGTATCCAAGGTCTTCCTAATAAATAGTTGTATGCTTCCCGGACGTCCATGACTTGGAAAGTGATTAGGAAAGTGTGAGGACCGATAGTTATGGGAAGGTTGACTTCACTGATAACTGCTTTTCGAGATCCGTCAAAGGCTTTGACGATGACCTCACTGCCTCTCATCGGGGATCCTTTGAATGATAGTCGCTTTAGAGTGGACTTCGGCATAATGTTGATGGCCGATCCTATGTCTACCAGTACGCTAGCTAAAGCATCGTCCTGGCAGTTGACTATAATATTGAGAGCCAAGTTGTGGCTTTTTCCTTCCTCTGGCAGCTCTCCATCACTAAACCCCAAGTTGCTGCAGGAAGTGATGTTAGAAACAATGCTATCGAACTGTCGTATTGACACATCCTGTTCCACAAAGGGTTGCTCTAAGACTTTCTATAGAGCCTCTCTGTGGGCTTCGAAACTGAGTAAAAGAGATAACACAGAGATTTTCGAAGGAGTTTGTAACAAATGATCAACAATGTTGTATTCACTCTTTTGGATGAGCTACAACATCTCATCATTGTTTTTTGAAAGGTCGGGATCATCGGATTGACCGACTGGTGGATTGGGAACTTCTATTTGAGGTTCCTTTTCTTTGCTAGGTTCTCCAACTCCTTGGTTGAGGATTCAACCACTGCGTGTTACTCGAATGATGTTTGCAATATTCACGACGGATGGTAATGGAACTTCCATTTCATTCTCGATTATTGTTGCACCATATTTGTAAGGGATCGCCTTAGCTGATTCATACGGTACTGGTCCTGGTAGATAGATAACTACAAGAGCCTTCTGATTTCTCTGACTGTCGTAAGTAACTTCAATCAGTTCCTGGTTAAGAACCTTCGATTCATCCAGTAGAGGGATGATGGCACACACAACATCTTTGATTTGATCAGCGAAGTAGTCTGGCGTCTAGTTAATAGACCCCGAAACTGAAGATGGGTGAATCTCTTTGCGGTCCAACTGACCTTGAAGGGCTGCTCGCACGAGGTAACATCCTTGGTTATTTTCCGAGCAAACTCTACAACGTTCATAGTTATATGGTGGCACCTGGCCACGCCCGCTTTGAATACAGTGTAACCTTACTAGATCTATTTCCATTGATCGAGCATCCTGACTTTGATGCCTAGTAGGGTTCCCATCGATCATACTGACTTGTTGCGTATCTTCGTCCATATAGATCAGGAGCCACCAGTCGTTTAACAAGTGTTGTAAAGTTCTTTGAACGAGAGCACATCCTGGTCACTCTCACAACATCCTTTACAGTTGTGATAATTATGCGAAGTTAGAAAACCGAGCTGGACTTGCTTAGCGTGTAATTCTACCAAGCTGGTATTCATCAAGCGAATATCGAAGATTTGAATCATGTTAACTTGATAAAGATTTATATCATGGTAGTCCTGGATCCACCCAAGATCCATCTGACACTGGAGGGCCTCTTGTACAAAAGAGCATCCCTGATTGTTTACCGAGCAAATCAGACAGGAATTGTAATCGTGCCGTGGCAGATCATGATGTTGGCTTTGCCTTGAGTGCATTGCCACCAGGTTGACATTCATCGTACGGATGTCATGGTTCTGAAGGATGTTAGAATTCGTATAAGTCATGTTGACCCCACGAATTTGGTGCTCTTGGATCCACCCGAGATCCAATTGTTCCTGTAGAGCTGATTGCACCACAGAACATCCTTGATTATTCTTAGAGCAGATATCACACTGGTGATAGTTGTGAGGTGGTATATGGCCATACCCATTCTGTCTGCGATGCATCTTGACCAGATTTGTCCTCAATAAGAGTACATCATGAATTTGATAGCTGTCGTTAGACTCTCCCTCTATCAAATTGACTGCAGCTTTCTCGTGTTGAGGAAACGGGTTCATGAGAACATTCGGATTCGTATCTTCGAAAAATAAGACCCCGTTCCTAACAAGCTTTTGTACATCAGATTTGAAACTGAGACAGTTTTCTATGTTATGCCATTGTCCTCCTTGATGGTAAGGACATGTCTGATCCGCCTTGAACCAAAAAGGTAGATTTTCTGGTACTATAAGAGGAGACTTGGTTTGGACGTGCCCCTTGACCAGTAGTAACGGAAATAATTCTGCATACAACATTGGTATAGGGTTAAACCCTTGTGGTTGCGTTGTATGGTTGTTGTTGTACGGTGACGAGCCTGTTGAAGAGGCTGTTGTGTCCTTTGCTGATATTGCTGTTGATTAGGTTTGCTCTACGCAACCTGAGGTTGATACGTAGGAACAGGCGCAGGGTTAATAGCAGGAGTTACAGCAGCTAATGGTTGGTATCGTCGCCTTTGCTTTTTGAGAGAGATATTCCCAATATCCTGCTATTTTTTCTTAGGGAGAGCACTACCGTATCGTTTTGTATTGCTTGATGGTCCAGCGTCTTTAACTAAACGTCCTTCTCAGACGGCTTCCTCAAGACGAACTCCCATGCCCACCATCTCGGTGAAGTCACTGGGCACACTGGCAACCATTCTGTCGTAGTAAAATGAGCTCAAGGTTTTTAAGAAGATCTTTGTCATCTCTTTTTCCTCAAGAGGTGGACAAATCTGGGGGGCAATTTCACACCATCTCTGAGCGTACTCTTTAAAGGTTTCCTTGTCCTTTTGTGACATCGATCTGAGTTGATCTCTGTCCGGTGCCATGTCCAGATTATACTTATATTATTGAACGAAGGCAACGCCAAGATCTCTGAAAGTAGCGATCTTAGTGCGGTTTAAACCTATGTACCATTTGAGTGTGGCACCGGTTAAACTATCTTGGAAGTAGTGAATCAGTAGCTCCTAGTTCTTTGTCTGAGCTGACATTCGCCGAGCGTACATCACCAAATGACTTTGAGGGCAAGAGTTACCCTTGTATTTTTTAAAATCGAGCACTTGGAACTTGTGCGAAACTTTCACATTGGGACCAAGCAAAGGTTCGCGACGTCTTTTCCGAATAGGTCTTGACCACGAATGGCTTGCAGTTCTTTCTGCATCTCCAGGAACTGTTCCTGGAACTCATTCATTCTGTCAAACATACTTTTGTTTCCACCAGAAGGTATCTGTGGAAACTGTCCTTCCGGAACAGTGTGTACCACGGGTGGTGGTATAGCCATCATGGCAGAGACTCTTGGTGTCTCCCGAAGTTTGTAACCTTCAGGAGTTGTTGTCATGCCCCTAACATCTTCGATTTCCCAAAGTTTGTAACCTTCAGGCCGAGCGGTTCCTGCTGCGTTTTCTGGATCTTCCATGATCAGCGAGATATATCCTTCTGGGATATAGTTGAGTGGCATGCTCCAGGGACGATCTTTCGGCATTTTGTACTTAGGATCAGACTTCTCCACTATGGGCGTAGATGTGGTCTCTAAGATCACAGTCCATTGTTGTTCCATCTGAGCTTCTGCTTGAGCTTGCATGTCATTATGAAGGTTTCTCAGATCTTTCAGAGTGTCGATCTCTTCTCTCAACTCTCTGTTCTCTTCCTCGAGATCAACCATTTTCTTTTGTCGATTGGCCCGAGTATTGTACGAATGAGACAGTTTTACTCTAGAATCGAGACACAAATGTGAGATTTGTAGGGAAGAAGAATGCGTTTATACGAGAATGATGGATGATATGCAATGATTTTATTATTTATTTTTTTGTTTATTCAAAGTAAACTTCGACATTTAGATTGCAAATATCAAACAGTGGGGAAGACCCCGTTTTATTGAATTCAAAGATTGCGGAAATGGAAATACAGTAGATTACAAAGTGCTGAACAGGAAATGTCTAAACTAATGGATCCTAAGTCCTCTCTGAAGAGAGCTCAGGTGCTGGTTCTGGTGCTTTCCTTTTCTTTGACCGGGGCTCTTCAGCCGTTGTCGGGTTGTCATTCCTTTGCCAAGTGAAAGGAGCGAGCAAGTTCCTTTGGTCTTCTTGATTCTCTACAGTATGTTGCTCTAAAATCTCAATCAGAGCATCTTTTCTTTCAATAGATGTTGTAGTTTCTTACACTCTACATTGAGAATACGGTACTTGTTCCTCCAAGACCTCCTCTCATGTTGAACTTTGTTGAGAGTAACCTGAAGTTTTTCCGTATCAGACATGAAATAAAGGACAGAGTCCCTTAATGGAAGAACTTCCTGACGAGGGTAAGGCATCCTCAGCTTGAGAGCTCTAGTTTGTACCCAGTGGAGATAAGGCTCCACCAAGACACAGTCTGGTTTTCTTAGAGACTATTTTCCTTTCCTATGAACATGTTTCCAAGCATGCACTATTTCTGTCTTTAGTGCCCTGTCGTTTTCCCCTTCCTTGAAGAAAAGACCTTCCAGATGAGCATTACGCGGGACATGCCTCATTGGGTATCCGAATTGACGACGAACGAGAATTGGATAATAGTTGATTCCTCCCTTAGTTCCTATAAGGGGTACATTTGGGAAATTTCCACAACGGTCAATGATTCTGATCCCGTCATAGATTCGATTATACCAATCGATGTCAGAGTTGGTAAGAGACATGATTCTCTGCGACCAACGTAAAGTATTCTTTTGATCCCAAAATGTAACAGACTTGGGCAAATGAGAAATGAACCATTTGTAAAGCAAGGGTACACAACACGTGATCATTCCTCTGCTGTATAAATTCCTTAAGTGTACCGAATGATATGCATCTACGAGTAAGGTTGGTACGAGATTTCCAATCAGACATATCGTAATGGCATTGATATCAACAAAGTTATCGATGTTGGGATACAAAAATGACCCGTAGGTGAGCAAAACAAAGATGCTCTCGAAAGCGGCCACGTTCCCTAGACTGGAAAAATACAGGGCTTTCTTTGTCAAAAACTGGGCGGGCAAACCTTGGATTCCACCCTTAGTGGTCATGTGAGTCCTGACTTCTGACTCATCCAAATAAATTGCTCTTGCAATGGTTTGATCTTTTGGAATTTCTTCTAGTCCAGAAAAGGGAGCTTGATTAGTGATATGTAAATCAGTCAGGTGAGAATACTCCTCCAGTGTTGGTGCTAACTGATAATCCGGGAATGTGAAGTAGTGATAGACCGGATCATAGAACTGAATGAGTGTAGCAAGTAATCCCTCAATTACATGGACCCTCAATAGAGACAGCAGTCATCCATACTTAGCTCTGAAAGCCTCGGGGTTGGTGATCATCCTCGCCAACCCTCTCAATTCCTCTAACTTTGGAACCTTGAAGGTATACTTGTGAGTCTTTCTTCTATCGAAATCCATAACGCAATCTCTTTATCTGACATTTGCAATCATTGTCTTAGTTTAATTTGAAAAAGAGAGAGACTAGAAGAGAAGATTTTTCTTTGTTCAAATGTTTTTTAAATGAATGTATGAGTGCAGCACACAAAAACATAGAAAAAACATGGGCTCAAAGGGCTCTACACCCCCCATACCCAAAGGTTTATACTGGTGATTTTTTGTACCTGTCCTCAAGATCACTGATCCCTCTTGGGATAACAACAACAAGCGGATCGCCAGCGAGCTGATTTATCCTAGAGTGACCTCAAATGAGGGTAGTGTCGCGTGACAACTATTTCCGATAGCTTCAGTACTACAAAATGGTTTCAGTCTACTAAAAGCTTCAGCTTCTCAAATAACCCAGTCGACCACACTACTTTCAACAACCGAAATCGTATAGGCAATGTATCTGCAAAGGGAGTCTCCACTGAGTTTGATGGTCGACCGGGGACTCGTAGCTGGAATTCACTACCAGTAAGATTACCCGTATTGCAATCACCTATCTTAGGTGTATACTCAATCTTTCCACATGCGGCATCACACGCATTCCCATTAGTAGAAAAATAAACACAGATATCAATTAGGAAAAGAAGAATATATATTTGTCTTAATCATCCTAGACCTCTGTCTTATGATCCTATACAGACAATGACTCCCTAGAAGAGTCGCCATTTTTGCGATACTTTGCGAACTCAGGGTTTTCTACCCAAGATTATGAACTTAAGGTTTCCACCGAAGATTGTAAGAATGAGAATAGAGCCCCACGGTGGGCGCCATTTTTCTGTAGCGCGATTTTTGTGGTCTTGAAGAACTATCGCTTGGGTACTACAGTTTGATTCATTTTTTATCCTATTAAGCTGATTAAGGAAGGGAAATAGATGTCTCCAATTTACCCTTCTCGCATACTGAGGTTAAACAGTCAAAACTGTTGGTTTACAGATGCTATTAAGATGTGGGCCCCTCTTCGGTTTATTATGTTAAGAACACAATGTTCGGATCATTTGTGAGGTTTTTGATAATGTGTTTAGATTTGATGCTTTTGGGGTGATTTGGTGGAGATACTGGATTTTGGGGTTTTATTAGTGTGCTCGCTAAGATTTTTCAATCTTATGCCTACGTATTCCCGTTTAACGAAACAGGGAAATCAGAGCAATCGTAGTTCCTCCTATTCTAAGGGAGGAAAAGGTTGTTTTGGTGTCTTGTTCAAAGCCCAAGACATGAAGCTAAAGGTGATTTGTATCTTGTTCAAAGCCCAAGATGTGAAGGTCCTGAGATTGAATTTGTCATCTCTAAAGAGGAGTTGTTGATGTTTGTATGTTGTGAGCAGGGCACAAATTTGATGCTAAAAGGTTGATTGACTCAACCGGGGATTTCTCTCTACAAAGCCTAAGAGGAGGCTAGTTGACCCAACAAGAGGGTGTCTTTATATGTCTCGTACGAAGCCCGAGATAGAGGCTAAAAGGGTTGACTCAACAAGAGAGTGCTAACAAGTAAATGACTCAACAAGAGAGTGCTTTTACATGTGTCTTGTACGAAGCCCAAGACGAAGGCTAAAAAAGGGTCTGACTCAACAAGAGAATCTTTTATCTGTCTTATATGAAGCCTAAGACGGAGGCTAAAAAGGCTTGACTCAACAAGAGAGTCTTTTTTACTTAACAAGATAGTGATTTAGTGTCTAGTACGAAGCCCGAGATGGAGGCTGAAAGGGAAGTGACTCAACAAGAGAGTGTTTTTCTGTCTCGTACAAAGTCCGAGATAGAGGCTAAAAGGGAATTGGCTCAACAAGAGAGTCTTTTATACTCAACAAGAGAGTGTTTTGCTGTCTCGTACGAAGCCCGAGATAGAGGCTAAAATGGAATTGACTCAATAAGCGAATCTTTTATACTCAACAAGAGAGTGATTTTTATCTGTCTCGTACGAAGCCCGAGATAGAGGCTAAAAGAGGAATTGACTCAACAAGAGAGTCTTTTATATTCAACAAGAGAGTGATTTTAATGTCTCGTACGAAGCCCGAGATAGAGGCTAAAAAAGGAATTGACTCAACAATAGAGTCCTTTATACTCAACAAGAGAGTGATTTGGTATCTCCACTAGGGAGAATCATTGTATAAAGCGCAAGAGGAGGCTATCTTACCGTCGTGGATTCTGGAGATCCTGAAGAGAGTCCAAGTGTGGGGAACTCTCATGAGAGAGACCGGGTTTCTGGTTATGTTTGAAGGGAACTTGAGAATGTATTTGAGACTCAAGGGTCTTAGACTGTCCAAGTCTAGAGTTTTATCTTTTGTACAATACCCAAGAGGAGGCACGGGTATTAAGGGATGGATATCAACCTTACAACGGCCAGAGTTTTGACGCTGGAAAGACTGCTCTAGCAAAGGATGACTAAGTTTTGTCTTATACCTTTAAGAGGTCGTCAGGGTCCTTGTATTAAGCCCAAGAGAAGGCATGAGAACTTCTAAGAAGCCGAAGGGTCCTTGTACAACGCCCAAGAGGAGGCGGGGATCCTTTTAGGAAGCCTGTGGGTCCCCAAACCAAGAGAAATTCAAGATATGCTATTCACAGAGAATAGATAAAGCCAGGAAAGTTCTTGAATTTGGAAGAAACTCAAGAGATGCTATTCACGGAGAATAGATCAACTCTGGGGAGTAGAGTTTCTTTGACAATTTCTATGAGTGACAGTCTGAGAAAGGGTTCACCGAGAATGCTTCCTTTCTCTTTGTTCCATATTGTTTAACCCCAAGAGAAGGGAAGATTGTGTCAGGTAATCCTATGGGGGATCTAGTTTTGTTTGTATTTGAGAGTGACCAACAGGCTTTACCTAGTTCTAGACGTAGTTGCCGGGGAAAACTCTAAATAACTATACTAGTATATATACAATTGATATATGACTGGTATGTAAAAGTTTGTGAAAGGAGACTTACAGTGAGCAGCCCCACAATACAATTATATATGTGAAAGCGGATAAAGAAAGCAGGTAAACACTTACTCGGTTGTAGAGCTTCCATGCTGTTTTGTTAGTTGTTTAACAAAGAAAGCTTTGATAACAATATTATATTCAAAATTAAAGGAGAAAGTGCTTTCAAAAGATTGTTGGGGCTTATAGCTCAAGGAGAGGCCCAAGTTTTTTAACGATGATTGCACCGTTGTTTTGAAAGCTGTACAGAGGGACTTATACAATATGTGAGGCCCAAAATTGTTTTATATACAAAGGAGGTTGGGTCTTACACTCTAATTGAGGCCCAAGGATTTATTTTAAGATAAGGAATGGGTCTTATAACTCAAGGAGAGGCCCAGGGTTTTGTTTTAAAAGGCGACGATTGCGCCATGATTTTGAAAATACAATGGGACTTATACAACATCTGAGGCCCAAAAAATGGTTTGTATTTACAAAGGATTGGGTCTTACACTCTACCAAGAGGCCCAAATAAACTTAAAAGAAAGAAATGGGGCTTATAACACGAGGGTTGGCCCAGGGTTTTGATTTTTGAACTGGCGATCACGCCGAGATTTTTCTTTTAACGCAGAGAGACTTATATAATATCTGAGGCCCCAAAATTGTTTGGTTAAAAGGGGGGTTGGGTCTTACAGTCTATTAGAGGTCCAAAAGTGTTTGAAAAAGTTTAATAAGGGTTGAATTAATCAAAACCCTAATTTGTTTTCAAAAATACATTTTAATTGAATAAACATTCAATTAAAATGATCAAAATTGTTAAACATGTGTGAAAAAAAAATTGTGATCTTGGATTAATGTTTCAAAAGTCATGTTTTAGCCCACAAAATGATTGGAAACCAATTAAATTTGGAAAATCAAGAAGGAAAAACATTTTACATGTCAAAAATAAATAAAACATTAATTCTTTGCAAAAATATCAAATATGTGAAATAAATAATATTTTTGGGATTTTTTAGTAAAATAAAATATTTTAACATTTTTGTGAATTATTAAAGAAAGAATCAACTCAAAATCATTAAAACTCAGGGAGAAATTAATTTTTGAATCAATTAAATAAAAATCACAAAATTCAAATATTTGAATTTTCAAAAAGGGCGCCAAGAACATGGCAAGAACACACGCCACCCTCTGTTTGTGTAGATTTGCTTTATCTATCCAATCTCACTGAATACTTTATTATATCATGCCATCTACGTATCAATCTGCTCGTTTTCACCTCACGATCATGTCTATGGTCTTTAATTTCATTTATTTTAAGCATGGAATAAGAAATCAAAGAGAAACCTCAAGAACCCTAAAATTTGCATGAAGGCTCATAAATTCCATACACGATTCAAACAAAGCAATTGATTGAGGGTAGAAGAGCATGGATCATACACGATTCAAATTATTGTGCAGCAAAAAATGCATGGATCATAGAGTTAGAAGAGCTCATGCTTACCTCTTGTAGCTGGTGATCATATTTTGTGTTGGAGATGTTACAACTAGGTTCCAATGATGTGGATAGCTTTCCTAGGTGCCAAGTGATGTGCCTGAGTGTTTGGAACGGTTTGAAACAAGCTGGAACTGAAGATGGTATCCCAACTGTAACTTTGTTAAAACCTTGAGCAATTGGCTGGTAATTCTGAGAAATCAGTGTTCCAGATGTTGTTTAAGTGTTTGGATCACTTCTATATGATGTTTATGAGGTGTGTGTGTGTGTGTGTGATTGGTTTGGTTAGAATTGCTCTCAAACTCAAAACCTGATAGTGACATGCTTTGAAAGGCAAAATTGGAAGTGAGAAGGTGATTTTGAGGAAAGCATATGTTTGATGGCTTTGGTGTACTTAAACTGAGCATAAATGAGCTCTATTTATAGTAGAGCAAGTTTGTTTTGCAAGCAATAGTGAATGGCAACTGCAGTAGAGGTTTGGCCAATGTTGATCAATGGGAATCCAAGTCTCCTCTAGCCATTTACTAGAGGTTGGAGCACAGGCTGCTGGTTCCCTAGTTCTTGGATAAGTCTTGACTGAATTTAGTTGGAAAGGGCTCAGTCCATGCCACCTTGGTGCATCCATTAAATGCTCCAAAACAAAATTGGAGTCTTGTCTCCTCTTTAGGGATTTCTAGGTTTGGCATGCTATTTTTAGTTCCAAGGACTTGGGAGGCTTATGATCAGTGTTTGTCCCTCCTTGGTCTCTCACTGAGGTGTTCAGATGGATAGACATGTTTGTCATTTGCACAAATTTGGCAAATCGAGCAAAATGCACAAATCTGCCTTGCCATGACAGTTTGCAGCAAGGCATATTGGCATGGTCATATCTCATGGCTCAAATGGAATTTCATGGAGTTCTTGGCCATTTTGGAAAGCTCTAATATGATACATCATATGTGTGATCATAGTTTGTTTTGATACCTTTTGGATCTAAGTGAAAAATTCCCCTACATTTGGAAAAAATTTAAGGCAGATTATGACTTAGTGAAAATTTCACTAAGTGTTGGAAAAAAGTGTCATTTTCACTTTTTGTGATTTTGGCCATTCCATAACTTGAAATCCATGAGAAATTGGAATGAGGTGTAGTTGAAACTTTTAAAGTATGCCATGAGAGCTACAAATCTATCTTTGGGTCAACCCAAATGGTTGCTTGGATCTCAAGTTATGATCCTTGGAAGTTGGTACCCTAGCCACTTTGTTCCATAACTTAGAAAATTTCTAAGTTTTTTATGGTTACCCCTTTTACAAGTTATCCCACTTTTCTTGATTTTTCTAGATGAATGATGATTCCAATCACATATTAACATCATTTTAGGGTCAAAGAACCATATTTGTGAAAAATCTCAAAAAGTCAAAGTTGACTTTTGTGCACAGTTGACTTTTTGTCAGATGAATTCCAAACTGTGCGATCCTCTATGAAATCAAGTCCTTGGCCTAAATAAAACTTGATGGATTGATTTTAAAGGTGTTATAGGGTGTATTGAATCATTTCCCAAGGTTTGGGAGCATGTCTTGGTCAAAAGTCAAAGGTATAGTTGACTTTTTTCCGCGAAACCCTAATTGTGGTTCTGATGAATTTGAAACTTGTTGATCAAGCTTCTTGGATCAATCCATTGTTGCAAATGCATCAATGTAGTGTGTTGGAGACCCTCAAATCATGTCTTGAGGTCTTGGCTCATGTTTTGTCCCAAAAGTCAACTTAGGGGTGAATTAGGTCAAGAAACCCTAAATCCTGATTTTTGGTGAATGCATCCCCTGAGGCTAAATTGACTTGATGATTAGGCCCATGAGGTCCCTTGGAGTAATTCTAGTTGTGCTTTGAAGCAGTGGCTCATGCCTAGATGAAAATTTTCATCTGGAGGCCCTGGGCGACCAAAACCCTAATTTGGTGACACTGGCGATCTTGAGGCTTAATCCACTTGAAGGTTGCAACCTTGTGCCTAAAACTTGAAGTGGGAGTCATCTTGATCCTTTGTGAATATTTGAGAGGTTAGACAAGTTGAAGATCATGTCATTCCTTGATTGATCCTTTGTCTAAGAGCTCTGAGAGGGCTTGAAACCCTAGTTCTGATTGTAGTGAATGCTCACCCATCTTTGGGGAGATTGATGAAGTATGATGGTTCATCCATATTGTGATGATAATTTGCACAATGATGGGAAATCTTAGTGGTCAAAATTTGGGGTATTCCACTTCTCTACTAGGATCCACAAGTTCCTAGAAGGTGTTTCTTATCCATCATCAGTGTTGAAAAAGAAGTCTTGGACTTTCTTCGAGAGGTATGGTTTTTGAGATCTGAAACTCACATATTCATGCATGATATTGTTGATGTTTGAATATTAAAATGTAATGTGTTGTTTGCTTTATGATTCTGAACAAGAGCTTGCCATGTTTGTTTGAAAACTAGCATAATATAATATATTGGGATCTCATGATGTTGCACTGTCGTGTGTGGGTTTCTGGATAATACAATGATTATTAACGAGAACTAAAAACATGTTTGTGTTCCTGGGAGTTTTTACTCCAACTTTGGTTTTTGTTTCACTTGATTTGGTGGAGAAACGAGAGAGATCCATGGGCTGGAAGGTTTGGCCATGGTTATATTTGCTAGGGCACGAGAGAGGAGGGTGAGAACGAAGAAGAAGAGGTGGTGGCCCCCAGTCTGTCCCATGTGGCGCTGAGGTGGCCATTTATGGTGGATTTTAAAATAAAAAAAACTGAAAGCATACTATGTTTGGATGTAATAGCCGCCCCAGTGGTAGAAACCTTGCCATGCCTTTCCCTATCACTTGCCTTGCCTGGGTTCGATCCTGCGGATCAACCCTTTTGCTATTTTTTCTGATTTTTGCCTGCCTTGATATATTATTGAATGCTTGCACACTATATTCACACTGCGCACGCAGCCCAGTTGGAAAGGGTTTTGTGCACTGAGCCTTAGGACGTGGGTTCAACACCCATGGGATGCATTTCCATCATTTTTATCACTTGTTCCTTTTTCTTTTTTATGGTTTATACCTTTATTTTAAAAGTTCATAACTTTCTCTTTTTTCACTCTTTTTGATCCATTCTTTTTGTAAAATGTTCCTTAACATGTCTATTTTCTGATTATGGAAAGAAAATTGTAAAAATAATTATATTTTAAACATTTATCAATGTTGGAAATGAATGGCCTTTTTTAGGGTTTTATAAGAACATCTTGATTTCTTTTGTTTCTTTTGCCATGTTTACTTGTTTATGTTAATCAATTGAGACCTAATGTATGTTTTTTAAACCTTGTATGATGTCTTAACATTGTATGCTTTGTTCCACCTTGTTTCATTGAAGTTTAAATGTGTTTTCACATGAAAATATCCTTTGAAATACCATGAGATCTCCTTAGATCATTTACTTTGCAACATTAGTTTGTTTGATCAAATATGTGACATGTTTATGTCTTGAAACTTGAATGCCATGTTTGAACCACTTTTTAATTGCTAAATGTCTTAAGTCTGTTACCTTTGAACCTTGAACTTTAAGATGTTATCACATTCCCTTTTTATCTATACCACCCATGCTTGTTAAAATATTTTCACATGTTATCCCCTTTGAGTGTTTGATCTCTACCATGCTCTTACTTTCATCTTGTCCTTGATATTTGTTATCTCATAACTCTATTAAGGCTTACCCAATTGAGGCAAGCTCTTTAGATTCTCCTCCTTAACCCTCATTATTCCCCTCCTTCCAAAGGAAAGACTCTCTATTGACTTTTAAGTCATAGATAGCTCAATATCATCTTGGTCTCCTTAGAGCCATTCCCTATCCTCATAAGGACTCACCTTTGGCCTTCTTAGAGCCTCTTCTCCCTTTAACCTCATTAGGTTCCCCTCTGGTGAGCACTATCCTCATAGTTGCTCACCTTTCTCTTTGGCCTCCGTAGAGCCATTTACCTTCAAACTTAGAATTAGGTTAGAGCTCTTAAACTCTATGTGGGCTCATCACATTGAGTATCCACTTTTTCCCCACCATAACTTAGACTTAGAGGGTTTCCTTAAACTCTAAATAAGCTTATACTCATTTCCCTTTGGAAATTTGGCCATGGTCAATGGTTCCTCTCAACCTTAGTTAGGTGAACTACGGTTGCTCTGATTCTTTAGTTAGATACGTAGGCACAAGATGCGACGTCTTGGCGAGCAAACTTCGTGTACATACCCTTAGGTTTTTACCTTTACCCTTAGCTGATACCTTAGCAAGCAAACATAACATAACACAAACCTAAACAAGAGGTTCCTGTAGAGTACTACAGATATTAAGGGTGCTAATACCTTCCCTTAGTATAACCAACCCCCGAACCTTAGATCTGCCCCCTTTAGGTTTTCTCTATCTTGAACCTTTAGTTACCCTTTTACACCACTTGGCTTATTTAGGATGTAGTGCGATGACTATGAGGGAGTAATCCTAAATGGTTGTTACGCGATACTACACTCAGACGAGACTCTCTTGAGAATTTTATTGATTACCAAGTAATTGGGAAGTCGATAAAATCCGAAAGATGGGTTGTCGACTCTGGGCACTTTTTAGAACCCTGTTTTGCAGCTGATAAACCCATAAGACATACTTATTTGGGAAGGGTAGACCATGGCTCCATGCTTGTGACCTCCGACCCTAGGCCCTTTGTGTTGCATGCATATATGTGCCTGTCTGTCTATGTGTGTTTTGTGTTGCATACATTCATCCATACATCATTTCCATGCCATATTCAAGGAACTCAATTTTTGTAAACTCTATAGGATGGATTTTGGAAGAAAGAAATCGCAGAAGTACACCTTCATTAGTCCAAAGTTGGAAAATCTGAAGAGTCTGGGCAAGCCAATCAACGAATCATCGACATTCCGAAGCAAGTATGGGAAGATTTTCTCCTTGATGAAGTTAAAAATGGTAGATTGGACGCTTCCTACTCTTATGCAATTTTATGATCCTTTGTACCATTGCTTCACTTTCCCAGATTATCAGTTGATGCCTACTCTTAAGGAGTATGCTATCTTGGCTGGTATTCCCATCACTCCAAATCCTCCATACTCTGGTCTAGAAAGGACACCTAAGGAGAAAGACATCACAGAAGTCGCTCACCTCAAATTGTCGGATGTCAAAGCTAATTTGGTCGTTAAAGGAGGAATTTTCGGTTTGTCTGCCAAGTTTTTAATGGAGAAAGCTCATCATTATGCCAGTACGAAGAACATGAGGGATTATGAGGCTCTTATGGTTCTACTCATCTATGGGCTGTTTCTGTTTCCCAACATCGACAATTTCGTCGACATGAATGCAATCACAATTTTCATCCTTGGAAATCCAGTTCCAACTCTGCTTACTGACGCTTACCATTCAGTACATCTGAGGAACTCCCATGGAGGAGGGATGGTAACCTCCTATGCTACATTGTTATATAAGTGGTTTATTTCTCACTTACCTCGTTCGAAAACCTTTTGGGATATCAAAGATGGGCTGCTATGGTCAGAGAAGATTATGTCCCTTACAAATACTGATTTAAATTGGTATAATCTGACACTCGAAGGCAGAAACATGATCAATAGTTGTGGAGGTTTCTCTAATGTACCTCTTCTTGGTACAAAAGGGTGTGCAAGATACAATCCAGCCTTGGCCCGTCGTCAACATGGTTACTATATGGAGGCTAAGCCAAGTAACATTTATTTGGAGGGACTATTCTTTAAAGAAGACAAAGATCCTCCGCTCAAGGATAAAATTGTGCATGCTTGGCGTCATGTCCACAAGAAAGGAATTTATGCTTTAGGAAAACCTGAGTGTTTGGCTTCAGAATCTTATACGTGTTGGGTACAAGAAAGGGTTGTTAATTGAGGATGCCCTACAACCGTCACGAGCCTATTCCATTAGCTCCTCATGACCCTATTCTATTTTTCACAAGCAGTGAAGACGAATTGAAGATTCAGTAGGCTCAGGCAGAGCGAGAAAGGGATGCATGGAAGAACAAATACCAGATTCTCGACTACGATATGAATGAACTCCAAAAGATCCATAGAAGAGATAAAGAAGAGTCTGCCAAGAAGAGAAAGGCGCAAGGGGATTTATTTTCTCCTGGTACATCATCTAATGCTAGTGTTCCGTCTCCATCAGGACCATGGAAGCCATATGTGGACAAAGTTGCTATCAAGAATAGAAGGTTGCAGAAGGAGGTCCAGAAGCTCACAATGAGGTTGATGGGAGATGATTGATCCGAAGGACTTAAGACTTAGTTTCTTTTATGTTGTACTTTTATTTTGGTTTTTTGAAAGTGTAATCATCTCTTTTGTAAAAGACCATCATTAATGAAATGAGATTCCCTGTTAAAATCTTACAAAGTGTTCCTTACCCAATAGTGTTTGCAAAATACAGTTCGAGTTTCCTTGAATTACGCATGTCATTTGCATTGCACCTCGCATTTTTGCTAAACTATCAAGATACTAACTTTATTTTGCAGATTTTGTAGACATGGATGCTACAGGAAAGAGAGTCTGGCCCTACTTCTTCGAGCTCCCAGAGCTGGAGCAATTGTTGTGGTTAGGGGACATGGTGGAAGACCAATCAACTTTCGGTGACAGATACGGGTGTGTTATTCCCTTGATGAGACTCCCGGTGACAGAAGGGCCTCTTGAAGTTTTGGTTCAACTATATCATCCAGCATATCGCTGCTTCGTGTTCCAAGAATTCCAGCTGGTGCCAACCTTGGAAGAATTCTCCGCTATTATAGGGATTCCGGTCAGGGGAGCTCCTATCTTTTCTGGAATTGAGGGAATGCCCTCCCTTAGAGACATCGCTAGGACAACGAGGATCAGAATGTCTGACATCCAGGCTAGCCTGACTTTCAAAGGAGGACGACACGGACTGCCCGCCCAATTCTTGTTGGAAAAGGCCCTTTATTTCAAGAACAGAGGGAATGAGGCACTATTTGAATAAACTTTTTCCCTATTAATCTACGGCTTATTTCTGTTTCCAAATGTAAAGCACTTTGTGGATATTCAGGCCATCCAGATATTCACAATCAATAATCCGGTTCCAACGTTGCTAGCAGATGTCTACCATGCTATGCAAACCAGGTATACAAGAGGTGGAGGGCAAATTTTCTGTTGTGTGGCTCTTTTCTACAAGTGGTTTAGGTCCTATTTGCCAAAGACTCCAGCCTTTTGAGAGGTTGAGGAATGCAAAATCAGGTCCAGAAAGCTGATGGAATTGAAGCATACCGATATCGAATGGTATGATTTGACTGACGAAGGGATTGTTGTAATCCAAAGCTGTGGGGATTGCCCCAATGTACCCCTTATGGGAAGGAATGATTGTATCAATTACAACCCTGTCCTAGCCCGCCGCCGTATGGGCCATCTGAAAGAAGGAATTCCAGATAATGATGACATACAGATGATGTATTATGAGGAAGAAGAAGGATTTGGGATGACTATGCGATTTGAGCGCGCCTGGCGCCAAATCAACAAACAACTATGGAGGGCTGAATGCCCTGTCACCGAGGCTCACCTACAATGGTCTCGTGATATAGCTCTTGTGATGAGGAAGCCATTCCCTCGCTACGAATCACCTCCCAAGACCAAACAGAAGACGATGGTCGACTTACCAGATTTATTTCTTGAGAAAGAGAAGATCAAAGATCGCATTGGTGAACGGAAGAAGAAGATCAATGAAGAAGAGGGGACATCGACTAGTGGGTCCAACTTTTAGTTTCCTTGGTGTTGCTGCTTTTTCACTTTTTTTATTCTGTTGTTATTTCCTGTTATTGGTGTTGCCATTTCCCTTTTGTTGTGGGTGTAATCCCACTTATGTACTCGGAGTATGAAGATGCATTGCTCCTAAATGTAATTGTTAGTTCCTGTTATTGGCTGGAATTTTGGTAAAACAATGGTGGTGTTAATGATGTCATATGTCTGATGTCTTAACATGAGTTACTAACATTCAGTGTGTGTTAAGTTTGTTAGGGTTGAAGTTTTGTATGCTGATGTTATAAGTGATGTCTTGACATCACTATACCAGAACATCAGAACATCAGTTTGTGATGTTTTAGGGCTGCACATGTTTTGTTGTTAGTGAGATTTTCTGCTGAGAGATAGAGAGATTGCAGGCAAATTTATTGGAGAAGATTTATTCTGATACAATTAATTCTGCATATCTTGTGGAGAATAGTTTGTTACTATTTTTGTGCAAATAGACATGGAGAATTGTTCCTATTTGTGTGGAGAAGATCTTGCAGCTGAATTAAAAAGTGAAGATTTAAAAGATACATAATATCCTAGAAATATTATGTGGAGATGATTTAAAGGTGTGGAAGATTAAAGATAAAATCTAGTAAAGATTGAGTATTTAAAATATGAAGATTTGATTGAAGATCTATTTAGTAGCAGAATCTTTTGCAGATTGGTGGTGATTTGAAGGCCCAAATCCAGTTAGGAAATAGGTTATAAATAGAAGCATTGTAACCTAGTTTTAGAGGTCAGCCATCATGTAAATTATAAGGGCTGTGTTGGTTGTTGAACCACCCAGTTTGTGGGATGGTCATCGTGTTTATCTCGAAGCCTGTAGGTAAGAGATGTATTGTTCTTGGAGGAAGTTGTTAAGCAACTCTAAGCATTGTTCTTAGTCATGAGGGTCATGTCTAGGTATTGTCATAGAAGTATGTTGTCTACTTTTCTATGATTGAAGAGTTGTTGGAAATCAAGCTGTTGATGCAGTGGCGGAGATGTTGACTGCTAGACATCATTGTGATGATTGGGAGTGAGATGGAGTCTCTTACCTAGGGAGGACTTAGGTAGAAGGGTCATTGTGTAGTGATTAAATTAGGTAGATTGTCAACTGGTTTATTGAGTCTGTAATTTGATACTACTAATAGTGGACTTCCTTCCTGGCTTGGTATGTCCCCAGATGTAGGTTGTTAGACCGAACTGGGTAAACAATCCTTGTGTGCTATTCTGTGCTTTTATTGTCTTGTTCATAATGCAGATATTGATGTTGTGACATCACTCTTGACATCACATATCTGAGACCAGAATTTCAATTGGTATCAGAGCAGGCATCCTGTTTGTTTCTGGATGAGATCTAGGGAAGATACTTTCTGGTTCATGAGCAAGGAAGATAGTTTTGCTGAGTTATGGACTTGTTCAGTTCATAAAGTTGTTTGTATGATCCCTTGAAGTGAAGGATGGACTATTCATGACCTGTCAGGAGAACTGCTGTTATGAGTTTGATTTGTTGGCACTTGGTTTATGGTGATGGTGTGCAAGGATTATTGAGTAGTGCTTGAAGGTTGTTGAGGAGTTGTTCTGTGTTCCGCTGCATGGTATCTGATGTAACCCTGGTTGGTTCTTTTATCTCTGGTGGTGAGATTCTAGGAAGGTATGCTCTTGGAAAGACATTAGGGTTTGGTCTCCTCAGCAGGATATTCTATGATGTTATAGTTTATACAAGACAGCTTCAACCGTTTGGTTAGAGATGCCAAAGATACATGAGGACTATCTCATATCTTTGTGATGGTGAAGCCAAAGAAAAAGAGTATCACTGTCAAATCTTTCATGCGGGAGTGAAGATCTTGATAAGTTATCTCTTAAGCTTAGTTGTGGTGACCTAATTAGGAGGATCTTCCTAGTTATGATAAGATACATGTTGAGCTTAATATGTCAATTCTAATGTCTCGACATCGTGCTACACATTAGCAGTTTATGGTAAATGCTAAGTCAAAGACCTATTAGATTGTAGCTGTTTTGAAGGATCACTGAAGCTGTGAAGTTGAACATTTTATGAGATGGTGTCATAGCTTCTCAGCTGGAGCTAGTTGAAGAAAAGGTAGTAATCCTGATAGCAGAAGAGAAGAAGTTGATCCTTGTTTGAGCTAAACTGTCTGAGGACCATATTATAGGGTAATGCATCCAAGATTTTGTGTTCAGTAGCAGTGTATATCAGCCTGTGGTCAATTGGTGTCTGCATTAGTTGGAATGAACTCTTCCAATTTTTTGGCTCGATGGATTGAAAGTAGCAGTTTGTATCAATCTTAAGTTAGAAAAGAGGTCTGAACCTTGTAATCATAAGCTTCTGGAAGAGTGTGTTATGCAAGTTTCTGCAGTTTTGTTGGTCTTTGAAGATGGTGATATGTTCTCGTGTGTTCCCTACAAGAGACTTGTGTGGATTAATATGGTTGTAGTCCTTATGAGATGGTTAATGTGATTTAGACTAATGTCAGAACTGATGTTGAAACATCATTTCAGTTCTTTGCTCAGGGTGGAGTAAAAGATCAAGACATTGATCTAACCCGTAAGGCTTTTGTGGTATAAGTGAGTGTCATGATGGCTTGAAGAAGTATCAGCAGATGCCGGTTGTGTCTGATGTTGATAAGGGTGTGCATTCAACTAATGACAATATACATTGACGGGAGACTATGTATATGTCTGATGTAAAAGTGCAGATCTGCAGAAGTGTTAAGAATTTACTTTGTGGTGTGTTGGTGTGTGACGACCTGAATTATGTTGTTGAAGATGGAGATGGAAGACTATGAAGACATCATAGTCTTGATGGTTGGATCAATTTATTTCTGATCTAGGTGCTTTGGAGTATGGGTTTTGTTGTGTGAAAGTCGAGGACATGTGGATGTTATCTCTGGCTTTCTACTGACGACTCTACTAAAGGAAGTGACATTCTTTGGTATAGCTATGGGGTAGTCTTGAACTACTTATTTTCTGAAGATTCAGATGTGATAGGTTTGAAGTCTTTGGATTTTCTGAGCGGGATGGAGGTTGTCTACTCAAACTTGGTTGTTGAATCAAGTCTATGAGAGCATGGAAATCTGTTTTTGCAAAGGTAGGAGGTTCTTTTGAGTGGCAGAAGGAAGAGCTGAATTCAACAGTTGGATGTCATAATGTTCTGACATCTAGCTTAACATCAGGAGTCTCAGCTGGTGATGTGGCACATCAGCTAATGATAGGGTGATCTACATGAATGAACAATAGGATCCTTCAAAAAGATCGTTCTCATGGCAGTTTGCGGGAGCAGTAGGAAGGAGAAGATGTTACATGACCATGGCTTAGGGAGTCTAAGTGTGTTTACTTTTGAGCAAGTGGAACATGTGACTTGAAGATCAAGTTTCCTTGGTGGATCAAGATATCTTTGTGAGATTTCTGACAAACGTGAAAAAGGTCCAAATGTGGCATTTGATTGTTTTCATATGAGGATTCATGAATGAGGTGATCAAATTGTGGTAGTTGGTTGATCTCAGAAGTGGATTCGAAGAATCTTGATAATCAAAGTGTGGCAGCTGGTTATTATTGAGGATTGTCTTGGAACAAGTTACTCTTGGGCAGAAGGGTGATGAGTTGAAGACTCAAGGAGATTATTCTTCTTGAAGGTGGATGAGAGTTTAATTTTCTAGTTCCTTGGATTACTATGCAATAGTAAGTCCAGTTGGTGGAGCATCATGGTGATGATATCTTGGTGTGTGGCAGATGTTCTAACTTGTGTTGGAACATTACCTGGTTGGAGATCCTTGGTGAAGGATGATTGTGCTATGGTCCAGAAGCATAATGCATACATTATGCATAAGGAGTGTCTACATAGTCATACGGGAGAATGATGAAGTAGAAGGCCTGCCTTGGATGGAGAATGTAGAGAAGACTGAAGTAAATCAGGAAGTCGGAAGATGAAGAGTATGATAGGGAATGACTGTCTTTGGAGAAAGGGACAATGGTACCAAAATGCAGGTGCTCAGCAAGTGTGCTCAAATGTTCATCTTCATCTAGAGCATTAGTTAACCATGACTGAGGGAGTACTTGTCTATGGATTTTGCTGCTAAGGTACATATATTGTGAAGATTGCATGTTGATCAAGATTGTGAAGATTGGTTGAATCTTATGAGGATATAATGTCAGATAACATGTTATGACATTAGGCTGTTGGTGTGGACATGAATGGCTCTAGCCATGTGAAGCTAATTGTTTGATTCATATGCGCACATGCTTCTGAGGAGAAGTCTGAAGGACAACTTTGGTTGTGTATGGGAGAATATATTTTTCTCTGCAGATTTTGGAAGAGCTTTGTAAGGGTCTTTGTTGATGGGAGATGTCATAAGTAAGAGGAGTTTACTTAGAGTTCAGTGGAAGGCATTGTGAGTGTGCTTCAGAACTTGTGGATGATTGTGTGAAGCATTCCTGACTGGATGAATGAAGACTATGTCTGGATTTTCCAAATGTTATGATATACTGGTCAAAGGAGCACTGGTTATCTTCGATAGGGAGAGTTGATCATTTGTTGAAGAAGTTGTTTATCCAGATTGTAATGTCAGACAAGATGTCGTGACATTGTGTTACTGGTGAAGTTCATGGTGTACTTGACAGTTTAGACCTGGTTCTATAGATTTGTGTATCAATGGATTGAATCAGAAGTATACATTTACACCAATGTTTGTCAATTTTTGGCTATAAAGGGGGAGAGAATGTACATTAGTAGCTGCTGAGTCTGGATTTTGTTCTGAGTATATTGGTTGGATGATTCAGAGTTTGATTTTGGAATTTCTTTTGTGCTTGCTGAGATGTTCAGAGTTTGTCCAATTGTGGCTAAAAAGGGGGGAGAGTTAGCCTAGTTGTTGCCTAGTTGTCTGTTGTGGTTCTAGGCTTGAGGGGGAGTGTGTAGTTTGTGCAACTGTCTTGCTGGTTGCAGTTTTGAGGGGGAGTTGCTGCTGCTAGTTGAGTGCTGATATGGCAGGTATCTCTGATGTTGGCTGAGATTGTTTTAGCCAAAATTAGCCAAAGGGGGAGATTGTTAGTTCTTATTATTGGCTGGAATTTTGGTAAAACAATGGTGGTGTTAATGATGTCATATGTCTGATGTCTTAACATGAGTTACTAACATTCAGTGTGTGTTAAGTTTGTTAAGGTTGCAGTTTTGTATGCTGGTGTTATAAGTGATGTCTTGACATCACTATACCAGAACATCAGTTTGTGATGTTTTAGGGCTGCACGTGTTTTGTTGTTAGTGAGATTTTCTGCTTAGAGATACAGAGATTGCAGGCGAATTTATTGGAGAAGATTTATTCTGATACAATTAATTCTGCATATCTTGTGGAGAATAGTTTGTTATTTTTGTGCAAATAGACATGAAGAATTGTTCCTATTTGTGTGGAGAAGATCTTCCAGCTGAATTAAAAAGTGAAGATTTAAAAGATACATAATATCCTGGAAATATTATGTGGAGATGATTTAAAGGTGTGGAAGATTAAAGATAAAATCTAGTAATGATTGAGTATTTAAAATATGAAGATTTGATTGAAGATCTATTTAGTAGCAGAATCTTTTGCAGATTGGTGGTGATTTGAAGGTCCAAATCCAGTTAGGAAATAGGTTATAAATAGAAGCATTGTAACCTAGTTTTAGAGGTCAGCCGTCATGTAAATTATAAGGGTTGTGTTGGTTGATGAACCACCTGGTTTGTGGGATGGTCATCGTGTTTATCTCGAAGCCTGTAGGTAAGAGATGTACTGTTCTTGGAGGAAGCTGTTAAGCAACTCTAAGCATTGTTCTTAGTCATGAGGGTCATGTCTAGGTATTGTCATAGAAGTGTGTCGTCTACTTTTCTGTGATTGAAGAGTTGTTGGAAATCAAGCTGTTGATGCAGTGGCGGAGATGTTGACTGCTAGACATCATTGCGATGATTGGGAGTGGGATGGAGTCTCTTACCTAGGGAGGACTTAGGTAGAAGGGTCATTGTGTAGTGATTAAAATAGGTAGATTGTCAACTGGTTTGTTGAGTCTGTAATTTGATACTACTAATAGTGGACTTCCTTCCTGGCTTGGTATGCCCCCAGATGTAGGTTGTTAGACCGAACTGGGTGAACAATCCTTGTGTGCTATTCTGTGTTTTTATTGTCTTGTTCATAATCCAGATATTGATGTTGTGACATCACTCTTGACATCACATATCTGAGACCAGAATTTCAGTAATGTTTACCAGATTTCTTAAATGAAGAAGTTTGTTGAAGACTCCGTCGTCTACATTATTTGCAAAATCTCTTTGGTTGCTTGATAGTTTAGCTTGCATTTGCATCAACATCCTCATTTACATCATGTCATATCATCTGCATTTTTCTCTTTGTCTGTATCTTATGTCACCATTGTTCTCTCCAGAATCGTCACACTGAATCCCAAAAACAACTACAACACTCGAGCCCAAGCTAGACGAAGGATGTCAGAAGAGTACGGAGAAATGGATAGGGTTAACAACGAATTGAATGAGATACGAGGAGGGATGAGACATATCCTCGAGGCTATTAATTTCATGAGAGCAAAAATGGACACCCAGGCTACTGTAGTTTCTGAAATCATCACTACAACGGTGGAACCCCCTGTCATCCCTACTATGAACCCCACCTTGGGTACGCCCTTTGACTTTATCCGTGCCACAGTTCCTTTGTCTGCTCCGCAAACGGTTCCTTTAATTAATGAAACTTTGCAGGCCATTCCCACATTCACCCCACCAGCGGTACAAACCCAGGTACACCCAGTTTTCCAGAACCCCCCTCCATATGATTACATTGATATTTCCGAAGAGGGGGATGATCATAATGAAAAATTGAAAGAAAGTGTCGAGACAATGCAGAGAAGGATAAAAGTGATAGAGGGTCGTAATACATTTAGCACTGATGTTAAGGATATGTGTTTGGTTTCAGACTTAGTAATTCCTTCCAAATTCAAACTGCCAAATTTTGAGTTATACTCAGGTGCCACCTGTCCCAGGTCCCATCTGATCATGTACTATCAAAGAATGGTTGTGCACGTACGTAATGACAAATTGATGATCCACTGTTTTCAAGACAGTTTAAAAGGGCTGCTGCTAAGTGGTATTTAAGTTTGGACCAGTCCCAGGTCCGTTGTTTTCAGGATGTGACCGATGCTTTTGATAAACACTACAAGTACAACATGGATTTAGCTCCTGACCGCAGGCAGTTGTTAAGTATGACCTAGAGCAATACTGAATCCTTTAAAGAATATGCACAAAGATGGAGGGAAACGGCATCTCAAGTTGAACCACCCTTGATTAGAAAGAGTTGGCTGATTGGTTTGTAGATACGGTAAAGCCAGAATTTTATGAAAGAATGATCAGCAGTGTCAGTGCTAATTTCGCTGATATTGTTGCAGTTGGCGTAAAAGTGGAGGCTGGATTGAAGAGCGGGAGAGTAGTTAGTTCCTCAAGCAGTTCAACCAATACCAATACCAGTACCAAGAAAACCCCTAGCCACTTCCACAAGAAGAAAGAGGGAGAGACTAATGCCATCATGGCAGGTAAGAAGAACAATCCAAGGTGGAAACAACCTATGTACCAACAGCAGTCTGTTCCAAACTTTACTCAACAGCCGATCTACCATATGCAGTATTCTCAGCAACCTTACATAGCAGCTGTCACACCTACTTTCAATCATCAAGCTGCGCAACAGGCGCTAACCTATCAACAGCCCGCTTATCAGCAATGAAGGAAAATGCTCCTCAAAGAAGGAAAGGGGCAACACCCACATTTCCCTCTATACCGATGTCCTATGCTGAGCTCTACCCTTGCTTAGTAGAGCAAGGACTGATCGTTACTAGGCGTTTGGGACCACCAACTGAGAAATCTATGACGTTCTTCAATCCAAATGTGAATTGTGCTTTTAATCAAGGAGGGGTCAGTCACGATTTGGACGGTTGTTTAGCATTGAAAAACATAGTGAAGAGGTTGATGGAGAAGAATATCCTATCATTCGCAGACAATCAGCTGAATGTCAAAAGCAATCCTTTGCCCACCCATGGGACTACTAATGCCATTTAAGGTGAAAATGACGAGGTGTTGGTTCTAGACGTAGCAATGATCAAGACTCATATCAAGGCCTTTCACGCTAAGTTGTTTAAGGCTGGGTTGGTCAAAGTTTGTCATGATGATTGTGAGGAATGTAATACTAGTGTTAAGGGCTGCTGTTTGGTTCAAGACGATGTTCAGTGTTTGATCAACGAAGGTTTTCTACAAGTATTCAGCAAAGAAAAGGAGAGTAGGATTGTGGTAATAGAACCTGTGTTTAATCTACCAAGGCCAAGAGAGCAGGTGCCTGGATCCAATATACCTAAGTTAGGTTCAGTGATTCCTGTATTCAACAAACCCATGCCGATTTTTAACAACTCTGAGCCTTTTGCTGTTTCCACTGCCAAGCAATGTGACGTCCGACAACCTATTCCATTTAGGTTCAGAGGGACAAAGGCCGTGCCGCGGATTTATGAGAATTTTATGGGTAACAAAAGACGAGAAGACGTGATTCCAAGGAATGAGGTGGGAATCACTGTTGAATACGTGGTTCTAAGGAATGAGGTGGGAACCACTGTTGAAGATGTGACAAACATAGTTAGAACAGGAAAAATAACCCGAAGCGGCAGAGTCTGTACTCCTTCTTTCGAAGAAACTGCACCCAAAGAGACCGATGTTTCCATACCCCCTAAAGGTAAAAGAAAGGAGGTAATTTCTAAAGAAGAAGATGAACAGTTCTTAAGGATTATTAAGAGAAGTGATTACAAGGTCGTAGATCAACTCCATCAGACTCCATTCAAGATTTCAATCTTGTCCCTGCTAGTCAATTCACCTGTTCACAGGTCAGCCTTACAGAAGGTATTGGCCCAAGCACATGTAGCCCAAGATATAACCGCTGGACAATTCGACCATGTCGTTGCCAACATTACAGCGTGTAACACTCTTAGTTTCAGTGTAGAAGAGTTGCCTCGAGCAGGTAGGAACCATAACCTCGCCCTACATGTGTCAATAAAATATCAAGAAGATACATTGGCCAGGGTTCTTGTGGATATTGTTTCATCTTTGAACGTTCTACCGAAAAGAACCCTTGAAAAGTTGTCTTACCGAGGAGCTGTGATGAGACCAACTTCAGTTGTTGTTAAAACCTTCGATGGCTCGAGAAGATCCGTGATGGGTGAAATTGAGTTGCCTATTTTGATTGGTCCTCAAGTATTCAACATCCTTTTCCAAATCCTGGACATCAACCCTGCTTACAGTTGTCTGTTGGGTAGACCTTGGATCCATGGAGTTGGTGCTGTGACGTCAACTTTGCATCAAAAGATGAAATTCATAGCTGATGAAAAGTTAGTTATTATCCATGGAGAGGAAGATCTAATGGTCAGTAACTTGTCCTCCTTCCGTTATATTGAAGCTGATGAGGACGCTCTGGAAACCTCCTTCCAAGCCCTTGAGATAGCAAATGCCGTCATGATTGAACTAGTGGCCTCCAATTGTCCATCCTTTGCTTCTTTCAAAAGCATTCAATCTGGTCTACAAAAAGGTATACCCGAAGGCTGGGGCAAAGTCGTCGAAGTCCAAGAAAGAGAGAAGTACCAAGGGTTGGGTTACAAACCAATTCTTGAGGAAAAAGCTGCCACAACAATGGGAAGACCAAAGACCATTCAAGAGATGTTCGTCAGTGGAGGACATCAGGTCCATGCCATTATCGAAGATGTCGAAGACGAAGACATCAACCGTTTGGTTTTTCAGTGTGACGCCGCTTTGAGCAATTGGGAATCTGTTGAGATCCCTATCTTGTACCCTATGCCAGAGTAATTTTTTTGCTTTGTTGTTGTTTTAAATTCCCTGGCCTTGCCCAAGGATAGCAGATTATTTTTTATGGGCCACCGCCTTCATTTCCTATTAATCAATGAAAATGATGTTTTGTTAAATTCTCTGTCTTTACCTTACTGTTTTTTCTTTTTAAGAAAAATGGCAATCTTTTCAAAAAAACTACAAAAACTTCTTTTTTCTTGCATTCAATGTTTGTTCATTTTAATAAAATAAATGCCTTCATCATGCAGAATGAATCCCAAACCCATTGTTTTCAATGACCCTGCTCTCACTATTGACTTTGATTCACCTATCTATCAAGCTGAGGATGAGGAGGATTATGAAGTTCCTGATGATTTGGCAGAAATGTGTAAGTATCAGTACACGAATCTTCAACCACATGAAGAACAAGTTAACACCATTAATCTTGGCACCAAAGAAGAGAAGAAAGAGGTCAAGGTTGGGGAAACACTTGGGGAAGAGATCAGAAGACGTTTAATACTGCTTCTTGAAGAATATATGGATGTGTTTGCTTGGTCTTATCAAGATATGCCTGGTTTGGATATGGACATAGTTGTTCATAAGCTACCGCTCAAACCTGAATGTCCTCCAGTAAAATAGAAGCTTCAAAGAAGTCGACCTGACATGGCTCTCAAGATCAGAGATGAGGTTAAGAGGCAACTGGATGCAGGTTTCTTGGCAGTATCAAAATATCCTGAATGGGTAGCCAACATCATGCCTGTAATGAAGAAGAATGGTAAGGTACGGATGTGCGTAGATTATAGGGATCTCAACAAAGCCAGTTCTAAGGACGATTTCCCTCTACCACATATCGACACTCTTGTGGACAATACGGCTCGATTTGCAGTGTTCTCATTTATGGATGGTTTCTCAGGCTACAATCAGATCAGAATGGACCCGGCCGATATGGATAAAACTACATTCATCACCCCATGGGGAACCTATTGCTACAAAGTCATGCCCTTTGGTTTGAAATACGCAGAGGCAACTTATCAAAGAACCATGGTGACCTTATTCCATGACATGATCCATAAAGAAATTGAAGTGTATGTAGATGATATGATTGCTAAATCCCAGAGTGAAGAGGAACATTTGGACCATCTTCTGAAGTTATTCAAGAGACTTCGAAAATATCAACTGAAGTTGAATCCTGCTAAATGTACTTTCGGTGTCAGATCAGGAAAGTTACTTGGTTTTATTGTCAGTCAAAGAGGAATTGAAGTAGATCCTGATAAGGTACGAGCTATTCAAGAGATTCCAGCTCCGCATACTGAATCTCAAGTGAGAGGTTTCTGGGGTCGTTTGAATTATATATCCAGATTCATCTCCAACATGACTCCTATTTGTGAACCAATCTTCAAGTTGCTCCGCAAAGATTAGACTGTAGAGTGGAATTCTGATTGCCAGCAGGCTTTTGAGAAACTGAAGAACTATCTGCAAGAACCACCTATTCTGGTTCCTCCTGTTCCTGGAAGGCCTATCTTCATGTACATGACTGTGTTGGAGGGATCCATGGGCTGTGTCTTGGGCCAACACGATGAAACTGGTCGCAAGGAACATGCCATCTATTACTTGAGTAAAAAGTTCGCTGATAGCGAAAGCCATTATTCACTACTCGAGAAGACCTGTTGTGCTTTAGCATGGGCCGCCACGCGTTTGAGGCAGTATTTGATTTGTCACACTACTTTGTTGATCTCAAAAATGGATCCAATAAAGTACATCTTCGAAAAGCCTGCTCAAATAGGAAGACTTGCTCGTTGGCACATGCTTTTGTCAGAATATGATATCCAATATGTCGCTCAAAAGGCTATTAAGGGAAGTGTTTTATCAGAGTACCTCGCAGATCAGCCCATTGAAAATTATGAACCTCTCAAGTTTGACTTTCCCGATGAGGATATCATGGTAGTAAAAGATTGTGAAGAGCCAGGTCCTGATGAGGGTCCTAAACCCGGTTCTAGATGGAAGATGATGTTTGATGGTTCTTCTAATTACAAAGGACATGGTGTGGGTATTGTGTTGATAAACCCTGATGGCGGTTACACTCCTTTCACGGCAAGATTAGACTTTGGATGCACAAACATTGTTGCTGAATATGAAGCGTGTATCTTGGGATTGGAAGCTGCAATTGATCTTAGAATCAAGATCCTAGAGGTCATGGGTGATTCGGCCTTGGTTATCTACCAAGTCAAAGGCGAATGGGAAACCAAGGATGAGAAATTAATCCCATACCGTGCTTATATTGTGGAAATGATCAAATACTTTGATGAGATCACTTTCCGTCATGTCCCTCGCTCAGAGAACCACGTAGCTGACTCTTTAGCCATATTAGCTTCAATGTGGAGAGTTAACTTTGTTAACGAAGCACCTCTCATCAGTATTGAGCGCAAGACCGAACCAGCTTACTGTCAGACAGTAGAAGAGGAGGTAGATGGTAAACCATGGTTTCACGATATTATGAATTATCTGAAGACTCAAGAGTATTTGGCTAATGCCTCTAGTCTTGATAAGAAAACTTTGCGAAGATTGTCATCCAAGTTCTTCCTCAGCAATGATGTACTTTACAAAAGGAATCACGACATGGTCCTTCTAAGATGTGTTGATAAGCGAGAAGCAGACATGTTGATTCGTGATATCCATGAAGGAGCCTTTGGTACTCATGCCAGTGGGCATGTTATGTTTAAGAAGATCTTGAGAGCCGGTTATTTTTGGTTGACTATGGAAGCTGACTGTATTCAATACGCCAGAAAGTGTCATAAGTGCCAGATCTATGCGAATAAGATGCATGTTCCCCCGACTTTACTGAATGTGTTGTTGTCTCCTTGGCCTTTCTCTATGTGGGGCATTGATATGATTGGAGCTATTGAGCTGAAGGCTTCTAATGGTCATCGCTTCATCCTAGTGGCCAATGACTATTTTACCAAATGGGTTGAAGCTGCTTCTTATGCCAATGTGACCAAGCAAGTGGTTGCCCGTTTCATCAAGAATAATATCATCTGTCGTTATGGAATCCCTAGCAGAATCATAACAGACAATGGAACAAATCTTAACAATAAGACAATGAAGGAGCTGTGTGACAATTTCAAGATTGAGCATCATAATTCTTCACCATATCGTCCCAAAATGAATGGAGCTGTCGAAGCTGCTAACAAAAACATCAATTGTAATGAAGGCAAAAGTTAGGCAAAAGTTAGGGACAAATGCATTTCAGTGTGTCAGATAGGCTTGTCACTTAGATCCATAAATTCATAAAGAAGGTCAAGATTTAGTCGCCTCATCAGCAGTGAAGATCTTTAGGACTCTTGGTCATTAACGATGGTAGTGGTCATTGAATATGATGTAACCTTTTCCTAAATTTCCATTTTTCAATTGTAATGTTTCATGGAACTTTGCTATCGGAAAGTTACCATTCTAATGAAATCAGATTTTTAGCCATTCTTTGTTTGATAGTTATCATTACTCTAATGTTCTCCTTGTTATGCAAAACTTCATTTATTCATTAATAGCGGTTTTGAAAGCGGAAAATGTTTTGAAAAATCTTTTGAAAACACAATGAAAGTACACATTTTGCTTTGGACTCAGGGACGATTTAGTGAAATCATTTGCCTCCCACAAAAGCTCTGGTTGCGACGAAAACACTGATGAATCATCTGGTGTGAACTTGTTAAAAAGAGTGTTTGGCAATACTTCCCTAAATCAGACATCTCAGTAATAACTGACCACCGATTCGAAGGACTTCTCCCCAGTATCCTCACAGATGTTTGTAGAAAATGTGAATTTTTTTCCCCAGTGAAATGAAAGCGTCCAGGGACTAACTCCAGAACCCATGGCCGTCGTATTTCAGTGTGACGGATGTGTCGTCTTTCCTCTCGCTACTCCCAGTATATCATCTCTCGTTAGAGTCGTTCTTGCATATCATTAAGCATTTGCATCATACCATGGCATTGTACATCTTTGCATCTTGGTGTTTTGCTCGTGTGAGGTCTTTATCTCTCTTTGTCTCCTTCACTGATCTTTGGACCATTGTATGTGTCTTGCTGGCGTCCGGTCTTCACCTTTGTGCGCCAGATCCGACTCTTTATGCATTATTCCCCAAGAAGTCTAATCTTCATTTATGCAACTCTGGTATTGACCTATCTGATACTTTATCTCCTCATAGGGATACCATAAGTCCATTCATCACTGGCATTGTCTATTTCAAGTCAACTATGAACCTTAACCTTGGTCAACTATGAACCTTAACCTCGGTCATCTATGAACCTAAACCTTGGTCACATATGAACCTAAACCTTGGTCACCTATGAACCTAAACCTTGGTCACCTATGAACCAGAACTTTGGTCACCTATGAACCTTAAGTCCAGTAATTGCTGGCACTGTTTGTTTCAGGTTAAATATGAACCTGAATATTACCTGGGACATCTATGAACCAGAATTTTCGTCACCTATGAACCTTAAGTCCAATAATTATTGGCATTGTTTGTCTCAGGTCAATTGTGAACCTAAACATTACCTTGGTCACCTATGAACCCTAAGTCCAGTCATCGCTGGCATTGTTTGTTTCAGGTCAATTATGAACCTAAACATTATTTCAGGTCACCTATGAACCTTAAGTCCAGTAATCGCTGGCATTGATTTTCAGGTCAACTATGAACCTCGGTCACCTATGAACCAAAATCCCAAGTTAACTATGAACCTTGGTCACCTATGAACTAGAACTTTGGTCACCTATGAACCAAAATCTCAGGTCAACTGTGGACCTCGATTCTTATCCAACTTATATTGGTTCATTAACCTTATCCCCAGCTAAAAATTTCAGTCAACTTTCATCATATGGCGCACGCAGAATTTGTCTCTATCTTTTCTGGCTTTTCTTGAAGATCTCGTTTGAACTATTCAGTATAAGAAATCCCCAAAAAATTCTTTTGTTGGACGCTTATCCTTTTATTTCAAACTGATCCCCAATGGAGATCATGTTTTCTTTCTGGTTTCATGCCCAGTAAGAATGTGTTTGTATCCCCAGTGAGTTTTCCTCATGGATACTAACCTTCATCCTTCCCCAGTATTATTCACCTGTGGTTGTTTGCTCTTTATCTCTAGTGTCTGGTCTATCCGCATCTTCGCGCTATCATGACATCATATCATCATACTAGAAATTCATGGCATGTCAGCTTTTGCATGTCTGTCGCTTGTCTTTTGCATCTGTATTCCATCTAAGGGAAAAATTTCAGTTTGTTATATTTAAATACCTTTCACCTTGATGTCCCAAGGATTTCCATTCCTCGTGTCATATGGCAAAGCTAATTAAATTGGGGCAACTGTTGTACCCCAAATTTTACCTCTTATATGTCATAACATCTTACATAGACATTTAAGATCAATCATATGTGCATTGTTTAACTAACCCATATCTTGCAATTTGTTTCTCTTATGTTTGAAATTACAGTTTACACATAGAGATTCAAGGCCTCCTAAGGCATCCTATGGTTCCATACAATCATCAGGAAGATTAACCAGTTGTTAGGAACCAAGATCTCAAGACTCTGAATCAAGTCAGGTCAACAAAGGATCACCAGACCAAAGTGTGGAATTAGGGTTTTAACCTAAGGCGTCATTGAAGAATTTTTCCCTATCAAATCAAGATTTGTTTGGTTCATCAACCACTTGAGTTCACCTACATCCAATAGGTCTCACTCAAAAATAAATCAAGGTCATCCGGCACTCATCATGAGTAGTTTGAGCCACAGTTTCACCCTGCCTTCAAATTAGGGTTTCTATTAGGACATATGGATCATTGGTCTTGATTTTCATAAAGAGGTGCCTTCAAACCCCAAACCATGGCTCCATGAGTTAGTAAACATCCCTAAAAGTCTCCTATGAGCTTTTGAGGTGAAGAAAGAAGCAAGATCACCAAGGTTTGTCCCAGTGCATTCACAGTTAAAATTAAGGTTGTCTGAAGTCCTGATCTTTGGGGATTTTGAACCAAATGAAACCTCCAATGCCTTAATTCATCATAACATGTCTTATTGATGATTCAAAGTATCAAGATCAAGTTTCAAGGAGTTTCTTGCAAAGGAAGTAAGTTTTTGATCATAAAACTTTTCATATGTGAAATTTCCCTCTCTTGTGCTAACTTGAAATGGTCATAACTTCCAAACCACACATCAAAATTTGGTGACTCAAAGCCCAAATGGAAGCTTTTTCCAAGATCTTCAAAGTGTTAAATATGACTTTTCTCCTAAAAATGCATGGTTTTTGAGTTATGAAGCTTACAAGCCAAACTGACCCAAGACTTGGTGAAATTTCAGCTTGTTTTCTCTTAATGAACAACCAACTTTGACCTAGTTTTTCACAAAATTCCAGGCCTCAACTCAAAAATCGTTGAACATGAAAGTTGTAGAGGGCATTGAGGGCTTTTCAAAAAGTACAAGAACTTCTCAATCCATGGAGTGGGCTGGGAGTTTCGAATTAATGAAGTTTGAGGTTCTTTTCTTGAGTTTTAAGTCACCAATTTGTGCATAATGATGCATTACACTTCTAATCACCAAATTCCCCACTCTTTTGATGTTTAGGGACCAGATTAGCATGTTTAGAACCTCTGGCATGATTTTGGAAAGTTGGAGCATTAAAATATCATGGTTTAATCAAGCTGTGCAAGTGGATATCAAGTAAGAGAAACTTTTCAACATAGCAGCATGGCAGCTTCTATTTTCCATTGAAACTTGGAGCCTGAACGAATCCAATCAGTCCACTTTGCAACAGAGGTCTATGTCTAGGGCTTTGAGGACTCCTTGCTCAGCAGAGCCAGCTCACACGAAGGGAGCTTCTCAAGAGGGTAAACTTGGCAAGTTTCAAATTCTGACCATGCCTTGAACCCTCAACATTTCCTATAAATAGAGCCTTGTTCTACTCTCAAAAACACACCAGAATCACCCCACAAAGAGGCTGATTGCTCACTCCACTCCCCCATTCACAAGTTCTTGCAAATTTGCAAGAACACTTCAAACACTCATTTCACTCGTGCACTTTCCATATGACTCCCTAGATCTTCTCTAAGCATCATATAGAGAAGCTTTAAACACCTAAACACTAATTGTAACACACCCATCATCATCTTCCATTTTCAACTCCAACTTGTATAAAGAATCGGGTTCCATATTTAAAGCACCCTCCAAAGCTTTTAAGCATCTGCATCTTCTCTACTAGGATCCACAAGTTCCCAGAAGGCGTTTCTTATCCATCATCAGTGCTGAAAAAGAAGCCTTGGACTTTCTCCAAGAGGTATGGTTTTTGAGCTCTGAAACTCACATTTTCATGCATGATATTGTTGATGTTTGAATGTTAAAATGTAATGTGTTGTTTGCTTTATGATTCTTAACAAGAGCTTGCCATGTTTGTTTGAAAACTAGCATGATATAATATGTTGGGATCTCAAGATGTTGCACTGCCGTGTGTGGGTTTCTGGATCATACAATGATTATTAATGAGAACTAAAAACATGTTTGTGTTCCTGGGAGTTTTTACTCCAACTTTGGTTTTTGTTTCACTTGATTTGGTGGAGAAACAAGAGAGATCCATGGGCTGGAAGATTTGGCCATGGTTATATTTGCTAGGGCACGAGAGAGGAGGGTGAGAACGAAGAAAAAGAGGTGGTGGCCCCCAGTCTGTCCCATATGGCGTTAAGGTGGCCATTTAGGGTGGGTTTTAAAATAAAAACAACTAAAAGTATACTATGTTTGGATGTAACAACCGCCCCAACGGTAGAAACCTTGCCATGCCTTTCCCTCTCACTTGCCTTTCCTGGGTTCGATCCTGCGGATCAACCCTTTTGCTATTTTTTCTAATTTTTGTCAGCCTTGATATATTATTGAATGCTTGTACAATATATTCACACTGCATGCGTAACCCAGTTGGCAAGGGTTTTGTGCACTGAGCCTTAGGACGTGGGTTCAACACCCACGAGATGCATTTCCATCATTTTTATCACTTGTTCCTTTTTATTTTTTATGGTTTATACCTTGATTTTAAAAGTTCATAACTTGCTCATTTTTCACTCTTTTTGATCCATTCTTTTTGTAAAATGTACCTTAACATGTCTATTTTCTGATTATGGAAATAAAATTGTAAAAATAATTATTTTTGAAACATTTATCAATGTTCGAAGTGAATGGCCTTTTTTAGGGTTTTATAAGAACATCTTGATTTCTTTTGTTTCTTTTGCCATGTTTACTTGTTTATGTTAATCAATTGAGACCTAATGTATGTTGTTTAAACCTTGTATGATGCCGTGACATTGTATGCTTTATTCCACCTTGTTTCATTGAAGTTTAAATGTGTTTTCACATGAAAATATTCTTTGAAATACCATGAGATCTCCTTAGATCATTTACTTTGCAACATGAGTTTGTTTGATCAAATATGTGACATGTTTTTGTTTTGAAACTTGAATTCCATGTTTAAACCACTTTTTAATTGCTAAATGTCTTAAGTCTGTTACCTTTGAACCTTGAACTTTAAGATGTTATCACATTCCCTTTTTATCTATACTACCCATGCTTGTTAAAATATTTTCACATGTTATCCCCTTTGAGTGTTTGATCTCTACCATGCTCTTACTTTCATCTTGTCCTTGATATTTGTTATCTCATAATTGTATTAAGACTTCCCCAATTGAGGCAAGCTCTTTAGCTTATCCTCCTTAACCCTCATTATTCCCCTCCTTCCAAAGGAAAGACTCTCTATTGACTTTTAAGTCATAGATAGCTCAATATCATCTTGGTCTCCTTAGAGCCATTCCCTATCCTCATAAGGACTAACCTTAGGCCTTCTTAGAGCCTCTTCTCCCTTTAACCTCATTAGGTTCCCCTCTGGTGAGCACTATCCTCATAGTTGCTCACCTCTCTCTTTGGCCTCCTTAGAGCCATTTACCTTCAAACTTAGAATTAGGTTAGAGTTCTTAAACTCTATGTGGGCTCATCACATTGAGTATCCACTTTTTCCCCACCATAACTTAGACTTATAGAGTTTCCTTAAACTCTAAATAAGCTCATACTCATTTCCCTTTGGAACTTTGGCCATAGTCAATGGTTCCTCTCACCTCAAAGAAGGAAAGGGGCAACACCCACATTTCCCTCTATACCGATGTCCTATGCTGAGCTCTACCCTTGCTTAGTAGAGCAAGGACTGATCGTTACTAGGCGTTTGGGACCACCAACTGAGAAATCTATGACGTTCTTCAATCCAAATGTGAATTGTGCTTTTAATCAAGGAGGGGTCAGTCACGATTTGGACGGTTGTTTAGCATTGAAAAACATAGTGAAGAGGTTGATGGAGAAGAATATCCTATCATTCGCAGACAATCAGCTGAATGTCAAAAGCAATCCTTTGCCCACCCATGGGACTACTAATGCCATTTAAGGTGAAAATGACGAGGTGTTGGTTCTAGACGTAGCAATGATCAAGACTCATATCAAGGCCTTTCACGCTAAGTTGTTTAAGGCTGGGTTGGTCAAAGTTTGTCATGATGATTGTGAGGAATGTAATACTAGTGTTAAGGGCTGCTGTTTGGTTCAAGACGATGTTCAGTGTTTGATCAACGAAGGTTTTCTACAAGTATTCAGCAAAGAAAAGGAGAGTAGGATTGTGGTAATAGAACCTGTGTTTAATCTACCAAGGCCAAGAGAGCAGGTGCCTGGATCCAATATACCTAAGTCAGGTTCAGTGATTCCTGTATTCAACAAACCCATGCCGATTTTTAACAACTCCGAGCCTTTTGCTGTTTCCACTGCCAAGCAATGTGACGTCCGACAACCTATTCCATTTAGGTTCAGAGGGACAAAGGCCGTGCCGCGGATTTATGAGAATTTTATGGGTAACAAAAGACGAGAAGACGTGATTCCAAGGAATGAGGTGGGAATCACTGTTGAATACGTGGTTCTAAGGAATGAGGTGGGAACCACTGTTGAAGATGTGACAAACATAGTTAGAACAGGAAAAATAACCCGAAGCGGCAGAGTCTGTACTCCTTCTTTCGAAGAAACTGCACCCAAAGAGACCGATGTTTCCATACCCCCTAAAGGTAAAAGAAAGGAGGTAATTTCTAAAGAAGAAGATGAACAGTTCTTAAGGATTATTAAGAGAAGTGATTACAAGGTCGTAGATCAACTCCATCAGACTCCATTCAAGATTTCAATCTTGTCCCTGCTAGTCAATTCACCTGTTCACAGGTCAGCCTTACAGAAGGTATTGGCCCAAGCACATGTAGCCCAAGATATAACCGCTGGACAATTCGACCATGTCGTTGCCAACATTACAGCGTGTAACACTCTTAGTTTCAGTGTAGAAGAGTTGCCTCGAGCAGGTAGGAACCATAACCTCGCCCTACATGTGTCAATAAAATATCAAGAAGATACATTGGCCAGGGTTCTTGTGGATATTGTTTCATCTTTGAACGTTCTACCGAAAAGAACCCTTGAAAAGTTGTCTTACCGAGGAGCTGTGATGAGACCAACTTCAGTTGTTGTTAAAACCTTCGATGGCTCGAGAAGATCCGTGATGGGTGAAATTGAGTTGCCTATTTTGATTGGTCCTCAAGTATTCAACATCCTTTTCCAAATCCTGGACATCAACCCTGCTTACAGTTGTCTGTTGGGTAGACCTTGGATCCATGGAGTTGGTGCTGTGACGTCAACTTTGCATCAAAAGATGAAATTCATAGCTGATGAAAAGTTAGTTATTATCCATGGAGAGGAAGATCTAATGGTCAGTAACTTGTCCTCCTTCCGTTATATTGAAGCTGATGAGGACGCTCTGGAAACCTCCTTCCAAGCCCTTGAGATAGCAAATGCCGTCATGATTGAACTAGTGGCCTCCAATTGTCCATCCTTTGCTTCTTTCAAAAGCATTCAATCTGGTCTACAAAAAGGTATACCCGAAGGCTGGGGCAAAGTCGTCGAAGTCCAAGAAAGAGAGAAGTACCAAGGGTTGGGTTACAAACCAATTCTTGAGGAAAAAGCTGCCACAACAATGGGAAGACCAAAGACCATTCAAGAGATGTTCGTCAGTGGAGGACATCAGGTCCATGCCATTATCGAAGATGTCGAAGACGAAGACATCAACCGTTTGGTTTTTCAGTGTGACGCCGCTTTGAGCAATTGGGAATCTGTTGAGATCCCTATCTTGTACCCTATGCCAGAGTAATTTTTTTGCTTTGTTGTTGTTTTAAATTCCCTGGCCTTGCCCAAGGATAGCAGATTATTTTTTATGGGCCACCGCCTTCATTTCCTATTAATCAATGAAAATGATGTTTTGTTAAATTCTCTGTCTTTACCTTACTGTTTTTTCTTTTTAAGAAAAATGGCAATCTTTTCAAAAAAACTACAAAAACTTCTTTTTTCTTGCATTCAATGTTTGTTCATTTTAATAAAATAAATGCCTTCATCATGCAGAATGAATCCCAAACCCATTGTTTTCAATGACCCTGCTCTCACTATTGACTTTGATTCACCTATCTATCAAGCTGAGGATGAGGAGGATTATGAAGTTCCTGATGATTTGGCAGAAATGTGTAAGTATCAGTACACGAATCTTCAACCACATGAAGAACAAGTTAACACCATTAATCTTGGCACCAAAGAAGAGAAGAAAGAGGTCAAGGTTGGGGAAACACTTGGGGAAGAGATCAGAAGACGTTTAATACTGCTTCTTGAAGAATATATGGATGTGTTTGCTTGGTCTTATCAAGATATGCCTGGTTTGGATATGGACATAGTTGTTCATAAGCTACCGCTCAAACCTGAATGTCCTCCAGTAAAATAGAAGCTTCAAAGAAGTCGACCTGACATGGCTCTCAAGATCAGAGATGAGGTTAAGAGGCAACTGGATGCAGGTTTCTTGGCAGTATCAAAATATCCTGAATGGGTAGCCAACATCATGCCTGTAATGAAGAAGAATGGTAAGGTACGGATGTGCGTAGATTATAGGGATCTCAACAAAGCCAGTTCTAAGGACGATTTCCCTCTACCACATATCGACACTCTTGTGGACAATACGGCTCGATTTGCAGTGTTCTCATTTATGGATGGTTTCTCAGGCTACAATCAGATCAGAATGGACCCGGCCGATATGGATAAAACTACATTCATCACCCCATGGGGAACCTATTGCTACAAAGTCATGCCCTTTGGTTTGAAATACGCAGAGGCAACTTATCAAAGAACCATGGTGACCTTATTCCATGACATGATCCATAAAGAAATTGAAGTGTATGTAGATGATATGATTGCTAAATCCCAGAGTGAAGAGGAACATTTGGACCATCTTCTGAAGTTATTCAAGAGACTTCGAAAATATCAACTGAAGTTGAATCCTGCTAAATGTACTTTCGGTGTCAGATCAGGAAAGTTACTTGGTTTTATTGTCAGTCAAAGAGGAATTGAAGTAGATCCTGATAAGGTACGAGCTATTCAAGAGATTCCAGCTCCGCATACTGAATCTCAAGTGAGAGGTTTCTGGGGTCGTTTGAATTATATATCCAGATTCATCTCCAACATGACTCCTATTTGTGAACCAATCTTCAAGTTGCTCCGCAAAGATTAGACTGTAGAGTGGAATTCTGATTGCCAGCAGGCTTTTGAGAAACTGAAGAACTATCTGCAAGAACCACCTATTCTGGTTCCTCCTGTTCCTGGAAGGCCTATCTTCATGTACATGACTGTGTTGGAGGGATCCATGGGCTGTGTCTTGGGCCAACACGATGAAACTGGTCGCAAGGAACATGCCATCTATTACTTGAGTAAAAAGTTCGCTGATAGCGAAAGCCATTATTCACTACTCGAGAAGACCTGTTGTGCTTTAGCATGGGCCGCCACGCGTTTGAGGCAGTATTTGATTTGTCACACTACTTTGTTGATCTCAAAAATGGATCCAATAAAGTACATCTTCGAAAAGCCTGCTCAAACAGGAAGACTTGCTCGTTGGCACATGCTTTTGTCAGAATATGATATCCAATATGTCGCTCAAAAGGCTATTAAGGGAAGTGTTTTATCAGAGTACCTCGCAGATCAGCCCATTGAAAATTATGAACCTCTCAAGTTTGACTTTCCCGATGAGGATATCATGGTAGTAAAAGATTGTGAAGAGCCAGGTGTTGATGAGGGTCCTAAACCCGGTTCTAGATGGAAGATGATGTTTGATGGTTCTTCTAATTACAAAGGACATGGTGTGGGTATTGTGTTGATAAACCCTGATGGCGGTTACACTCCTTTCACGGCAAGATTAGACTTTGGATGCACAAACATTGTTGCTGAATATGAAGCGTGTATCTTGGGATTGGAAGCTGCAATTGATCTTAGAATCAAGATCCTAGAGGTCATGGGTGATTCGGCCTTGGTTATCTACCAAGTCAAAGGCGAATGGGAAACCAAGGATGAGAAATTAATCCCATACCGTGCTTATATTGTGGAAATGATCAAATACTTTGATGAGATCACTTTCCGTCATGTCCCTCGCTCAGAGAACCACGTAGCTGACTCTTTAGCCATATTAGCTTCAATGTGGAGAGTTAACTTTGTTAACGAAGCACCTCTCATCAGTATTGAGCGCAAGACCGAACCAGCTTACTGTCAGACAGTAGAAGAGGAGGTAGATGGTAAACCATGGTTTCACGATATTATGAATTATCTGAAGACTCAAGAGTATTTGGCTAATGCCTCTAGTCTTGATAAGAAAACTTTGCGAAGATTGTCATCCAAGTTCTTCCTCAGCAATGATGTACTTTACAAAAGGAATCACGACATGGTCCTTCTAAGATGTGTTGATAAGCGAGAAGCAGACATGTTGATTCGTGATATCCATGAAGGAGCCTTTGGTACTCATGCCAGTGGGCATGTTATGTTTAAGAAGATCTTGAGAGCCGGTTATTTTTGGTTGACTATGGAAGCTGACTGTATTCAATACGCCAGAAAGTGTCATAAGTGCCAGATCTATGCGAATAAGATGCATGTTCCCCCGACTTTACTGAATGTGTTGTTGTCTCCTTGGCCTTTCTCTATGTGGGGCATTGATATGATTGGAGCTATTGAGCTGAAGGCTTCTAATGGTCATCGCTTCATCCTAGTGGCCAATGACTATTTTACCAAATGGGTTGAAGCTGCTTCTTATGCCAATGTGACCAAGCAAGTGGTTGCCCGTTTCATCAAGAATAATATCATCTGTCGTTATGGAATCCCTAGCAGAATCATAACAGACAATGGAACAAATCTTAACAATAAGACAATGAAGGAGCTGTGTGACAATTTCAAGATTGAGCATCATAATTCTTCACCATATCGTCCCAAAATGAATGGAGCTGTCGAAGCTGCTAACAAAAACATCAATTGTAATGAAGGCAAAAGTTAGGCAAAAGTTAGGGACAAATGCATTTCAGTGTGTCAGATAGGCTTGTCACTTAGATCCATAAATTCATAAAGAAGGTCAAGATTTAGTCGCCTCATCAGCAGTGAAGATCTTTAGGACTCTTGGTCATTAACGATGGTAGTGGTCATTGAATATGATGTAACCTTTTCCTAAATTTCCATTTTTCAATTGTAATGTTTCATGGAACTTTGCTATCGGAAAGTTACCATTCTAATGAAATCAGATTTTTAGCCATTCTTTGTTTGATAGTTATCATTACTCTAATGTTCTCCTTGTTATGCAAAACTTCATTTATTCATTAATAGCGGTTTTGAAAGCGGAAAATGTTTTGAAAAATCTTTTGAAAACACAATGAAAGTACACATTTTGCTTTGGACTCAGGGACGATTTAGTGAAATCATTTGCCTCCCACAAAAGCTCTGGTTGCGACGAAAACACTGATGAATCATCTGGTGTGAACTTGTTAAAAAGAGTGTTTGGCAATACTTCCCTAAATCAGACATCTCAGTAATAACTGACCACCGATTCGAAGGACTTCTCCCCAGTATCCTCACAGATGTTTGTAGAAAATGTGAATTTTTTTCCCCAGTGAAATGAAAGCGTCCAGGGACTAACTCCAGAACCCATGGCCGTCGTATTTCAGTGTGACGGATGTGTCGTCTTTCCTCTCGCTACTCCCAGTATATCATCTCTCGTTAGAGTCGTTCTTGCATATCATTAAGCATTTGCATCATACCATGGCATTGTACATCTTTGCATCTTGGTGTTTTGCTCGTGTGAGGTCTTTATCTCTCTTTGTCTCCTTCACTGATCTTTGGACCATTGTATGTGTCTTGCTGGCGTCCGGTCTTCACCTTTGTGCGCCAGATCCGACTCTTTATGCATTATTCCCCAAGAAGTCTAATCTTCATTTATGCAACTCTGGTATTGACCTATCTGATACTTTATCTCCTCATAGGGATACCATAAGTCCATTCATCACTGGCATTGTCTATTTCAAGTCAACTATGAACCTTAACCTTGGTCAACTATGAACCTTAACCTCGGTCATCTATGAACCTAAACCTTGGTCACATATGAACCTAAACCTTGGTCACCTATGAACCTAAACCTTGGTCACCTATGAACCAGAACTTTGGTCACCTATGAACCTTAAGTCCAGTAATTGCTGGCACTGTTTGTTTCAGGTTAAATATGAACCTGAATATTACCTGGGACATCTATGAACCAGAATTTTCGTCACCTATGAACCTTAAGTCCAATAATTATTGGCATTGTTTGTCTCAGGTCAATTGTGAACCTAAACATTACCTTGGTCACCTATGAACCCTAAGTCCAGTCATCGCTGGCATTGTTTGTTTCAGGTCAATTATGAACCTAAACATTATTTCAGGTCACCTATGAACCTTAAGTCCAGTAATCGCTGGCATTGATTTTCAGGTCAACTATGAACCTCGGTCACCTATGAACCAAAATCCCAAGTTAACTATGAACCTTGGTCACCTATGAACTAGAACTTTGGTCACCTATGAACCAAAATCTCAGGTCAACTGTGGACCTCGATTCTTATCCAACTTATATTGGTTCATTAACCTTATCCCCAGCTAAAAATTTCAGTCAACTTTCATCATATGGCGCACGCAGAATTTGTCTCTATCTTTTCTGGCTTTTCTTGAAGATCTCGTTTGAACTATTCAGTATAAGAAATCCCCAAAAAATTCTTTTGTTGGACGCTTATCCTTTTATTTCAAACTGATCCCCAATGGAGATCATGTTTTCTTTCTGGTTTCATGCCCAGTAAGAATGTGTTTGTATCCCCAGTGAGTTTTCCTCATGGATACTAACCTTCATCCTTCCCCAGTATTATTCACCTGTGGTTGTTTGCTCTTTATCTCTAGTGTCTGGTCTATCCGCATCTTCGCGCTATCATGACATCATATCATCATACTAGAAATTCATGGCATGTCAGCTTTTGCATGTCTGTCGCTTGTCTTTTGCATCTGTATTCCATCTAAGGGAAAAATTTCAGTTTGTTATATTTAAATACCTTTCACCTTGATGTCCCAAGGATTTCCATTCCTCGTGTCATATGGCAAAGCTAATTAAATTGGGGCAACTGTTGTACCCCAAATTTTACCTCTTATATGTCATAACATCTTACATAGACATTTAAGATCAATCATATGTGCATTGTTTAACTAACCCATATCTTGCAATTTGTTTCTCTTATGTTTGAAATTACAGTTTACACATAGAGATTCAAGGCCTCCTAAGGCATCCTATGGTTCCATACAATCATCAGGAAGATTAACCAGTTGTTAGGAACCAAGATCTCAAGACTCTGAATCAAGTCAGGTCAACAAAGGATCACCAGACCAAAGTGTGGAATTAGGGTTTTAACCTAAGGCGTCATTGAAGAATTTTTCCCTATCAAATCAAGATTTGTTTGGTTCATCAACCACTTGAGTTCACCTACATCCAATAGGTCTCACTCAAAAATAAATCAAGGTCATCCGGCACTCATCATGAGTAGTTTGAGCCACAGTTTCACCCTGCCTTCAAATTAGGGTTTCTATTAGGACATATGGATCATTGGTCTTGATTTTCATAAAGAGGTGCCTTCAAACCCCAAACCATGGCTCCATGAGTTAGTAAACATCCCTAAAAGTCTCCTATGAGCTTTTGAGGTGAAGAAAGAAGCAAGATCACCAAGGTTTGTCCCAGTGCATTCACAGTTAAAATTAAGGTTGTCTGAAGTCCTGATCTTTGGGGATTTTGAACCAAATGAAACCTCCAATGCCTTAATTCATCATAACATGTCTTATTGATGATTCAAAGTATCAAGATCAAGTTTCAAGGAGTTTCTTGCAAAGGAAGTAAGTTTTTGATCATAAAACTTTTCATATGTGAAATTTCCCTCTCTTGTGCTAACTTGAAATGGTCATAACTTCCAAACCACACATCAAAATTTGGTGACTCAAAGCCCAAATGGAAGCTTTTTCCAAGATCTTCAAAGTGTTAAATATGACTTTTCTCCTAAAAATGCATGGTTTTTGAGTTATGAAGCTTACAAGCCAAACTGACCCAAGACTTGGTGAAATTTCAGCTTGTTTTCTCTTAATGAACAACCAACTTTGACCTAGTTTTTCACAAAATTCCAGGCCTCAACTCAAAAATCGTTGAACATGAAAGTTGTAGAGGGCATTGAGGGCTTTTCAAAAAGTACAAGAACTTCTCAATCCATGGAGTGGGCTGGGAGTTTCGAATTAATGAAGTTTGAGGTTCTTTTCTTGAGTTTTAAGTCACCAATTTGTGCATAATGATGCATTACACTTCTAATCACCAAATTCCCCACTCTTTTGATGTTTAGGGACCAGATTAGCATGTTTAGAACCTCTGGCATGATTTTGGAAAGTTGGAGCATTAAAATATCATGGTTTAATCAAGCTGTGCAAGTGGATATCAAGTAAGAGAAACTTTTCAACATAGCAGCATGGCAGCTTCTATTTTCCATTGAAACTTGGAGCCTGAACGAATCCAATCAGTCCACTTTGCAACAGAGGTCTATGTCTAGGGCTTTGAGGACTCCTTGCTCAGCAGAGCCAGCTCACACGAAGGGAGCTTCTCAAGAGGGTAAACTTGGCAAGTTTCAAATTCTGACCATGCCTTGAACCCTCAACATTTCCTATAAATAGAGCCTTGTTCTACTCTCAAAAACACACCAGAATCACCCCACAAAGAGGCTGATTGCTCACTCCACTCCCCCATTCACAAGTTCTTGCAAATTTGCAAGAACACTTCAAACACTCATTTCACTCGTGCACTTTCCATATGACTCCCTAGATCTTCTCTAAGCATCATATAGAGAAGCTTTAAACACCTAAACACTAATTGTAACACACCCATCATCATCTTCCATTTTCAACTCCAACTTGTATAAAGAATCGGGTTCCATATTTAAAGCACCCTCCAAAGCTTTTAAGCATCTGCATCTTCTCTACTAGGATCCACAAGTTCCCAGAAGGCGTTTCTTATCCATCATCAGTGCTGAAAAAGAAGCCTTGGACTTTCTCCAAGAGGTATGGTTTTTGAGCTCTGAAACTCACATTTTCATGCATGATATTGTTGATGTTTGAATGTTAAAATGTAATGTGTTGTTTGCTTTATGATTCTTAACAAGAGCTTGCCATGTTTGTTTGAAAACTAGCATGATATAATATGTTGGGATCTCAAGATGTTGCACTGCCGTGTGTGGGTTTCTGGATCATACAATGATTATTAATGAGAACTAAAAACATGTTTGTGTTCCTGGGAGTTTTTACTCCAAATTTGGTTTTTGTTTCACTTGATTTGGTGGAGAAACAAGAGAGATCCATGGGCTGGAAGATTTGGCCATGGTTATATTTGCTAGGGCACGAGAAAGGAGGGTGAGAACGAAGAAAAAGAGGTGGTGGCCCCCAGTCTGTCCCATATGGCGTTAAGGTGGCCATTTAGGGTGGGTTTTAAAATAAAAACAACTAAAAGTATACTATGTTTGGATGTAACAACCGCCCCAACGGTAGAAACCTTGCCATGCCTTTCCCTCTCACTTGCCTTTCCTGGGTTCGATCCTGCGGATCAACCCTTTTGCTATTTTTTCTAATTTTTGTCAGCCTTGATATATTATTGAATGCTTGTACAATATATTCACACTGCATGCGTAACCCAGTTGGCAAGGGTTTTGTGCACTGAGCCTTAGGACGTGGGTTCAACACCCACGAGATGCATTTCCATCATTTTTATCACTTGTTCCTTTTTATTTTTTATGGTTTATACCTTGATTTTAAAAGTTCATAACTTGCTCATTTTTCACTCTTTTTGATCCATTCTTTTTGTAAAATGTACCTTAACATGTCTATTTTCTGATTATGGAAATAAAATTGTAAAAATAATTATTTTTGAAACATTTATCAATGTTCGAAGTGAATGGCCTTTTTTAGGGTTTTATAAGAACATCTTGATTTCTTTTGTTTCTTTTGCCATGTTTACTTGTTTATGTTAATCAATTGAGACCTAATGTATGTTGTTTAAACCTTGTATGATGCCGTGACATTGTATGCTTTATTCCACCTTGTTTCATTGAAGTTTAAATGTGTTTTCACATGAAAATATTCTTTGAAATACCATGAGATCTCCTTAGATCATTTACTTTGCAACATGAGTTTGTTTGATCAAATATGTGACATGTTTTTGTTTTGAAACTTGAATTCCATGTTTAAACCACTTTTTAATTGCTAAATGTCTTAAGTCTGTTACCTTTGAACCTTGAACTTTAAGATGTTATCACATTCCCTTTTTATCTATACTACCCATGCTTGTTAAAATATTTTCACATGTTATCCCCTTTGAGTGTTTGATCTCTACCATGCTCTTACTTTCATCTTGTCCTTGATATTTGTTATCTCATAATTGTATTAAGACTTCCCCAATTGAGGCAAGCTCTTTAGCTTATCCTCCTTAACCCTCATTATTCCCCTCCTTCCAAAGGAAAGACTCTCTATTGACTTTTAAGTCATAGATAGCTCAATATCATCTTGGTCTCCTTAGAGCCATTCCCTATCCTCATAAGGACTAACCTTAGGCCTTCTTAGAGCCTCTTCTCCCTTTAACCTCATTAGGTTCCCCTCTGGTGAGCACTATCCTCATAGTTGCTCACCTCTCTCTTTGGCCTCCTTAGAGCCATTTACCTTCAAACTTAGAATTAGGTTAGAGTTCTTAAACTCTATGTGGGCTCATCACATTGAGTATCCACTTTTTCCCCACCATAACTTAGACTTATAGAGTTTCCTTAAACTCTAAATAAGCTCATACTCATTTCCCTTTGGAACTTTGGCCATAGTCAATGGTTCCTCTCACCCTTAGTTAGGTGAACTACGATAGCTTTGATTCTTTAGTCAGATACATAGGCACAAGATGCAACGTCTTGGCGAGCAAACTTAGTGTACATACCCTTAGGTTTTTACCTTTACCCTTAGTAGATACCTTAGCAAGCAAACATAACAAAACACAAACATAAACAAGAGGTTCCTGTAGAGTACTATAGATATTAAGGGTGCTAATACCTTCCCTTAGTAAAACCCACCCCCGAACCTTAGATCTCCCCCATTTAGGTTTTCTTGATCTTGAACCTTTCCTTTGGATAAATCAAAGTCGGTGGTGAATTCAAAGAAATGTGATACAAGTTAATTAATAGCTTGTTATCCGATTCTCACCGCAACACTCGCAGATGCTTATCATTCTCTACAATTAAGGAATTTGTACAGCGGAGGAATGATCACATGCTGTGTACCCTTGCTTTATAAATGGTTCACTTCCCATTTACCTAAGTCTGCTGCCTTTTGGGATCATAAGAGTACACTACGTTGGTCATAGAGAATCATGTCTCTTACCAACTCTGACATAGATTGGTACAATCAAATCTATGACGGGATAAGGATCATTGACAAATGTGGAAATTTCCCTAATGTACGCCTCATAGGAACTAAAGGAGGAATCAACTATCATCCAATTTTAGTTCGCCGTCAACTCGGATACCCGATGAGACATATCCCACGTAATGTTCATCTAGAAGGTCTTTTCTTCAAGGAAAGAGAAAATGACTGGACACTAAAGACAGAAATAGTGCACGCCTGGAAACATGTTCATAGGAAAGGAAGAGAGTCTCTAGGAAAACCAGATTGTGTCTCTGTGGAACCTTATCTCCACTGGGTACAAACTAGAACCCTCAAGCTGAGGATGCCTTACCCTCGTCAAGAAGTTCTTCTGCTAAAGGAATCTGTCATTTATTTTATGTTTGATGCGGAAAAACTCCAGGTCACTCTCAACAAAGTTCGACGGGAAAAGAAATCTCGGAAGAACAAGTATCGTATTCTCAATGTAGAGTGTACCAAAATTCAGCAACTGTTAAAAGAAAAGGACGCTCTGATTAAGATATTAGAGCAACATGTCACAGAAAGTCAAGAAGACCGAAGAAATTTGCTCGCTCTTGTCACTTAGCAAAGGACTGACAACTCGACGACGACTCAAGAGTCCTAGTCAAAGAAAAGGAAAATACCAGAACCAGCACATAAGCCCTCTTCATAGAGGACTCATGATCCATAAGCTTAGACTTTTCCTTTTACTGTACTTTGTAAAATACTGTATTTCCCTTTCTGCAATCTTTCAAATTCAATAAAACGGGGTCTCCCCACTGTATGATATTTGCAATCTAGTTGTTGAAGTTTCTTTTTGATTAAAAAAAATTAATATATAGCATTGCATATCATTCATCATTCTCACATAACGCATTCTTCTTACCTTCGAATCTCACGTATGTGTCACGATTCTATAGTCAAACTGTCTCATTCGTACAATACTCGGGCCAATCGACAAAAGAAAATAGATGATATAGAGGAAGAGAACAGAGAGCTAAGAGAAGAAATCGACGCTCTAAAAGAAGATCTGAGGAAACTTCACAGTGACATGCAATCTCTGGCAGCAGCTCAGAGGCAACAACAAAGGACTGTGATCTCGGAGATCATATCTACGCCCATAGTGGAGAAGTATGATCCTCGGTACAACATGCCTAAAGATCATCCCTGGGGCATGCCTATAAACTTTGTTCCTGAGGGATATATTCCGCCGGTCACGGAAGACCCGGAAACTGCAGTAGGAACCGCTGGGCCTGAAGGTTACAAACTTCGGGAAAGCGGAGATGCAAGAGTCATAACAGCAACTCCTGAAGGTAACAAACTTCGGGATAGGGAAGCACCAAGAGTCGTCGCCGTAATGACTATACCATAACCCGTGGTACACACTGTTCTGGAAAGACATATTCCACAAGTAATCTCTGGTGGAAATGAAGATATGTACGACATAATGAATGAATTCCAGGAACAATTCCTGGAAATGCAGAAGGAACTACATGCCATTCACGGTCAGGATTTATTTGGAAAGGATGCCGCAGACCTTTGTCTAGTCCCTAATGTGAAAATCTCGCAAAAATTCAAGGTGCCTGACTTTGAAAAATACAAGGGCAACTCTTGCTCTCAAAGTCATTTGGTGATGTACGCTCGAAAGATGTCAACTCAAACAGAGAATCAACAATTACTGATCCATTATTTCTAAGACAGTTTAACCGGTGCCGCACTCAAATGGTACATGGGTTTAAACCGCACCAAGATCGTCACTTTCAGAGATCTTGGCGCCGTCTTCGTTCAGCAGTATAAGTATAACCTGGACCTGGCACCAAATAGAGATCAACTCAGAGCCATGTCGCAGAAAGACAAGGAAAATTTAATGGAATATGCTCAGAGATGGCGTGAAATTGCCTCCCAGATTTGTCCCCCTCTTGAGGAGAAAGAGATTACAAAGATCTTTTTGAAAACCTTGAGCTCATTCTATTACGACCAAATGGTCGCCAGTGCACCTAGCGACTTCACCGAAATGGTGAACATGGGAGTTTGCCTTGAAGAAGCAGTCCAAGAAGGACGTCTAGTCAAAGGTACATAACCATCAAGCAGTACCAAAAGATACGGTTGTGCTTTCCCTAAGAAAAAAGAACAAGATATTTGTAATATCTCTCTCGGAAAGCAAAGGCGAAGGTATCAACCAGTAGCAGCGGTAACTCCCGCTATCAACCTTGCGTCTGTTCCAACGTATCAACCTCAGGTTGCTCAGAGCCAACCAAATAAACACCATTATCAGCAAAGGACACAACAGACTCTTCAGCAGGCTCGTCCTCAGTACAACATCAATAATCGTACGACACGACCACCAAGGTTTGACCCTATACCGATGTTGTACACCGAACTGTTTCCACTACTATTGGTCAAGGGGCACGTCCAAACCAGGTCTCCTCTTACAGTACTGGAAAATCTTCCTTTTTGGTTCAAAGCGGATCAAACTTGCCCTTACGATCAAGGAGGACCGGGGCACAACATTGAAAATTATCTCAGCTTCAAATCTGATGTGCATTAACTTATCAGGAACAGGGTCATATCCTTCAAGGATACAAATCCAAGTGTTCAGACGAACCTGTTGCCTCAACATGAGAAAACTGCAGTAAATTTGATAGAGGAAGAATCTAACCACAGCTATCAAATTCACGATGTACTCCTATTAGGAACCAATTTGGTCAAGATGTATTACAGACAGAGCGGATACGGTCATGTACCGTCTCATGATTATCACCAGTGTGATATCTGCACAAAGAGTAATCAAGGATGTTCCGTAGTGCAATCAGCTCTACAAGAACAGATGGATCCAAGATCACAGAATCCGTGAGGTCAATATGGCTTACGCGAATCCCAACATTATTTAGAACCACAACATTCTGATGATGAACGTCAACTTAGTGGCAATGCACTCAAGGCAAAGCCAACATCATGATCTGCCACAACACGATTACAATTCCTGTTCGATATGCTCAATAAACAATCAGGGATACTCTTTTGTACAAGACGCCCTCCAACGTTAGAAGGATCTCGGATGGATCCAGGATTACCGTGATAGAAGTAGCCATCAAGTTAATATGATTCAAATCTTTGATATTCGCTTGATGAATACCAGTCTGGTAGAATTACATGCTAAGCAAGTCCGACTCGGTTTTCTGGCTTCACATGATTATCAAAACTGTAAAGTGTGTCGTGAAGACGACCAAGGATGTGCACTTGTTCAAAGAACACTTCAACACTTGTTGAACCACTGGTGGCTTCCGATCTACCTAGATGAAGACACATAACAAGTCAGTATGACTGATGGGAATCCTACTAGGCATCAAAGTTAGGATGTTCGCTCGATGGAAACATATCTAGTGAGGTTGTACTGCATACAAAGCGGACATGGCCGGGTGCCACCACACAACTATGAGCGCAGTAGACTTTGCTCAGAGAACAACCAAGGATGTTATCTTGTACGGTCAGCTCTTCAAAATCAGTTGGACCGAAAAGATATTCGACCATGTTCAAGTGCTGGTTCGATCAACATAATGCAAGACTATCTTCCTGATCAAAGCAAAGACGTTGTCTTAATCTTCGATCATGAAGGACCAAAGACGTATGTGCCATAATCCCTTTACGCCATGAATCAAGAGTTCCTCTTGATACTAGAAAGATTCTTAAACTCGAACCAATTGAGGCCGGCTACGATGGTCAGAAAAGTCAAAAGGCTCCTGTGGTTATTTATCTGCCGGGTCCAATACAATACAAATTAGACAAGGCTATCCCTTACAAGTACGGTGCAACAACAATTGAGAATGGAAAGGAAACTCCATTACCCTCCGTCGTAAACATTACCGACATCAGTCGAGTAACACGAAGTGGCCAGATCTTCAATAGAGGAGTTGGAGATCCCACAGAGAAAAGGAACCTCAAACAGAAGTTCCCAACCAACCAGCCGGGCAATCCAGTAATCCTGACCTTTCAAAGAACAACGATGAGATGCTGATGCTCATCCAGAAGAGCGAGCACCACATTGTAGACCAACTGTTGCAAACTCCTTCGAGAATCTCTATGCTATCTCTCTTGCTCAGTTATGAAGCTCACAGGGAAGCCCTACAAAAAGTCTTAGAGCAGGCCTTTGTGGAACAAGATGTAACAATAAGACAATTCGACAACATCATCTCCAACATCACTTCCTGCAACAATTTAGGATTCAATGATGAAGAACTGCCTGAAGAAGGTAAGAATCACAACATGGTGCTTAACATTACAGTCAATTGCTAGGACGATGCTTTAGCCAGCGTATTGGTAGATACCGGATCAGCTCTGAATGTTATGCCAAAATCTACTCTGATGCGACTATCATTTCAAGGATCTTCGATGAGAGGCAGCGAGGTCATCGTCAAAGCCTTTGACGGATCCCAAAAAATAGTTATCACCGAAGTCGATCTTCCCATAACTATTAGTCCTCACACTTTCCAAGTCATTTTCCAGGTCATGGACATCCGGGCAGCATACAACTATTTATTAGGAAGACCTTGGATACACGAGGTTGGGGCAGTCACTTCGACACTTCACCAGAAGCTGAAGTTCATCAAAAATGACATGCTAGTCACAGTCTGTGGAGAGCAGGCGTTAATCGTAAGCAACTTATCATCGTCGTCCTGTGTAGAACCAGAGGAGATTGTTGGAACCTAGTTCCAAGCACTTTCAGTGAGCAATGAGAATCGATAAGAGAGAGGAATGTCGATTTCCTCATACAAAGATGCTCTCAAAGTGATCGATAGTAACAACGCAAAAGGATGGGGACAGGTTGTCATTCCTACGGATAACAAGACAAAGAAAGGTCTAGGTTTCTCCTCAACCTGTACCCAGACTGCTACTAACGATGAAAGTTTTCATCCCATTCAGGACTTCTTCCACAGTGGAGGCTTCCTTTTCCTAGTGTATCAAGAAGTACAAACCATCAATGAGGGTGACTCCTCCGATACAGATGAAGAGTGGAAGTCCTATCTCAACGAGGACAGTTATATGTATCAGGAAGAAACGCATACGCCATTTTGCTATCCCACGTAAAGCCCGAGATAAATACCAAGATCAGATGTCAAGATGATGTGTGGAGATTGCAATCTAGAAGGGTGTTGTGCTCCACCCAACTCATTAGAGGAGGACACTCTAATGAAAGACAACTTTTACTATGACTATTATGACCCAATGGATGACTTGCCTATCTGGCAGCCGTACCCAGAAGACTTGGGGCAAAAGAGTCTGCCAAATGATGCATATCAACTGAGCATCATTGAAAAGAATGCCTCCGTCCCCACCAAATCATGGGATCATTACTCAGGGCATTCAGAAGATATCCAGCACAACGATGAATTTGCAAAGATTGCAGGGCAAAAGTTCATCAACTATGCTTTTCCCGAGGTCAATGTCATCGAGAGGGATGACTCCTCCAATTCCACTTAAGTGTGGGACACCTTAGGACAACCGAGTGGCAAGTACGACTTCTTGGTCAAGTACACCGCTCCTGAAAGCTCTCGTATCAGGCTCGAAGACATCCAGCCAACTAGATGGGGAGATCCGCCTGAGAGTGAAAATACTGTACAAGATACAACAGAAGAGTTCGTCTACAATAACTCTGCCTGGGAGAAAGACTCCAACGATCCTGCTCCGCCAGAAATTAGCGTCATTTCTGAGGACAAACCAAGAATGAAGGTACCAGACTTTATGATTCACCGAGGAGTTCACCGCCAATGGGTTGCTGTCGATGTCTCGAAAGTCGTCCATAAGTATAAGTAATTGCCATTTTTGTTTTGACGTTTCACTCTGTCCAGGTGAAATGGATGCCTTGATAGGGCTCACTTTCTGTAAATGTCCCTCTTCGCTTTGCCCAAAGTGACAGAGTTTTGTTTTATAGGGTTGTAGTTTCAAGAATCGACAAAATCATAAATAAATAAACATCATTCTGTAATTTTCGCATTTATTGCTGTTTTCACTTTTCTCGTTTTCAGAAAATGGTAATCCTAAAAACAACTCTAAATAAAAACAAGTTTTTTTCAGAAAATACATTGCATACACTCTTGCATTTCTCTCTATCTCTTCTAAAAAACAATCATCACGTCATGCAGATTTCTTGTTTTAAACCCCATTGAAACATACAATCCAATGCCTTCGCCCAACTTTGAATTCCCGGTATTTGAAGCTGAAGAAGAAGAAGATGAAGAAATTCCATAAGAGATCTCCCGATTACTCAGACAAGAGGAAAGGTCCATTGAACCTCACAAAGAGCAGTTGGAAACAGTCAACTTGGGTTCAGAAGAAGAGAGAAAAGAAGTCAAGATTGGGGCACTGCTCAGTCCGACTGTCAAAGAATACTTGATAAAACTTCTCAAAGATTTTCCCGATGTATTTGCTTGGTCCTATCAGGACATGCCAGGGTTGGATACCAGCATCATGGAACATCATCTATCGTTAAAATCAGAATGTCCGCCGGTGAAACAAAGACTGAGAAGAACTCACTCATACATGGTCATCAAAATAAAAAAGGAAGTGCAGAAACAGATCGACGCAGGTTTCCTCGCCACCTCAGAATATCCTCAATGGCTAGCCAACATAGTGTCAGTTCCGAAAAAGGACAGAAAAGTCAGAATGTGTGTAGATTACAGGGATCTGAACAAAGCCATTCCAAAGGATGACTTTCCCTTACCACACATAGACATGTTGGTAGACAGTACAATGAAATTTAAAGTCTTCTCCTTCATGGATGGATTCTTGGACTATAATCAAATCAATATGGCACCAGAAGACATGGAGAAAACTTCCTTCATTACCCCATGGGCACCGTTTGTTACAAGGTAATGCCGTTCGGTCTGAAGAACGCAGGGGCAACCTATCAAAGGGCCATGACAACTTTGTTTCACGACATGATGCACAAAGAAATCAAAGTGTATGTCGATAACATGATTGCCAAATATAAAACAGAAGAAGAACATGTGGAGCACTTGTCAAAATTATTTGGGCGTCTGAGAAAGTACAAACTCTGCTAGAATCCCAACAAATGCACTTTCGGTGTCCGCTCAGGAAAACTGCTAGGGTTCATCGTCAGCCAGAAAGGAATTAAGGTTGATCCTGACAAAGTCAAGGCCATTCAAGAAATGCCTTCTCCAAAGACTGAGAAACAAGTCAAAGGATTCCTGGGACGTCTAAACTACATTTCCAGATTTATATTCCTCATGACCGCAACATACGTGCCAATCTTCAAATTATTAAAAAAGAATCAGGACAGCATATGGACAGAAGACTACCAAACCGCCTTCGACAGTATCAAGTAATACTTGTTGAACCCACCAATTATGTCACCACCAGTGGAGGGAAGACCACTGATCATCTATTTAACAGTCTTGGAAGACTCCATGGGTTGTGTACTTGGCCAACAAGACAAAACGAAAAGAAAAGAGTCCGCCATTTACTACTTAAGCAAGAAATTTACAGATTGTGAGGCTCGGTACTCTATGCTTGAGAAAAACTGATGTGCTCTGGCTTGGGAAGCCAAACGTCTTCGCCAGTACATGATTTGTCACACTACTTGGCTAATCTCCGAAATGGATCCGATCAAGTACGTCTTTGAAAAACCTGCTCTCACGGGAAGGATCGCCCGTTGCCAGATGTTGTTATCAGAATACGACATCGAGTACCATGCTCAGAAAGCCGTCAAAGGAAGTATTTTAGCTGATCATTTGTCTCATCAACTGATTGACGATCAAGAATCAGTCGGGTTTGACTTCCCAAATAAAGATGTCATGTACTTGAAAATGAAAGATTGCGATGAACCGCTACCCAGTGAAGGGCTAGAACCAGGTTCCTAATGGGGATTAATCTTTGACGGAGTTGTCAACCATTATGGAAACGGAATTGGGGCAATCATCATAACACCTCAGGGTACCCACATTTCTTTCACTGCCAGATTAACATTCAACTGTACAAACAACGAGGCCGAATATGAAGCTTGTATCATGGATCTCGAAGAAGCCATTGATTTAAGGATAAAGAACTTGGATGTGTATGGAGACTCAGCCCTGGTTATTAATCAGATCAAAGGAGATTGGAACACATACCAATCAGGACTCATTCCTTACAAAGATTACGCGAGAAGGTTGTTACCATTCTTCAACAGAATCGAGTTTCATCACATCCCTCGTTAAGAGAATCACATGGTTGATGCATTAGCCACTCTCTCCTCCATGATTAGTGTATGTCAATGGAACGACATACCTAAGATTGATATAATATGCCTTGAAAGGCCCGCCTACATCTTCACGATCGAAGCAGTCATAGACGATAAACCTTGGTATCATGATATCAAATGCTTCCTTAAAAAAGAAGAGTGCCCACCTGGGGCATCCAAAAAAGACAGGAAACCCCTCAGAAGGTTGGCAAGCAACTTCTTCCTGAGCGGTGATACACTCTATAAGAGAAACTTTGACATGGTCTTGCTTTGATGCGTAGATAGACCAGAAGCAAACATGCTGATGAAAGAAATTCATGAAGGATCCTTTGGCACTCATGCCAACGGACACACAATGGGCAAAAAAATTCTGAGAGCAGGGTATTATTGGCTGACAATGGAATCTGATTGCTACAAGTACATGAGAAGTGTTATAAGTGTCAGATATACACTGACAAAATCCATGTACTGCCAACACATCTCAAAGTTCTCTCTTCCCCATGGCCTTTTTCCATATGGGGAATCAACATGATTGGCATGATTGAACCCAGAGCTTCAAACGAACATCGGTTTATTCTGGTAGTCATTGACTACTTCACCAAGTGGGTAGAAGCAGTGTCATACACCAATGTAACCCGACAAGTCGTGGTCCTCTTTATAAAAAACAATCTTATCTGCTGTTACGGTGTTCCAAGCCAGATCATTACGGATAATGGATCCAACTTGAACAACAAGATGATGAAGGAGTTGTGCGCTGAGTTCAAGATCGAACACCATAACTCATCTCCCTACCGACCTAAGATGAACGGAGCGGTAGAAGCGGCTAACAAGAACATCAAGAAGATTATTCAAAAGATGGTTGTAACCTACAAAGACTGGCACGAGATGCTACCCTTTGCTCTTCACAGTTATCACACATCTATCCGCACTTCAACAGGGGCAACCCCTTTTCTCTAGTATATGGCATGGAAGCACTGCTTCCCATAGAAGTAAAGATCCCGTCAATTCGGGTATTTATGGAAGCTAAGCTAACAGAAGCTGAATGGTGTCAAAGTCGACACGATGAACTAAACCTAATCGAAGAAAAGTGAATAACAGCTCTATGCCATGGTCAGTTGTATCAACAAAGGATGAAGAAAGCGTTTGACAAAAAGGTCCGACCCTCGTGTCTTCAGGAAAGGAGACCTTGTGCTCAAAAAGATACAATCATTCCTCACTGATTCCCGGGGCAAATGGACTCCGAATTACGATGGCCCCTATGTGGTCAAGAAAGCTTCTTAGGCGGCGCGTTGAGACTCGCAATCATGGATGGATAGGAGTTTACCTACCCAACGAATGTTAACGTAGTCAAGAAATACTTCACCTAAACAAAAAAAAAAACGTCTCGGTGGATTGAATACCCGAAAGGGCGGTCCAGGTAAAAATTAGAGACATGATCAAAAATCATCCCGATGGATTGGAAATCTCAAAGTACAATTCAGGCAAAAATTAGGGATTAATGGCAAGTAACTACGTTCAACAAGGTTAAATCCCCAGTAGTCATGCCATCCATCAAGAAAACTTCAATCAAGGTCATCTTCGACAAAAGCTCAAGATGTCCAAAATTCAAAGTTGGTAGAAGGATATCGGTCGTTATGTTTCAATGTAGCCCTTTTCCCTTAAATTACCATTTTTTACGCGCTTGGCTGATTGCCATCCTATCAATAAAATTTGAGCCCTAGTGCTTTTGTTTGCAATTCTTATTTGTTTTAGCTTTACAGATTGACATTTTTAACATGATCAACGATTCTTGAAAGAAAACAAATATGAATTTACTTGTGAAAATTTTTTCTGCTTTTAAAATAAAGATGGCAATTCTTTTGACTATTGAACATCGAAAGAACATCGATCGCTTCTCCGGAGGTGGTTGAACATCAAAGTGCAGAATCGAAGTACTCCTTCTAAACCAGTACGGCTGAATGAAGGATCGACTGTGTCAGAGACCATGTTTCGTCTGACATCCCCGACAGGGTTTCATACCTCTTAAGACCGATTGACAATTCTTATTCCCCACGGGGACCGTCTCTCCTAAGTAAGGCAGGATTGCTATTTTGGACAGTGATACTTTTCATCCCCCACCGTGGCCGAGTATCCAATCTTGTTCATCCATTAGTCTGTATGTCACACCAGTTTTGTCAACATATACATACATACATCATGCATTATTGATTCATACTCATGTTCATATTGCATCACTATCACTCTAGTCGGTCTAGTTCCCAAGTGATAAAGTCATCTCAATCGAGTTGTCAGTCCTTTACTTGTTAGGAAATACAGTGCTTGATCAGTTTCTCCCCAGTTTATTTCTGGATTGGAGACGGTCCTCAACCACTTTGATAACTTGAACCTCCGAAAGGCAAGAAGAAATTCGAAAAACGTCACTCTTCACCATTGAAGATGACATTTTCGCTTTCCCGGATTAAGGAAGACCCCCAGAGAAAGTCTCTCAACCAAAGACTCTCAGCAACACATTGGTATTTCTCTTCAGAAAGTCAATGTTAATAATGGACATGGATGTATATAATGGACATCATGTCTTTGGCTTTAAAAAGGTGATTTTTTTAGTGTTTATATTAATTTATAAATTTTTTTCTTCATATTTACAGGTTAGAAATGAAGATGATCCTCAAGATGAACAAGATGGTGTTCTCCAAGATGACAACGATCTTCAAGATGATGACGATCTTCATTATGATCTTGATGATGATCTCCAATATGATCAAGATGACGATCTTCAATATGATCAAGTTGACGGTTCTCAAGATGATGACTCTCATGATCCTCAATCATTGAATATGATGAAGACCTCCATTGATTCAAATATAGACAATTATTTTGTGTTTTATGGAGTTACATAAACCACCTAATTAGTTTATTATATTTCAAAGAGTTTGGATTTATGGAGTTACATAAACCACCTAATTAGTATATTATATTTCAAAGAGTTTGGATTTATTTTGATATATTTGTTCTTACATTTCAAAGTGTTTATTACACTTCATCTTATTAATACTTCATATTGATATATTTTGATTAATTTATACATGTGTTTCTTTTCATTAAATTAATAATATTGACTTATACTATATTAGAATAAAATGAAGGTTTATGGCTGAAATGTATCACCATATAAATGAATAGGAAATTATATAATAATTATATCATTGAGTTTAAAGTTAATATTTACCATTTTTTTCAATTCATAGGCAACGCATTTTAAGTGTTGCTTATAAAAAATCGTGGACTTTTCCTAAGTTTTAGGTGCGGTTCTTGCTACGGTTTTCATATGTTGCTTTTCAATAACCGTCCTATATTCATGTTTTGGGGACGGTTATTTTGTGTTGTTACTAGAAAATCGCGGCCTAAAACTACAATTAAAATCGTGGAATTTGATGATTTAGGCGACGGTGTTTTGAATCCGTGGTTAAATATAAAAAAACCGCGCTCTAAAGGAATAGGCAACGACCGTTTATTCCACGTCTGATAAACTGCCCTCTAAAGCCTTAGGCTACGGTTATTGCACTTTAGGCTGCGGTTTTGAGTTGTTGCCAAAAATCATTTTTGTTGTAGTGTCAGCATCTCAAAATTGGATTACATCACATGGCATTTCTCCCAGAAGATCTCGAAGAAAAGTATGATGCAATATCCCCAAGCAGGAAATAGTCTCTCAAGAGACTCGTTTTCCCTAGTAGAGTCAACAAATGGCGTCTCCAACAGAGAAGTTTGAACACCTCTACAACTCAAACGAATGGGTTCCCCAGCGAGTCTGACATCAAAACTTTTTCACATCAAATGGCAACTCCTCGGGAAAATTCGGCGAGAAGTTTGATGAAAACCGCTACACATAACGTCCCTTGTCAAGGAAGGAACTCAAAAAAAGAAGAAAGAGAAACTAAGACCAGTTCCTTGGCTGAAGACCGGGATTGAGGGGAAGTTTATTGGCAAAAGAAACTAAGACCAGTTCCTTGGCTGAAAACCAGGGTCGAGGGGAAGTTTATTTCAGAAACTAAGACCAGTTCCTTGGGTAAAAACCAAGATCGAGGGGAAGTTTATTTCAGAAACTGAGACCAATTCCTTGGCTGAAGACCAGGATCGAGGGGGAAGTTTCACCCTTTCCTAAAGCATCATTTCTTAGCAAAAGAAGATGGATGAGAAAACCGCTAACATTCATAACCACCGTCAAAATTTTGGGTATTCCGATATTTAATCCTCTTGCACCCCGAATGCCCGAATACCTTCGCCATTCACACCTTCGGGTCCAAGAAGATTAAATAAGGGCATCTGTCATACCCCAAATTTTGACCACCAAGATTTCCCATCATTGCGCAAATCATCATCACAATATGGATGTACTTTCATGCCTCATCAAGCTCTTCAAGGATTATTGAGCATTCACTTCAATCAAGAATTAGGGTTTTGAGCCCTCTCAGAGCACTTAGACAAAGGATCAATCAAGAAATAACATGATCTTCCACTTATCTAACCTCTAAAACACCTATAAAGGATCAGGAGGACTCCCACATCAAGAATCAAGAACAAAGTTGCAACATTCCAAGTGGATCAAGCCTCAAGATCGCCAGTGTCACCAAATTAGGTTTTGGTCGACCAAGGCCTCCAGATGGAATTTTTCCTCTGGGCATGAGCCAATGCTTCAAAGCATAACCTAAGATACTCCAAGGGACCTCATGGACCCAATCATCAAGTCAATTTAACCTCAGAGGATGCATTTACCAAAAATCAGGAATTAGGGTTTCTTGACCTAATTCACCCCTAAGTTGACTTTTGGGACAAAGAATGAGCCAAGACCTCAAGACATGATTTGAGGGCCTCCAATACACCACATTGATCCATTTAAAACAATGGATTGATCCAAGAAGCTTGATTCACAAGTTTCATTTTCATCTGGACCACAATTAGGGTTACGAGGAAAAAGTCAATTATACCTTTGAATTTTGACCAGGACATGCTCCCAAACCTTGGGACATGATTCAATACACCATATATCACCTATGGAATCCATCCATTAAGTTTGATTTAGGTCAAGGACTTGATTTCACAAAGTATCGCACAGTTTGGATTTCATCCGATAAAAAGTCAACTGTGCACAAAATCAAGTTTGACTTTTTGGAATTTTTCACAAATATGGTTCCCCTAAGTCAAAAATAATGTTAATGTGTGACATTGATCATCATCCATCAAGAAAAATCAAGAAAAGTGAGGTTTCTTGCAAAAGAGGCAACCATAAGAAACCACAATTTTTCAAAGTTATCGAACAAAAGTGATTTTGGTACCAACTTCCAAGGATCATAACTTTTGATACAAGCAACCATTTTGGGTGATCCAAAGCTGGATTTGTAGGTCTTGCTACACTCTACAAAAGCTTTAACTACCTCCAACTCCAATTCTTTAGGAATTTTAAGTTATGGAGTGATCAAAATCACAAAAACATGAAAATGACACTTTTTCCAACACTTAGTGAAAATCTGCCTAAGCTACCAGCCTTGAACACCAATTTTCATGAGGTTTTTTCAGTTGGATCCAAATAGTTTCAAAACAAACTATGATCACACGTGTTTTGTATCATATGAGGGCTTTCTAAAAAGCACAAGAGCCTCCCATAACTCAACCTGAACAGGGAGATATGAATCCCTCAAAATCACCATTTCCAACTGTCCTAAGCAAGTCAGATTTTGGCATTTTGCTAGATTTGGAAAATTTGGACAACTCCAAGCCTTGTCATCCATGTGGACACATCTGAGGATAAAACAAAAGGAGAATGATCTGATCCCCAAGCCTCCAAAGTCCAAGGATCTACACTTAGCCATAACAAACCTAAAAAGGCTAAAAAGGTGCCAAGACTCCAATTTTGTTTCCAAGCATTCAATGGATACACCAAGGTGACATGGACTGAGACATTCCTAACTGAATAAGTCAAGAATAAGCTCTAAATCAAAGGACCATAAGCATGTGCTCTAACCTCAAATCAATGGTTAGAGGAGACTTGAGATTCCTTTTACTCAACATTGGCCAAAGGCCTACTGCAGCTGGTATTCACTATTGATACCAAAACAAATTGGACACACTATAAATAAAGCTCAATTATGATCAGTTTGAGTACACCAAAGCATACAACACTTTCTTTCCTCAAATTCTCTTTCTATAGGCCAAAATGCCTTCTTTTGCAAGTTATATCTGAGTTTTTGAGTTAGAGAGCAATTCCACCATAACTCATGACCCAAACACCTCTAATATGTTATATCTAAGCTGTTCAAACACTCACTTATGACCTGAAACACCAATATCAAAAAGTCAACCTCCAAAACCTTAAAAATTGACTTTTATGCATTTTTCAAGCCATGTCTTGATTCAGTCACTTCCAAAACCAAACAAGGCCTCAAACACACTCCAAATATCATCCTCAAACTGTCCCGAATGGTTCCCCTTATCTAAAACACCATTTGAGACAGTTGCCATATTGGTCACTTTTTCCCCTTTTGTAAGAAAGAGCCAAAACTTGTTCTTGAAGATTCCAGCTGGTTCTAATCATCCTAAAAGCTTCTAAGGGATCAATTGAGAGTGTTCAAAGCATTGGATCACTTCTGGCACAAGGAACTTGACAATTAGCACAAGAAGCTCCAAGAGGTAAGTGCATCACAACTTGAACTCTTTGAATTATGCATTCCTTTGAGGTCACTGATCATAAACATCTCATACATGTTGTATATGTTGTATTTGAACCAATTTGTCATACAATTCTTACCTTTGCCATGAGATAGCATAGAACATGCAAAATTTGGCCTATTTTGAAACCACTATCGGGTTTTAAAATAAGGGCACTTTCTGAAAATTCCAAGAGCACCATTGGATTCCTTGTGAAATTCTAGGCCAGATGCACCTAAATTTTTTCCCAATCCATGGAGAAATGAGAAAGTTATAGGCTTTACGTAAATTGCCAAAACATGCCTTGCCTTGCCTTGGCCAGGCCTGAAAACTTGGCACCCTTTATGTATTAATGGGATTGTTTTGATACACGGATGTTTCACCACCCCAGTGGTAGTGCGCATGTGTGTTTGTGTATGAGATCGTGGGTTCAAACCCGACCCAGACATTTTTCACTATTTTTCAGATGCACCTAAATTCTCTCTCAGTTTTAATTAGTTTTGAGTGATTCTTTTTTTGGAAATTCACAAAAATATTAAAATATTGTATTCCATGAAAATTTTACAAAAATGTTATTTATTTCATATATTTGATATTTTTGTAAAGAATTATATTTTTATTTGTTTTTAAACATTAAAAATATTTCTTTCTCATGGATTTGCAAAATTCAAATGATTTTTAAATCATCCCATGAATAAAACATGATTTTCCAAATATAAATCCAAGATCACAACCCTTTTTTCACATGTTTGATTATTTTAATTGAATTTTTATTCAATTAAAATACATTTTAAAGACAAAAATTAGTGTTTTGACCACTAACACCCTAACAAATCTTTTCAAACATCTTTGGGCCTCTTGATAGAGTGTAAGTCCCACCCATTTGTAAATAAACACCTTTTTGGGCCTCACTCATTGTATAAGTCCCATTGCAATTTTAAAACCTCGACGCGGTCGTCGCCTTTTCAACAAAATAACTTGGGCCTCTCCTTGAGTTGTAAGCCCCATCTCTTGTACAAAAAAAAACTTTGGGCCTCTCCTTGAATTGTAAGACCCAACCCTCTTAGTAAATACAATAATTTGGGCCTCAGTCATTGTATAAGTCCCAATACAGTTTTCAGAACAACGGTACTATCACTGTTATATTCGGGCCTTTCCTTGAGTATAAGCCCCAACAATCTTTTCAAAATAACTTCTCTTTTGACTTAGGTTTAAATTCATAGTTGTTATAAAAAATTTCTTTAATTTCTTGAACAACTAACCATACAGCTATTACAATGGAAGCTTGCTCACTTGTAAGTTTTTATCAGCTTTCATTTACTTGCTTTCATATATATAACTGTATTGTTGGAAGCTTGCACACCGGTAAGTCCTTCTTTCATATCCTTTTAAATACTTGTCATATATCAACTGTATATATACTTGTATATCTGCTTAGAGTTTTCCCTGGCAACTAGGTCTAGAGCTAGGTAAACCCATTTGGTCACTCTTAAATACAGTCAAAACTAGTTCCCCATAGGAATTCCAGATACAGTCTTGCCTTCTCTTGGGCTTAAACAATATGGAACAAAGAGAAAGACATTATTCCCGGTGAAACTTTTCTCAGACTGTCACTATTAGAAATTGTCAAAGAAGTTCATTTCCCCAAAGAGGATTAATTCCCGGTGAAACCTCTCTTGAATTTCTTCAAACCCTAGAACTGTTCACTAAAGAAAAGATTATTCCCGGTGAAACTTTTCTTGAACTCTTCTTAAGTTTGGACCCACAGGCTTCCTAAAAGCATCTCCGCCTCCTCTTGGGCTTTGTACAAGGACCCTTCAGCTTCTTAAAAGTTCTCATGCCTTCTCTTGGGCTTAATACAAGGACCCTGAAGACCTCTTAAAGGTATAAGACAAAACCTAGTCATCCTTTGTTAGAGTAGTCTTTCCAAAGAGTCAAAACCTTGAACAATTTAGGGTTGATACTCATCCCTTAAAATACCAGCCTCCTCTTGGGCATCATACAAAGATAAACTCTTCCATACCAGTAGACTTGGACAGTTTAATCTCCTCTTGGATATCAAAGATATTCTCAAGTTCCCTACAAACATAGGAAAAAACCCTGGTCATTTAATAAATCTCTAGTAGAGTTAAAACCCATGGGTTCTAAAACCCAATATTTCTCCTAAATTTCCCCAGCCAGGGTCAGCTTATCATCAGTATAACATTATCCCAAATCAGAACCTCAAGTCATCTGATACCTTAACTCTTCTGTAAATCCTCAGCAAGAGTTGATTCCCCATTTTGGACCTGCCTCTAGATCTCAATAATCCTCAGCAGAAACCAGCCTCCTCTTAGGCTTTGTATAATGATTTTCCTCAACAAAATTAGCCCCAACAACACCCTTTTGTTGAGTCCATCTTCTTTCTTAAAATACTCTCTTGTTGAGTTAACCCTTTTTAGCCTCAATCTTGGGCTTTGTAAAAGACAAACAAAAGCACTCTCTTGTTGAGTCAATCACCTTAAGGCACTTTCTTGTTGAGTCGACCTTTTTTCAGCCTCCTCTTAGGCTTTGTATAATGATTTCTCCAGCTGGTTCAGCCACAATCTTAGGCTTTGTACAAGACATATAAAAGCACTCTCTTGTTGAGTCAAACCCTTTCAGCCACAATCTTGGGCTTTGTACAAGACACACAAAAATATTCTCTTGTTGAGTCAATCACCTTAGACCACTCTCTTATTGAGTAGTCATCTTTTTCAGCCTCCTCTTAGGCTTTGTATAATGATCCTTCTTTCCCTCAGCAAAAGTCAGCCTCAATCTTGGGCTTTATACAAGACACACATAAATATCTTCAGCTGGGTCAGTCAAATATTTTGTACCCTCAATCTTGGGCTTTGTACAAGACAACATATAAATTTCCCTAAGCAGAGTCAAACCTCTTTCTAGCATCAATCTTGGCTTTTATACAAGACAAATCGTACTCTCCAGTAGAGTTAATCTTCTCTTTTTCAGCCTCAATCTTGGGCTTTGTACAAGACACCTACAAAATAGTCCCCAGTGGAATCAAAAAATATTTTTTCAGCCACAATCTTGGGCTTCGTACAAGACAGATAAATACCTCCCCAGCAGAGTCGATTCCTCCTAGCCTCCTCTTAGGCTTTATATAATGATGTCCCCAAAAGAGTCAGTCTCTTTTTAGCCTCAATCTTGGGCTTTGTACAACACAGATAAACACTCTCTCGTTGAGTCAGCCTTTTCCAGCCTCCTCTTAGGCTTTGTATAGGGACTTCCCCAGTGGAGTCAATCAATCTCTTAGCTTCAACCTTGGGCTTTGATCAAGGCACACAAAAATCAACATCTCCCCAGAGGAAATCAAAATCTCTCTACAGGAAGTCATTTCTCCGTGATATCACACATCAAAACAGAAAAATAAAAAACAAACCCTAATCCCAGATAACCGCTATAAGTGGGACACTTGTTGATTCAAATATTCAAGCTGTCGTTCATCTCTTATCCTAGTAAAACTCCATCTTTCGTCTAATTGCTATAAATGGTAAGCTGTAACACGGTTTTTGTGGTTTCGAATCACTATCGCCTTGGGATGCTATAGTTTGATTCATTTTTTATCCTGTGAAGTTGATTAAGGAAGGGAAATAAATGTCTCCAATTAACCCTGCTTGCATACTGAGTTTAAACAGATGACTATTGGTTTACAGATGCTATCAAAATCGTGAGTCTCTCTTAGGTTATTTGGCTAAAGAATAGAGTGTTTTGACGGTTCACGAGGCTTTTGAGAAGGTACTATATCTAATTTTTCTTTCATTGATGTACGAAGGTACTGGACATAGAGTTTTTGATTAGTATGCTCGCTAAGATTTCGCAATCTTATGCCTACATATTCCCGTTTAACGAAACAAGGAAATTAGAGCAATCATAGTTCCTCCTATTCTAAGGGAGGAAAAAGATGTTTTGGTGTCTCGTTCAAAGCCCAAGACAGAGGCTAAACGGAGTATTTGTGTCTTGTTCAAAGCACAAGATTGAAGCTAAAAGGGATTTGTATCTTGTTCAAAGCCCAAGATATGAAGCTAAAGGGTTTTAGCTAAGAGAGAATTTGTCATCTCTAAAGGGGGGTTGTTGATTTTTATGTAGCTTGATCAAAGCCCAAGGTTGAAGCTAAGAGGTTGATTGAACCCACTGGGGAAGTCCTTATACAAAGCCTAAGAGAAGGTTGTATGAGACCGACTCAACAAGATAGTGCTTTTATATGTCTTGTACAAAGCCCAAGACGGAGGCAAAAAAGAGACTGACACTTTGGGGATATCATTATATAAAGCCTAAGAGGAGGCTAACAGTTTGACTTTTCTGAGGAAAATGTTCTTTCTATCTTGTACAAAGCCCAAGATTGAGGCTAAGGGAGTTGACTCAACAAGATAGTGCTTTTATATATCTTGTACAAAGCCCAAGACGAAGGCTAAAAGGGTTGACTCAACAAGAGAGTGCTTTTATCTGTCTCGTACGAAGCCCGAGATTGAGGCTAAAAAGGGTTGACTCAATAAGAGAGTGCTTTTATCTGTCTCGTATGAAGCCCGAGATTGAGGCTAAAAATGGTTGACTCAACAAGAGAGTACAAAAAGGTGATGGACTCAACAAGAGAGTCTAAAAAGGTTAGCTCCGTTGGGGAGAATTATTGTACAAAGCCCAAGAGGAGGATGACTTTCCTGAGGAAAGGATCATTATACAAAGCCTAAGAGGAGGCTATCTTCTGTCGGGGGTTATTGAGATCCCGAGGCAGGTCAGAGTGGGGAATCAACTCTTGCAGTAGAATACAGAAGAGTTGATAGATCAGATACCTTGAGGTTCTGATTTGGGATAGTGTTATATGATGATAAACTGACCCTGGCTGGGGCTTTTAGGAGAGAGACTGGGTTTTAGAACCCACAAGTTTTAACTCTGCTGGAGATTAATCCAGAATCTGGGGTTTCTTCCTATGTGTATAGGGAACTTGAGAATGTCTTTGAGACTCAAGGAGATTTAGACTGTCCAAGTCTATTAGTGTGGTCTATCTTTGTACAAGGACCAAGAGGAGGCCAACTCGTTTAAGGGATGAGTATCAACCCTAAAATTGGTCTGAGAGCTTTTGTGACTCTTTTAAAAAAGACAACTCTAGCAAAGGATGACTAAGTTATGTCCTATACCTCTAAGAGGTCATGAGGGTCCTTGTACGAAGCCCAAGAGAAGGCATGAGAACTTTTAAGAAGCCGATGGGTCCTTGTACAAAGCCCAAGAGGAGGCGGGGATGCTTTTAGGAAGCCTGTGGGTCCCTAAACCAAGAGAAGTTCAAGAAATGCAATTCATAGAGAAGAGATCATTCCAGGAAAGTTCGAGTATTTGGAAGAAACTCAAGAGATGCTATTCACGGAGAATAGATCAACTCCGGGGAGTAGAATTTCTTTGACAATTTCTAAGGGTGACAGTCTGAGAAAAGGTTCACCGAGAGAAGGGAAGACTGTATCTAGAAATCCAATGGGGATCTAGTTTTGTTTGAATTTAAGAGTGACCAACATGGCTTTACCTAGTTCTAGACCTAGTTGCCGGGGAAAGCTCTAAATAACTATACTAGTATATATACAGTTGATATATGACGAGTATTTAAAGGAGTATGAAAGAAGACTAACCATGCGGAGCTTCCCACAATACAGTTATATATATTTGACATGTATTTCAAAGAATGAAAGAAGACTAACCATGCGCAGCTTCCCACAATACAATTATATATGTTAAAGCGAGTAAATGAAAGCGGATAAAAACTTACAGGTGAGCAAGCTTCCATGCTGTTTTGTTAGTTGTCAAAGAAATTAAAGAAAGTTTTGATAACAACTGTATATTTGAATATAAATCAAAAGAGAAGTTATTTTTGAAAAGATTGTTGGGGCTTATACTCAAAGAGAGGCCCAAGGTTTAACAATGATCATACCGTTGTTTTGAATATCGCATTGGGACTTATACAAGAACTGAGGCCCAACAAGGTATCTTATTTACAAGGAATGGGTCTTACACTCTATTAGAGGCCCAAAAGTGTTTTTGCACAGGTGATGGGGCTTACAACTCAAGGAGAGGCCCAAAGTGGTTTTAAACTAGCGATCGCGCCGAGATTTTTTATCGTGTCGAGACTTATACAATATCTGAGGTCCAAAATGGTTTTGGTTAAAGGGGATTAGGTCTTACACTCTATTAGAGGCTCAAAGTTTGAAAATGAACAAAGATGGGTCTTATAGCTGAAGGAGAAGCCCAATTGGTTTTTTTTAAAAGGCGACGATCGCACCAAACTTTTGAAAATATACAGAGGGACTTATACAATGTGTGAGGCCCAAAAGGTATTGTTTACAAAGGGGTTGGGTCTTACACTCTATTAGAGGCCCAAAAGATTTTTAAGAAAAGGAATGGGACTTATAGCTCGAGGAGAGGCCCAGATGATTATTTTTTTGAAAAATAACGATCGCGTCGAGGTTTGAAAACACAGTGGGTCTTATACGATGACTGAGGCCCAAATTATTTTGGTTTTCAAAAAGGGTTGGTCTTACACTCTATTAGAGGCCCATGAGTGTGAAAAAGATTTGTTTAGGGTGATTAAGATCAAAACCCTAAATTAATTTCAAAATGCATTTTAATTAAACAAATATTTGATTAAAATGATCAAAATTATCAAACATGTGTGAAAAACAAGTTGTGATCTTGGATTAATGTTTGAAAAATCATGTTTTTATCCAAAAAATGATTGGAAATTAATTAAGTTTGGAAAATCAAGAAAGAACAAATATTTTAAATGTTAAAAACAAATAAAAATTATTCTTTGTAAAAATATCAAATATATGAAATTAATAATATTTTTGGGAAATTATTGTAGAATAAAATATTTTAACATTTTTGTGAATTATTAAAAACAGAATCAACTCAAAATCATTAAAAACCAGAGATAAATTAATTTTTGAATCAATTAATAAAATCACAAAAATTCAAATATTTAAAAATTCAAAAAAGGGCGCCAAGAACACCAAGTTCTTGCCCGCGCCCTCTGTTTCTTCAGATTTGCATTTTCCCCTCAATCTCATTGAATACTTGTTGAAATCACACAATCCACATATCAATCTACTCGTTTTCACCTCACAATCATGTCTATGATCTTTAATTTCATTTATTTTAAGCATGGAATAAGAAATCAAGACAAAACTTCAAGAACCCTAAATTCTGCATGAAGGCTGAGAAATTCTATACACGATTCATTCAAAGCAATTAATTGAGGGGAAGCATTCTATGCATGATTATGAACATTTGGCAAAAGTATTGTGCAAGGATATATGCATAGATTAAGAGATGACCAAGTTTAGGCTTACTTGAAGGTCGTGGCAGCAAAAGCAATTTGATTTTTGGGTTGGAGGTGTTATAGATGAGTTGTGATGATCTGATCAGCTTCCCTACACCATATGGAATGTGTTTGAATGCTTGGAGTGATTTGAAATGGATTGGAACAGATTATGGCACCTCAACTACAACTTGGTTGAAATTTTGGACAACTGGCTGGTGATTATGAGAAATCAGTGTTAGAGTTGTGTGTTTAGTGTTTGATCAGCTCACATATGATGTTTATGAGGGATGTGTGTGATTGGTTTAGTTGGAATTGCTCTCAAACTCAAAACCCGATAGTGATTTGCTTTAGAAGGCAATTTTGGAAGTGAGAAGGTGATTTTGAGGAAAGCATCAGTTTGGTTGCTTTGGTGTACTTAAACTGAGCACATATGAGGTCTATTTATAGTAGAGCAAGCTTGTTTTACAAGCAATAGTGAATGGTGGCTGCAACAGGTTGTTGGCCAATGGTGATCAAATGGAATCTCAAGTCCCCTCTAGCCATTGACTAGAGGTTAGAGCACAGACCTATGGTTATTTGATTCAAGGATAAGGCTTGACTGAAGTGTTCATTTTTGCTCTGATACATACCACCTCTAATCATCCATTGAATGCTCCAAAAAAAAATTGGAGTCTTGAATCATCTTTAGCTTTTAGGGGTACCAAACCTATATGTAGTTCCAAAGACTTGGGAGGCTTATGGATCAGTGTTTGTCCCTCCTTGGTCTCCCTTTGAGATGTGCAGATGGATAAACTTGTTTGTCATTTGCACAAATTGATCAAATCGAGCCAATGTGCACAAATCTGCCTTGTCATGACAGTTGCAGCAAGGCATGTTGCAGCTGTCATAATTCTTAGCTCAGATGGAATTTGATGGAGTTCTTGGCCATTTTGGAAAACTCTCATATGATACAACATATGTGTGATTATAGTTTATCTTGACACTTTTGGGATCCAAGTGAAAAATGCCCCTACATTTTGAAAAAAGTGAAACAGATTCTGACTTAGTGAAAATTTCACTAAGTGTTGGAAAAAGTGGCATTTTCATGTTTTTGTCATTTTGGTCACTCCATAACTAAAAATTCATGAGGAATTGGAATGAGGTGTAGTTGACACTTTTAAAGTATGCCATGAGAGCTACAAATCCATCTTTGGATCATTCAAAATGGTTGCTTGGATCTCAAGTTATGATCCTTGGAAGTTGGAACCCTAGCCACTTTGTTCCATAACTTAGAAAAAATTCTAAGTTTTAATGGTTACCCCTTTTACAAGTTATCCCACTTTCTTTGATTTTTCTTGATGAATGATGATTCCAATCACACATTAACATCATTTTAGGGTTAAGGAACCATAATTGTGAAAAATCTCAAAAAGTCAAACTTTGACTTTTGTGCACAGTTGACTTTTTATCAGATGAATTCCAAACTGTGCGATCCTCTATGAAATCATGTCCTTGACCTAAATCAAACTTAATGGATGGATTCCATAGGTGATATAGGGTGTATTGAATCATGTCCCAAGGTTTGGGAGCATGCCTTGGTCAAAAGTCAAAGGCACAGTTGACTTTTTCTTCAAAACCCTAATGGTGGTCCTGAGGAAATTGAAACTTGTGGATCAAACTTTTTGGATTAATCCTTTCTTACAAATGGATAAATATGATATATTGGAGACGCTAAAATCTTGTCTTGAGGTTTTGGGTCATGTTTTGTCCCAAAAGTCAACTTAGGGTGAATTAGGTCAAGAAAACCTAATTCCTGATTTTTGGTGAATGCATCCCCTGAGGTTAAATTGACTTGATGATTAGGTTCATGAAGTCCCATGGAGTATCTTAGGTTATGCTTTGAAGAATTGGCTCATGCTCAGAGGAAAATTTCCATCTGGAGGCCCTGGTCGACCAAAACCCTAATTTGGTGACACTGGCGATCTTAAGGCTTGATCCACTTTGAATGTTGCAACCTTGTGCTTGATTCTTGATGTGGGAGTCCTCTTGATCCTTTATAGGTGTTTGAGAAGTTAGAAAATTTGAAGATCATGTCAATTCTTGATTGATCCTTTGTCTAAGTGCTTTGAGAGGGCTTGAAACCCTAATTCTTATTCGTGGTGAATGCTCACCCATCTTTGGTGAGACTGATGAGGCATAATGATACATCCATATTATGGTGATGATTTCAACAATGATGGGAAATCTTGGTGGTCAAAATTTGGGGTATGACACAAGCCTTTGGATTATTTACATCCACGCCACTGTCCCTCTCTTAGCATGAAAGATTCCTAAGGAAAAATGGCATTGATCTACACTGAGTTAAAGTTTTCCCCTTCATGACAAATCCCCCATAAAGGAAATTATGGCATTGCTGGATTCTCATATCCCAGTTAAAGTAATTCTCCTTTATAATCAGTCACCCAATAGTTGTGATAAACAGACGAGATGTCTCCCTTTAGAGATGACAAATTCTCTCTCAGTCAAACTTCTAGCTTCAATCTTAGGCTTTGAACAAGACACAAATACTCAACCTTTCAGCTTCAATCTTGGGCTTTGAACAAGACACCAAAACATCTTTTCCTCCCATAGATTAGGAGGAACTACGATTGCTCTAATTTCCCTGTTTCTTTAAATGGGAATATGTAGGCATAAGATTGCGAAATCTTGGCGAGCATACCAATTAAAAACTTTAGGTCCAGTATATTTATACTAATAAAAAACTCTAGGTCCAGTACCTCACCAAAATCATCAAAAGCTCACTCTATCTCTCACATTTCCAACAGGAGAAACTTTCCCATTTACAAATAAACACCATCAAGTACAAAGCAGAATCTAAAACTATCAACCTGTGGATAACCACATATAGGATGGGTAACTGACAACTCCCCATTGTATAACCTGACCCCGAACTCCCCGAATCTCTTTAAGCGTTTGTTCAGTTAAACATTCGCGTGCAAGGTTAGTTTTAAATAGCTTCCCTTTCCCTTCTAGCTTCACGGGATAAATAAGAAATCAGAAAGTAGCACCCCTTCCCTACCATTGCGGTGAGGAAGAACCCATTTGCGATAAGGTGGTCGTATCACCGACAAAATTCGTACGCTACATATACCCCGAATTTTACCCCTTAGATGTCATAACGTCTTGCACTTACATGTAGGGTTCAATCATCTATGCATTGTTAACTAACCACTTTATCTTGCTAGTTGTTTCTTTTATGTGAAAGCTAGGGTTTGTACAAGAAAGAAGGCAAGATCAATAAGCCAAGCTCTCACATGTTTCAAGGTCTCTTAAGACACTTTTTGGGTTCCCTACAACCATCCCAAGTGTTCACTAGTTGGTTGAGGTTGGTGTTTGGAGTCATCTGTCCAAGAAAGCTAATTGAGGCTCCAAGGTTCAACCATTTGATCTTGAAGGCTAATCATGAAGCTATAAAATCATATGCCATGATCTCATGAGATTGGATCAAGAGAAATCAAGAAGAGACCATCAGGTCAAGAGTTGTGGAATTAGGGTTTTAACCTGAAGAATCACCAAAGAACCTTGTTGTGATAAGTCAATGTCTTGGTTGCTTCATCAATCAATTGAGCTTACATGCATTCAAGAGGTCCTATTCAATAAGAAATCAAGTGTGTTTGGCTCCCATCACAAGTGCAATGAGCCACAAGTTCATCTAGCCCCAGATTAGGGTTTTGTCAAGAAAAGTCAACTATTGCCTTTGATTTTGATCAAGGTATGATCCCAAGCCTTGGGACATGATTCCAATTGTTCATAAGCATCCTTAGAAGCCATCCATTGGTATTTGAAAATATTGAGAAGACAAGATCATCAAAGATCATCCAGTGGAATTCTTGAAGAAATTAGGGTTTTTGACTGAAAAGTCAAACCTTTGACTTTTGACATTTTGATCCAAGATGAAGCATTCAAGCCGTAATTCATCAAGACATGCTTTATTATTGAGTTAGAGCATGAGAAGTTAACTTTTGAGAGGTTTCTTCTAAAAAGGGCAAGGTTTGGTCCTTAAAATTTCCTAAGTATGGAAAAGTTCACTCCTTGTACAAACTTGGGAAAGTCATAGCATTCAAACCACACATGTAAATTTTGTGACACAAAGCTCAAATTGAAGCTCTCACCATGAACTTCAAAGTGTATTACAGGACCTTTCTTCAAAGAAGGCTTGATTTTTAAGTTATGAGACTTTGAAGATAAGATACATTTAAGACTTAGTGAAATTTTACTCATTTTGCCCTAGTTTTTACACAAATTTTATGGCCATTTTTCACATTGTTCCAAGTTTCAAATCCAAAATTTTTGGACATGAAAGTTGTTCCTTGTTCTTCAAGCTTTCCAAGCATGTGTAGAACTCCCCATTTGGATCATTCAATCTCAAGTTATGTTGTTCCAAAGTTGGTGTTTCAAAATTGGGAAAGATTTGTAACTTAGAAATTTTTTCTAAGTCTTTTGGACAGCATGTTTCACACGATTTCATTGCATTTCTTCTCAAGTTTCTAAGCCCCAAATCCAAAAAATTTCCACATGAAAGTTGCTCTATTATCTTCCTACTTCACATTGAGTCAAAAATCTCAAAGATTAGTGAAGTATCCATCAAGTTATGTTACTCTAAAGTGGTCATGTTGCCATGATGTTTTACACTTAGAAAATTTAGGTTTTAGTTATTTGTGATCACCAAACTTTGTCACAATTTCTCATGTATTCCTAGGCTTCATATCAACTTTTCAACAACATCAAAGTTGCTCTACCTTATGCCAACTTTCAAAGGGTTCAAGAGTCACCTCATTTGGTTCATTTGACAAAGAAACATCGTGTGGCAAAGTGCATGACATGGTTTTTTTTCCACTTCATAATATACTTTCATTTTGAACTAATTCTGAACATCACTTGCCAAGTACATTTCATCAACAGTTTCTAACATACAGTTTGCCCCAAAACCCGTGAAAAGGAGCCCCCAAAGTACACTTACCCTGTACTTGATATGTGACACACAAAAGCTAAATCCATAAACCATTATGTAATTCTTCTTGCACCACAGCCCTTTTGTTTCTTAATGTTATTTCTTTGAGTTTGTGGTTGGCATTTATTTTGCTAAAACTATTCTAGCAGCAAGATGTTGAATCAAGATGTTCTAATATTCTGCATTTAACATGTCGGATAAAGATGTCCCATCCTTGATCATAGGACATCGCGTCTGATTTTGGTTTAAAAGGAAGATTCGGGTGTTGGTATTTGTTACTGAATATTCTGTGAATATTTAGTTATCCTATGTGACATCCAAAGTATTTTGGGTTGAGTTTTTGTGTGTTGGTTTTTGAATTTTCAATAGTTTCTAAATATGGATACATATTAGGAAACTTTAGATTGAAGACCTATTTTCTTGGAGTTTATTTTGCAGAATTGTGTGCAGTCTCTTTGCTGCGTTTTGAAGCCCAATCCAATCCAGATTTAATGCTATATATTGACTGGTGTAAACCTAGTTTAGGTGTGGAACTTACGTGTGTTTTGTTTGGGTTTTTGAGTGTTATTTGTGAGCCTAACTGGTATCTTTCTGATAACAGTACAAGGACTGGTTTTTGTGTTGTAAGTTCTGTCAGTTACTCATAAGCTTTTAAGCATTGAGTTTCTTGTGTGTCAATTCTCATAAGCTTTGAAGTATTGAGAATTGTGTGTTTTGAAAGTGTGGCTTTCGTTGTGTTACTTGTGTTGAATGGAACTAGTCACGGTTTGTGATTGAAGAGGGATTTGAGGAGGGCCTCATACCTAGGTGAGTCTTAGGTAGAAGTCATAGGAAAGGTAGTGATTAAGCGATCGGATTGTAACCGGGTGTGGTTGTTGTATGATCTGTGAATTGATACTATCGTATATTGATTTCGTCCTTGGCTTGGTAGCCCCCAGAGTAGGATTGTTGATCTGAACTGGGTAAACATATCACTGTGTTCTTTACTTTCTGCACTGTTTTTATTATTGTTAACTTGTTCATTGTGTTGGATATCAGTGTCTCAACATCTGTGTAGGACATCTGATATCTGTGCCAGAATTTTAATTGGCATCAAGAGCTTGCACCCTTGTGTGGTTCTGGGTGAGATTCAGGGAAGGTACTTTCTGGTGCAATGGACAAGGATGGAGGATTTTTGAACAAACCACCTCTGCTTGATGGTTCCAACTATGACTACTGGAAACCAAGGATGGTAGCATTCATCAAATCCATGGATGATCAAGCATGGAAAGTTGTTATCAAAGGATGGGAACCTCCAAAGGTTAGAGATACAAAGGGTAATCCTAATGATGTGGTGAAGGAAGAGGAAGACTGGGATGATGCTGACTACAAATGGTCCTTGGGAAATTCCAAAGCCATGAATGCATTGTTTAATGGCGTTAACAAAAATATCTTCAGGTTGATTGAACACTGCACCATTGCAAAAGAGGCTTGGCAGGTCTTGAAGGTTGCTCATGAAGGGACTTCAAAGGTGAAGATGTCAAAACTTTAGCTTCTCACTACCAAGTTTGAGAATTTGAAGATGAAGGAAGATGAGAGCATTCATGATTTTCACATGAACATTATTGAGATAGCTAATGCTTCAAGTGCCCTAGGTGAAAAGATGTCTGATAGCAAACTGGTCAAAAAAATCCTCAGATCTCTACCTAAGAGATTTGACATGAAAGTGACTGCTATAAAGGAAGCTCAGGACATAGATAAGATAAAAGTGGATGAACTTGTGGGATCACTTCAAACATTTGAATTGGGGATCAGTGAAAAGTCTGAAAAGAAGAAGAGTATAGCTTTTGTGTCAAATGCTGGTGATTCAGACGATGAAGGTAACCTGGTAAAAGATGAAGGGGTGTCTAAAGATCTAGTATTACTTGGAAAACAATTTAACAAAGTGTTGAAAAGGATGGACTGGAAGTCAAGAGCAAATGTTCAGAACAAGTCACTCGACATCAGTTAAAACCAGGATGGAGGCAGAAGGTCTAGAACTGAAGAAGACTCTAATCAAGGGAAGAGAGTTCAGTGTTTTGAATGTGAGGGATTTGGACACATAAAAACTGAGTGTCCCACGTATCTCAAAAGGCAGAAGAAGGGCTTATCTGTGTCTTGGTCAGAAGGAGAGTCTGAGAGTGATCTTGAAGAAGAATCAGCAAAATTGGTGACAGCCTTGACTGGAATCTGTAAATCTGATGGAGAAACAACTTGTGAGTCTGATTCTGACAAAGAATCTTATATTGGAGAACTCACTAAGCAGGAAGTTATCACTGGTTTCTCAGAGTTGTGTATCAAGAATGAAGAGAGGTGCTAGATAATATTAGAACAGAAGGTTCTGATAGCTCAACTAGAAGCTGAGAAGGAAGAACATCTATCAATCATTGTTGATCTTAAAGAGGAGGTTGTATGGCAAAAGTCAAAACTTGACAATATGACCAAATCTATAAGAATGCTGAACAATGGTTCCACGCAGCTGGATGAGATTCTTCAGACTAGGAAAAATGCTGGAAATATACAAGGTCTTGGTTTTAACAATCAAGCAGAGAACTACAAGAAGTCTATATTGAAGTTTATTCCTCAGAAAATAAAGCAAGAGGAGGAGATGTCAAATCACACATTTCAACATCAGATGAAACATCAGAAAATAGTATGTAGCTCAAAGTATAAACCATGGAGATGTCATTACTGTGGAAAGATTCGTCACTTAAAGTCCTTTTGCTACAATTTGCATGGTTATCCCAAAACTGCTCATCAACAAAATAAAGGACAGAATTGGGCTAAAGTAAAGAAAAGATGGACTCTTAGAAATATGATGGCTGGTTCACAGCACATACCTCTCTCAGAGCATCTGCAAGGGAAGGTTGGTACTTTGACAGTGGTTGTTCAAGACACATGACTGGTGTGAAGAAATTTTTGTCAGATATCAAGCCTCACTCTACCAATTATGTCACTTTTGGGGATGGATCAAAAGGTGAGATAAAAGGGGTTGCAAAGCTGGACTACATAGGATAACCAAATCTGGATCGTGTTCTATTTGTCAAAGGGCTGACTGCAAATTTGATCAGTATAAGCCAACTATGTGATCTAGGACTCAAAGTAAATTTCACAAAATCTGAATGCCTAGTAACCAATGAAGAAAATGAAGTTGTCATGAAGGGAACCAGATCTAAGGATAACTGCTATCTGTGGAATCCTCAAGAATCAGAAAGTTTGTCTACCTGTTTGATGTCAAAGGAAGATGAAACCAAACTGTGGCATCAGAAATTGGGTCACTTACATTTGAAAGGGATGAAGAAAGTTCTGTCAAGTGAGGTTGTTAGAGGTATTCCCAAGCTGAAGATTGATGAGGATAGAATATATGGTGAATATCAAGTTGGGAAGAAAACAAGGATGTCACACAAAAAGCTTCAACATCTTACCACAACTTCTAGAGTTCTGGAGCTGCTTCACATGGACTTAATGGGACCTATGCAGGTTGAAAGTCTTGGTGGAAAGAAGTATGCATATGTTGTCGTTGATGATTACTCCAGATTCACCTGGATAAGCTTTATCAGAGAGAAGTCTAAAGTATTTGCAGCTTTCAAAGAATTGTGTCAAAGGATTCAACGAGAAAAGGATTGTGGTGTTGTACGAATCAGAAGTGACCATGGGAAAGAATTTGAAAATAGCAGGTTTGAAGAGTTTTGTTTGTCTGAAGGAATCACTCATGAATTCTCATCACCAATCACTCCTCAGCAAAATGGTGTGGTGGAACGCAAGAATAGGACTATTCAAGAGTGTGCAAAGGTCATGATTCATGCCAAAAAGCTTCCATATCATTTTTGGGCTGAAGCCATGAATACAGCTTGATATATACACAATAGGGTGACTATCAGATCAGGTACTTCTGTTACTCTTTATGAGCTATGGAAAGGGAGAAAGCCAAATGTGAAATATTTTCATGTTTTTGGGAGTAAGTGCTATATCTTGGCGGATCATGAGCAGAGGCGAAAGATGGATCCTAAGAGTGAGGAAGGGATATTTTTGGGATACTCTACAAACAGTAAAGCATATAGGGTATTTAATTCCAAGACTAAGGTGATGATGGAGTCCATAAATGTGGTGGTTGATGACTCTGGCAAAGACGAAGATATCCCAGATGATGTTGGAACATGCTTTCCCATGAGCAATGAAATCTCACAAGACACTGAGTCCGTAGAAGATAATGCTCAAGAGACCGACACTAGACCTGAGAATGAAGAGGTAGAGGATGCTAACAGGGGACCCTCTATAAGGGTTCAGAAGGATCACCCTAAGGAGTTAGTTATTGGAAATCTGAATGAAGGTGTAAGAACCAGATCAAGGGAGGCTGTGTCAAATGCCTGTTTTGTTTCAAAGCTTGAACCAAAGAATGTTAAAGAGGCATTGACTGATGAGTTCTGGATAAGTGCTATGCATGATGAGCTTTGTAAATTCAAGAGGAATGAAGTCTGGGAACTGGTACCACGACCAGCAGGAACAAATGTGATTGGAACAAAGTGGGTTTATAAGAATAAGTCTGATGAACAAGGAGTTGTTACCAGAAACAAAGCCAGACTAGTTGCTCAAGGATACTCACAGATTGAAGGAGTAGATTTTGATGAAACTTTTGCTCCAGTGGCTCGATTGGAATCCATCAGATTATTGCTAGGAGTGGCATGTTTTTTGAAATTCAAATTGTTTCAAATGGATGTCAAGAGTGTCTTTCTAAATGGCTATCTTAATGAGGAAGTTTATGTTGAGCAGCCTAAAGGGTTTGTGGATCCAAACTTTCCTGATCATGTCTACAAGCTAAAGAAGGCTTTGTATGGTTTGAAACAAGCTCCAAGAGCTTGGTATGATAAGCTGACTGAGTTCTTAGTCAAACATGGCTACAGGAAATGTGGTATTGATAAAACTCTCTTTGTCAAGGAGAAGGATGGGAAATTAATGATTGCTCATATTTATGTAGATGATATTGTGTTTGGTGGGATGTCGGATGAAATGGTCCAACATTTTGTCAACCAAATGCAATCTGAATTTGAAATGAGCTTGGTAGGTGAATTGACTTACTTCCTTGGATTGCAAGTCAAGCAGATGGAAGATTCCATTTTTATTTGTCAGAGCAAATATGCAAGGAATATTGTGAAGAAGTTTGGATTGGATAATGCCAAGCACAAGAGAACTCCTGCTCCTACTCACTTGAAGTTATCCAAAGATGAAAAGGGAGTGAATGTTGAACAGAGTCTATACAGAAGCATGATTGGAAGTCCGTTGTATCTCACAGTAAGTAGGCCAGACATAACCTTTGCAGTTGGTGTATGTGCAAGATACCAAGCAGAACCCAAGGTCAGTCACATCAATCAAGTTAAGAGAATTCTTAAGTATGTGAGTGGTACATGTGATTATGGGTTGTTGTACTCCCATGACTCAAGTTCCATTTTAGTTGGATACTGTGATGCTGATTGGGCTGGAAGTGCTGATGATAGGAAAAGTACCTCTAGAGGTTGTTTCTTTTTGGGAAATAATCTTATTTCATGGTTTAGTAAGAAGCAAAATTCTGTATCTCTTTCTACTGCGGAAGCTGAGTACATAGCAGCTGGAAGTAGTTGTGCTCAACTGGTGTGGATGAAGCAAATGCTATCTGAGTATAATGTCACACAAGATGTCATGACATTATTTTGTGACAACCTGAGTGCTATTAATATTTCTAAAAATCCTATTCAACATAGCAGGACTAAGCACATTGATATCAGGCATCACTTCATCAGAGAACTTGTGGAGGACAAAGTCATAACTCTTGAGCATGTCAGCACAGAAAATCAGCTTGCTGACATATTTACCAAGGCTCTGGATGCAGTTCAGTTTGAAAACCTGAGGAGTATACTTGGGGTTTGTATTCATGAAGAACTATAGCAATTAATGTTCTTTCTAGCTGCCAGACTAAAAAGGATAAAGGTAATTCTGGTAGTGCAGCTTGTGCAGGTGTTTATGAAGGGAAAGATGCTGAAGTTTGTGCATGACATTTGGGCATGTGATGTTTTGTGCATCTACTTTCTGATGCTGTTTCTTCTGGTTTATGACTTGACCATTTCTCAAAATTATTAACTGTTCTACTTGCCTTTGTCATTATTATGGCTAAAAAGGGGGAGTACTAGTGTTATCTTTGTGGTGAGTCTAGTGGTGTGCTTGTGCTGGTGCTGCAGCTGAGGGGGAGTTTGTTGAATGTTGTTGTGTTGCTGCAGTTGAGGGGGAGTTTTTTTTTGCTGCTATGCTGTGTTGTGTGTTGGTATTATTGTGTGTTTTTAGTTGCTGTCTCTGATATGGATGTTTTACTTGTGTTATCTTTGCAAGATTGTTTGGTGTGTAGTTTTAGCCAAAATAAGCCAAAGGGGGAGATTGTTATTTCTTTGAGTTTGTGGTTGGCATTTATTTTGCTAAAACTATTCTAGCAGCAAGATGTTGAAACAAGATGTTCTAATATTCTGCATTTAACATGTCGGATAAAGATGTCCCATCCTGGATCATAGGACATCGCGTCTGATTTTGGTTTAAAAGGAAGATTCGGGTGTTGGTATTTGTTACTGAATATTCTGTGAATATTTAGTTATCCTATGTGGCATCCAAAGTATTTTGGGTTGAGTTTTTGTGTGTTGGTTTTCGGATTTTCAACAGTTTCTAAATATGGAGACATATTAGGAAACTTTAGATTGAAGACCTATTTTCTTCGAGTTTATTTTGCAGAATAGTGTACAGTCTCTTTGCTGCGTTTTGAAGCCCAATCCAGTCCAGATTTAATGCTATATATTGACTGGTGTAAACCTAGTTTAGGTGTGGAACTTACGTGTGTTTTGTTAGGGTTTTTGAGTGCTATTTGTGAGCCTAACTGGTATCTTTCTGATAACAGTACAAGGACTGGTTTTTGTGTTGTAAGTTCTGTCAATTACTCATAAGCTTTTAAGCATTGAGTTTCTTGTGTGTCAATTCTCATAAGCTTTGAAGTATTGAGAATTGTGTGTTTTGAAAGTGTGGCTTTCGTTGTGTAACTTGTGTTGAAAGGAACCAGTCACGGTTTGTGATTGAAGAGGGATTTGAGGAGGGCCTCATACCTAGGTGAGTCTTAGGTGGAAGTCATAGGAATGGTAGTGATTAAGCGATCGGATTGTAACCGGGTATGGTTGATGTATGATCTGTGAATTAATACTATCGTATATTGATTTCTTCCCTGGCTTGGTAGCCCCCAGAGTAGGATTGTTGATCCGAACTGGGTAAACATATCACTGTGTTCTTTACTTTCTGCACTATTTTTATTATTGTTAACTTGTTCATTGTGTTGGATATCAGTGTCTCAACATCTATGTAGGACATCTAATATCTGTGCCAGAATTTCACTTAATCTATTCTGCTGCTGACTTAAACCCTAAGAGAAACAACCAATGACTTTCACTTGGCTCAAGGTTGATAGAATAGAAGGCCATACGTGTAGCATCTGAATCCTACCATGTTTCTCTTTTAGACAAAGCCAAAGACCAGTGTATCTTCAAGACAAGGACCAAACTGACCTGATTATAAAAGGAGGTCCACTCTCCTTTGTTCACACACACATAACATCCACTCATACATAAGATACATATCAATTAAATAAGGAACTCGTGAGAACCAAGAGAAAGGAAGAGTTGAACATTTAATCAGTAGTTTGCAGGCCATCATCTTTGAAAGGAAGAGGCTAAGCTGGTTGAATTCCGAAGCTTCTAAGTTGAAGAAGTAGTGGACTGTCTCCACTTGGTAAGTGTTCTGCCATGTCCTTATGCTCTCATGCTTAAGTTTAGATAGTTCTTGAATGATATCATGTTTGTCTACACATTGCATTTATGTTGATCTGAATGGTAGCATGGTTGTTTACTTAAAGCTTTGAGCATGCATCATCATGTAATATGTTAAATGCAGTTTGAATACCTGACTTTCGTGACCATTTGTTGTGTGTTTAAGCCTTTATTTTGAGTCATTTAAAGTATGATGTTGTTATACCATTTGAGTACTACACAATGCTGCTTTGTTTCATTAAGTTTGGTTGAGAGTTGATGATAGAAACGATTGAGCAAGATTAGGAGTTTGCCCTGCTTGTCGTCTGGTTTTCATGAGCTAGGGCTGGTGTTCATGAAATATTTCATGGAGAAGACAATGTGTGGCAGTGTGTGAGTGGCTAGGGTTATCATTTTGTCGTTTAGTCACTTAAAAACTAAGTGACTGGTTGATACCATGTCCACATGATATTTTTGTACATGAACCACATAACATTTCCATTGGCTAATTTTATTTCTTTTTGGACCTGGGCCTGTGATATTTCACAATCAACACCCCCTGCATGAAAGCCCAAGCGCGCAGAAGGCTTAGCCTAGTTCATTTCAGCTTTACTAATACACCTCCCCTTCTTTAACTTGTTTCAAATATTTTTATTTTTATTTTCATTACAATTCTGTTTTATTTAAAATAGTTTCTTGTGAATAAAAATTCCCATAAAATTCATACTAATCTTTTAAGGTTTAAATTAATTTTCTAAATTTTTTTTATTTTTATTTTATTTTAATATTTATTTCTGATTTTATTAAATTAGGAGTAATTTTTTAACCTAATTTGTGAACTTCTTCCAAAATAACCACTTCTCTTTATCCTTTTTGTCTGATTTTTTAGAGTGTCTTAGGACACATTAGGAGGTTGTTTTGAGGCTAATTGTTGACCTTGGATGAGGTCTTTTGATTAGGTTTTGATTGCCTTGTTTAACCCTCAATTCTTAGGCTCGATACCTTTGTTACTTCACCTTGAAGTTTGATCTTAAGAGGGTTATTTTGCCAATCTTTGTATGAAACTCCACACACATATTCTTAAATGATTTAACTTGAGTTTAGACTTTGGTTTTGGACTTGTGTGTCCATCTTACTAATTTTGAGCACCTCATCAATTTACTCCTCATTTCACCTATGTTTTTCAAGTTAGTCTTGACTTAGTTTCTTTATAGTACTTCTTAAAGTATCTTGCAAGTTGAATTTGTGCTAGTTTATGATTTGAGAAGTTTGTTTTACTCATGACTTCATGGTTCAAAAGTTCTTTGTCTTGTCTATTTGAGCATTTATTCATGATTGAGTTGTTATGAACAATTTCATTATACTTTGCCATACTCATACCTAAAGGATGATTCATATGGATGTTTATCTTGACATTTTGATTAATGCTATTGTCCTTCGAGGATGTTTATCCCCTTTGAGTTCTTGAACTCTTATTTCTTATCACTCATACTTTTAATCCCCCTTCAACACTTGTCTTTACAAGAAAGTTGTCTTCCCCTCCTTCCAAAGAAAAGTCTCTCTATTGACCTCAAAGTCATAGATAGCTCATTACCCTTGACCTCAAAGTCATACGTAGCCATCTTACACCCTTGACCTCAAAGTCATACGTAGCCATCTTACACCCTTGACCTCAAAGTCATAGGTAGCCATCTTACACATTTGACCTCAAAGTCATAGGTAGCCATCTTAATCCCTTGGCCTCATAAGAGCCTTCCTTTATCTTTGACCTAGTTTTAGGTTAGGGTTTTGAACCCTATGTGAGTAGTATCCTCATAGATACTTACTCCTCCACCCTTGAACTCAAAGTCATAGGTATCACTTATCAACCCTTGACCTCATTAGAGCATTATCCTTCTCTTGGCCTCATTAGGGCCACTTACATCATAACTTAGAATTAGGTTAGAGTTCTTAAAATCTATGTGATTCTCATCATTTTGAGTATTCACTTCCCCCTACAACTTAGAATTAGAGAGCTCTTTAACTCTACATGAGTGTCATACTCATTCCCCTTGGAACTCGGACTATAGTCAATGGTTCTTCACCCTTAGTGAGGTGAACTACGAATGCTCTGATTCCATCCTTATTAGGATACATAGGCACGAGATCCGATGTCTTGGCGAGCATACTTAGTGTATATATCCGTAGGTTCTTACCTTTAGATCTTTACCATATGTATTTACCTTATCCTTAGCACAGATCCCTTAGCAAGCAAACATAACATAACACAAATACAAACAAGAGGTTCTTGTAGAGTACTACAGATATCTAGGATGCTAACACCTTCCCTAGGTATAACCAACCCCCGAACCTTAGATCTCTTAGCTGTGTCTTCACATAGCGCAATTAGGGTTTTCTTCGATATTTACCCTTTCCTTTGGATAAATCAAAGCTCGGTGGTGAATTTCAAAGATGTGAAATTTAAGTTAATTAATAGTTTGATATCTGATTCTCACCGCAACACACATCATGAAAATTAGCACTACCATGATCTTGATAAGACTCTAGCATTCATATTCGAAGTACGAGAACACAAAGATTAAAATTACTTTATTTGGGTTGTAACGTGGGCGAGGTAAGCGTGAGATAAATCCTAAGGGTACTAGGCTAAAGTTTAAAGGGGCAAAAGAGAATTGAAGGAAATTGCAGGAGTTAAACTAAAATTTCATTCGCTTTCAAAGACCATTTCCTTTTTTCCTTTCCTCTTTTTATTGTTTTTTTCCAAAAGGAATTTGTATGACGATAATTTGAATTGTCAACCTTTTTTTCTTTTTACATTTTTATCTATTTTTTTAGTTAATTTTATTTCTTTTCTACCAACTTTTGCATTATAGCAACTATGTTAATTCAAATCCACACAACTCCAAACAAGACTCTTTCAATCCTTTAAGTAAGGTGATAAAATTGTTTTCCATTTTAGGCTTGTAATGAGTTATAAACAAAAAAAATGGGATAAATAGGCTCAAAGGGGTTTCAAACAAGGGTTGATATAATTTTAGGATTGACTTTTTGACTAAGTGGATAAAAAATATAACAAAAACAAAATGGCTTTATCATATCCGTGTGCACAAGTAAACAAAAAGTTTCAAAAAGAGTCAAGTCAAGTTTTAGAGTAACTAACAAACATGAGTGAAATCACACAAGAAAGAAAAAGAAATGTTTTTTTGTATGTTATCCATTATAAGGCTTAAAATCTCACAATGGACATTAATCAACACAAATGATGCATAATTTGGAATTTAGTCCTACTTATCGTACTAAGAGTGCAAATAAAATCACTCACATCATACCACGAGTCTTTAATTAAAAGAACAAAGAATATACTCAAACATGCAATCCAAAAATCAAAGAAAAAGCATGCATAATTTTTTTAAGAAAAAAAATTAACAAAAGTAAATGAAGAAATCAAAACAAGAAAAGTAAATTACATACCTTCCCGACACTAGAAACACGTATTGTCCTCAATGAAAGAAATAATATAAAATAAGAGAAAGTAAAGGGAGGAAAGAAAACACCCGAAGAGTCAAGGTGGATAGATGACTGCATAAGCAGCATTTCCCAATAAGAGCTCTTATATTATTTCCTCTTCCAATGTGGGGCTCTCATGGAATAGCTTAAGGCGGTGCCCATTTACCTTGACATTTTTATCAATACCTTCACTTTTTATTCCTAGATCAAATAACATTCTTCTATAGGTAAAAGGGTTGAATGGACAAGTGAAAGCGACATTCTCTTTGTCCTCTGATGCAATATAGATCTCATTTTTCACAAAATCGAAAATCAAGGGGTTAAGGCGCCTTTGGGGCTGCCTAACTAATTTTTATCCATTCTCAAGTAAGATTCTATGCATACCCATGGACGAAATAATACCAAGAATGTCAGTCATGGTCCATCCAATTGCCTTCTTAAGTTTCTATAACACCTGTAACACTTTTTGTTCATGTTCAAATTGAATTTTAGATAAAATTGTTATATGCAAATTTTATTCAAATTTTACATAAATTTGAAGGAGTGGATTAAGCTCTAATGGGAGTATTGTTTGTTGAACTTTTTTTGATTTTGTGGAAAACATTCGGAGCAACTCAAAACAGTAGATTCCAAAATCACCTGATGGGCTGAAACACTAACCATTATACTATAAACCTGAAAGTCAACAAACAAAAACAAAAAAATAATAATAAAAGAAACAAAAAAATTCTAACAAGACTCTAAACAATGATTTTAAAATTAGCTAAAATAAACATAGAGTCCCCGTAAACGACGCCAATTTTGATCCCCTGTCGTACACATGTTATAAAAGAGTTAATAAAATGTAGTCTATGGACGCGACACTGCAGTCGTATCGCAAAGACTCTTTGCTAAATTTAACCAAAGGAAAGAAACAAAAAGGGGTGTTATAAGTTTTCGGACAATTGAAAATAAAGAAAATGATTACAATTATGATTTATGGATTAATCTACTGTTTCGTTAATTTCAGACTTATCATCGATTAATCTACTGTTTGATTATATAATCGATTAACAAGTGTGATAAACATTGTGTGAATTATATTCCTATTTTCCGCGTTAAGCATGACAACTGAAGATCGGGCGAAGTTAACGAATAAGTTAAGTTAACACGCCAAGTTAAAGAACATGCATCGATCAAATTTTATCAACGCTATTATATGTAAATCGAATTAAGCAAACAAGAATACACAGAACAGGATTGAAGGAATTGAATAAAAACTGATAACATAATAACCTCAAAGTCTTGATGAAATTCCGAAACAATAGATTAATCTTGGAGTTTAGTCGGTCATGTAAGCCTAATGCTCTCTCTAATTCCTACAAATTGTCTAACTTTCCCTAATTCTAATTTTAGCTTAAATAATAAAGAAAATTTGTCTTTAAGAGCACCTACCCAAATAACATAAGTTTGCCCAAAACTAACTAATTTAATTTTCTTATGTATGGAACTAAAACGAATTATTTGACCCTTCTGCACTCCGAATCAACTTTTTACTTCAACATGAAACTTGTATTTTATTCTCTCAGCTTTTTAAAAAACATTAGAATACGTCAATCTGATTCTCGTAGCTCATGTTATGACCTGTGTCGTAACCCAAAATTTGACCTCCCTCTTTTGCCTTTTACATAAGCATAAGCATTCGCATCGCTGGCATATGCATTCGCACTTGTCCTCTGGTGTTTTGATTGCAGGATATTCAGGTTTTCCAAGCACGATTAATCATATCCTCACAAGGTCATCACATCATCAAAACCAGCACAAAATGAAGGTTTCCATACCTATTCCTCCATACAAGAGGTGGCAAATCGAAGTCGGGACCACAACACCTTTTTTAGGGAAAATTGGGCATATTTTGGCCTGGTTAATCAATTAACCATTTACAGTGCAATTGTGTTAATCGATTAACGCAGGCAAAATAGGCACAATTTGCTGCTTTTTCATGACAGCACCTTTGCACACATTTTAGTCTTGGATTCTAGCAGCATATGGAATATTCTAGACACCTCTAAACATTTCCAAGCTACTCAATTCATTCCAAGTGCATTTGCTATGATACTTCACTTCAAATCAAGTGCACCATGTTCTTTGTTCACCAAGTAATGTGGATCTTTGGATGTTGGAATTCACCTTGGGATGGTTACCGAGTTGGTTCCAACTAACCGAGTTAACCGCCTTGACTCGGTGAGTCAAGTCCAACTAACTCCTAACCTAGCTCCAAACCCAAAGCTAATTCCAAACCATCTCATATTCCAAACCTAAAGCCTATATAAACACACCTCCCCTCACTTTTCAAATCCTCAACCATTCTCTACCATTCTTTACCAAGCTTCTCACATTTCACTCTCAATTCTCTCACTTTTTCTCTGATTTTTCTACTCATTCTTCATCTTCATCTCAATTCTTCTCCATCAAACCTCACCAAAAGCGCTTATTCTTGAAAGATTAATCACTTTTCACATTGAAAGTGATTAATTCTTGAGCTTAACCTTCATCACTTGGCATTATTTGGTTGGATTTCTGGAAGTACATCTCATTCTACTTCAATCCAACGGTTTCACACCATTTATTTTGGTACAAGTTCGATTTCGGTGTATTTTCGCTATTTTGATCGGTTTCGACGCGTTTCGTCTACAATTCAAGGATTCTCTGGTTTTCTTTAATCTTCGGCACCAAGATCACTTTGCAACATTTACCAAGGCACATCTCAGCCTTGTAGGTTGGTGGATTTCATTCATTTTATCATTTCGATCGTTTTCGTATCGTTTGCGACGTAATTTCGATATTTTTGCATGTGAATTGATTACACTTTTGCTTGATCCATGATCTTGATTGTTAATTGATTCTATTGTTGATCATTTGCTGTTTCTAAGCTTGATTTTTCGTGCATAATTGTTTGCCCTAGCATTGGAGTGATTGTACAATCAAAAAGTTGGCCAAAAAGCACTTTTCAAAACTGATTTTCTGCTCCCTATACAGTGTTAATCGATTAACACATTGCAGTTCAATTGTGTTAATCGATTAACCAGTGTTTTTTTACACTTTTTCACGTGTTAATCGATTAACACATTGCAGCGTAATTATGTTAATCGATTAACACTGAACCAGAAGGCCATTTTCTTGCATTTTCAAGTGTGTTTGACATGCCTTCTTCATTTTAACTTCCATTGATTGTCATGCTTGATTTTATGGATGTTTTTAATGCCATTTCACTTCTGGTTGAAGCATGTTCATGAACTTTTGATGCGCATTTTCGATTATTCATTTGTTTCATATTCTTAGCATTGTATGAACATAGCCATTCTTGCACTATTTTTGTTCACATGATACATGATTTTGTGTGGAATTTTGGTGATCATTTGGCACTGTTTTGAACCTTCCATTTTAGTTTACATTAAGTTTATTCTTCATGGATAAACTTAATCTTGTGTAATCAATAATTCACTCCTTTTTGCTTTAATGACTTTTCATCCTCTTTGGAAAGTTGTTAGCATGTTTATCCCTTGATTAATTAATCGAAACTTTGTTTCGATTAATCGATCTTCCCTTTTCCTCTCTTTAGGCCTCCTTTAGAGCTTTATCTCTCGTTCCCCCCCCCCCCCCCCCCCCCCCCCCGTGGAGTTGGAGTTTCGCGTTGCGCCTTGCATCGGAGCACTGTACAAATTGACGCCGTTATGCTGTCCATTTCTCTACGCAGGAGCACTGTACAACTTGGAGCTGTTGGGCCATCCGGTTCAACTTCCGCATTACACCCTGTGTGTGTTAGGGAAGGGATGAGAAGGGAGAATTCCTACTCTCATTCTGACTACTTCAGGTAGGGGACGAATGACCCTGTGCTTGGCTTAGTCATCTCTATCTCCAGGCAGTAATGTGTTTTCCTTCCCCAGTCGAGTTGATCCTTGATCACGCTTCTCTCTTTGCGATCCCTTTCGATCCTTGATCACTCCTATTTCAATCTCTATCTTGAACTATCACCATTCTTCTTGGTTACGATCCTATATTCCTTGGGTTAACAAGCTTTCTTCGTTTCAATACCCTATGTTCTTCTTGTAATCAATCATTCCTTTTGATTCCCCTAAAGAGTTTCAATTCTCTCTCTTTGGTCCAACACAGTCTTCCTGTCACGACCATTTTTCCCCTAGAGCTCGCAACCTTCTCTTGGTTCTTCTCCTTTCTCGGGTTAATCACCTTCTCTTGGTTAATCACACGTCTCTTCAGTTAATCATAGTCTATCTGTTAATACTGAGCACCTCTTGGGTTAATCACCTATCCTTGGTTAATCATCTGTCTCTTCAGTTAATCACAGTCCATCTGTTAATCACTGAACACCTCTTGGGTTAATCACCTTCTCTTGGCTGATCACCCGTCTCTTCAGTTAATCACAGTCCGTCTGTTAATCACTGGGCATCCCTTGGGTTAATCACCTCTTCTTGGTTAATCACCCTTTTCTTCAGTTAACCACAGTCCATCTGTTAAAATACTGAACCCTTTCGAGTTAATCACCTTCTCTTGGTTAATCACTCGCTTATCTCTTTAGTTAATCACAGCTCTCCTGTTAAAACCGAATCCCCCGCAGTTGGCAACCTTTCTTGGTTCGAATACTTGCACCCTTGGGTTAGTAACCTTTCTTTGGTTCGAATACCCTTTCTTTTCTTTTTCCCCTTTCTCTCTCTCCTTTCTTTAGCTAGAAGCCTTTAGATAGATAACCCATCCAAGCCTAGAAGCATGCGAAATGGTTCCCGTCGAGTACGACGGATGCGTTAGGTGCTAATACCTTCCTTTCGCATAACCGACCCCCCGTTCCCGTTTCTCTTCCCCTTGGGTTTTATCGATATTTTCCCTGTCCTTTGGGACTAAATAAAGTTCGGTGGCGACTCTGTTGTTATCTCCGAGTGAGCGATTCACTCAGGTAGAAACCATCCATCTTCAGCTGGCGACTCTGCTGGGGAGAGATTGACCTATTGCTGGTCCATCCCTTGAGGGGTCTCGCCTAGTTTTGTTTGTTTTCTTGCTTGCTTGGGTGTTTATCCTTTGCGCTTTACTCGCTTTATTTTTACTTGCTTTAGCTTTATGTTTATTTATCGTATTTCTTTACTGCTTTGAATATTCATATGCTGCATATTCTGGATATCTGCTATTTTCTGCTGTTGTTGGGATGGGTAGATATTATTGGAGAGAAAGGTCCTAACATCGGGCCTAGTATACACATAGGCTAGAACGTGGATAGTCGCGAGGCCTGCGTTTTGCGCTTTGGGATATCACGAGACCCACATCCCAGATCATGATTCGTTTGAGAATACTTCCGTCCTGTGAGAATTCACTACGGCGGGGGGTTTTCATCCTGAGTCCTATGGTTTGGGCGACCTTTCTAGGGACCACCTTGTTGTGTCTAGATCACACCTGTGAGGGGGATGGGTTTTGCAGGAAAATAAGCCACTTCATACCCTTGTTCTTACACACGCCAGATTTCTTCACCGACACATCAGATTATGTTGCACTGACACATGATTATATGCAGATATCCGGATTGTTCAGATTTGATTATTCGGGCAGTTCTGGCTTCTGGTTGCTGTGTTGCATATCATTTCATCATGTAAATTAATTTTTGCATGTGCATTTCCAGGTATTCGAAGGCTTATCTTTTGTTGACATTATCATAGAGATGAGTACTGGTCATCGTGGCGTCTTCAGTTACAAGTTTGTGGAGCCAAAGCTGGGTATTTTGAGAGGTTTGGCATCTTTGTTGGTTGGAGATCACAGAGGGGTTTTCATAGGTACTTATGGTAATCTGTTGACCATCCTCAACACTGAAGTCAACATCACTGTTATTCATACTCTGGTTCAGTTCTACGACCCGCCGTATAGGTGCTTCACATTTCAGGATTATCAGCTAGCACCTACACTTCAGGAGTATGCTTATATTCTGGGGGTTGAGATCCAGAAGCAGGTTCCTTATGTTTACACTAGTGGTTGTCCGAAGTTTCATCTTATTGCTGATGCGCTTTACATTAGTAAGAAATATTTGGAGGATAATCTCAAGACCAAAGGAAAAGGTATTTGAGGGTTTGCTTCGAAGTTCTTGGTTGACAAGGCCACTACTTTTGCTAAGGATGGAAACTGGAAGGCTTTCAACGACGTTCTTGCTTTGCTGATATATGGGATTGTCTTGTTTCCGAACATGGAGGATTTCGTAGATCAGGCTGCCATCAGCATTTTCTTGTCCAAGAACCCTGTTCCGACGCTTCCTGCTGATACCTACCATTCAATTCATTCCAGGAATAAAAAGAAGAAAGGAACCATTGTCTGTTGTGCTCCTCTACTGTACCGATGGTTCATGTCTCACCTTCCACAGAAGGGTCCCTTTGTTGAGAATAAGGATAATCTCAAGTGGTCTCAACGAATCATGTCTCTTACCGCTGATGATATTTCTTGGTATTCTCGAGTCTTCGACGACATTCCGATCATTCTCCATTGTGGGAAATTCTCCAATGTGCCTCTCTTGGGTACAAAGGGTGGAATTAACTACAATCCGAGAATGGCTTTCCGACAGTTGGGATACCCTATGGTTGACAAGCCTGATCCTGAGGTAGTGGAAGAGTTCATCTTTCATGAAAGGGTTGATGACATGGGTTTGCTGAAGAGGTTTAGTGTCACTTAGACTCAGATTCATCTCGAAGGAAGAGCCGATTTGGTTAAGAAGAATTGCGTAGCCAAGGAAGCTTACACACTTTGGGTCAAAGAGCGCGTCAAAGAGATTTTGTTGCCATTCTCTCCTGTGCCTTCCATGAATGCCAAGCCTTCTGAACTTGCCATTGTTCCTCCATCTGAGGTTAATCAACTCAAGCTGATTGTTGAGAAGTTGAAGAAGGAGAATGTTGATCTTCGTTTCAACCTTGATAGAGTCACTTCCAAGAAGGATAGCCTACAGATTGAGCTCCATCAAAAGCGTGAGTGCATGCTCAAAGAGGTGGAGGTTGAACAGAACAAACGTAGGAAGGTGGGCGATGCTTTGAAGAGCACCTATGAGGGACTTGCTTTAAAGAAGAGACAACTCGCTGATGCTCACTATTAGGCCTACAAAGAGGAGCCGAGCTACAACAAGCAACTTGAAGAGCTTCGAAGGAAGTTATCCGAGTTCAAGACGAAGTGGCAAAGTGAACAAGACCGTGCTAATCAGTTAGCAAAGGACTTTTCCCAATGTCAAGCTAAGCTCGACAAAGTCTTCGGTGAGATTCAGAAGCTGTAAGATCAAGAACATCAGAGCAAAGAGCAGATTAGTTAGCTCAACACAGAGAGCACTCATTGGGAGCATCAAAGTCGTCATCTACAGAACCTCCTGGATCAGAAAGAGGCCTTTCTTCAGGACACGCTTCAGGGACCCAATCATTCGTTGCAGCGCAACCTCATGAAGGATACGAAATATTGGAGTGAGAGGCATGGCCGTTTAGCCAGATTTGCTGAGCATGCATTGGAGAACCTACCAGGGTTGTTGAGGGATACATATGCTGATGCATTGCCACACCGGCTTCCTTGGGCAGTTTTTCATTTCTTATCTGTGTGTAGGGTGGTATTTGATAGGATCCGTGCGGATCTTGTTGTAGCCCAAAAGGCAGATGTTTGACTTGTATTCGACTTGTATTTCTTTCTCTATTGAATGAATGAATGAGGATGCTTGCTCACTCTATCTTTTATGCCTTTACTTGTATGCTTTATGATTATTGTCAACAAAGATAAGTTTAAGAATTCCTGGAATTTAAAACTTTATTTTTGCATGCACATCATACATTCATCTGCACACATATGCACGTCCTTTCATCCGAAACCGTTGCTCATCCTTGTCCGCATTCCTTGTAGCAAGACGATGACTCGACATCGGTATTTTACTCGCTCAAACAAATCCAGAATCATGGCTGACTTCGAAGCTGAGAATGCTGCTTACAAGGAAACTCTGGCACAATTCCAAGGTCGGATGGATCAGTTCCAGACGAACATGGGTGTCATTATGGAGCTCGTTCGTGCCCAGAGGGACGCCGCTACTGCCACTGTTGTTGCAACTACTACTGATGCAACTAATGTCACTCCTGTGAGTGTTCCTCCCGTTGTTACAGCTACTCCTGCTGTTGTTGTTCCTTCTCCTGCTAGAGTTGAAGTACCAGTTGAGCCTGTGAATCAGCCTGCCGTTCAACCTAGTTTGAACCAGATGCCCGCTAGTTTTCCTTGGGGCATGCCTCCGAATTACACTCTTCAGCTTGTAAATAATGGTAGTGCCTTCATGCCATATCAGCCTTTTGTTGCACCCATGCCTAATGGGAATGTTGTCGCCTATCCATGGGTCATGCCTACTCCAGTCCCGCCTCTAGTGGTGAATGATGATCCTGAGAATCTTTAGGCTCAAACTCATCAAACTGCCGGATTAGTCAACACTGAAACTCCTGATGATGAAAAGCATGTGTATAGGGGTCCTCCTATTCATGTTTCGGTTTCGTCTCAGACTGCTCAAACTGCTATTCTGAATGCTCATCCTGGGGCATCTTCCTCAGCTGCTGTGATACCTCCTCCGATTTATCCGTATGGTGTTCCGATGGGTCAGAATGCTGGTCAGATGGTTAATCCGGGTTTGGTTTATCCTTCCCAGTTTGCTACGCCGCAAGTGAATGCTCCTGCCGCTTCTCAGCTGCCAAATCCTCAGATTCTTGTCAGGCCCACTAATCAGAATAGATCTGTTGACTACAAGTTGTTGGAATACCGTATCAGGGCTATCGAAGGGTTCTCTGCTTTTGGTATGGAAGCCAAAGACTTATGTCTGGTTCCAAATGTTGTGCTGCCGCAGAAATTCAAGATACCTGATTTGCCAAAATATAAAGGTTTGAGCTGCCCGCGCAGTCACATCACTATGTACTGCAGGAAGATGGCATCCCATATTGATAATGATGAATTGCTAGTTCATTGTTTTCAAGATAGTTTGTTTGGTGCTTCATTGGATTGGTACATGGGCCTGGAGCACAGCTAAATCCGTACTTGGAGGGATCTATCTGAAGCGTTCGTGAGACAATACAAGTATAACCTTGATCTGGCGCCAACTAGATTGCAATTGCAGAATCAGTTTCAGCGCTCAGCTGAAACATTCAAGGAGTATGCACAAAGATGGCATGAGATGGCATCTCGTGTGCGACCGGCTCTCTCTGACAATGAGTTGGTTGACATCTTTATGGGTACACTTCAAGGATCTTACTATGAGAAAATGGTGGGTAGTTCTTCATCGAGTTTTGCTGATGTTGTGATGATTGGTGAATGGATTGAGAATGGTTTGAAGACTAGAAGGATTCCTGGAGCTGCTTCCAAGCAGCCGGCCACTCGGAAATCTCAAAACAATCATTCCAAGAAAAAGGAAGGTGAAGTCAATGCTGTGACAACTCAAGTTTCTCCTCAGTATCAAGCTCCCATGGCTCCCTTGCCGTACTATCTGTATCCGTACATTGCTGCTGCACAGTATCAACAACCTCCATATCAGTATCATCCGCATCAACTAGTTCAAAATGCTCAGAATCAGCAACAGAATCAACAAAACAAAAATCAGGAGAATCAAAACCGTCAGAACAATAACAATCAAGGAAACCGCAAGCGTCCGAATTTCTATAGAATTCTGGTGTCATACACTGGACTGTTTCCTTATCTGGTTCACCAAGGGGCAATTGTCCCCAAGCATATTGCGCCTGCAATTCCTCCATTTGGCCCGAAGCATAACCCAAATGCATCCTGTGCTTATCATGCTGGGTACATAGGACATGCAACAGAGGGTTGCTTTGTTTTTAAAACCAAGGTTCAGGAACTCATTGATAAGAAGGTTCTGACTTTTACTGTGGAAGGACCCAACATTCAGCGTAATCCGTTGTCGAATCACGGTGGACCTGCGGTTAACATGATTGAGGATAATTCAGTGGCTGAATGTTCTTCTGATCAGAAGCAATGCAACTTTGTCAAGTTCCATAGCGCGGGTTTCCAGCAGGGTGACATCGTGGCAGCTGCTGATGATGTTGGTCCCAGTAATCAGATTTCAAGCTTTGTGCGCAAATGTCCTCCAGGTTTCAAGCTCAACAATTGGACATCTACCGCGATTCCTGTGGTTTTCCCATATAACATGTAAATGTATTTTGCTTTCTCGTTCCCTCGTCCTCGCCCGAGACGAGTGGACAGCTTGTAAAAGGCCTCACGCTTTTGCAATATTATGTGATCAATAAATGAAAGTTTTTTGCATTCAAAATCATGCTCTATTTTCTTTCTTTATTTTACTTTTCACAAAACAAATGGTAAAATTTTCTTTTCTTTTTCACTTTTTAATTAGCTCATTCTAAACATATTCATAACATGCAGAACTAATAAAAGCATTGATAACAACATGGCAAACATCCATTGTAATTCTGGAATTCCAATTAACCAAGCCGAAGAAGATGGCGAGGAAGATTGTGAATTACCGGCTGAATTGGCAAGGCTCCTTGAGCACGAGCGTAGAGAGATTCAGCCACACAAAGAGCCAGTAGAAGTTGTCAATCTTGGTACTGATGAGGTCAGAAGAGAAGTCAAGGTTGGCGCCTCCCTCACTAAGCATGTACACTCCGAGTTGGTCAAGTTATTGAAAGAGTATGTTGATATCTTCGCCTGGTCCTATCAAGATATGCCTGGGTTGGATACCAACATCGTTGAACATCACTTGCCACTCAAGCTCGGATGTCCTCCTGTCAAGCAGAAGCTCAGGAAGACTAGACCTAACATGACACTCAAAATCCGAGAAGAGGTAAAGAAGCAGCTTGACGCTGGGTTCCTCGCCACTTCCGAGTATCCTGAATGGATTTCCAACATCGTCCCAGTTCCAAAGAAGGACGGTAAAGTTAGAATGAGTGTGGATTATCGAGATCTCAATAAGGCGAGCCCGAAGGATGATTTTCCTTTGCCTCATATTGATGTCTTGGTAGACAACACTGCGCAGTTCTCGGTCTTTCCCTTCATGGACGGTTTTTCAGGATATAATCAGATCAAGATGTCCCCAACTGATATGGAGAAGACTACTTTCATCACGCCATGGGGTACATATTTCTACAAAGTCATGCCATTCGGTCTAAAGAATGCAAGGGCAATATACCAGCGTGCCATAACGACCCTTTTTCACGATATGATACATAAAGAGATTGAGGTTTACGTGGACGATATGATTGCCAAGTCCAAAACTGAAGATGATCACTTGGTTCATCTGAAGAAGCTGTTTGACAGACTCCGAAAGTTTAGATTGCAGTTAAATCCTGCGAAGTGCACCTTCAGAGTTCGATCTGGTAAACTATTGGGCTTTATTGTGAGTCAGAAGGGCATTGAAGTTGATCCTGATAAGGTTCGGGCAATTCAGAATATGCCGCCTCCCAAAACAGAAAAAGAAGTTTGTGGCGTTCTGGGCAGACTTAATTACATTTCAAGGTTCATATCCCATTTGACGGCTACTTGTGAACCAATGTTCAAATTGCTAAGAAAAAATCAATCTGTTGAATGGAATAATGATTGTCAGGAAGCATTTGACAAAATAAAACAATACTTGCAAGAACCACCAATCTTAGTACCGCCGGTTCCTGGTAGGCCTTTAATCATGTATCTCACCATTCTCGATGAATCAATGGGATGTGTATTGGGTCAGCATGACGACACTTGCAGAAAAGAACATGCAATTTACTATCTGAGCAAGAAGTTCACTAATTGTGAGACCAGATACTCACTCTTGGAGAAAACTTGTTGTGCTCTGGTCTGGGCTGCTCGACGCCTACGACAATACATGGTTTGCCATACTACTTTGTTGATATCCAAAATGGATCCGATAAAGTACATATTTGAGAAGCCTGTTGTCTCTGGAAGGATTGCTCGGTGGCAAATGCTGCTAACTGAGTATGATATCCAACATGTTACCTAGAAAGCAATAAAAGGGAGCGTCTTGTCTGACTACCTTGCTCATCAACCTGTAGAGGGTTATCAACAAATGAAGTTTGACTTTCCCGATGAGGATGTTCTATTTATCAGAGATTATGAGACTCCAGACCCTGATATAGGACCCGAACCAGGGGCGCGATGGACGCTCGTGTTCAACGGTGCCTCCAATTCTAAAGGTCGTGGAATCGGGGCTATCCTCATCTCTCCAACAGATTTTCACCTTCCCTTCACTGCTAGATTATGCTTTGCATGCACCAACAATATGGCTAAATACGAAGCATGTATCTACGGTATTGAAGCAGCAATTGACATGAGAATCAAGATCCTTGAGGTCTATGGAGATTCTGCCTTGGTCATCGGTCAAGTCAGAGGGAATTTTGTGACTCGGGATTCCAAGCTGGTTCCGTACCAACAACACATAGCGAAGTTGATTCCTTACTTTGATGAGATCACTTTTCATCATATTCCCAGAGAGGAAAATCAACTAGCTGATGCTCTTGCCACTTTAGCATCCATGTTCAAGGTCAAGTGGAAGAATGAAGCTCCTCATATCCGCATTGATCACTTGAATGAACCAGCACACTGTTTGGCAATCGAGGATGGGTCTGATGACAAGCCTTGGTTCTACGACATCAAAAGATATCTGGAAAAATAGGAATATCCCGAGGGTATCACTATCACTGACAAGAAGACTCTTAGACAGCTTAGCGCCATATTCTTCTTAAGTGGGGGTATACTGTACAAGAGGAATTATGATTCCGTGTTGCTCAGATGCGTGGATAGACACGAAGCACACACGATCATAAGGTCAATACATGAGGGTTGCGAGGGCGAACATGCTAAAGGTCCTGCTATGGCTAAGAAGATCCTTCGGGCTGGTAATTACTGGACAACAATGGAAGTAGATTGTTACAACTTTGCCAAAAGGTCTCACAAGTGCCAAATCTACGGAGACAAGATCCATGTGCCTCCAACTCCATTGAATGTTTTTACTTCACCTTGGCCATTCTCTATGTGGGGTATAGATATGATTGGAATGATCGAGCCGAAGGCTTCCAACGGTCATCGATTCATTCTGGTTGCTATCGACTACTTCACCAAGTGGGTTGAAGTTGCTTCTTATGCAAGCATTACACGACAAGTGGTTGCCAGATTCATCAAGAAAGAGATAATCTGTCGTTATGGCATCCCTAGCAACATTATCACGGACAATGCAAGCAACCTGAATAACAATATGATGAAGGAGTTGTGTCAAGAATTTAAGATCGAGCACCACAACTCTTCACCATATCGGCCTAAGATGAATGGCACCATCGAAGCAGCAAACAAAAACATCAAGAGGATTGTCCAGAAAATGGTCAAGACTTACAAGGATTGGCATAAAATGCTTCCTTTTGCACTGCATGGCTACAAAACTTCAGTTCACACTTCTATTGGGGCAACTCCGTATTCGCTTGTGTATGGTATGGAGGCTGTTCTGCCCATCGAAGTCGAAATTCCTTCGCTCAGAGTCATCATGGAAGTAGGTATTGATGAAGCCGAATGGGTTCAATCCAGATACGACCAGCTGAATCTCATCGAAGAGAAGCGCCTTGCAGCCGTTTGTCATGGTCAATTGTATCAGAGACGCCTCAAGCGAGCTTTTGACAAGAAAGTTCTCCCTCGAACGTTCTGTGAAGGCGAACTCGTGCTCAAGAGATATTCACCTGTTCACTCGGGTCCACGAGGCAAATGGACTCCCAATTACGAAGGACGTTTTGTTGTCAAGAAAGCCTTCTCAGGCAGAGCCCTGATCCTCACCATAATGGATGTGGAGGAGTTGCCATCGCCCGTGAACTCCGATACGGTCAAAAAATATTATGCCTGAAAAAAAAGAATGGATAAGAGTCCGCTAGATTGACATCCGCAAGGACAATCTAGGAAAAAAGGGACGTCCCGATGGACCAAAAAAAGAAATGTCCATGCAAAAGTTAGGGACAATGAAAAAATACAATAAGAGCCCGCTAAGTTGAAAACCCGAAAGGGCGACTTAGGCAAGAATGGGCATCCCGGTGGAAAAAAAAAGTGAGAAAGCATGTCCAGGAAAAAATTAGGGATAAAGGCATTGACTGTGAACACTTGAGCCTCTTTTCCTCACGGCTAGACCTCAGACGGTAACAGAACATTCCAATCATCATCGACTGGTGCAAGGCGTTAGAACCTAGACTCACAGTGGATGGTGGCCAATGTTGTAATCAATGCAAAGCATAATTTCCCTTTTCCATTTAAATTTTTTTTTCAATTTTATTGCAAATTTCCTCGTCAAGGATTTTGCATCCTTGTACACACTTTATGTACAAAAATTTTACATTCAATAAAATGCATTCTTTGTTATCTCAATTTGTTTTCATTCCAGTATTTTGTTTGCAAAATAAATAATTATTTGTGATCACATAATACTAAAAAACGTTGAGAACAATAAAAATCTAAATCCACAGAGAAAGCATTATGCATTGCATGTGTTACTGGTAATTCCTGCAGGGTGATTGGTAATATCCATTGGTAAGCCTAACGCCTGGCCGGCAATAGGATGATTCTATGAAGAAGTTATTGTCTCCTCAGCAGTTCCTCAGCAGAGTCATCATTCTCCCCAGCAGGTTGCCAAGGTGTTCCCCAGCAAAGACGATTTGTTCACTTTTCCCCAGCAAGGGTTGTGCATCATCTTCAATAATTAGGAACTATCTGTCACCAGCAGCAGTGGTTTCTCCTCAGCTGAGTCAACGTGATTCAGGAATCTCTTTTCCCCACACAGAGCCAGTCTTGGTAGAAAGGATTGACTTAGTTCTTTAATCCCCAATAGGGACAACCATGGTGATCTAGAAACCTGAGATGTTCTCAGTTTCTTTCCCCGACGAGATCATCATCCTTTGTGAACTCTCTTCTCCGGCAGAGTTTGTCTTTATCTGCAGGTTCTCTCCCCGACAGAGGATGTCGAAGTCGTTTTGCTACGGTTTCTTCCTAATCACTTTACACTGTGCCTCATCTTGAGCCTTTGCATTGCATGATATCAAGCATCATGTAGAAATGCATACATAGCATATGCATCGATCATACTCCCTCTCTTTTTTGACTGGCTTATCTCCCAGCAGATTTTCAACAAACTTTGCACTTATCAACCTTCAAACACTTTCAACTCTTCTTTTGTCGCCGTCGGCCAAATTCTCGAGCTACTCTTTTATTTAATCCCCTTTTACCTCGAATCATCGAAAATCTAGTGCAATTCGTACATTCAGGTCCAAGCGGATTAAATAGGGGCAGCTGTCGTAACCCGAAATTTGACCTCCCCCTTTTGCCTTTTGCATAAGCATAAGCATTCGCATCACTGGCATACGCATTCGCACTTTTCCTCTGGTGTTTTGATTGTAGGATATTCAGGTTTTCCAAGCCCGATTAATCATATCCTCACAAGGTCATCACATCATCAAAACCAGCACAAAATGAAGGTTTCCATACATATTCCTCCAGACAAGAGGTGGCAAATCGAAGCCGAGACCACAACACCTTTTTTAGGGCAAATTGGGCATATTTTGGCCTGGTTAATCGATTAACCATTTGCAGTGCAATTGTGTTAATCGATTAACACAGGCAAAATAGGCACAATTTGCTGCTTTTTCATGACAGCACCTTTGCACACATTTTGGTCTTGGATTCTAGCAGCATATGGAATATTCTAGACACCTCTAAACATTTCCAAGCTACTCAATTCATTCCAAGTGCATTTGCTATGATACTTCACTTCAAATCAAGTGCACCATGTTCCTTGTTCACCAAGTAATATGGATCTTTGGATGTTGGAATTCACCTTGGGATGGTTACCGAGTTGGTTCTAACTAAACGAGTTAACCGCCTTGACTCTATGAGTCAAGTCCAACTAACTCCTAACCTAGCTCCAAACCCAAAGCTAATTCCAAACCAAATTCCAAACCATCTCATATTCCAAACCTAAAGCCTATATAAACACACCTCCCCTCACTTTTCAAATCCTCAACCATTCTCTACCATTTTTCACCAAGCTTCTCACATTTCACTCTCAATTCTCTCATTTTTTTCTCTGATTTTTCTACTCATTCTTCATCTTCATCTCAATTCTTCTCCATCAAACCTCACCAAAAGCTCTTATTCTTGAAAGATTAATCACTTTTCACATTGAAAGTGATTAATTCTTGAGCTTAACCTTCATCACTTGGCATTCTTTGGTTGGATTTCTGGAAGTACATCTCATTCTACTTCAATCCAAGGGCTTCACACCATTTATTTTGGTGCAAGTTCGATTTCGGTGCATTTTCGCGGTTTTGATCGGTTTCGACGCGTTTCGTCTACAATTCAAGGATTCTCTGGTTTTCTTTAATCTTCTGCACCAAGATCACTTTGCAACATTTACCAAGGCACATCTAAGCTTTGTAGGCTGGTGGATTTCATTCATTTTATCATTTCGATCGTTTTCGTATCGTTTGCGACGTAATTTCGATATTCTTGCATGTGAATTGATTACACTTTTGCTTGATCCATGATCTTGATTGTTAATTGATTCTATTGTTGATCATTTGCTGTTTCTAAGCTTAATTTTTCGTGCATATTTGTTTGCCCTAGCATTGGAGTGATTGCACAATAAAAAAGTTGGCCAAAAAGCACTTTTCAAAACTGATATTCTGCTCCTTGTACAGTGTTAATCGATTAACATATTGCAGTGCAATTGTGTTAATCGATTAACCAGTGTTTTTTTCCACTTTTTCACGTGTTTATCGATTAACACATTGCAGTGCAATTATGTTAATAGGTTAACACTGAACCAGAAGGCCATTTTCTTGCAATTTCAATTGTGTTTGCCATGCTTTCTTCATTTTAACTTCCATTGATTGTCATGCTTGATTTTATGGATGTTTTTAATTCCATTTCACTTCTGGTTGAAGCATGTTCATGAACTTTCGATGCGCATTTTCGATTATTCATTTGTTTCATATTCTTAGCATTGTATGAACATAGCCATTCTTGCACTATTTTTGTTCACGTGATACATGATTTTGTGTGGCATTTTGGTGATCATTTGGCAATGTTTTTCACCTTCCATTTCAGTTTGCATTAAGTTTATTCTTCATGGATAAACTTAATCTTGTGTAATCAATAATTCACTCCTTTTTGCTTTAATGACTTTTCATCCTCTTTGGAAAGTTGTTCGCATGTTTATCCCTTGATTAATTGATCGAAACTTTGTTTCGATTAGTCGATCTTCCCTTTTCCTCTCTTTAGGCCTCCTTTAGAGCTTTCTCTCTCTTTCCCCCCCCCCCCCCCCCCCCCCCCGTGGAGTTGGAGTTTCGCGTTGCGCCTTGCATCGGAGCACTGTACAAATTGACGCCGTTATGCTGTCCGTTTCTCTACGTAGGAGCACTGTACAACTTGGAGTTATTGGGCCGTCTGGTTCAACTTCTGCATTACACCCTGTGTGTGTTAGGGAAGTGATGAGAAGGGAGAATTCCTACTCTCATTCTGACTACTTCGGGTAGGGGACGAATGACCCTGTGCTTGGCTTAGTCATCTCTATCTCCGGGCGGTAATGTGCTTTCCTCCCCGAGTCAAGTTGATCCTAGATCACGCTTCTCTCTTTGTGATCCCTTTCAATCCTTGATCACTCCTATTTCAATATCTCTCTTGATCTATCACTGTTCTTCTTGGTTACGATCCTATGTTCCTTGGGTTAGCAAGCTTTCTTTGTTTCAATACCCTATGTTCTTCTTGTAATCAATCGTTGCTTTTGATTCCCCTGAAGAGTTTTAATTCTCTCTCTTTGGTCCAACACAGTCTTCCTGTCACGACCAATTTTCCCCTGGAGCTCGCAACCTTCTCTTGGTTCTTCTCCTTTCTCGGGTTAATCACCTTCTCTTGGTTAATCACCCGTCTCTTCAGTTAGTCACAGTCTATCTGTTAATACTGAGCACCTCTTGGGTTAATCACCTATCCTTGGTTAATCACCCGTCTCTTCAGTTAGTCACAGTCCGTCTGTTAATCACTGAACACCTCTTGGGTTAATCACCCGTCTCTTCAGTTAATCACAGTCTATCTGTTAATCACTGAGCATCCCTTGGGTTAATCACCTCTTCTTGGTTAATCACCTTTTTCTTCAGTTAACCACAGTCCGTCTGTTAAAATACTGAACCCTTTCGAGTTAATCACCTTCTCTTGGTTAATCACTCGCTTATCTCTTTGGTTAATCACAACTCTCCTATTAAAACCGAATCCCCCGCAGTTGGCAACCTTTCTTGGTTCGAATACTTGCACCCTTGGGTTAGTAACCTTTCTTTGGTTCGAATACCCTTTCTTCGATTGAGTACTGTTTGTTCAGTCAGTTTACCGAACCCCTTTGGGTCACGACCTTCGTTCGGTCCTACACCTGCTTTTCTGGTTAATCGCACTTTCTTCTGCTAAAACTAATGTTTCTCTATCCCCACAGAGTTGCAGTCCTTTCTTTCCTCGGTTTACTTCTGTTTACCAGTTAATGGACCGAGGCCCCTTTAGAGTCAAACACCTTCTCTTGGTTCAACACTCTCTATCTTGGTTTATCACAGCCCGTCTGTTGACACCAGCTTCTTTTCCCCGCCAGAGTCTATTCTCTTTCTTCGGTTAACCATTTCCAGCCAGTTAATATACCGAATCTTTCTTGGTTTCGACACCAATTCTCTTTGTTATCCCCAGCGGAGTTTTCTTTCATTCTTGGTTTTGACACCATTCTTTTCCTATGCTTTTGTGCAAACGCTCTTACTGCAGGGTCTTTCCCAGTAGAGTTTTTCTTTCACTCTTGCTCTTGGTTTTGACACTACTACTTCCGTCTCCTTGTTTCTTTCTTGTTTTGTTTTCCGTTCAGTTCCCCAAACTAAGGAAGCTCTGATTCTGCATTCTTCTGAATGCCAGATACGTAGGCATGAGATCTCAATGATCTCGGCGAGCACACTTCCACCTTTCTTCCGTCTTTCTCCTTTCTTTCCTTTTCTTTGTCCCCTGGTTCCAAGAACTACGGCGCTCTGACTTCCTCATTGCACTATGAGGGTACATAGGCACGAGGACTTCGTTCCTCCGCGAGCACCTTCTTTCTTTCTTTTCTTTTTCCCCTTTCTCTCTCTCCTTTCTTTAGCTAGAAGCCTTTAGATAGATAACCCATCCAAGCCTAGAAGCAAGCGAAATGGTTCCCGTCGAGTATGACGGATGAGTTAGGTGTTAATACCTTCCTTTCGCATAACCGACCCCCTGTTCTCGTTTCTCTTCCCCTTGGGTTTTATCGATATCTTCCCTGTCCTTTGGGACTAAATAAAGTTCGGTGGCGACTCTATTGTTATCTCTGAGTGAGCGATTCACTCAGGTAGAAACCAACCATCTTCAACCTGTAAAGCAAGAAGGTGTCAAATTACCAGTTATTCCAAAAACAATCAACAAAAGTCAAAACAAAGCAAATTTAAACTTAACTTCAAAAGCATATTAAAAGCAATGAAAATAATGAAAGAAGTTATAAAATTGTTGTAACATAAAGTAAAATATGGTGTATTAAAATACACTGATGATCAGCCTTTCCTTTAGACTCTTGAAACTTTGTTTACACTTTGAATCCCAACTAAAGAAAATATCCTTCCGCGTAAGTCGAATCATTGGTAACGCCAAATGAGAAAATCCTTTGATAAACCTTATATAATAACCAGCAAATCCTAGGAAACTCCTAACTTCAGAAGCATTCTTTGGCCATTCCCAATTAATAACAACTTCAACTTTTGATGGATTCATTGCTACCCCTCCTTGTGATACCACATTACTAAGAAACTTCACTTCAGTCATCCAAAACTCACACTTGTTGAACTTTGCAAAAAGTTTCTCCTCTTGTTGTACCATCAGAACAATCCTCAAATGTTTCTCATTCTCTTGTGGAGTACGAGAATAGATTAGAATGTCATCGATAAATATAATCGCAAACTAATCCAAATGAGGCTGAAATATTCGGTTCATATAATCTATAAAGACAGTAGGTGCATTCGTCACTCCGAATGACATTACAAATAATTTATAATGACCATATCAGGTTCTAAATGTAGTCTTGGGTGTGTCATAACTTTTAACTCAGATTTGATGATATCCCGATCACAAATTAATCTTTGAGAACACATAGGCTCCTTTAAATTGATATAGCAGTTTGTCTATCCGAGGTAAGGGATACATGTTCTTAATAGTAACCTTATTCAATTGACGGTAGTCAATGCATAAGTGCATTCCACCATCCTTTTTCTTTATTAACAACACTAAGGCTCCCCATTGTGAGACACTTGGCCAAATAAAGTGTTTACTCAACAACTCCTTCAATTGATTCTTCAATTCCCTCAGCTCGAGTGGTGACATACGATACGGAATAGAGAATATTAGGTCCATCCTCGATATCAGATCAATAGAGAATTCCACTTTACTTTCTGGAGGAAGACAAGGGACATCTTCGGGGAAAACTTCAGAAAACTCACATACTACTGGACCTTGCACAACCTTCAATTTTTTCACTTGACTCCTTGGTGAGACACAAAAAAACAAATTTTTCTATCTCGAATAAACAATTTACCATATCAACTGTACCTTCCAAGATAGTAGTTGTAACATCTTTCGGAGTAGCTTCATCAATTGGAATAATTATAACTTTTTCCTCACATCCATTAAACACCAAATTGGTGGAAAGCCAATCCATTTCTAGAGGGACTATGTAGTTTATAATTGTGAAGGACCTAGCTAGGGAGACAATTATAGGCCGACCTAAGGCCGAGAGGTGATCATGTATTTCCTAAGGAGGTATCTCCTCGCCTAACAAAGCCTCCCTATCGCCCACTCATGAGAAACATGGGATAAGACATTTCTAGGGTAGAGAATAGTCAGAGTCAATAACTGTCCCACATCCTCTTTGGAAATATGGATTGAACAGTCCATAATTGAATAGGTGGACGACAACCCTTCCCAAGAAAACTCTAGGCCTAGATCCTCTAGAAATACCTCTCCTGCAACAGGAGATACAAACAGATCTTAAATATTATAGATCACACCCTACATACGCTTACACATAAGGAGCTAACACATATACAAGGTCTATCACCTCACGCCTGAAGGTCCTCAAAACCATAATAAAACACGACAGTATAAAGCTTCTCGCTTAAGTGGGCAAACACTAACCACCATATAACTTAATACACCTAAGAAGGCCTCTAAGAATCCATGAACTCTAGATGGGTGACATTCACACCTGTACTTTTTTTTTCTAGAGTATGTAGAGAGAGAGAGTGATAAGTGACAAATTAAATCACATTTCTGGATGTTGGAAAATATGGGAAGGGACCTCTATTTATAGGCTAGAGGTTTGAATAATAAGGAAAAGTTTTAAGGCCGATTATGACTTTCCAATCGATTCGGAACATGTCTCAATCAATTGGTAGTCGTGATTTAATTGATTAGTAAACTCAAAAAAGATAGGAAAGATAGTTATACATTAATAGTCTTTAAGGCAACGTCCTAATACATTTGGGCACATTTTTTAACTTCTCCACTCGATTGTTATAAGGTGTCAATCGATTTACAAGAGAAAAAAACTTGCCCATATATTTTCTAATAGTTCCTAACTTGTCTAGAACAAATTGAAGGTATTTTTTGAAAACAAATTCTTGAGAAAAATAATTTTCAAATTGTTTATCTGTGTGTGCAGGGGGTGGCATGCGCGCACGTGTGTGTTTATGCGTGTTTGTGTGTGTGTGTGTGTGTGTGTGTGTGCGTGCGTGTGTGTGTCTGTGTATGTGTGTGTGTGTGTGTGTGTGTGTGTGTGTGTGTGTGTGTGTTTGTGTGGCTTAGCTATGCACCTTTAAGAGAAAGATATTATATTTTTACAATATATTCACTTAGACGCGTCAAGGCAGGCTATCATATATTTCAAGACTTTTCAGATGCTTCATCCTTATAAACACTTGCTTAATCTTACTTTGAGAGGAGACTTGAGTTATAATCCATTTAGTTACCATCATTGGAGAGTCTATTCCATAGAAAACAATATTTTGCTTTTCATATTTAACCACTTTAACCTCTTTATGCCTGACTTTAGTTATTGTTATCAAAGAATAGTTGACACCATTAACCACTAGCTGTCATCATCAAAAGTGGTTGTTTTCATTTAAGGTATATTACCTATAGATAACTTGTAAAACAAGATTTTGCAGTATCCCCCTTTTTGATTATGGCAACGCATCTCTCATGGATGTGCTTAAAGAAATCAAATAAAAATATTTGGAGTAATCAAACTTCTTCACGGGTAAGTATCGAGTATACTCTACTATCCAAAAAAGTATACTTCTCCCCCTTTGTCAAAATAAAAAACGCAGATAAAAATGCATTGAAATAAATTCAAATATGAAAACATGGGAAATTAAACATTTAAGCAAGGGGAAAACACTATTATTCTTTGAGTGGAGAATATGAATGACGTCAGTCTTATTAAAATAATGGTGAAAGATAATTAAACAGAACGAACCCAAAATATGTCCTTCGAAGGAAATAAATGAGATGCAAGGAGTTTATGAAGGATCACCTTCACTAGAGATATGATTTGTTAACACCCACCCAAGAGTTAGTATTTACTTTTGAAAAAAAGATCGGAGGATCATATTCAGCTGCTCATGCTAAAGGTACACCGACAAGTTGTTTGGAACATTGTATTAAGTCACTCAAACTAAAGGTAGATAGACAAGTGATTTGGAATATTGTATTCAGTCGCTTATGCTCAAGATATATTAAAAAGTGATTTGAAAGATCGTATCCAACCGCTCACATTGAAAGTAGATATAAAGTGATTTAGAAGATTGTATTCAGCTGCTCACACTAAAGTTAAATCGACAAGTGATTTAGAAGATCGTATTCAGCCGCTCAAATTGAAGGTAGATTGACAAGTGATTTAGAAGATCATATTCAGCCGCTTACGCTGAAGGTAGATTGACAAGTGATTTAGAAGATCGTATTCAGTCGCTCACGTTCAAAGTAGATCGATATGTGATTTGAAAAATCGTATTCATCCGCTCACGCTGAAGGTAGATCGACAAGTGATTTGGAAGATCGTATTCATCATCTCACACTGAAGGTAGATCAATAAGTGATTTGGATGATCATATTCATCCGCTCATGCTGAAGGTACGTCTATAAGTGATTAGGATTATCGTATTCAGCCGCTCACACTGAAGGTAGATTGGTAAGTGATTTGGATTATTGTTTTTATTTGCTTATGCTGAAGGTAGATCGACAAGACACTTGGACGATCATATTCACCCGCTTACTCTAAAGTTAGATAAACAAGACATTTAAAATATCATATTCTGCCGCACATGCTGAAGGTAGATCAACAAGACATTCGGAAGATCATATTCTATCGCTTACGCTGAATTTAGATCGACAAGACTTTTGGAAGATCATATTAAGCCACTCACTCCGAAGGTAGATTGGTAAGACATTTGGAAGATCGTCTTTAGTCGCTCACGCTGAATGTAGATCGACAAGACATTTGGAAGATCATATTGAGCCGCTTATGCTAAAGGTAGATAGACAAGGCATTCGGAGGATCGTATTCAGTCGCTTATGATAATGGTAGATCGACAAGTGATTTGGAAGATCGTATCCAATCTCTTACGCTGAAGGTAGATCGATAAGAGGTTTGGAAAAATCGTCTTTCCAAAAATCGGTAAAGGTAATATTTCTAAAATCGTCAAACCTTTGAAAGGTAATTTTATTACAAATGCATCTAAAAATGCTATTAAATTTTCCTAAAAATATAACAAAGACTTAGGATGTTGATTTAGACAACTTGAATCAAACCCTAGAATCAATGCATGCTTGTTTCAAACCCTTTAGATAAGAAAATATTGAAAAGATACTAGGCGAAAACTAGTAGAAGAACCATTTGTTAAGATCCATGTGTTGGACACCTTTATTGATAAAATTTTAAATAGCAAGGAGTTCGAGTATGAGGATTCAAGTGATGAAGACCCTTTAATGAGACAAGAAGATGTTATGGAGGATTTCTTCAACATTGATAATTTCATTCCATAAGATGAAGGAGAAAAATGTGTGGACACTAATAATTGGAATCTGAATGGTAAGGATGTTGGTGAAGAAACCAGTTCAGAAGTAAGGGAAGAGATGTCTGAAGAAGCGGAGGAATACTCAAAAGAAGAAGAACCTAATACAACAAAATAAGTCCTCTGGGAAAAGCAAGTCCAAGAGAAAGCTAATGAGGTGACCCAAGAACATGACCAGAGTAATGAAGATGTTAAGTAGTATGTGTGAGACAATTTGTATGACATGTTGGAGACTAAGTCTCCAGTTTATAAGGCTAATGAGTAAGTTGCCTCTATGAATCCTTAAGTCAATGATGTAGTCAATAGTGTGTGTGATAACATTGATGAAAATGTTGATGATTTCATTAATACTAATGAAGTGTTTGTCCCTAATAATAATGATGTTTATACTAAGTTTATTCTTTTCAATGAAGAGGTGATGAATGATGATGTTCCTCGTAAAAGTAAAAAGTTTTCCAAGAAGTCCAAGAAAAAGACTGAAAAGAAGAAGGCTAAGCTTAAGGGTAAGAGGACTTCTTCTAAGAAGGTCCTCACTTCAGCAAAGAAAAAGAAGGTACCTAAGAAAAAGGTGGATGGTGGTAAAAATAAATATATTGCTACAATTGAAAGATCAACTTGAAATAAAAAAACACCTCCAAAAAGAAAATATATGTCTGTTATACTTGATGTTGTGGAATATGTACAACACATTATTGATGACATAATTGTCCCCCTCTCAAGAAAAATAAGAAAATAGTTGGTGGAAAGAAGATTTATGTTAATGTTGATACTGTTTCCCTAGACAATGAATCACTTCATTTTGAGAATATTTTTTTCAAGTTGAAATTTGTTTATCACGGAAGAATAGCCCCTGAAAGGGAGCTTTCAAAAGAAATACTAAAGTATGCATAACAATTGGTGGGGCAAATGTTTGCTCCCTATTGCTAGTCTGGCTGTGAAGTGTGTGATACTTAACAAAATTAGAGTCCCCAACTGGGCTTCTACCAATCATAGTTCATGTATCACTCATTCCCCCTCTATTAGATAGGTACTAGGGCCGATTTTGACTTTGGAGAGTATGTTTTTTAGTATATTCTAAAACAAGTGAAATATTTTCTATGAAGTTAGCTATAGCTTTTCCATCCCTTATTTATTGATTAAGAAAAAGCCTAACATATTAATCACTGAGGATGTTTCTGGTGTTAATCATAGTTCTTTAAACTTTAGCTATAGACTATTTGTTGGGAATCATGTCTCAAACAATGTGCTCCCCAAAATTCAAAATTTTGATATTACATATCTGACTCAAAAGGAAACTTGTCTGAGGTTCCCCCAATGTCTAGTACTGCTATAAGTTATGTTTTGCATGAACTAATGTAGGTCTCTAAGACTCTTCATAACGTGATTGTTACCTCTACTGTGAGGAAATACAAGGTAGACGATTTAATTCAGCTGATGAGTTGCTGCAATTTTATTTTTGCGCTTTTTAATAATGGTGATGGTCCTCTGCCCATGCGTCAGTTATTTAGTTCTATTTTAGTAATTTTCATATGGGATCGAAATTGGTTACTTTCCTTTGTTGGGATGGTTCTTTTTTATGGTTATCTTCTCTTGCTTGCCCCAATTATGGATTGTTTAATCTATGGATATTTTGGGTCTGCGACCCCTTTCCCATTTTGGCAATAAGGGGTAGAATAGTTTGATTTTAATGATGATGACATTATGCAAGACATGTTTATGCAAGACAAGATCTTAGATCCTCAGAAAATATTTATTGTTCTTTCTATGTGTGCATTAGAAACGTTTTGGTGTCTGATTTTTATGCTCTCTGATAAATTTCCAAAACATGTCATAAAATATTTATTTAACATTATATCTTTAACATTATGCAGCACATCTTGCATGATTTATTTACCTGTAAATTGGCCAAAGGGAGAAGGTTGTTTTTACATCTGATTGGTGTCATTTTATAGGCAGCGCGTGGAGCAAAATATCATGACATTGTGTAAGACATTCAGTTTCTATGAGCACAAACTAGAAAGCAACATGTGGAGCATAATGTCCTACAGATTGTGAGACATTTTGTCTCGTCTAGACGTGAGTTTACGTGATGAGTGAATCTCGCGCATGTGTGAAGATTTGTTTCCATATTTGTCCAATATTGTTTATATTTTTTATGATCTTTTCGGTATTTGGAAGTTTTCACATAGATCATTCACCATTATTTTAAAAATGACAAATAAGATATGATAAAGATTTAATGAATCTGTTCCATTCTAGAACCAGAAATGAGAAGAGGAATGACGATGGTGGAGGATTGTTGATTCTGACGCACAAGTTTGTATGAGGAAGAAGAGTGAAGTGAAATTGAGTTTGAAACTTGTTACCTCAATTTGTCACATTCTCTATATATATTGAGAATGGGAAATAGCAATTTATCTATTTGTTAGTCGTACTTTGTGGAGAGTATTTAGATGCACTTGTACTTGAGATCTCTTTTTATCCTTAGGATGATAATCTTTATGTGCTGAGAAGATTATTGAAGGAGTGAGGCACCTTTTTGGTGGTCGGTTGAGGTCGATATGGTCAACCTAGAACAAACTCATTTAGTGTAAATCATCTTAGTGGAGATTTGTTTCTTGCGCAAGTGGGATCAACTAATTCTCTCCCCAAAGATACAAATCTTAATGGGATTTGAAGTTTGACCTTGTTGTTATTTAGGGAGGATCTCACCACAATGAAAGACTCAGACCTTAAAAAACATAGCAAGACATGATTTAGTTATTTGAGTATTTTGTTTTAGTTGTGTTGTTTTGTATTGTCAAAATCTATTCATAAGTTGCATTCCTATGTTAAGGAATAATGTAATTTTAGTTGTAATGAATTCCATCAATGTTAAGCTACTGTAACTATCTAAAGACTTAGGAGTGTTTGAGAGAAAGTGAGAAGGACCTCATATTCACGGGGTCCTGAATGGGAATTCACGAGTACTACTAGGAAAAGAGGAATTAAATGAGGATAATTTATCTAAGAACATTTTGTGCTTTCAACTCTTAAGAGTGAATTTCATTTCTTGTGTTAACGCCCTCAAGAAGTAGTTAATTTTGCACCGAACTGCGTTTAGAATTCCTTGTGTCATTTTCTTATCGTTATTATTTTCTGTTTACATAGGAACCATATCATACATGTTGTTATAACATTGTATTTGTAATCTTGGGATATGTCGGAGGTCTGAGAATAGAATTTCAAAAGGGATATGTCGGAGGTCTGAGAATTGGAATCAATTTAAGATTGAGAGAACATCTTATACGATTCTATTTCTACCCCTTCTCCATTATTATTGTATATAGTTAAATTTTCATTTGTTAGGGGATAGATATATAATCTATTATAACTTATATGTATTTGATATGATCTGGAACTATGTCAAATTTAATTAATCAAACATATTTGATATTTAATTTCTTCCTTATCGACTATTCTTCAAGTATCCTATTTTTTAGTGTCGAAAGGTTTTCATAGGTTTAGACCAAGGATAAATAGTGTTTATGCCTATTAGGCACTACAACAAAAAACACATCTTACCTCGGACGTGAAGTAAAATTTACCTCGGTTACCCAGGCGAGGTAACGAAGCGCGACATGAAAAGTTGCCACTGTACCCCCTGGGGTTTGGAATAACCGAGGAGAAAAGGGTTAAACCTGTACTAGGTTCGATCCCCGGCAACTGTATATTCATTTTTTTTAAATGCGACCCTTTTCCTCCCCTTCATTTCTATCACCGAGAGGATATATATATATATATATATATATATATATATATATATATATATATATATATGGATTTAATTGAATACACTGACAGTGTAAAGAAGTTTTACACTGTCAGTAAATTATAGCCGTTAGATGTTAAAAGTGGTTTGACTTTTATTTTAAAAATTTATAAAGTCATACAAACGGATGATGGTGATGAATTGACAGTGTAAAATTTTTTACACTGTCAGTGCATAGCAATTAATCTCTCTCTCTCTCTCTCTCTCTCTCTCTCTCTCTCTCTATATATATATATATATATATATATATATATATATATATATATATATATATATATATATATCATGTTTTATTTATATAAAAAGTTTCTTATTTTATATTGTTGTACAAACTGAAAGAAACATATACTTAATGTTTTATTAATATACAAAGTTACTTATTTTACATTTTTTATCGTTTCAATCTTCAAGTACACATGTTTGACAAATTTAGAATTTGAATCATCTTGATCATTTTTTGAATCATCTTCATCACTATAAATGTTGGGGGCAAATATTGGTATTCTACTCCATTTGAACCTCATGGAGTAACAAATGTTGGATATTGCATGCATTTGTTTCTGATATAAAATAAAAAAAAAAGATTAATTAAATAAAATAAATTTGCAGTTACATGATCAGAGATTACAATAGAAAACCAAACTTGAACAAGATTTTTTTCTGCTCATGCAATCCATCACAAGGAACTTCGGCAAAGTAAATACACTCTCACCAATCACATATTAAAAAAACCTATTTTAATCCGCTATTGCAATCTATCACAGTGATATTTTTACTTATGTAAAATATCATGGCGCCCTGATTGGACGTATAGGGTTTCATCACAATGTTTGGGTTTCACAACATAGTGTCCCAGATATACATGAGCGGTGTTCGCGTTCTGGTTGTACATAGAGGGTTTCAAGTGGACGATGTCTTGGTAATATCTTGAATGATGTTACTTTATAAATGGACGACAAAGATATATTGAGACAAAACTGATTTATTTTTTCCCTCGATTTTATAATAAACCGATGTCTAATGTTATTCCTTTTTAAATAAAAAATAAACTAAAATAAGGATGTATCCCCTCAGTTACTAAGTAAACCAAAGTAATATAAGTAACTTTATATATTAATAAAACATGAAATATATTCTAAATATAACAATGTTTTCTCTTACAAATTAAACATTGGCAAAAAATGTTGTGAGGTAAAATTATTGTCATAAAGTGTAATATTTATAGTAGTGAGGAGATGGTCATTGATAACATGATATGTGAATCTAGTTGATGTCGAGAGATATTATTAGATTTATACCTAAGTAATTATCTATCATAAGATAGAGTAAATAATTAGATCTAGATCTAGTATTCACATATATTGTTTATATGATGAGAAACCATCAAATAAATAATACGATTGATATCACGGTGTTATTTATGACATTAATAATATTACAAAAATAATATGAATTGATGATTAAAATGTGAGTAATTAATTGATCATTGATATGCATCTAGTCATAACTATTACAACCTAACCGCCGAACACTATGAATCAATGATATTTCCTAGTATATTTTTATTTTTTATTTTATATTTAAAAACAAAACTTTTTATTTTATTTTTTTATTTTATTTTTAAAAACAAAACTTTGAAACAACCATAAGATCCAAATGGCTTAAAATAGTAAATTTTACTCAAATTATACTGTCATACTAATTCATCTAGATACGATGTAATTTTGGTTAGCATACCCATACTAATATATAATTGGAAGGAATCTAGTTCAACATGTATATGCTCTTTACATGAGCAGACCTACATTACAAAGTATCAAAATATAACATTTTCTTTCTGGCAAAGAGAACCTGCTTGAAAATATATTATGTTAATCATTTGTAGGTGATGTCTTTCTTTGCAATATATAGCAATCGTGTTTGCTACGTTTTTAGTTTAAATACAAACTAGATTAAGACCCGCGCGATGTGCTGTATTGAATTAATTTTTTATTTAATAAATTTATGTGTATATTATCAAACATTAGGTATACGACGAATAAAAGTGTTTAAACTGCGATTTACCTTAAAAACTTTTACTAAAAAAAGAATGATTTTAATTTGTTATTAAAATATTTATGTGATTTGATTATTGGAATATGAGAATTAATTATAAAACGATATCTTCGTATTTTATTATATTTACTATAATCATTATTATATATAAAAAACAGCAAATTATAAATACAATTTTCTTATATGTGAAAAATCAATAATTTTATTGTTTGTCTTTAGTTTATTTCTCCGACATGATATGAAGAATGTATAATCTTAAATTATTTAGAGACATTATATTGAAAATATATTATAAAATATTTATTCTTTAATATTTATAATTAAAAAATTAATTGCAAGAAAAACAAAAATAATGTCTATTAATTTTTTTAATAGTTATCTTTGATTTAGATATTTAATTTTAAGATGTTAAAGATGTGTATTTATTCCGAGTGTTAAATAAAATTAAAAGATTATTATAATATTTTTTTGTTGTGTTTGAATTCCCATATTTATTATAATATATTTTTGAAATTCGAGATAATACACTTTTTTGAAGTAACTCTTATGTTGTTAAATAATTTTGTTTAAAATGAATATGACATTTATTTTCTGAAAAATAATTTTTTTAAATAAAGATAAATTATTTTAATGAGTTGAATCCCAAGTAAGTTATAAATATTCTTGAAATTTATATATGTATTATATCATTTTAAAATTTTTGCAATGTAATATCAAAATTAAAAATTAAGATCTACAACCAAATACTGTAAATAGAATGATGAAAAGTACTATACCATTTAATATTTTAAAATTAAAAAAAAAACTAAAATTATTTTAAAGACACAATATTGAAATAATATATTAAATTTAGTCATTATCTCAAGATAAATATAAGCATTGTTCTATAAAATTTATAAAAGGAATATATTTATCTAAATTAGTAATTAATTATTAGGTTAATAAATTTTTTACTGTAACTACTTTGAGATTAAAAAAATTTATTTTAATTATTCATTTTATTTATGCTTTTAAAAAAAGCTTAATTTTAATTTTAGTTTTTATATTCACATGTCCATTTTGAATTTGAAAATTAGAAGAATATGCATAGTTAAAATAGTAGTTGTTTTATCACATCACTTTATTAAAAATGAGGTTTTTTTGTTTGTGTCCAAATTCAAACATGTGACCTGTAATAGAGAATAAACTTTGTATTTTTTATTTTGAAAAGTGATAATGAGTATTGAGAGGTGTCACATAGGACAATGAGATGACGTGACACAAATGAAGTAGAAATATTAATATATGTCATAATATAATCTACCGCTTTAGATTTAATATATTATATAAATAAAAATGTATTATACCATTTGATATTTTAAAATTAAAAGAAACTAAAATTATTTTAAAGACACAATATTGAAATAATATATTAAAGGTAGTAATTATCTCAAGATAAATATAAGCATTGTTCTATAAAATTTATAAAAGGAATATATTTATCTAAATTAGTAATTAATCATTAGGTTAATAAATTTTTTACTATAAATACTTTGAGATTAAAACAAATTATTTTAAGTATTCATTTTATTTATGCTTTCAAAGAAAACATAATTTTAATTTTAGTTTTTATATTTGTATGTCTATTTTGAATTTGAAAATCAGAGGAATATGTATAGTTAAAATAGTGGTTGTCTTGTCACATCATTTTATTAAAAATGAGTTTTTTTTTGTCTGTGCCAAGATTCGAACTTGTGACCTCTAATAGAGAATAAATATTGTTTTTTTTTTGAAAAAGTGAAAATGAGTATTGAGAGGTGCCACATAGGACTATGAGATGATGTGGCAAAAATGAAGTAGAAATATTAACATGTGTCGTAATATAATCTGCCGCTTCCGATTTAAAATATTATATAGATAAAGCACCTCCACTTAATTCCACATTCTCTAATGAAATGTATTCAAACACTACTAAAATAAGATATTTAGTTAAATAATTTTACATCGGGTTTCAAGATATATGATGTAAAACATATTTGTCAAAGAATTATACATCAAGTTACATTACAAGTTGAAGTGAAAAATATTTAATTTAGAGATTTTACATCAGACATTTATTTCCATTGATGTGAAAAATAATGCGGTGACAATTTCGTAAATAATATGAAGTTTTGTTTTAAAGGATTTTACATTAGGTTTGGCTTTGCACCGATGTTATTAAGTCCTCTAATGGAAAAAATAACAAGGTTGCGGTTTCATAAATAATATGACGTTTTGTTATAAGAGATTTCACACCGGTCCTTGATTTTAACCTGATGTGAAACGTGGGCCTTTACATCGGGCCTAGTAGCAACCGATGTGAAAGGTCAATTTTCACTTACAAACCCAAATATCATTTCTTTTTGTTTTCTTGCGCCTCACTAAAACCCTAGCAGCCGCGATCTCAAATCTTCATCTTCGTCTCCATCACCGTAAATCTTCATCTTCGTCTCCATCACCGTAAATCTTCGTTTCAATCACCGTTCATCTTCGTCTCCATCACAAAACACATCACAACCACCCTGTTTATCTTCGTCTCCCACCGTAAATCATTCCTCCACTATCATTTTCAAATCAGCCACCACACACCGCCGTGAATCATCCATAACTCCAACGCACCCGCCGCGAATCACACTCTGGCAATCCACTTCACCACCGTTTGGCCTTTCAATCGCTTCAGGTATTAGAATTTCAGCTCGTTCCTTACTTCAGATTCTCTTCAGGTATTTTGAATAGCTACCATATGTTTGGGATGTAAAGTATTGTTAGTATGGTGTTGTTGTAAAATAGTTTTCTTTTGCTGTATATTTGCTAAATCTTTCACATCTCCCTAATATCTTTTATAGAATTGTTTATCTATGATGTGATATTAGAAATTCCATGAACAAGTGATTGTGGCGAGCATTTGCAAATTTTGCATTATTCAGGCATCAAGCTTGCATGTAACCATTCACACATATTAATTTAAAAACTTTTACTTGTGCCTTTGTGATAACCAGTTCATGAGTGGTATTTGTAACTATTAGGAAGATCCTAAAAGTCCCACATTGGTTGGAGATAGAGCAATAAAATAGTTTATATAGAGTGGCACCCCTCACCTTACCAACCGGTTTTGTAAGGTTGTGTTAGGCCAAATTCTAATATGGTATCAGAGCCTATCGATCGGACCTTGGGCAGCCCACCGTTTAAATCCACGCACCAAGTCCGAAAAGAGTGCTGGGCGTGAGGGGGTGTATTAGGAAGATCCTAGAAGTCCCACATTGGTTGGAGATAGAGCAATGAAATAGTTTATATAGAGTGACACCCCTCACCTTACCAACCGGTTTTGTAAGGTTGTGTTAGGCCAAACTCTAATAGTAACCATTACAAAGAAAAATGTAAATTATAATTTGTTCATGGTTAATTGATTGCCAGATAAGTGTACATGTGATGAATTATTTTGATAACTAAAATTGCTGTACAAAATTTGTTGCACGTACCTGGGACGTCTAAACAAGATTAGGTATTTTCATGATTTCAACTTTTTATTTATTGTTATTAACCTTTATTAATGTGCTTGATGGAGCTTTATGTTCCTATTTTCGTGTAATGTTTGAAACCCATTTTGAATTGTGATGATTGTAATTATCCTTACGTAAGCTATAAAGTATATAGATTTATTTTCGTACATACTATATAAAGACTTATAATTAGTTATAATAAGAAATTTGTACAAAAGTAAAATAGTCAAAACTTATATATATTTAATCATTATAAGTTAGTTACTTTTCTCTTATAATCTCAAACAATAGATTAGGTATAGTTATGTAAGAATGTGAATGATCGATGATGAAATATTATTGAAAATGGTATATAGTGTCAAACTTATCTTTATATGAATATAAATGGAAAAACAGCCATGCAAGTATGGGCATCAACTTGCATTTATACTAATTTTGCTACGAGACCATCTTGGTTTAATTAATTGGCTGCTAATGGCAGATTTTTTTTTTTTATAAGCTAATGATTATATATATGAAGAGTACAAAGGGGTACCCTAACCCGTATACATCTAAAGCCGATTCTAACATCAACGGCCACAAAAATCACTAGGGGCATTTACCCAAGTGAAATAATTACAAAAATAGGGTCCTACATGATTCTTTCCTACCCACCACCATGTATACAATAAAATTCGATTCGAAATTGTGTCGAGATCCCAAAATTCATCCCTAAATAGGATACAGTTACGGGAAGTCCATATAACCCAGCATATAGACAGCCACAGACCGACCGCGATATGCACTGTAACGTTTCTGTCAACACACCCCATAACCCAACAAGACAAATGGTTCAGCATATTTCCAACTAAAATAATAGGAATACCCAACCAGTTACTGCTAAAATTCCATACCGCCCTAGACTTATGACAAAAGAACAAAATATGTTCAACAGTTTCTGCTTCTAAAAAGCAAAACGGACAACACATGTCATGACTACTATTAATAATACCTCTACGAGTAAGGTTATGTCTCGTCGGTAATCTCTTGTGTAATATTCTCCAACCGAGGACTTTAACCTTAAAAGGCACCTGAGCTAACCATATAAGTTTAAAAGCAGCCTTGCCTTCTGCTCCCAGCTGAATCCCTTGTGTTTCAGTTGAATCTTGTTATTGTGGTTTGGTGACATTCCTTCTATTTCCTGCAGTGTTGGTAAGATTGAATTTCAGACATTCCTTTTTTATAGCTTGAAGAGATTCAGCTGTTCAAGTTGAAGAGATTGAGTTTCAGATATCCCTTTTCATAGGTTGAAGAGATTGAGTTACAGTTTCAGACATTACTCCGGTCCATTTCCTGCAGTTTGGTAAGATTGAATTTTACTATCACCTTCACCTTCTTTGTGTAGTTCTGTGTTGGATTTGTTTGCTTTGTTTCCATTAATGCTAAATTTGAGTGTTGGTTTTGAATGACTATATTGTTTTATTTTAGTGTTAAACTGCATGCGAATATTCCGATGACAGTGTTAGTAGTATTGAATTTGAGTTAGAAATTATCATTTCAATGTCTCTTTTGTGTGCCATTTTGGAAGATGAAATTGAACGAATTTTGGGTGAGTCTTGAAGATCAAAAAGCCAAATAATTTTGATGTCAATTTGGTTCTATTTGGGTTTAAATTGAGTAATAGAATTTTTATGATAATACCATTTTGTTAGGAATAATTTTTATGATTTAATTTAATGTCACGTGTTTGCCAGTAGAGACGTTTATTCTCTCTAATGTGTCCAAAAGAGGGACTATTGTAGGCGTCCCAATGATTTAAGTCTTATGCATTAATTTTAGAACATAGGTATGGATCGTAGTTGGATGAGAGCTAATCGATTAAGTGCTGAGTACGAACATGGAGTGATGGAATTTCTACAGTTTGCTGAAAGTAATGCTAAAAAAAATCTTCCTCCTCCTAAAAGTAATGCTGAAAGAAGTCTTCATGTGCTCTTTCTTTGTCCATGTGTTCGTTGTGCAAATCAAGAACCAAAACTTAATAAGAAAGAAATCATGAATCATCTAATTTGTGAAGGGATTTGTGAAAGTTATACACAATGGATATGGCACGGTGAAGTAGTAGCAAAGTCAAATGTATCCCAAAGAGATAATGTTAGTGTAGAAATGGATGATTGTCTCGAAGACATGATGCGTCATATTGGACAAGATTTGTTTAAGAGGGCACATGCGTATGATACTTTATGAAGTGACAAGGATAAACCTTTGTACCCGGGATGCACAAATTTTACACGTTTGTCAGCCGTGTTAAAATTGTTTAATTTGAAGGCAAATAATGGGTGGATTGACAAAAGTTTTACCGAATTGCTTGAATTGTTGACACAAATGCTTCCAGAAGGTAACGTAATGCCAAAACATTATTACGAGGCGAAGAAATTATTGTGTCCCATGGGTTTGAAGTATGAAAAGATACATGCATTCCCTAATTATTGTATATTATACAGAAAAGAGTATGTAAACTATAATCATTGTTCGAAGTGCAAGGCGTCACACTACAAAATGAATGATGGTGATTCTAGTGATGATGAGGTGGTCAAAAAGGGTCCTCCCGCGAAAGTGGTATGGTACCTACCAATAATTTCAAGGTTCAAGAGATTATTCGCTAATGCAAATGATGCAAAGAATATTAGATTGCATGTAGAAGAAAGAAAATGTGATGGACAAATTCGCCATGTAGCTGATTCTTTGCAATGGAAGAAAATAGATGATTTGTTTCCAAATTTTGGCAAAGAGTCGAGAAACCTTAGACTTGGAATTTCTACTGATGGAATGAATCTGTTTAGTAATCTAAGTACTAACCATACTTCTTGGCGTGTTCTCTTGATGATTTACAACCTATCTCCTAGGTTGTGCATGAAGCGTAAATATATTATGTTATCGATGATGATTTCGAGCCCAAAACAACCAGGAAATGACATAGACGTTTATATAAGTCCAATGATTGATGATATAAGAGTGTTGTGGGAGGAAGGGGCGGATGTTTTTGATGTGAATTCTGGTGAACAGTTCAATATGCCTGCCATGTTGTTTTGCACCATCATCGATTTTCCGGAATATGGCAATTTGTCTGGGTATAAAGTTAAAGGGCATAAAATGTGTCCTATATGTGAAAAAGACATATGTTACCATCAACTTGAAAAATGAAAGAAGAATGTTTATCTCGGGTATCAAAAATTTATAAATCGTTATCATCCATATCGTAGATAGCGGAAAGCTTTCAATGTGGAACAAGAGCATGGTGTCGCTCCAAAGCCCTTAACTGGAGAGGAAGTTTATCAATGACAACAGGGCATTAATGTTATCTTTGGAAAATACCAAAATCAATCTACTGTGAAAAATATATGGAAAAAGAGGTTGGTTTTCTTCGATCTTCCATATTGATCTAGTCTTGATGTAAGACATTGTACTGATGTGATGGACGTGGAGAAAAATGTATGTGATAGTTTAATTGAAACACTTCTCAACATTCAAGGAAAGACAAAAGATGGTTATAATGCTCGTCAGGATTTGGGTTTAATGGGTATACGAGAAGAGTTAACTCCACAACATATAGGTAACAAGATATATTTGCCTCCTGCCTGCTACACTTTGTCTAAAATAAAGAAAACATGTTTTTGTGAGTGTTTACAAAGTATTAAAGTGTCGCATGGTTACTCATCAAATATCAAGAGGCTTGTATCAGTTAAAGCTCTCAAGTTAATTAGCTTAAAATCTCATGACTGTCATGTCTTAATGCAACAGCTACTACCAGTGGCTATTTGTGGGATATTGCCTAACAATGTTAGGAAGACTATAATTAGGTTGTTCTTATTTTTCAATTCAATTTGTTGTAAAGCCATTGATCCATTAAAGTTAGACGATTTGGAAAATGAGGCTGCAGTTATCTTGCGCCAATTAGAGATGTATTTTCCTCCTACATTTTTTGACATTATGGTTCACTTGATTATTCATCTAGTAAGGGAGATTAGATTATGTGGTCCAATTTATTTACGGTGGATGTATCCAACAGAGCGATATATGAAGATCCTAAAAGGGTATACAAAAAACCCACACCGTCCAGAAGCATCGATTATTGAGAGGTACATTGCAGAAGCAGCAATTGAGTTTTGTTTAAACTATTTCTCAGAAGTGGATGTTGTAGGGGTTCCCAAATCTCGTTATGATGGAAGATGTGAGGGTGTGGGTACACAAGGGTTAAAGGTCAAGAGTTTAAGTGTTGAGGTGGTTGTTTAAGCACATTTGTATATATTGAATAACACAGATGAAGTTCAACCCTACTTATCTACTCACAAAAGCATCATAAAGAAAAAGTACCCCAAGATGAATGATAGAGGGTTGTTAAAAGAGCATAATAAGAGTTTTTCTGAGTGGTTTAAAGAAAAAATTAATAATGATGATAGTGCTTCTAATACAATTAAGTGGTTGTCCTATGAGCCTAAATGTAACATAATTACTTGGAGTGGATATGATATTAATAAAAATTCCTTTTATACAAAGTCAAAGGATGACCGTAGTACTAAGAAAAATAGTGGGGTTATGATTGTGGCCGAGTCCATGCACTTCTCTAGTTCTAAAGATAAAAACCTGGTTATGGCATTTACACCCTACTTTAGAGTGATTGAAGAGATTTGGGAAGTTGATTATGTTGTGTTTAAAGTTCCTGTATATAAATGGAACTAGATTAATATCAACAGTGGTGTAAGAATTGATGAATTTGGATTTACACTAGTTGATCTTAGCAATTTAGCTTATGCCGACGAACCTTTCATCATGGCATCTCAAGCAAAACAAGTGTTTTATGTCACAGATCCTTCTAATAAAAGGTGGTAAGTGGTTATACAAGGAAAGGTGCATAGTAGTGATGAAAATCAAGATGCGAATCTTGATATTTTTGAAACTCCTCCTTTCTCAACAAATGTGCCTACCTTCATTGAAGAAATGAAGAAAATGAAGAGGATGATGTGCATGTTATTCGCATAGATCATGAAGAAGGGATATGGGAGAACTAGTAAGGTTTTTTTTATAAGTTAATTTGACATTACTTTAATTTCTATTTTTTTTATTTTGTGCTTAATTTGATGTCTAATTGTTTTTATTCTGTGCTTGATTTGATTTCTAATTATTTTTATTTTGTGTAAACAGATACATGGCTGATTCAATTGATAACCCTTCTTCATCTAGTAACCTTAATAAAAGAAGAGTAAGAGGTCCCACTATGATGGCACAAATTCACAAAGTTCATCAAACGGGTGAAAAGATAAAGGTCGAGTTTGATCCAAGAACCTATGAATGAACTGGTGTTGGTAAAAATGCTTCAACTTTTATGAGTTATGTAGCATCTCTTGCTCGGAAGAGATGTAATATTTTGAAAGATAAGTGGAAAGACATACATAATGACATAAAAGATGCTATTTGGGTTGATGTTAAGGTATTTTAAATTCAACACTTTATTATATTTTATAATCATATACTAACAACATATGCCATATACTATTCCAGAATGTGATGATCCAAAGAAGGATCCGTTGAAGGATGAATGGATTAAATATGCGGGAGAGCGATGGAGAGGTTTTAAGACACAACTCAAAAAATAATATATTAGAAATCTCAAAGAAGATCGCCCTCCTGCACATGTCAGGTATAATTATATTAAAGAAGAAATATGGAAAGAGTTTATGAAGTCTCGAGATACCCCTGAATTTAAGATTAGTAGGAGTTATATTTTTTTTGTTGTGTATAATTTTTATTATGTTTAGTGATTAATTACTTTATGATTTTATATTAGAAAAAAAGTCAAAAGGGTATGGAAAATGTGGCTAGGAATGTATACCCACACGTATTATCTCGTGGAGGGTATCGCTTGCTTGTGGAGAAAATGAAAAATGAAAGGAGATTATGGAGAGATGATTCCACATTAGATGATAATGGTAGTCAATCTCCACCATCACGCCATGAAGTATGGAAGAGAGCACGACAAAAGAAAGGGGGAGAATACGCATCAAAGTCTACACAAGTTGTTGCTAAGAAAATTATAAGTAAAATTTAGAAAATACTTCAAGTATCATTATAGTTGTGATTGATAAAAATTATTGAAATTAGTTTTGGTTTTTGCATTTTGTAGGATTCTCTAGTTGAAGAAGCTGAAAAGGGTGACTTTGTTCCGGATGGACGTAACGATATCTTAACAGCAGCCATTAGAACATCTGAGCATGGCGGTCATGTTCGTGGTGTTGGAAAACACCATAAAATTAGCAATTTCTTTGGAAGGTCATCTTCACGTCAAAGACAATATGTAGATGTAAAAGAACAACATGTACAATTTTCATTTGAATTGGAAGCAAAACTTAGAGCTGATTTTGATCAAAAGTTAGTTGAAGAGCGTAAGGTGTTGCAACAATATTTTATGGAGACACTTAGGTCTATAGGTTTCTCGTAAAGCACAGAAAATAATAAATGCATTGAACAAATGGAAGTTGTCTATGGAAGCGGAAAATTAAGTTGTTCAGCTGCAAAAGGAAGCACAAAAAAAGTGGAAGACGATGTTCAGAGATTGTTACTCATGATTCTGAAAAAGGGTGATACACATTTGGAAATAGAATTAAGTCATTGTGTGAGTGTCATTAATTTTTATATGTCAGCTAAGTGTATCAGAGAGTTGTTGGTGGGTTTTCATTGACTTGACGTGTCTACTCTGCATGTTTGGTGCACGTAAGTACATTTTTTTTATTACTGTCAATATCTATTAATATGTTATATCTCTCATCACTTTGATTCTAATGTTAATTTTAAAATTATTCAGGTATATTCATCTTGTATGTATTAATAATTCCACATCAGAAGTATATGGATTTATGGACCCTATTAGGTGTATGTATGTTAATAATGTGCCAAAAACTGAAGCAAATTTTAAAACATATATACAAGATAAGTCAAGTGACGAAAAGAGAGTGTGTCACTTACTACCATTTATTCATGGGTAAGTTTGTATAAAATTATGTTTTCTATTTTTTAATTTGGATAACATAGATATTTTATGTGACTTTTGTGTTTCCACACACACGTACAGAGATCATTGGCAATTAATAATCATTTGTCCAAGAGACAATATAGTCGTTGTCTTTTGTTCACTTCATCAGGAACTTAATCAAACCATGAGGAAAATTGTTACAAAGTAAGTTTATCTTTTATGTGAATTTTGTTATAATATATTATATATCCTATATACATAAATTGTTACAAAAGTAATTTCATATTTTATGTAGATTTATATGGATTTTTTTTTTCTGAATTAGGGCTTTTGGGGTTTATCAAATGGAAAATGGAAATAGAAAAAAGGCTACATGGCTTCAACCGAATGTAAGTGTGGTGTAAATTATAATTCTATATTTAATTTTATCATAAGTATTCACTAATTATGTCATTCATTTGTAGACAAGGAGACAACATAACTCTATTGATTGTGGGTACTATGTGATGAAAAATATGTTGGATATTGTCTCTGTCAATATAACCGAGTCTTGGATGCAGGTAATAAAAATAACTTTACTTTGTTATTTACTTTGTGTTTTGCACTTAATGTGAATTTTCAAAGAATAACTTTATATTGTTATTTACGTATTGTAGGTATTTGATGACCCAACAGAATTAATACAAGATGATTTGTATGATTTGCGACTCCGTTGGACAACATGTTTTTTTAGTTATATAGAAATTAAGTTTTATTTGTGAGTTATATAGAATTGTCTATATATATATATATATCTGATCTGAGTTTCTTGACTTTGGTGTTGTCTGCTGATATTAATTGGTGTTATTATTTATTGTCAGCAGATGTGATTTTGGTGTTGTCTACTGAAAATACAACTCATCTTCTTGTGGATTGCATGTTGGTAATTCAAGTGTGGGAAAGGACTTATAAATGGTTATATATTTTTATATGTTTTCACAGGTTTTGTTGTTGAAGTAGTCCACCGTGTAAACATACTTATAATTTTGTACACTTGTGTGTATTCTAGATTAGTACTTTTGTAAATCAATTGTTCATTTTGAAGAATATGTGCATCCTAGCTATTTGGTACAATGAAATAAACAGGTTGGTTGGAAAAATATGAAAAATTAGATACCAAATAGCGACTTAAATGTGGTCTGTGTGATGTTGGGAAAATATAAAAAATTAGGCACCAAAAAAAATTACAGGGATTCCACCTCGATTCCGCTAAAAATAGTTTAATTTTTTAAGAAAGATAGCATACATATTACATCGGACGCGCCTTGCAACTGATGTAAAAACCTATATTTTACATCGTGCCAGAAAGGCAACCGATGTAACAATTTACATTTTACATCGGACCAGAAAGGCAACCGATGTTAAACGTGCATTTATTTATAAAAAAATAAAGTTAAACCTATATTTCACATCAGACATAACAGACAACCGATGTAGTATGTGTATTTTTCACATCGGGCTATTGCCCGATGTAAAATATCTTTGATTTACTACATCGCTTGCAAAATGTGATTTTCACCTGATGTAAAAAATCTTTCTTGCACTAGTGAAAATGCTATAATATAATATTTTTTTTATTCAAATACTTCTTTTCCATTAATAACTTGAATTTTCAATCATTAAAACAAATTACAAATTTAAACATACGTGAATAAACAACACTATATTAAATGCTAGTAATTGGTGTTTTTGTTAAATATTTGTGATTATTATTATAACGATGTTTTAATTTGTTTCTGTTATTAGAAATATGATTTTGTATATAGTCTCCACTTAATAAAGACTTAATATAAGTTTGTAACGTGGTGACTTTTATATTGAGATTTTATTTATTTATTTTTAATTCAATTATAATTTTATATATATATATATATATATATATATATATATATATATAATATATATATATATATATATATATATATATATATATATATATATATATATCAAACTCTTATTTTTAATAAGAACAAGATATTCTCTGTTATATTCAATATAGTAGTTATTAGTTTTCAACAATTGGTATCAGAGCTCCATTAATTCTCTCGCACTTTAACCATTGCTAACAAAATGAAAGCTCATGGTGAAAGTATGAGTCAAACAATCATCACTGAGAAGATTTTGAGATCAATGGTCTCAAAATTTGATTATGTGGTACGATCAATTGAAGAATCCAACAAATTGGATACAATGACTATTGATGAGTTGCGAAGTAATCGTCTTGTTCATTAACAAAGAATGACAAGGCATGGAGGAAAAGAGAAAGTTCTTAAGATATCTCATGAAGATAGATCTAGAAGTTGAAGAGATAGAGGCGTGTTTAGAGGTTGTCGCAATTGCGAAAATTAACCGGCGGAAAAGAACAGAAGAGTCGTCACCGAACGTTATTTATCCCGACGCAGGGAAAGGAAACGATCGAAGAAAACCTCAACAAAGGGAAAGAAATGTTCATCGCAACCATAGCCTGGGATCCACGCTTGTTGATTCGATCAAAGGGTATAGGTATCTGAAGCTCAACTGCTAACGGAAGAGAATGAGAAACGGAAGGACGGGAAAAGAAGATAAAAGGTGAAAAGAAACAAAAAGAGACTCAATAGAACATTGACGTCCTAGGCCTACATATTCCCTCGGGAACGGAAAAGTCAGAGTGAACGTAGTTCGGAGGCTACAGGATTGTGGGGGAAGGTTGATCGCCAAGACATTGTCGTCTTGTGCCTACGTATCCTCAATCGTACAGGAGAGAGGAAGTCAGAGCAGTCGTAGTTCGACCTACAAGGTCATTAAGTGTTTTTTATGAGCGGCTTTAAGTTCGCGTCCGGCAGTTAGGGTCGATGCCTATTTGTGACAAGAAGATGTTGTGGAGGATTTCTTCAACATTGATAATTTCATTCCATAAGATGAAGGAGAAAAATGTGTGGACACTAATAATTGGAATCTGAATGGTAAGGATGTTGGTGAAGAAACCAGTTCAGAAGTAAGGGAAGAGATGTCTGAAGAAACGGAGGAATACTCAAAAGAAGAAGAACCTAATATAACAAAATAAGTCCTCTGGGAAAAGCAAGTCCAAGAGAAAGCTAATGAGGTGACCCAAGAACATGACTAGAGTAATGAAGATGTTAAGCAGTATGTGTGAGACAATTTGTATGACATGTTGGAGACTAAGTCTCCAGTTTATAAGGCTAATGAGTAAGTTGCCTCTATGAATCATTAAGTCAATGATGTAGTCAATAGTGTGTGTGATAACATTGATGAAAATGTTGATGATTTCATTAATACTAATGAAGTGTTTGTCCCTAATAATAATGATGTTTATACTAAGTTTATTCTTTTCAATGAAGAGGTGATGAATGATGATGTTCCTCGTAAAAGTAAAAAGTTTTCCAAGAAGTCCAAGAAAAAGACTGAAAAGAAGAAGGCTAAGCTTAAGGGTAAGAGGACTTCTTCTAAGAAGGTCCTCACTTCAGCAAAGAAAAAGAAGGTACCTAAGAAAAAGGTGGATGGTGGTAAAAATAAATATATTGCTATAATTGAAAGATCAACTTGAAATAAAAAAACACCTCCAAAAAGAAAATATATGTCTGTTATACTTGATGTTGTGGAATATGTACAACACATTATTGATGACATAATTGTCCCCCTCTCAAGAAAAATAAGAAAATAGTTGGTGGAAAGAAGATTTATGTTAATGTTGATATTGTTTCCCTAGACAATGAATCACTTCATTTTGAGGATATTTTTTTCAAGTTGAAATTTGTTTATCACGGAAGAATAGCCCCTGAAAGGGAGCTTTCAAAAGAAATACTAAAGTATGCATAACAATTGGTGGGGCAAATGTTTGCTCCCTATTGCTAGTCTGACTGTGAAGTGTGTGATACTTAACAAAATTAGAGTCTCCAACTGGGCTTCTACCAATCATAGTTCATGTATCACTCATTCCCCCTCTATTAGATAGGTACTAGGGCCGATTTTGACTTTGGAGAGTATGTTTTTTAGTATATTCTAAAACAAGTGAAATATTTTCTATGAAGTTAGCTATAGCTTTTCCATCCCTTATTTATTGATTAAGCAAAAGCCTAACATATTAATCACTGAGGATGTTTCTGGTGTTAATCATAGTTCTTTAAACTTTAGCTATAGACTATTTGTTGGGAATCATGTCTCAAACAATGTGCTCCCCAAAATTCAAAATTTTGATATTACATATCTGACTCAAAAGGAAACTTGTCTGAGGTTCCCCCAATGTCTAGTACTGCTATAAGTTATGTTTTGCATGAACTAATGTAGGTTTCTAAGACTCTTCATAACGGGATTGTTACCTCTACTGTGAGGAAATACAAGGTAGACGATTTAATTCAGCTGATGAGTTGCTGCAATTTTATTTTTGTGCTTTTTAATAATGGTGATGGTCCTCTGCCCATGCGTCAGTTATTTAGTTCTATTTTGGTAATTTCCATATGGGATCGAAATTGGTTACTTTCCTTTGTTGGGATGGTTCTTTTTTATGGTTATCTTCTCTTGCGTGCCCCAATTATGGATTGTTTAATCTATGGATATTTTGGGTCTGCGACCCCTTTCCCATTTTGGCAATAAGGGGTAGAATAGTTTGATTTTAATGATGATGACATTATGCAAGACATGTTTATGCAAGACAAGATCTTAGATCCTCAGAAAATATTTATTGTTCTTTCTATGTGTGCATTAGAAACGTTTTGGTGTCTGATTTTTATGCTCTCTGATAAATTTCCAAAACATGTCATAAAATATTTATTTAACATTATATCTTTAACATTATGCAGCACATCTTGCATGATTTATTTACCTGTAAATTGGGCAAAGGGAGAAGGTTGTTTTTACATCTGATTGGTGTCATTTTATAGGCAGCGCGTGGAGCAAAATATCATGACATTGTGTAAGACATTCAGTTTCAATGAGCACAAAATAGAAAGCAACATGTGGAGCATAATGTCCTACAGATTGTGAGACATTTTGTCTCGTCTAGACGTGAGTTTACGTGATGAGTGAATCTCGCGCATGTGTGAAGATTTGTTTCCATATTTGTCCAATATTGTTTATATTTTTTATGATCTTTTTGGTATTTGGAAGTTTTCACATAGATCATTCACCGTTATTTTAAAAATGACAAATAAGATATGATAAAGATTTAATGAATCTGTTCCATTCTAGAACCAGAAATGAGAAGAGGAATGACGATGGTGGAGGATTGTTGATTCTGACGCACAAGTTTGTATGAGGAAGAAGAGTGAAGTGAAATTGAGTTTGAAACTTGTTACCTCAATTTGTCACATTCTCTATATATATTGAGAATGGGAAATAGCAATTTATCTATTTGTTAGTCGTACTTTGTGGAGAGTATTTAGATGCACTTGTACTTGAGATCTCTTTTGATCCTTAGGATGATAATCTTTGTGTGCTGAGAAGATTATTGAAGGAGTGAGGCACCTTTTTGGTGGTCGGTTGAGGTCGATATGGTCAACCTAGAACAAACTCATTTAGTGTAAATCATCTTAATGGAGATTTGTTTCTTGCGCAAGTGGGATCAACTAATTCTCTCCCCAAAGATACAAATCTTAATGGGATTTGAAGTTTGACCTTGTTGTTATTTAGGGAGGATCTCACCACAATGAAAGACTCAGACCTTAAAAAACATAGCAAGACATGATTTAGTTATTTGAGTATTTTGTTTTAGTTGTGTTGTTTTGTATTGTCAAAATCTATTCATAAGTTGCATTCCTATGTTAAGGAATAATGTAATTTTAGTTGTAATGAATTCCATCAATGTTAAGCTACTGTAACTATCTAAAGACTTAGGAGTGTTTGAGAGAAAGTGAGAAGGGCCTCATATTCACGGGGTCCTGAATGGGAATTCACGAGTACTACTAGGAAAAGAGGAATTGAATGAGGATAATTCATCTAAGAACATTTTGTGCTTTCAACTCTTAAGAGTGAATTTCATTTCTTGTGTTAACGCCCTCAAGAAGTAGTTAATTTTGCACCGAACTGCGTTTAGAATTCCTTGTGTTATTTTCTTATCGTTATTATTTTCTGTTTACATAGGAACCATATCATACATGTTGTTATAACATTGTATTTGTAATCTTGAGATATGTCGGAGGTCTGAGAATAGAATTTCAAAAGGGATATGTCAGAGGTCTGAGAATTGGAATCAATTTAAGATTGACAGAACATCTTATACGATTCTATTTCTACCCCTTCTCCATTATTATTGTATATAGTTAAATTTTCATTTGTTAGGGGATAGATATATAATCTATTATAACTTATATGTATTTGATATGATCTGGAACTATGTCAAATTTAATTAATCAAACATATTTGATATTTAATTTCTTCCTTATCGACTGTTCTTCAAGTATCCTATTTTTTAGTGTCGAAAGGTTTTCATAGGTTTAGACCAAGGATAAATAGTGTTTATGCCTATTAGGCACTACAACAAAAAACACATCTTACCTCGGACGTGAAACAGAATTTACCTCGGTTACCAAGGCGAGGTAACGAAGCGCGACATGAAAAGTTGCCACTGTACCCCCTGGGGTTTGGAATAACCGAGGAGAAAAGGGTTAAACCTGTACTAGGTTCGATTCCCGGCAACTGTATATTCATTTTTTTAAAATGCGACCCTTTTCCTCCCCTTCATTTCTATCACCGAGAGGATATATATATATATATATATATATATATATATATATATATATATATATATATATATATATATATATATATATATATATCATGTTTTATTTATATAAAAAGTTTCTTATTTTATATTGTTGTACAAACTGAAAGAAACATATACTTAATGTTTTATTAATATACAAAGTTACTTATTTTACATTTTTTATCGTTTCAATCTTCAAGTACACATGTTTGACAAATTCAGAATTTGAATCATCTTGATCATTTTTCGAATCATCTTCATCACTATAAATGTTGGGGGCAAATATTGGTATTCTACTCCATTTAAACCTCATGGAGTAACAAATGTTGGATATTGCATGCATTTGTTTCTGATATAAAATAAAAAAAAATAGATTAATTAAATAAAATATATTTGCAGTTACATGATCAGAGATTACAATAGAAAACCAAACTTGAACAAGATTTTTTTCTGCTCATGCAATCCATCACAAGGAACTTCGGCAAAGTAAATGCACTCTCGCCAATCGCATATTAAAAAAAACTAATTTAATCCGCTCTTGCAATCTATCACAGTGATATTTTTACTTATGTAAAATCTCATGGCGCCCTGATTGGACGTATAGGGTTTCATCACAATGTTTGGGTTTCACAACATAGTGTCCCAGATATACATGAGCGGTGTTCGCGTTCTGGTTGTACATAGAGGGTTTCAAGTGGACGATGTCTTGGTAATATCTTGAATGATGTTACTTTATAAATGGACGACAAAGATATATTGAGACAAAACTGATTTATTTTTTCCCTCGATTTTATAATAAACCGATGTCTACTGTTATTCCTTTTTAAATAAAAAATAAACTAAAATAGGGATGTATCCCCTCAGTTACTAAGTAAACCAAAGTAATATAAGTAACTTTATATATTAATAAAACATGAAATATATTCTAAATATAACAATGTTTTCTCTTACAAATTAAACATTGGCAAAAAATGTTGTGAGGTAAAATTATTGTCATAAAGTGTAGTATTTATAGTAGTGAGGAGATGGTCATTGATAACATGATATGTGAATCTAGTTGATGTCGAGAGATATTATTAGATTTATACCTAAGTAATTATCTATGATAAGATAGAGTAAATAATTAGATCTAGATCTAGTATTCAAATATATTGTTTATATGATGAGAAACCATCAAATAAATAATACGATTGATATCACGGTGTTATTTATGACATTAATAATATTACAAAAATAATATGAATTGATGATTAAAATGTGAGTAATTAATTGATCATTGATATGCATCTAGTCATAACTATTACAACCTAACCGCCGAACACTATGAATCAATGATATTTCCTAGTATATTTTTATTTTTTATTTTATATTTAAAAACAAAACTTTTTATTTTATTTTTTTATTTTATTTTTAAAAACAAAACTTTGAAACAACCATAATATCCAAATGGCCTAAAATAGTAAATTTTACTCAAATTATACTGTCATACTAATTCATCTAGATTCGATGTAATTTTGGTTAGCATACCCATACTAATATATAATTGGAAGGAATCTAGTTCAACATGTATATGCTCTTTACATGAGCAGACCTACATTACAAAGTATCAAAATATAACATTTTCTTTCTGGCAAAGAGAACCTGCTTGAAAATATATTATGTTAATCATTTGTAGGTGATGTCTTTCTTTGCAATATATAGCAATTGTGTTTGCTACGTTTTTAGTTTAAATACAAACTAGATTAAGACCCGCGCGATGCACAGTATTGAATTAATTTTTTATTTAATAAATTTATGTGTATATTATCAAACATTAGGTATACGACGAATAAAAGTGTTTAAAATGCGATTTACCTTAAAAACTTTTACTAAAAAAAGAATGATTTTAATTTGTTATTAAAATATTTATGTGATTTGATTATTGGAATATGAGAATTAATTATAAAACGATATCTTCGTATTTTATTATATTTACTATAATCATTATTATATATAAAAAACAGCAAATTATAAATACAATTTTCTTATATGTGAAAAATCAATAATTTTATTGTTTGTCTTTAGTTTATTTCTCCGACATGATATGAAGAATGTATAATCTTAAATTATTTAGAGACATTATATTGAAAATATATTATAAAATATTTATTCTTTAATATTTATAAATAAAAAATTAATTGCAAGAAAAACAAAAATAATGTCTATTAATTTTTTTAATAGTTATCTTTGATTTAGATATTTAATTTTAAGATGTTAAAGATGTGTATTTATTCCGAGTGTTAAATAAAATTAAAAGATTATTATAATATTTTTTTTGTTGTGTTTAAATTCCCATATTTATTATAATATATTTTTGAAATTCGAGATAATACACTTTGTTGAAGTAACTCTTATGTTGTTAAACAATTTTGTTTAAAATGAATATGACATTTATTTTCTGAAAAATAATTTTTTTAAATAAAGATAAATTATTTTAATGAGTTGAATCCCAAGTAAGTTATAAATATTCTTGAAATTTATATATGTATTATATCATTTTAAAATTTTTGCAATGTAATATCAAAATTAAAAATTAAGATCTACAACCAAATACTGTAAATAGAATGATGAAAAGTACTATACCATTTAATATTTTAAAATTAAAAAAAAAACTAAAATTATTTTAAAGACACAATATTGAAATAATATATTAAATTTAGTCATTATCTCAAGATAAATATAAGCATTGTTCTATAAAATTTATAAAAGGAATATATTTATCTAAATTAGTAATTAATTATTAGGTTAATAAATTTTTTACTGTAACTACTTTGAGATTAAAAAAATTTATTTTAATTATTCATTTTATTTATGCTTTCAAAAAAAACTTAATTTTAATTTTAGTTTTTATATTCACATGTCCATTTTGAATTTCAAAATTAGAAGAATATGCATAGTTAAAATAGTAGTTGTTTTATCACATCACTTTATTAAAAATGAGGTTTTTTTGTTTGTGTCCAAATTCAAACTTGTGACCTGTAATAGAGAATAAACTTTGTATTTTTTATTTTGAAAAGTGATAATGAGTATTGAGAGGTGTCACATAGGACAATGAGATGACATGACACAAATGAAGTAGAAATATTAATATATGTCATAATATAATCTACCGCTTCAGATTTAATATATTATATAAATAAAAATGTATTATACCATTTGATATTTTAAAATTGAAAGAAACTAAAATTATTTTAAAGACACAATATTGAAATAATATATTAAAGGTAGTAATTATCTCAAGATAAATATAAGCATTGTTCTATAAAATTTATAAAAGGAATATATTTATCTAAATTAGTAATTAATCATTAGGTTAATAAATTTTTTACTATAAATACTTTGAGATTAAAAAAAATTATTTTAAGTATTCATTTTATTTATGCTTTCAAAGAAAACATAATTTTAATTTTAGTTTTTATATTTGTATGTCTATTTTGAATTTGAAAATCAGAGGAATATGTATAGTTAAAATAGTGGTTGTTTTGTCACATCATTTTATTAAAAATGAGTTTTTTTTTGTCTGTGCCAAGATTCGAACTTGTGACCTCTAATAGAGAATAAATATTGTTTTTTTTTTGGAAAAGTGAAAATGAGTATTGAGAGGTGCCACATAGGACTATGAGATGATGTGGCACAAATGAAGTAGAAATATTAACATGTGTCGTAATATAATCTGTCGCTTCCAATTTAATATATTATATAGATAAAGCACCTCCACTTAATTCCACATTCTCTAATGAAATGTATTCAAACACTACTAAAAATAAGATATTTAGTTAAATAATTTTACATCGGGTTTCAAGATATATGATGTAAAACATATTTGTCAAAGAATTATACATCAAGTTACATTACAAGTTGAAGTGAAAAATATTTAATTTAGAGATTTTACATCAGACATTTATTTCCATTGATGTGAAAAATAATGCGGTGACAGTTTCGTAAATAATATGAAGTTTTGTTTTAAAGGATTTTACATTAGGTTTGGCTTTGCACCGATGTTATTAAGTCCTTTAATGGAAAAAATAACAAGGTTGCAGTTTCATAAATAATATGACGTTTTGTTATAAGGGATTTCACACCGGTCCTTGATTTGAACCTGATGTGAAACGTGGGCCTTTACATCGGGCCTAGTAGCAACCGATGTGAAAGGTCAATTTTCACTTACACACCCAAATATCATTTCTTTTTGTTTTCTTGCGCCTCACTAAAACCTTAGCAGCCGCGATCTCAAATCTTCATCTTCGTCTCCATCACCGTAAATCTTCATCTTCGTCTCCACCACCGTAAATCTTCGTTGCAATCACCGTTCATCTTCGTCTCCATCACAAAACACATCACAACCACCCTGTTTATCTTTGTCTCCCACCGTAAATCATTCCTCCACTATCATTTTCAAATCAGCCACCACACACCGCCGTGAATCATCCATAACTCCAACGCACCCGCCGCGAATCAGACTCTGGCAATCCACTTCACCACCGTTTGGCCTTTCAATCGCTTCAGGTATTAGAATTTCAGCTCGTTCCTTACTTCAGATTCTCTTCAGGTATTTTGAATAGCTACCATATGTTTGGGATGTAAAGTATTGTTAGTATGGTGTTGTTGTAAAATAGTTTTCTTTTGCTGTATATTTGCTAAATCTTTCACATCTCCCTAATATCTTTTATAGAATTGTTTATCTATGATGTGATATTAGAAATTCCATGAACAAGTGATTGTGGCGAGCATTTGCAAATTTTGCATTATTCAGGCATCAAGCTTGCATGTAACCATTCACACATATTAATTTAAAAACTTTTACTTGTGCCTTTGTGATAACCAGTTCATGAGTGGTATTTGTAACTATTAGGAAGATCCTAAAAGTCCCACATTGGTTGGAGATAGAGCAATAAAATAGTTTATATAGAGTGGCACCCCTCACCTTACCAACCGGTTTTGTAAGGTTGTGTTAGGCCAAATTCTAATATGGTATCAGAGCCTATCGATCGGACCTTGGGCAGCCCACCGTTTAAATCCACGCACCAAGTCCGAAAAGAGTGCTGGGCGTGAGGGGGTGTATTAGGAAGATCCTAGAAGTCCCACATTGGTTGGAGATAGAGCAATGAAATAATTTATATAGAGTGACACCCCTCACCTTACCAACCGGTTTTGTAAGGTTGTGTTAGGCCAAACTCTAATAGTAACCATTACAAAGAAAAATGTAAATTATAATTTGTTCATGGTTAATTGATTGCCAGATAAGTGTACATGTGATGAATTATTTTGATAACTAAAATTGCTGTACAAAATTTGTTGCACGTACCTGGGACGTCTAAACAAGATTAGGTATTTTCATGATTTCAACTTTTTATTTATTGTTATTAACCTTTATTAATGTGCTTGATGGAGCTTTATGTTCCTATTTTCGTGTAATGTTTGAAACCCATTTTGAATTGTGATGATTGTAATTATCCTTACGTAAGCTATAAAGTATATAGATTTATTTTCGTACATACTATATAAAGACTTATAATTAGTTATAATAAGAAATTTGTACAAAAGTAAAATAGTCAAAACTTATATATATTTAATCATTATAAGTTAGTTACTTTTCTCTTATAATCTCAAACAATAGATTAGGTATAGTTATGTAAGAATGTGAATGATCGATGATGAAATATTATTGAAAATGGTATATAGTGTCAAACTTATCTTTATATGAATATAAATGGAAAAACAGCCATGCAAGTATGGGCATCAACTTGCATTTATACTAATTTTGCTACGAGACCATCTTGGTTTAATTAATTGGCTGCTAATGGCAGATTTGAATCTTGTTATTGTGCTTTGATGACATTCCTTCTATTTCCTGCAGTGTTGGTAAGATTGAATTTCAGACATTCCTTTTTATAGGTTGAAGAGATTCAGCTGTTCAAGTTGAAGAGATTGAGTTTCAGACATTCCTTTTCATAGGTTGAAGAGATTGAGTTTCAGTTTCAGACATTACTCCGGTCCATTTCCTGCAGTTTGGTAAGATTGAATTTTACTATCACCTTCACCTTCTTTGTGTAGTTCTGTGTTGGATTTGTTTGCTTTGTTTCCATTAATGCTAAATTTGAGTGTTGGTTTTGAATGACTATATTGTTTTATGTAAGTGTTAAACTGAATGCGAATATTCCGATGACAGTGTTAGTAGTGTTGAATTTAAGTTAGAAATTATCATTTCAATGTCTCTTTTGTGTACCATTTTGGAAGATGAAATTGAACGAATTTTAGGTGAGTCTTGAAGATAAAAAAGCCAAATAATTTTGATGTCAATTTGGTTCTATTTGGGTTTAAATTGAGTAATAGAATTTTTATGATAATACCATTTTGTTAGGAATAATTTTTATGATTTAATTTAATGCCACATGTTTTCCAGTAGAGACTTTTATTCTCTCTAATGTGTCCAAAAGAGGGACTATTGTAGGCGTCCCAATGATTTAACTCTTATGCATTAATTTTAGAACATAGGTATGGATCGTAGTTAGATGAGAGCTAATCGATTAAGTGCTGAGTACGAACATGGAGTGATGGAATTTCTACAGTTTGCTGAAAGTAATGCTAAAAAAAATCTTCCTCCTCCTAAAAGTAATGTTGAAAGAAGTCTTCGTGTGCTTTTTCTCTGTCCATGTGTTCGTTGTGCAAATCAAGAACCAAAACTTAATAAGAAAGAAATCATGGATCATCTAATTTGTGAAGGGATCTGTGAAAGTTATACACAATGGATATGGCACAGTGAAGTAGTAGCAAAGTCAAATGTATCCTAAAGAGATAATGTTAGTGTAGAAATGGATGATTGTCTGGAAGACATGATGCGTCATATTGGACAAGATTTGTTAAAGAAGGCACATGCGTATGATACTTTATGAAGTGACAAGGATAAACCTTTGTACCCGGGATGCACAAATTTTACACGTTTGTCACAAATGCTTGAATTATTGACACAAATGCTTCCAGAAGGTAACGTAATGCCAAAACGTTATTACGAGGCGAAGAAATTATTGTGTCCCATGGGTTTGAAGTATGAAAAGATACATGCATTCCCTAATTATTGTATATTATACAGAAAAGAGTATGTAAACTATAATCATTGTTCGAAGTGCAAGGCGTCACACTACAAAATGAATGATGGTGATTCTAGTGATGATGAGGTGGTCAAAAAGGGTCCTCCCGCGAAAGTGGTATGGTACCTACCAATAATTTCAAGGTTCAAGAGATTATTTGCTAATGTAAATGATGCAAAGAATATTAGATGGCATGCAGAAGAAATAAAATGTGATGGACAAATTCGCCATGTAGCTGATTCTTTGCAATGGAAGAAAATAGATGATTTGTTTCCAAATTTTGGCAAAGAGTCGAGAAACCTTAGACTTGGAATTTCTACTGATGGAATGAATCTGTTGGGTAATCTAAGTACTAACCATACTTCTTGGCGTGTTCTCCTGATGATTTACAACCTATCTCCTAGGTTGTGCATGAAGCGTAAATATATTATGTTATCGATGATGATTTCGAGCCCAAAACAACCAGGAAATTACATAGACGTTTATATAAGTCCAATGATTGATGATTTAAGAGTGTTGTGGGAGGAAGGGGCAGATGTTTTTGATGTGAATTCTGGTGAACAGTTCAATATGCCTGCCATGTTGTTTTGCACCATCAGCGATTTTCCGGCATATGGCAATTTGTATGGGTATAAAGTTAAAGGGCATAAAATGTGTCATATATGTGAAAAAGACACATGTTACCATCAACTTGAAAAAGGAAAGAAGACTGTTTATCTCGAGTATTAAAAATTTCTAAATCATTATCATCCATATCGTAGATAGCGGGAAGCTTTTAATGTGGAACAAGAGCATGGTGTCGCTCCAAAGCCCTTAACTGGAGAGGAAGTTTATCAATGACAACAGGGCATTAATGTTGTCTTTGGAAAGTACCAAAAGCAATCTACTGTGAAAAATATATGGAAAAAGAGGTTGGTTTTCTTCGATCTTCCATATTGATCTAGTCTTGATGTAAGACATTATACTGATGTGATGGACGTGGAGAAAAATGTATGTGATAGTTTAATTGAAACACTTCTCAACACTCAAGGAAAGACAAAAGATGGTTATAATGCTCGTCAAGATTTGGGTTTGATGGGTATACGAGAAGAGTTAACTCCACAACATATAGGTAACAAGATATATTTGCCTCCTGCCTACTACACTTTGTCTAAAATAGAGAAAACATGTTTTTGTGAGTGTTTACAAAGTATTAAAGTGTTGCATGGTTACTCATCAAATATCAAGAGGCTTGTATCAGTTAAAGCTCTCAAGTTAATTGGCTTAAAATCTCATGACTGTCATGTCTTAATGCAACAGCTACTACCAGTGGCTATTTGTGGGATATTGCCTAACAATGTTTGGAAGACTATAACTAGGTTGTGCTTATATTTCAATTCAATTTGTTGTAAAGCCATTGATCCATTAAAGTTAGACGATTTGGAAAATGAGGATGCAGTTATCTTGCGCCAATTAGAGATGTATTTTCCTCCTACATTTTTTGACATTATGGTTCACTTGATTGTTCATCTAGTAAGGGAGATTAGATTATGTGGTCCAATTTATTTACGGTGGATGTATCCAACAGAGCGATATATGAAGATCCTAAAAGGGTATACAAAAAACCCACACCGTCCAAAAGCATCGATTATTGAGAGGTACATTGCAGAAGCAGCAATTGAGTTTTGTTTAAACTATTTGTCAGAAGTGGATGCTGTAGGGGTTCCCAAATCTCGTTATGATGGAAGATGTGAGGGTGTGGGTACACAAGAGTTAAAGGTCAAGAGTTTAAGTATTGAGGTGGTTGTTTAAGCACATTTGTATATATTGAATAACACAGATGAAGTTCAACCCTACTTATCTACTCACAAAAGCATCATAAAGAAAAAGTACCCCAAGATGAATGATACAGGGTTGTTAAAAGAGCATAATAAGAATTTTTCTGAGTGGTTTAAAGAAAAAATTAATAATGATGATAGTGCTTCTAATACAATTAAGTGGTTGTCCTATGAGCCTAAATGTAACATAATTACTTGGAGTGGATATGATATTAATAAAAATTCCTTTTATACAAAGTCAAAGGATGACCGTAGTACCAAGAAAAATAGTGGGGTTATGATTGTGGCCGAGTCCATGCACTTCTCTAGTTCTAAAGATAAAAACCTGGTTATGGGATTTACACCCTACTTTAGGGTGATTGAAGAGATTTGGGAAGTTGATTATGTTGTGTTTAAAGTTCCTGTATTTAAATGCAAATGGATTAATATCAACAGTGGTGTAAGAATTGATGAATTTGGATTTACACTAGTTGATCTTAGCAATTTAGCTTATGCGGACGAACCTTTCATCATGGCATCTCAAGCAAAACAAGTGTTTTATGTCACAGATCCTTCTAATAAAAGGTGGTAAGTGGTTATACAAGGAAAGGTGCATAGTAGTGATGAAAATCAAGATGAGAATCTTGATATTTTCGAAACTCCTCCTTTCTCAACAAATGTGCCTACCTTCATTGATGAAAATGAAGAGGATGATGTGCATGTTATTCACATAGATCATGAAGAAGGGATATGGGAGAACTAGTAAGGTTTTTTTTATATGTTAATTTGACATTACTTTGATTTCTTTTTTTTTATTTTGTGCTTAATTTGATGTCTAATTGTTTTTATTTTGTGCTTGATTTGATTTCTAATTATTTTTATTTTGTGTAAACAGATACATGGCTGATTCAACCGATAACCCTTCTTCATCTAGTAACCTTAATAAAAGAAGAGTAAGAGATCCCACTATGATGGCACAAATTCACAAAGTTCATCAAACGGGTGAAAAGATAAAGGTCGAGTTTGATCCAAGAACCTATGAATGAACTGGTGTTGGTAAAAATGCTTCAACTTTTATGAGTTATGTAGCATCTCTTGCTCGGAAGAGATGTAATATTTTGAAAGATGAGTGGAAAGACATACATAATGACATAAAAGATGCTATTTGGGTTGATGTCAAGGTATTTTAAATTCAACACTTTATTATATTTTATAATCATATACTAACAACATATGCCATATACTAACACCAAATTCTTTATGTATATGTGTAGGCTCATTTCACTATTCCAGAATGTGATGATCCAAAGAAGGATCCGTTGAAGGATGAATGGATTAAATATGCGGGAGAGCGATGGAGAGGTTTTAAGACACAACTCACAAAATAATATATTAGAAATCTCAAAGAAGATCGCCCTCCTGCACATGTCAGGTATAATTATATTAAAGAAGAAATATGGAAAGAGTTTATGAAGTCTCGAGATACCCCTGAATTTAAGATTAGTAGGAGTTATATTTTTTTTGTTGTGTATAATTTTTATTATGTTTAGTGATTAATTACTTTATGATTTTATATTAGAAAAAAAGTCAAAAGGGTATGGAAAATGTGGCTAGGAATGTATACCCACACGTATTATCTCGTGGAGGGTATCGCTTGCTTGTGGAGAAAATGAAAAATGAAAGGAGATTATGGAGAGATGATTCCACATTAGATGATAATGGTAGTCAATCTCCACCATCACGCCATGAAGTATGGAAGAGAGCACGACAAAAGAAAGGGGGAGAATACGCATCAAAGTCTACACAAGTTGTTGCTAAGAAAATTATAAGTAAAATTTAGAAAATACTTCAAGTATCATTATAGTTGTGATTGATAAAAATTATTGAAATTAGTTTTGGTTTTTGCATTTTGTAGGATTCTCTAGTTGAAGAAGCTGAAAAGGGTGACTTTGTTCCGGATGGACGTAACGATATCTTAACAGCAGCCATTAGAACATCTGAGCATGGCAGTCGTGTTCGTGGTGTTGGAAAACACCATAAAATTAGCACTTTCTTTGGAAGGTCATCTTCACGTCAAAGACAATATGTAGATGTAAAAGAACAACATGTACAATTTTCATCTGAATTGGAAGCAAAACTTAGAGCTGATTTTGATCAAAAGTTAGTTGAAGAGCGTAAGGTGTTGCAACAATATTTTATGGAGACACTTAGGTCTATAGGTTTCTCGCAAAGCACAGAAAATAATAAATGCATTGAACAAATGGAAGTTGTCTATGGAAGCGGAAAATTAAGTTGTTTAGCTACAAAAGGAAGCACAAAAAAAGTGGAAGACGATGTTCAGAGATTGTTACTCATGATTCTGAAAAAGGGTGATACACATTTGGAAATAGAATTAAGTCATTGTGTGAGTGTCATTAATTTTTATATGTCAGCTAAGTGTATCAGAGAGTTGTTGGTGGGTTTTCATTGACTTGACGTGTCTACTCTGCATGTTTGGTGCACATAAGTACATTTTCTTTTTTTTATTACTGTCAATATCTATTAATATGTTATATCTCTCATCACTTTGATTCTAATGTTAATTATAAAATTATTCAGGTATATTTATCTTGTATGTATTGATAATTCCACATCAGAAGTATATGGATTTATGGACCCTGTTAGGTGTATGTATGTTAATAATGTGCCAAAAACTGAAGCAAATTTTAAAACATATATACAATATAAGTCAAGTGACAAAAAGAGAGTGTGTCACTTACTACCATTTATTCATGGGTAAGTTTGTATAAAATTGTGTTTTCTATTTTTTAATTTGGATAACATAGATATTTTATGTGACTTTTGTGTTTCCACACACACGTACAGAGATCATTGGCAATTAATAATCATTTGTCCAAGAGACAATATAGTAGTTGTCTTTTGTTCACTTCATCAGGAACTTAATCAAACCATGAGGAAAATTGTTACAAAGTAAGTTTATCTTTTATGTGAATTTTGTTATAATATATTATATATCCTATATACATAAATTGTTACAAAAGTAATTTCATATTTTATGTAGATTTATATGGATTTTTTTTTCTGAATTAGGGCTTTTGGGGTTTATCAAATGGAAAATGAAAATAGAAAAAAGACTACATGGCTTCAACCGAATGTAAGTGTGGTGTAAATTATAATTCTATATTTAATTTTATCATAAGTATTCACTAATTATGTCATTCATTTGTAGACAAGGCGACAACATAACTCTATTGATTGTGGGTACTATGTGATGAAAAATATGTTGGATATTGTCTCTGTCAATATAACCTAGTCTTGGATGCAGGTAATAAAAATAACTTTACTTTGTTATTTACTTTGCGTTTTGCAACTTAATGTGAATTTTCAAAGAATAACTTTATATTGTTATTTACGTATTGTAGGTATTTGATGACCCTACATACTATTTCTTTGATTATGTGGTTGGCATTTATTTTGCTAAAACTATTCTAGCAGCAAGATGTTGAAACAAGATGTTATAACTTACTGCATTCAATATGTCGGATAAAGATGTCCCATCCTGGATCATAGGACATCGCGTCTGTTATTGGATTAAAAGGAAGACTCTGTTAGTTGTTATTTGTTACTGAATATTCTGTGAATATTTAGTTATCCTATGTGGCGTCCAAAGTAATTGAGTTGAGATTTTGTACTGGTTTTCAGATTTTCACTACTTTCTAAATATGGAGACATATTAGGAAATATTTGATTGAAGACCTATTATGTAGCAGAAGTTTCTGCTGATTTGTAGCAGCTGATATGCTGTGATTTGAAGCCCAAATCCAGTTGGGATGTAGGTTATAAATAGGAGTGTTTGTAACCTGATTTAATAACGATTCCAAGATGTAAAATTATTAGGGTTTCGCTCTTGTGAACCACTCTCTAGGAGAGTTGGTATGTGTGAACCACTCGGATTGTGAGATGGTCATTGTTCTCCTCGAAGCTTTTAAGCAAGAGTGAGTGTTGTTCTTGGAGGAAGCTGTAAAGCAACTCTAAGTATTGTTCTTAGTCATGTGTGTCATGTCTAGGTATTGTTATGGAAGTATGCCTTCTACTTGTCTGTGATTGAAGAGCTGTTGTAAATCAAGCTGTTGATGCAGTGGCTGAGATGTTGACTGCTAGACATCATTGCGATGATTGGAAGTGAGATGGAGTCTCTTATCTAGGGTGGACTTAGGTAGAAGGGTCATTGGATAGTGATTAAGTGAGTAGATCATCAACAGGTGTGTTGATTGTAGGGTCTATAAATTGATACTGCTGATAGTGAACTTCCTTCCTGGCTTGGTATGCCCCCAGATGTAGGTTGTTAGACCGAACTGGATGAACAAATTTTGTGTGTTGTTTATGCTTTTTAGTACTGTTATTGTTTATACCTTGCCATGTTATCTGTAACTGACCAGATGTCTCGACATCCTGTAGGACATCTGGGATCTGTCATACCAGAATTTTAATTGGTATCAAAGCAGGCATCTTGTTCTGTTTCTGGGTGAGATCTGAGGGGGATACTTTCTGGTTCATGGTAAAGGAAGAAGGATGTTATACTGAAAAGCTGTTTGAACGTGATAGGTACATACTGGTGTTTCAATGGTCCCTAGAAGTTGAGGATGGACTATTCGTGACCGCTGGTACTTATAGGCAGAAAATGATGTATGGTGGATGTGTGCTTGCTGTGTAGCTGTGATGTCAGACAAGATGTCTTGACACAGTGTTTCAGTTTCTTTTGGAGGATCTTGTTGTGGGGAAGTTTATTTCTCTCCAAGGAATTGCTCTGTTATTTCCGCTGTGTGCGCCTCTGATTTGTTCTAGTGTTGTGTTCTGTTTAATTGCTGCTATGTTTGATTGTGGTTCCCCAGTATTTCATGCAAAGGCTGTTTCAGCCAATATTAGCCAAAGTGGAAGAATGGTGTTTTTTTTGTTGCAGAGCTTCAGTTCATGATGTCAAGTCTGATGTCCTAACATGTGACTACAGAACTGGAGAATATTCAGTTCAGAATGTTGTGTTTGGTTTATTACCTTTTGGTTGCAATTCTTTGGGTTTTCCTGATGAGAGATTCCTGGAGAAAATCATGGTGGAGATTTTATTTGATTTTTTTCAAACCTAGAATTTTGTTTGCACCTGGATAGTGGTGATTTTGTGTAATATGCTGTACCTGAAGACTATTGAGGAGGTTGTGATTGTTGTGTATTTCGCTGCATGGTATCTGATGGAACCCTGGAGGTCCTTGTGTTGCTAGTAAAGGAAGAGCAGTAGGGTTGGTCTGCTCAGAAGAGTTGATGTGTGATGATGTAGTGTATGTAAGACTGTTTCAACCAACTGTGTAAAGTTGCCAACGATACTTGAGTTTTATTTCTCAAGTCCACTCTTAAAGGCACTATAGTGTATGGTTGATTTACTCTTCAAGAAATCTATTGAAGAAAGGATAGAGCCATTTATTTTGGTCTCTAGAAGACTCTTTCTAATACTTGGCCTAATTAGGAAAGTGACTCTAAGTCTTGCTGTTGTTTAGTTTTGCTGGAGCTTGGATTAGTTTTGAAGACCTTTAAGATGATCAAGGGAAGTCTTCATCTAGCTTAGGTTCAACTATGTGATGTCCTCCACATGATGGAACACTTGGAAGAGTAAAAGATGCAGACTTGTTGATGGTGTGTATCATGCAAGTATTTATGGTCTGATCAGAAAGGATGATCAGCTACTGGTGAACTCTTGTATCCCCTGCAAAGAGGTGAACAAGGATTACTACGAATGTTACCTCCAAAACCATAGTAAGTGTCAAATCCATGTGTTTGAGATTGTTGTCAGATCTGATATTGGAACAACATCTCAAAGGGGTTGAGTTTTCAGCCAAGGAAGTTAGTTGTGCTCATGGTGGAGTATCAGGTCAAGCCACTTACCTAACCTAAAGTGATCAGTGGTGTGGATTAATAAAAGAGGGATCAGATAGTGCCACAAGTGTACAGGAAAGGAATGTCAGACCAAATGTCGTACCTTGTGTGTGAAGGTTATCTTATCACATATGATAAGTACCTTGATAGGAGTTGAGTATTTGTCTGCTTTTGATAAGGATGTGCATCTAACTAATGACAAAATACATTGACGGGAGACTATGTATATGTCTGATGTAAAGGTGCAGGGCTGCTGAAGTGTTGAGAATTTACTTTTCTCTTGTGGCTATTTAGAAAATCTTCATTTAACTTGATTTCTGATTGAATCTTCTAGACCTTTAAAAATGCGCCCCATAGGATGCATAATTTTCTCTTGTAGATTCTGCACAATTCAAAACATAACTGAATCTTATTAATCCAGCTCAACAGGCGCGATGTCGAATGCTCACTCTTAGGACATCTTCTTCGACATGTTGTTCCAGTTGTTGAATAACTTCAACACAACATGTTCTTGTTGTACCTGTTCTTCTTAGCAAGTTTATACATCCTATTGCTGCTATTATTTGTTTTACAAAAATTAAGCCAATCCTAATACAAGAGAACTAACAATCTCCCCCTTTGGCAAATTTTGGCTAAAACAAATAATCTAAAAACAATTACAATTCAGGAGTTTACAGCAACATAAAAATACAACCAACAGCAGTAGTGTTCAGAGTCAACTGCACACAGCAACAGATCTTTAGTTTTAAAATAATGTCTCAACATCTTTGTTCGACATCTTCTTTGCAGCACTCTGAAGAACTCCATTGCATCAGCACCAACGAACAACAATCTTCAGGATAAAAGGAAGGAAAGTCCTGAAGGTTATTGGTGCACACGAGGAAGAAGATAGCAGAAGACAACTTGTACTTCCCCTCAATCCAGGAACCTCTTCTTAACATCGAAGACCAATGGTGGCATAAGAGAACTCTTAATTACTTTTTGAAGGGCATAAGAGGAAACTTAAGACCAAACCCTTCACCACTCCTGGTAACTCAGAACACAGATCACAACTGTGTTCATAACTCAGATCACAGGTCACAAAAAAATATCCAAAAATAGAAACATGATAGACATTTGATTCGACATGTTTGGACAACATTTGTAATCACAGACTCCTGTCTGAACATCTGAGCAACAAGCCCTTTCTCCCCCTTTTTGGCCAAAAATTGACAAAGGAGGCCATCACAAAACCAGACCCAGGCACAGCTTACCCAGACCTGAACAAAACCCATTGTGTTGATGAGAACAACACTCACTTGATGGTAGAGGATAAGAGAAGCCTCTATAAATAGCAGAGCAGTTTCTTAGATATTAACGATTTTTAATTCTTGGTCAAAGAAAACGTTAATTGAGAATGGAAAAACTGCAGCTTAATTCAAGGTGCACCGTCCAAACTGACTTTGAACGCCTTTAATAGCTCTTAGATTGTTTCTACTGAAACGAACCAGTCCTAATTCATGCACCTGCATGGTCAATCAACACTTTCTAGGCTCCCTTCTTACACGTGGCTGGATGCACAATCTAGAATATTCCTTTGTTGGGCTCAGGGAAACATGTCTTGAGTAATGTTCTGACATCTTTTCAGACATTGTTTCCAACAAATCTTCAGTACTTTGGTCAGGGATGTTTCCCAGACTTCTTCAAAAGTTCAGAGGCATGACCACAATGCCTTCAACTGAAATCTCTAAGTGAACTTCTTTCACTTAGTGTCACACACCACATGGCAAAACAAATGTGACATCTCCCAACAACCAGCATGACACCTTACTTGTCCCATTCATCACTACAAAGAAAATAAATTCTCGCAGAAATAACACATCCTCATAAGAGGCCAACAACTCCATTAGCTCAAGCTCCAGAACAAACCCATTATTCTACTGACTCCCCCTATCATGGAAAAACTCAAAATTGAACAATCACCAGCTCTCAGGGAATGACTCCAAGTACACTGAACTAGTCTCTGAATCATGCCTTTGCACCTCCACACATACTGTCATGACTCTCTAGATGGCTGAGAAGTCATGCAACCATAGTCTGAAACCAATCTCCAACCTTTTCTTAGTGTGCTTAAAAGCGTTACTAAGATTCAGACTCTCTAACAATAACAGAAGGAATACCCCTTAATCAATATGCTGATCAAATCTTCCTTCTGCACATTAAGTCTTCAAACCAAAATAGTAGTTATGCATCGCAGAGCATACTACTCCAAACAGACTTAGAATCTTCTTATTCTATACCAGAGATAGAACTGCCACTTCGGAATGTGGTGTTTGAATATTAAGATTCATGGTCCCAAGTCTCTGCCACAAAAATGATGTTATGACATCATTTGGGACATCAGCAACATTACCACAGAACCTATCAACTTTTGGTTCTAAAGGCATTATTCAAGGGACTTAATTCCATCCACGCCCTTTACTAAGCATCCAAACTACACAACAGGATCCCAAAAGATCTCATCTTCAGTAGAACCACACAACAGAATATCATAGAGAGAATTAAACTCTCCACCATTTTTTGAAAAACATGTTCAGAAATCAGATTTGCACTCAACCATCAGACAAACACTTAGTCTCCCGTCAAAGTACTTGTGTGTGACGACCTGAATTATGTTGTTGAAGATGGAAGACTATGAAGACATCATAATCTTGATGGTTGGAGCAGTCTATTTCTGATCTAGGTGCTTTGGAGCATGGTTTTTTTTTAAAGTCGAGGATATGTTGCTGTTATCTCTGGCTTTCTACTGATGGCTCTACTAAAGGAAGTGGCATTCTTTGGTATAGCTATGGGGTAGTCTTGAACTACTTATTTTCTGAAGATTCAGATGTGGTAGGTTTGAAGTCTTTGGAGTTTCTAAGCAGGATAAAGATTGTCTACTCAACCTTGATTGTTGAATCCAGTCTATGAGAGCATGGAAATCTGTTTCTGCAAAGGGAGGAGGTTCTTCTGAGTGGCAGAAGGAAGAGCTGAATTCAACAGTTGGATGTCATAATGTTCTGACATCTAGCTTAACATCAGAAGTCTCAGTTGGTGATGTGGCACATCAGCTTATGATAGGGTGATCTACGGGAATGAACAATAGGATGTTTCAAAAGATCGTTCTCTTGGCAGTTTGCGGGAGCTGCAGGAAGGAGAAGATGTTACATGACCATGGCTTAGGGAGTCTAAGTGTGTTTGCTTTTGAGCAATTGGAACATGTGACTTGAAGATCAAGTTTCCTTGGTGGATCAGGATATCTTTGTGAGAGTTCTGACAAACGTGAAAAAGATCAAAATGTGGCATTTGGTTGTTTTCATATGAGGATTCATGAATGAGGTGATCAAACTGTGGCATTTGGTTGATCTCAGAAGTGGATTCAAAGAATCAAGATAATCAGAGTGTGGCAGCTGGTTATTATTGAGGATTGTCTTGGAACAAGTTACTCTTGGGCAGAAGGGTGATGAGTTGAAGACTCAAGGAGATTATTCTTCTTGAAGGTGGATGAGAGTTTGTTTCTCTAGTTCTTTGGATTACTATGCTATAGTAAGTCCAGTTGGTAGAGCATATCAAGAATCATGGTGATGATGTCTTGGTGTGTGGCAGATGTTCTAACTTGGTGTTGGAACATTATCTGGGTTGGATTTCCTTGGTGAAGGATGATTGTGGTCTGGTTCAAGAGCTTGGTGCCTAAAGGAGCGTCTACATAGTCATACGGGAGAATGATGAAGTAGAAGGTCTGCCTTGGATGAAGAATGTAGAGAAGACTGAAGTAGATCAGGTATTGATTGCTTGAAAGTCTGAACGTGAAGATACTCATCAACTGATCAGGAGTATTCCAAATTATCATACTGGAGAATGATAGGGAATGATTGCCTGTGGAGAGTTGGGGCCTTGCTAAGGCCAGTTGAAAAGCTTGAGGAGAAAGTACTGTTCTTGTGTTATTGTGATCTTCTGTGACGTGATGGGCTGTGATGTGTTTTTTTTTGTGGATTTGAAGTTTTTGTGTCTCTCTGGTTGTTTCTGGTCCCTTGGCTTGAGGGGGAGCTTTAGCTTGTTTGAAGGAGGATGGTGATCCTTATGTTCCTCACGTATAGCATGATGTAACTTCATGTGTGAGTGACTACTTTTTCTTATCATAAGGGATTGTGGTGCCAAAATGAATGTGCTTCAGCAGGTGGCTGGACTGGGAGTGAGCTCTTGAAGACATGAAGATGCGTCTTATGTTTTCCATTCAGGTGCACTAGTTATCCTTAACGTAGATAACTTTCCCCGGCCAGCCCGCACACGGAGCACTTCAACAGGGGTCACGATTATCTACAAATGGTACTTTCCCCGGCCAGCCCACATAAGGAGCACTACAACACGGGTCACGGTACCATCCCCTAAGTAACTTTCCCCGGCCAGCCCACACAAGGAGCACTTCAACATGGGTCACGGTTACTTACTTAATAAATACTTTCCCCGGCCAGCCCGCACACGGAGCACTTCAACAAGGGTCACTAATATTTATTAAGGGATACATACTTACCGGAGGAATTACAATCCTCCACTGACAACTACTTATCAAAGACACTCTTCCAGAATCGATGCATAAGCATTGCCCTTTTAAACCTTTACCAAGACCTAGTTACATCTCTAGGCCAGAACTCGTCAATGAATGCACGAGCGTCGCCATCCAAAGTTTCTATGACAAATCTATTCACAACCTAGAATTTTAACAATCTTAACTATGCAATTTGTTTTGGGGTAAAGTTTCCTCATTCTTCCTAATTCATTTTAACATGCATATTCTCTCATTCATGCTTAACAACAATATTAGACAAGCATATTACAATATCAATCATAAAACACACATGATAGCATAATATGTCAAACATAACAACATAGTAGTTCACACACATTTTTAAGGCATACAAGCCACTACTATCCTCTACCAAGCATCCTTGGTTAAATCATGTCTCGCATACCATTTAATATCACATTGGATTCTCTTTCCAAGGCTTTAAGTCCCATATTAATCGGCTTTCCGATTCATGAATTTGGGTGGAAATAAGGACTACAATATTCACACATACAATCCTTTTCCATATTTTATTTTCAATCCATAGCATACAACCATGTATCTACCTCACCATCACATAGGGCATTGAAATAGCTTTCCAACGCTTTCGACCGTGCGTCAATCCGAGTTACAGATCAAAAGTTATAAAGGAAACAATATGGAAAAATATGTCACGTTCGCTACTGTGTTCGCTAGGCGAACACTCAGCGAACCAAGTCGGTAGAAAAAGGGTATAAAGTTCGCTAAGCGAGCTCTGGGCGAACATTCGCCTTCCGTTCATTCCAGGGTTACCCTCGACCAACCGTTCGCTTTGGAGTTTGCCAGGTTCGCTAGGCGAACAATGCAAAGTTTAGAAATTCGCAGCTGTGAGAAACCAGAAACCCTTGGGCCAAATCCATCATTTCCTCACCCAAATCATTCCCAAACATCAAAGCAAGTATTATCAAATGATCACATGCATAATACGACTACACTACACAATTTATATCGAATTTCAACCGATAGATTTCATTGATTCATCCGTTTAATCATTTTCTCTCAAATCTAACCTAAGTTCTAAATCCTTAGTTCTAGAACTTAGAGCGTCTAACTAGAACCCACCTTAGCATTGAAGAAGAGGTTGAGGAAGATGATGATGATCCATGAGCTTCTTCTCCTTCCCAAGCTTTTTCCTCTTTCTCTTCTTTTTCTCTTACTATCTTTTTCTTCCTTTTTCTTAACAAATATATATATATATATATATATATATATATATATATATATATATATATATATATATATATATATATATATATAATACCAATATTATATAATATAATCCAATAGAGTAAAATATCTCCAATTGATATTTTGTCATCTCAACCAATTGATCAGTTATTGAAGTTACCTGAAAATATTTTCTTGAATTAATAAACATTAATCCGTCTCTTCAATAAAAGAATTGATCTCTTCAGAGTTCACCAGTTGCTATATTGATCCCAAATGTCAATACTTAAAGTACTTAGAAGATTCCATTAATCCAATTTACCAAAGATAGAGCACATAGACACTCATCTGATCTCATCTGACATCCAAATGAGCATTTAAATAATATGGGGTATTACACTCTCCCCCCTTAAATTGAAATTCGCCCCCAAATTTCCTCTACTCGACAATAACCACAACTTGTATCATTGTCTCAATTTCACACTTAACCTTACATCCATTAACAATTCTAACGTATTCCAATTCCAACTTGACTTCACAGATCAAAATCTTTATTTTCACAAATTAACAAACGTCACGTCCTTAATCATACTCTTATTCCAATATCGAGTCACAAACAAAACCATAACATCTTATATTGGTTTAGGATAAGAAACACTCATCAAATCTTCGTGATGTAAATCAGTGATTTCTTATCTTCAATACAATTACCGACGACTATCCTTTCATAAATTTCTTAACGTTCAAAACCACTCCATAGATTGTCAAATAACAACTTATTTGCATACTTACAAGCAATAATCCTTCTAAATTCTTATTATGCTGACATAACTCTCTCATATGTCACCTTTCACTATGTAACTCAATTTCTAACAGTGGAACACCACGGATTCTCAAGCACTACCAAGTAGCTAACAATTTGCGGAGAAACACTTATCCACTGGGGTCCTTACTAACCAATGGTACAAGAAACTTATTGACATCCTATGGTAGAACAATTTCTTTGCCAACACACAATACCATAACATCTGTCCGGTACTCTTCAGATGATAAAAGTACAGGAGTTACACTGCTCCAAATTCATTCAAAACTCGAATAACTCATCCAAAATAATTTAACAACTTCCGGTTCTAGTTACCACATTTCCAATCAATTCTCCTTACGGTTTCCGACTTACTCAAGGTTTCTGTCATCCCCAAATCTCCACTAATGACAATGTAACACCATCACGGAACTTCAAACATATACGAATCACCACTTATCAAAACTCAAACCCTCCAAGGTACAACTGTGAGTTTCCACGCCACTCGCCAATTTACTTACAACACTCCTCATACACCCACACTTTCAGAGACCATGCCACGTTCTCAATTGAATCCACTTTTCTCATTCGTTCCGTTTCATAAACGATCCAAGTTACATGCTTAACCTCAGAACGTCTAATTCTTACGCGTACTTGAAAGATAACTTTCAAATTTCATCCTCGTGGTAAAAACACAGTTGCACACAACTGGTACCACTCTCACGGAGCCTAAATCCAACACCATGAATACACACTGAAATATTTCCTTGCGAGATCAATACTTCGGAAATATTCTCTAACTTCATCCTTAAGGTTTTTTCAACAGTAATGATAACAATGCGACTAAGACTTCTCACACTCAACACAATTTCACAAAATTACCTCTCCCAAAAGTTAAATTCCCTCGTCGTCTAAACAAATGACCAATTACGCAACACCTTTCAGAAGTTTCGATTTCAAAACACAAATCCTCTTCCATTTACTTGAAATCCCATTTTCCATTCACACAACACTCTCCAATCGGAGTAACATGAGGTAACAAAACACAGATGATGGCTCCTAAGGGATTTCACAATTTACACACATGTTAATCGATTAACCACACTGTGTTAAATTGTTAACACCGTTGCAGAATCAAAACCAGTTTCTTCTTCTTTCAAAACCATCCCTACTCAAACCACCAATCTGTCTTGCTCTATCTTGGAATATCATTCTCAACTCGTGGTTCTTTAACTTATATTTCATTCACTAATCATGATCCACTCAAGGTAAAACCGACAAAGTCGACGACATACTCCAACCAAGTGACAAGGCAAAATTCCAAATTCTGTCGCGGTCAAACTACACAACTTCAACGGGATAATTCATTTTCTACTCATACAACCACCTTGTCCTCCCACTTGAATTTCCTTGGATAGAATTAATACAATAACCTTCTTAGTCTAACAAAAGGTAGATTCCGAATATTCCGATTATTCACAAATACAGAAGTTTCTCTATACGTGTAACTAAACCGGGGCAATGCATCCTCTTGAAGAACCTTTCCATCACTACGTGCACACTAAACGGGATTTCTTACCCCTCACTATCCATTACACATCCCACTTACACCAAGTTACTTAATAGAAGATTCGCAACCGACAATTCTCATCAACTATTTACAAAACCCTTCCGGTATAAATCATTCCATGATTTACACTTAGTCAGTAATAAGTCCTGAATTGCTTTTCGTTGTTTTACCATAATCTTACTTCTTAAAATACAATATTCACTGTTCCACACAGTACGTCCCTTCACACTTGTCTCAAGAATGAGAATCTATCACGTACACCTGTGACCACGGTGCAACTACTACGCTTGTTCTTAATACCAAAGTGTAACTTTTCTCATTCCACGTCATACTATTAGAGTTCCTCTTAGGTGAACCACCCGTAATTACACTTCCTTAACTATAGGTTCATCAACACCTTAAAATTCCATCGCACACTCGTCCCAAAATACATTCCATTGTTGCTTCCTCTTGACATACCATCAATATCGCTTTCCACACCGCGTTCACTTTGCTTTCCTTTGTAATCCTCTTAGGTCCAAATATAAAACCATCTTACTAAGATTCCCTTAAATTCTAAGATACTTACTCTATTCCTTAACACACACTTCTTCCGTTACTAAATGAAGTTCATTCTTTCTCCAACATAATACCCTATACGGTTCCTTGGGTAACTTAACATTTCTAAATTTCAAATTGGTCTCCCATTGAATACGGAAAAAATCCCGATGTAATATCTCGAACTTAATCTCTCTACACAACTAAATATACGCATTTCATCACCCACTCTTCGTCCGACACCTACTTGTTTCACTTGAAGCATGTAAACGCATCCTTGTGTCCTTTCACTATGCCAAACAAGACATTAGACAACGCTTTTTTAGGCCTTAGACAGCGCTTAAAAGCGCTACCTAAGGTTGTGATGTCGTAGGTAAAGACAACGCTTTTGATTTATGAAAAAGCGCTCTCTAAAGTCTACATTAGACAGCCTTTTTTCCGTAAAAAGCGATCTCTAAGTGGGCCTTTAGACAGCGCTTTTTCAAAAGCGCTGTCTAATGTATATGTATAAAATTTTAATGAATTTTTTTATATACCTTTAGAGAGCGCTTTTTCAAGAAAAAGCGCTGTCTAAAGGCCCCCTTTAGATAGCGCTTTTTAAAGCGCTGTCTAATGTATGCCTATAATTTTAGTTATCAATTTTTCTATACCTTTAGAGGGCGCTTTTTAGGAAAAGCCCTTTCTTTTGTGAACTATACACAACGCTTTTTCTAGAAAGCGCTGTCTTTTCTCTACGTATAATTTTAATGATTTTTTTTTAAAATCCCATTTTAACCATTTTTTTATGTAGAAACCTATATAATTCAAGCCATTTCAATAAACCTGTATATTTCACATTTCCATTAACAATTTCTAGTATGGTTCATTAACCATTTCCACTAATCCCATAAATCACATAAACCACATAAACCATTTCCATTATAATTCAAGTTATTTACATTAACTATTCACAAAACTATACAATTACAATCCAAAAACACATAAAGGGCATAAACCATTCACAAAACTATACAATCCCATAAAATAAACCATTCACAAAACTATACATTCACATAATCCCATAATCTTATACCTTATATAGGATTCTTTTTTCAATAAGGTATTCGCACAATTCCTCCTTAATTTCTTGCGATTTATCCTTCGTGTAATGAGAACACGCGTATTCATCAAAGTACTACATAACAAAACAAAATATGCATGATTTAGTTAAAAATATTAAATTATATGACATATCCGATAAATATTAAAATAAATCCTAAGTTATAAATCCATGCATACCGTAATAGGAATCTCTAATCGATCCATTTGAAGGATTTCTCTCATAAACCTCAAAACGAAATACCCGCAGTCTATGCCATTACGCTGACGAGGGCACTACACATAGACAAACAAATAAGTATTAAATGACAAATATAAAAATCCATAAGCCATAATCCATTGAATGATATAAGCTATATATAACATGACAACTAATTAATATTATTGAATGATATAAGCTATAATTTTATAACTAGTACCTTTTTCACTAACGTCTCTTTCTTTTCTTGGTTGGAATATGTTCTACCCGTCTCTTAACAACACAGACGGTTGGATTGATCCAAATACCCTCATTATGATCATTTCTTGTATATGATTCATTCGCTATAATATTTTCATCTTGATCATTTCTAGTAAATGATTCAATATCAACATCAATATCACCTTGATCTCCAATGTTTTCATCAATTACTTTGATAGATAAAAGCACTATAGACCATTTTGTACTTGTTGGATCAGTGACATAGAACACTTGTTTAGCTTGAGAGGCTAGAATAAAAGGCTCATCTTTGTACCCCACCCTATTAAGATCCACTGGCAAAAATCCTGACTTATCCATTCGTACGTCATTATTATTTTCAACCCAATTGCAACGAAATATAGGAATCTGAAACTTCTCATAATCAAACACCCAAATGCGCTCGATAACCCCAAAATATGACAGATTTGAAAATTTGGGGTTTAAATCTTTCACACTTGAAATGTGCATTGCTTCAGCTACCACGGTGACACCACTATTTTGTATAGTACTTTTATCATCTTGTTCTTTGGTATAAAATGTGTATCCATTAATTGCGTATGCGCTATAAGAAAACACAACCAAACTTGGACCATATGCTAAACATCTCAACCTTTATGTTATTGAAGCGGGATCTGAATAATACTTTGAATAAATATGATCCTTAAACCAAGGTATGAAACTTCGATTGTGCTCTCTTACTATCCAATTCTCATTTCTATTCGGATTTAAACCTCGAAGAACATCCTTGTGTATTTCAACATATGGCTCAACCTCATTCTCTTTGTGCAGAACATACAAATGCACTTGATCCCGTTCGACCCTTGATACTGTCACAACTTCATTTCCAATTAACTTTCTTCCTTCTTTTTTTTCGACAATATGAGATTTGGGGAGTCCAATTGATTGTACATTGGACAAATATTCAGTACAAAACTCAATCGCTTCTTCAACAATGTATCGTTCGGCAATACAACCCTCTGGTCGACTTCGGTTTTTCACATACCCTTTTAATATTTTCATATAACGTTCAGCAGGGTACATCCATCTCATATAAGCCGGTCCACACAATTGTGTCTCTTTCACCAGATGAACAACTAGATGAACCATTATGTCAAAAAACGAGGGAGGAAAAATCATTTCAAGATCACAGAAAGTAATAACTATTTCTTTTTGAAATGTTGGTAAGATCGCAGGATCGATTACCTTACTGCAAATTGACTTGAAGAAAAAACACAATTTAGTTATTGCGCTTCTTACTTTTTCTGGCAGAATAGAACGTATACCTATTGGTAGAAAATGTTCCATTATAACATGGCAGTCATGCGTCTTTAAACTCTTTAACTTGAGGTCTTTCATAGACACAAGTCTTCTAATATATGAAGAGTATCCTTCTGGAACTTTAACTTCACTTAGAAACTTACACAATACTTTTTTCTCTTTTCTAGATAGAGTATAAGCAGCAGGTGGTAGATATGTTCGTGTTCCTTTCTTCATGGGTCCTAATTCATTTCTTATTCCCATCGCTACCAGGTCCTTTCTTGTTTTACGGCCATCCTTAGACTTTCCTTGTATATTGAGTAACGTACCAATAACACTGTCAAATACATTTTTTTCAATATGCATAACATCGAGAAAATGTCTTACATACAACGACTTCCAATATTGCAGTTCAAAAAAAATTGACCTCTTCTTCCACCCACTCTTGACAAGTGTATGTGCAAAAGGCTTTCCAAACTGAGTACTCACATCTTTCACCTTTTCAAAAATTTGATCACCTGTCAATATAGTTGGAGCTCTACCATGTTCTGCCTCTCCATTGAATGCTTTTCTCCACCCACGATAGTGATGATTAGAATTTAAGAATCTACGATGACCGAGAAGTACATTCTTCTGACCAAACTCCAATCAAGTCCAATCTATTTTATCTTCACAAATAGGACACGCACATTGACCTTTTATGCTGTACCCTGATAGATTTCGGTATGCTGGAAAATCATTAATTGTGCCAAACAACATCGCCCTCAAGTTGAAACTTTCTTTCATATACCCATCATAAAACTCCACACCGTTCTCCCACAAAAACTTTAAATCTTCGATTAAGGGTGCCAAGTATACGTCTATGTCATTCCCTGGTTGTCTAGGCCCAGAAATTAACATAGATAACATCATGTACTTACGCTTCATACATAGCCATGGAGGTAGGTTATAAATCATTATTATCACAGGCCAAGTGCTATGTGAGATACTTTGAAGACCGTTTAGGTTCATTCCATCAGTAGATAATGCCAAGCGAAGGTTTCTTGCTTCTTTTCCAAATTCAGGATAATCATCATCAATTTTCATCCACTGTGGTGAATCTGCCGGATGTCGAAACTTTCCATCAATAATTTTTTCATATGCATGCCAAGTCAAGTGTCTTGAATCGGTCTCACTACGAAACATGCGTCTAAATCTCGGAATTATAGGAAAATACCATAAGACTTTTGCTGGAGACAACTTTTCCTTATATCGAGAGACACCACATTTAGGACACTCATTTAACGATGCATACTCATTTCGAAACAAAACGCAATCGTTTGGACAGGCATGTATCTTATCATAGCTCATGCCAATAGAGCACAAAATCTTTTTGGCCTCATATGTTCGATTGGGAAGAACATTATCCTCTGGATGCATATCTTTCATAAGGGCCAATAACTCTGTGAAACTTTTATCCGACCATCCATTGCCCGCCTTTAAGTTGTACAACTTTAATACCGCATACAATCTTGTGAATTTGGTGCAACCATTATATAACGGTTTCTCTGCATCGCTTACCAACCTCTCAAACATTTTGGGACAATCCTTAAGATCTTCTTCAAGTGCTTCTGCAATCTCTTCGACTCAATCAGAATCGTATGTATCTGTGCCATTGTCGTTTGAAGCATAGGTCGTATTATCCCTCGGTTCAACATTCCCGTTAATTTTCTCACCATGCAAATTCCAACATGTATAACTTCTATCAATTCCACTCCTCATTAAATGCGATGCCAACTGAACCGCGTCAACCCGACTCCCAAAACAACAACCCAAGCAAGGACATCTCATTCGACCGGGGTCTTTGGCGTGCGCAACAGCAAACTTAACGAATTCCGATACCCTATTCTCGTACTCTTTCGACAATCGACTTGAAGACATCCATTTCTTATCCATAGTTATACTAATTAAACTAAACAAAAATAAAAATAAGTTAGTAACTCCATCATATCAGTTCATTCAAAGCACTACTAATTACAGTGGCGAGAGAGAACAACTAATTACCTTTAGAGATGTAAACAACTTCTAGACCCACACAGTGTCTAGATAGGTTAGAATTACCAAGATCCCCCTGTACACGTATCATAAAATGAAATATCATTAATTGACCAATTATGAGTCATAACTTGATAAGTGGCAACATGTAATCACAAACAAGCAATAATTAGAGGTAAACACCTACATAGTGGCCTCAAAAGTAAGTACTCTTTCTCAATATATATAGTCACTATATAATAGCAATGTTGTGATTGGTTATGGCCATATATTTATGTTACAGGAACTTAAATTGGATGGTTTCATAACACAAGAGGTGGAATTCAAAGATATTAACAAGGCTTTTGATTATCTCCAACAAGGAAAGAGCATTCGTTGCACTATAAGGATGGATCATTAACAAACTACACAACATTTTCTTTTAATTAATCTCAAAATTATGCCTTTCTTTTATATCCAATATATGATAGTAAACTACATAATATATGATAGTAATCCATGATAGCAATGTTGCTTCTTTTATTTCCAATATATGATAAATCTCTCCATTTCTAAGTATGAGTCTCCATTTCTATGTATATGATAAATCCATGAAAGAATAAAATTATGCCAAACAATGTTAATGTATATCCATTTCTATGCCAAGAAATGTTGCTTCTGTTAATGATAAATCCATTTCTATATATATGTATATCTCTCCATTACAGAAGCAATGTTAATAACAATGTTAATAACAGAAGCAACAACAATATTCATCCTGATACATTTATGCCAAACATTCATTCTGATACAAAAAATAACATAAGCAACAACAACAGAAACAGAACGACAACAACCACAACACAACGAGGGCAACAACAACAGAACGGTTTCAATGGTGACGGCAAGAATGAACGGCAACAACAACAACGACGACAATAACAATGCAAGAAGCCAGAACAACAACAACAACGTACCTCTTCTTCGTTTTCGTCTTCTCCTTCACGAATGCAAGAATGAACGACTGCGACGGTGACGGAAAGGATTTCAGAAAGACGGCAACGGTACGGTAAAGGTTTCAGAATGACGACAATGGCAAGGTTTCAGAACGCATGCAAGAACGATTGAAAGCAAGGGTTTCAGAACGCATGAAAGAAACGGTCGAGAGAAGAAAATGAAAAGAGGTTTCTGAAAATGAATAGAAATTGTTTTATAATTTAATTCATAATTGACCTTAGAGAGGGCTTTTCATAAAGCGCTTTCTTAAATGCTACCTATAAGAGCGCTTTTCTGAAAGCGCTTTCTAAGGTTAATACCTATAGCAGCGCTTTTCCAAAAAGCGCTTTCTAAGGTGGCTTCCATTTATGGCCTTTAACAGCGCTTTTAAAAAGCGCTTTCTAAAGTCTGTCTTTTACAGCGCTTTTTTTAGCGAAAATTTTTAATTACTTATAGAAGCGCTTTGTGCAAAAAGCACTTTCTAAGGTGGCTTCCATTTATGGCATTTAACAGCGCTTTTAAAAAGCGCTTTCTAATGGTTGTCTTTTACAGCGCTTTTTTTTAGCGAAATTTTTTTTATTCTTTTTAGCAGCGCTTTTTGATAAAAGCGCTGTCCTTTTAGTGCTGTCTATTCCTATTTTTGGCGTAGTGTTTTACACACTTCTCTACTACTACTTTAGGTTCCCACAAAAGCCGAACGTCCTTAACTCTCCACCTTCTAACCATTTGAAAGATATCGTTCCGAACACATTCCTTAAGGTACTCTCGTCCATTCAAGATACCATAGTGACCTTAGAAACTGAAGCACCAATACTTATCTCACTTCCGGACCTTACCTCACACGTTCCACAAAACAACTTTTATTTTCCACGGAATGAGATTACTTGAAATCCTTATCCATATCAGTGGTCAATCCAGCTCAACCAGCGACTTTACATATTCCTTGATACCTTGACCAATCGTCCGATAGAGATCCTTAACTTTCAGACTCTACTCATCCAAAGGATTTGCTTGAACAACACACCTCTCTTTAATTCCATGCTACCCAAAACACAACTTCTACTAAAACCTCATTAAGCTAACCAAAACTCCTCACCACTAACTCTTAGCTTGAGCCTACCCTCACAGCACAAGTTCTGACAACACTTCGGAGTCCTCGTGGTCGCTCAACCATGATTCTACCTAGCACATACATAGTATTAGGTTGATCAGCCCAACACTACATAGTATGATATTAAGTTTCATGCTGGCAAGAGACACTTAAGAGGCAGGAATAGATTTGCTTATGAAGTCTCAAGGCTAGGTCGAGGACACGACCTGCTCTGATACCAACTGTAACGACCTGTATAATATTTATCTAGAATAATACCATACAAGTGTTTTTATTTGGTACTGACACCATCATAAGTGCCTATTGGCATAATTCATATACTTGTCCATTTCTAATACATAAGTACAACATATGGCACAAGTCATGGAAACTATCCAAAATAATAAAACTCTAAGAATAAGGTACAATATTCCTCATTGTACAAGAATGATACACAGCGGAAAATAATAAAACTAAGTTTCTCTTGAAACATCCAACCATAGCTCCACTTATAAATCATACCTGCAAATACCTCCTAAAAATAATCAACAATAGTGGGGTGAGATACATCAAATCTCAGTGAGTTCCCTATCTTATAGATTCTCTCGGCTTTACAAGGTTCTATCTCAGCCTAACTCAAGTCGGGGGAAAGGAACTAGACCTTGAGTTCGAACATTTATGACTAGAGAAACCCTCTCATAATACACCAAACGACAACTAGTTAAGGAATCTATCCCCGACCAGCCTATACAAGGCACTACAACACGGGTCATAGATCCTTAACGTAGATAACTTTCCCCGGCCAGCCCGCACACGGAGCACTTCAACACAGGTCACGGTTATCTACAAATGGTACTTTCCCTGGCCAGCCCACACAAGGAGCACTATAGCACGGGTCACGGTACCATCCACTAAGTAACTTTCCCCGGCTAGCCCCCACAAGGAACACTTCAATACGGGTCACGTTTACTTACTTAATAAATACTTTCCCTGGCCAGCCCGCACACGGAGCACTTCAACACGGGTCACTAATATTTATTAAGGGATACATACTTACCGGAGGAATTACAATCCTCCAATGACAACTATTTTTCAAAGACACTCTTCCAGAATCGATGCATAAGCATTGCCCTTTTAAACCTTTACCAATACCTAGTTACATCTCTAGGCCAGAACTCATCAATGAATGCACGAGCGTCGTCATCCAGAGTTTCTATCACAATTCTATTCACAACCTAGAATTTTAACAATCTTAACTATGCCATTTGTTTTGGGGTAAAGTTTCCTCACTCTTCCTAATTCATTTTAACATGCATATTCTCGCATTCATACTTAACAACAATATTAGATAAGCATATTACAATATCAATCATAAAACACACATGATAGCATAATATGTCAAACATAACCACATAGTAGTTCACACACATTTTTAAGGCATACAAGCCACTACTATCCTCTACCAAGGCTCCTTGGTTAAATCATGTCTCACAAACCATTTAATAGCACATTGGGTTCTCTTTCCAAGGCTTTAAGTCCCATATCAATCGGCTTCCCGATTCATGAATTTAGGTGGAAACAAGGACTACAATATTCACATATACAATCCTTTTCCATATTTTCTTATCAATCCATAGCATACAACCATGTATCTACCTCACTATCACATAGGGCATTGAAATAGCTTTCCAACGCTTCCGACCGTGCGTCAATCCGTGTTACGGATCAAAAGTTATGAAGGAAACAATATGGAAAAATATGTCACGTTCGCTACTGTGTTCGCTATGCGAACACTCAGTGAACCAAGTCGGTAGAAAAAGGGTATAAAGTTCTCTAAGCGAGCTCTGGGCGAACATTCGCCTTAGCGAACCCTCGACCAACCGTTCGCTTTGGAGTTCACCAGGTTCGCTAGGCGAACAATGCAAAGTTCAGAAATTCACAGCAGTGGGAAACCAGAAACCCTTGGGCCAAATCCATCATTTCCTCACCCAAATCATTCCCAAACATCAAAGCAAGTATTATCAAATGATCACATGCATAATACGACTACACTACACAATTTATATCGAATTTCATCCATTAGATTTCATTGATTCATCCGTTTAATCATTTTCTCTCAAATCTAACCTAAGTTCTAAATCCTTAGTTCTAGAACTTAGAGCGTCTAACTAGAACCCACCTTAGCATTGAAGAAGAGGTTGAGGAAGATGATGATGATCCATGAGCTTCTTCTCCTTCCCAAGCTTTTTCCTCTTTCTCTTCTTTTTCTCTTACTATCTTTTTCTTCCTTTTTCTTAACAAATATATATATAATACCAATATTATATAGTATAATCCAATAGTGTAAAATATCTTCAATTGATATTTTGTCATCTCAACCAATTGATTAGTTATTGAAGTTACCTTAAAATCTTTTCTTGATCTAATAAATATTAATCCGTCTCTTCAATAAAATAATTGATCTCTTCAGAGTTCACTAGTTTCTCTATTGATCATAAATGTCAATACTTAAAGTACTTAGAGGATTCCATTAATCCAATTTACCAAAGATAGAGCACATAGACACTCATCTGATCTCATCTGACATCCAACTGAGCATTTAAATAATAAGGGGTATTACACTCTCCCCCCCTTAAATTGAAATTCTCCCCCAAATTTCATCTACTCGACAATAACCATAACTTGTATCATTGTCTCAATTTCACACTTAATCTTACATCCATTAACAATTCTGACGTATTCCAATTCCAACTTGACTTCACAGATCAAAATCTTTATTTTCACAAATTAAGAAGTCACGTCCTTAATCATACTCTTATTCCAATATTGAGTCACAAACAAAACCGTAACATCTTATCTTGGTTTAGGATAAGAAACACTCATCAAATCTTCGTGATGTAATTCTGTAATTTCTTATCTTCAATACAATTACCGACGACTATCCTTTCATAAATTTCTTAACGTTCAAAACCACTCCATAGATTGTCAAATAACTCCTTATTTGCATACTTACAAGCAACAATCCTTCTAAATTCTTATTATTCTGACATAACTCTCTCATATGTCACCTTCCACTGTGTAACTCAATTTCTAATAGTGGAACACCACGGAATCTCAAGCACTACCAAGTAGCTAACAATTTGCGGAGAAACACTTATCCACTGGGGTCCATACTAACCAATGGTACAAGAAACTTATTGACATCCTATGGTAGAACAATTTCTTTGCCAACACACAATACCTTAACATCTATCCAATACTCTTCAGACGATAAAAGTACAGGAGTTACACTGCTCCGAATTAATTCAAAACTCGAATAACTCATCCAAAATCATTTAACAACTTCCGGTTCTAGTTACCACATTCCAATAAATTCTCCTTACGGTTTCCGACTTACTCAAGGTTTCTGTCGTCACCAAATCTCCACTAATGACAATGTAACACCGTCACGGAACTTCAAACATATACGAATCACCACTTATCAAAACTCAAACCCTCCAAGGTACAACTGTGAGTTTCCACGCCACTCGCCAATTTACTTACAACACTCCTCATACACCCTCACTTTCGGAGACCATGCCATGTTCTCAATTGAATCCACTTTTCTCATTCGTTCCGTTTCATAAACGATCTAAGTTACATGCTTAACCTCGAAACGTCCAATTCTTACGCGTACTTGAAAGATAACTTTCAAATTTCACCCTCGTGGTAAAAACACAACTGCACACAACTGGTACCACTCTCACGGAGCCTAAATCCAACACCATGAATACACACCGAAATATTTCCTTGCGAGATCAAAACATCGGAAATATTCTCTAACTTCATACTTAAGGTTTTTTCAACAGTAATGATAACAATGCGACTAAGACTTCTCACACTCAACACAATTTCACAAAATTACCTCTCCCAAAAGTTAAATTCCCACGTCGTCTAAACAAATGACCAATTACGCAACACCTTTCAGAAGTTTCGATTTCAAAAAACAAATCCTCTTCCATTTACTTGAAATCCCATTTTCCATTCACACAACACTCTCCAATCGGAGCAACATGAGGTAACAAAACACAGATGATGGCTCCTAAGGGATTTCACAATTTACACACATGTTAATCGATTAACCACATTGTGTTAAATTGTTAACACCGCTGCAGAATCAAAACCAGTTTCTTCTTCTTTCAAAGCCATCCCTACTCAAACCACCAATCCGTCTTGCTCTATCTTGGAATATCATTCTCAACTCATGGTTCTTTAGCTTATATTTCATTCATTAATCATGATCCACTCAAGGTAAAACCGACAAAGTCGACGACACACTCCAACCAAGTGACAAGGCAAAATTCCAAATTTTGTCGCGGTCACACTACAAAACTTCAACAGGATAATTCATTTTCCACTCATACAACCACCTTGTCCTCCCACTTGAATTTCCTTGGAGAGAATTAATACAACAACCTTCTTAGTCCAACAAATGTTAGATCCCGAATATTCCGATTATTCACAAGTACAGAAGTTTCTCTATACGTGTAACTAAACCGGGGAAATGCATCCTCTTGAAGAACCTTTCCATCACTACGTGCACACTAACCGGGATTTCTTACCCTTCACTATCCATTACACATCCCACTTACACCAAGTTACTTAATAGAAGATTCGCAACCGACAATTCTCATCAACTATTTACAAAACCCTTCCGGTATAAATCATTCCATGATTTACACTTAGTCCGTAATAAGCCCTGAATTGCTTTTCGTTGTTTTACCACAATCTTACTTCTTAAAATACAATATTCACTGTTCCACACAGTACGACCCTTCACACTTGTCTCAAGAATGAGAATCCATCACGTACACTTGTGACCACGGTGCTACTACTACACTTGTTCTTAATACCAAAGTGTAACTTTTCTCATTCCACGTCATACTATTAGAGTTCTCTCAGGTGAACCACCCGTAATTACATTTCCTTAACTATAGGTTCATCAACACCCTAAAATTCCACCGCACACTCGTCCTAAAATACATTCCGCTGTTGCTTCCTCTTGACATACCATCAATACCACTTTCCGCACTGCGTTCACTTCACTTTCCTTTGTAATCCTCTTAGGTCCAAATATAAAACCATCTTACTAAGATTCCCTTAAATTCTAAGATACTTACTCTATTCCTTAACACACACTTCTTCCGTTACAAAATGAAGTTCATTCTTTCTCCAACATAATACCCTATACGGTTCCTTGGGTAACTTAACATTTCCAAATTCCTAATTGGCCTCCCATCGAATACAGAAAAAATTCCGATGTAATATCTCGAACTTAATCTCTCTACACAACTGAATATACGCAATTCATCACCCACTCTTCGTCCGACACCTACTTCTTTCACTTAAAGCATGTAAACACATCCTTGTGTCCTTTCACACACCTCTCTACTACTACTTTAGGTTCCCACAAAAGCCGAACGTCCTTAACTCTCCACCTTCTAACCATTTGAAAGATATCGTTTCGAACACATTCCTTAAGGTACACTCGTCCATTCAAGATACCATAGTGACCTTAGAAACTGAAGCACCAATACTTATCTCACTTCCGAACCTTACCTCACACGTTCCTCAAAACAACTTTTCTTTTCCACGGAATGAGATTACTTGAAATCCTTATCCATATCAGTGGTCAATCTAGCTCTACCAGCGACTTTAAATATTCCTTGATACCTTGACCAATCGTCTGATAGAGATCCTTAACTTTCAGACTCTACTCATCCAAAGGATTTGGTTGAACAACACACCTCTCATTAATTCCATGCTACCCAAAACACAACTTCTACTAAAACCTCATTGAGCTGACCAAAACTCCTCACTACTAACTCTTGGCTTGAGCCTACCCCCACAACACAAGTTCCGACAACACTTCAGATTCCTCGTGGTCGCTCAACCATGATTCTACCTATCAAATACATAGTATTAGGTTGATCAGGCCCAACACTACATAGTATGATATTAAGTTTCATGCTTGCAAGACACACTTAAGAGGCAGGAATAGATTTGCTTATGATGTTTCAAGGCTAGGTCGAGGACACGACCTGCCCTGATACCAACTGTAACGACCGGTATAATATTTATCTAGAATAATACCACATAAGTGTTTTTATTTGGTACTGACACCATCATAAGTGCCTATTGGCATAATTCACATACTTGTCCATTTCTAAAACATAAATACAACATATGGCACAAGTCATGGACACTATCCAAAATAATAAAACTCTAAGAATAAGGTACAATATTAGTCATTGTACAAGAATGATACACAGCGGAAAATAATAAAACTAAGTTTCTCTTGAAACATCCAACCATAGCTCCACTTGTAAATCATACCTGCAAATACCTCCTGAAAATAATCAACAATAGTGGGGTCAGATACATCAAATCTCAGTGAGTTCCCTATCTTATAGATTCTCTCGGCTTTACAAGGTTCTATCTTAGCCTAACTCAAGTCGGGGGAAAGGAACTAGACCTTGAGTTCGAACATTTCTGACTAGAGAAACCCCCGCATAATACCCCAAACGACAACTAGTTAAGGAATCTTTCCCCAACCATCCTATACAAGGCACTACAACACAGGTCACGAATCCTTAACGTAGATAACTTTCCCTGGCCAGCCCGCACACGGAGCACTTCAACACGGGTCACGATTATCTAAAATGGTACTTTCCCCGCCAGCCCATACAAGGAGCACTACAACACGGGTCACGGTACCATCCACTAAGTAACATTCCCCGGCCAACCCACACAAGGAGCACTTCAACACGGGTCACAGTTACTTACTTCATAAATACTTTCCCCGGCCAACCCGCACACGGAGCACTTCAACACGGGTCACTAATATTTATTAAGGGATACAAACTTACCGGAGGTATTACAATCCTCCACTGACAACTACTTATCAAAGACACTCTTCCAGAATCGATGCATAAGCATTGCCCTTTTAAACCTTTACTAATACCTAGTTGCATCTCTAGGCCATAACTCGTCAGTGAATGCACGAGCGTCGCCATCCAGAGTTTCTATCATAATTCTATTTACAACCTAGAATTTTAATAATCTTAACTATGCCATTTGTTTTGTGGTAAAGTTTCCTCACTCTTCCTAATTCATTTTAACATGCATATTCTCTCATTCATACTTAACAACAATATTAGACAAGCATATTACAATATCAATCATAAAACACACATGATAGCATAATATGTCAAACATAACCGCATAGTAGTTCACACATATTTTTAAGGCATACAAGCCACTACTATCCTCTACCAAGCATCCTTGGTTAAATCATGTCTCACATACCATTTAATAGCACATTGGATTCTCTTTCCAAGGCTTTAAGTCCCATATCAATCGGCTTCCCGATTCATGAATTTGGGAGGAAACAAGGACTACAATATTCAGACATACAATCCTTTTCTGTATTTTCTTATCAATCCATAGCATACAACCATTTATCTACCTCACCATCACATAGGGCATTAAAATAGCTTTCCAACGCTTCCGACCGTGCGTCAATCGGAGTTACGGATCAAAAGTTATGAAGGAAACAATATGGAAAAATATGTCACGTTCGCTACTGTGTTCGCTAGGCGAACACTCAGCGAACAAAGTCGGTAGAAAAAGGGTATAAAGTTCACTAAGTGATCTCTGGGCAAACATTCTCCTTCCGTTCGCTCCAGGATTCGCTCTCGACCAACCGTTCGCTTTGGAGTTTGCCAGGTTCGCTAGGCGAACAATGCAAAGTTCAGAAATTTACAGCAGTGAGAAACCTGAAACCCTTAGGCCAAATACATCATTTCCTCATCCAAATCATTCCCAAACATCAAAGTAAGTATTATCAAATGATCACATGCATAATACGACTACACTACACAATTTACATCGAATTTCATCCGTTAGATTTCATTGATTCATCCGTTTAATCATTTTCTCTCAAATCTAACCTAAGTTCTAAATCCTTAGTTCTAGAACTTAGAGCGTCTAACTAGAACCCACCTTAGCATTGAAGAGGAGGTTGAAGAAGATGATGATGATCCATGAGCTTCTTGTCCTTCCCAAGCTTTTTCCTCTTTCTCTTCTTTTTCTCTTACTATCTTTTTCTTCCTTTTTCTTAACAAATATATATATATATATATATATATATATATATATATATATATATATATATATATATATATATATATATAATACCAATATTATATAATATAATCCAATAGAGTAAAATATCTTCAATTGATATTTTGTCATCTCAACCAATTGATCAGTTATTGAAGTTACCTTAAAATATTTTCTTGAAATAATATATATTTATCTGTCTCTTCAATAAAATAATTGATCTCTTCAGAGTTCACCAGTTGCTCTATTAATCCTAAATGTCAATACTTAAAGTACTTAGAGGATTCCATTAATCCAATTTACCAAAGATAGAGCACATAGACACTCATCTAATCTCATCTGACATCCATCTGAGCATTTAAATAATATGGGGTATTACAACAAACTTATCATCTCCAAGCCAAGCTCAACTAATGAATAGTTGAAAGCAAAGTGTGCAAACATGCAATTATGGCCATGTTAAAGTCCTAAGACTACACTAAGATGAATACCAAACAACAACCAATGTTAGAAATTTCCTAACGGTATGAGAACCTACTAGGGGCAGTAGCTAAACCTATCAAATCCTATCCATGTCAATATCCTAAGAAAGCATACAAGAATGCAAACTATGTCCTACACCAATATCCAAACAATTGTCATCCACAAACCATGTTAAAATGACTTCTAAAAGTGCCACAAATGGGAGCCAAGCCAAGTATTCAAGCCACACATGATATGTAAACATGTCATTTCCAAGTTTAAAGTAATGATAAATGGTCATGAGAGTATCTTACATCTTGTTCAAAAGGTTTACAAGTTACAAACAAATGTGTCATCTTAGACATGTTTCAATCAATCATGAACATGAAGGACAAACAAACATGAAAAGAACTCATGCAAGGGCTTAGGATAGAAGTGAATCATGTTATCCAATGTGTAAACATCTTAAGCCAACATCAATGTCATCATGGCAAACCAATCTCCAAATATATTACGCGCATCTAACAAGACTAGCACTTAAATAATTCTCTAAAGTCATGTTTAGTGGTGATGCAAGTAAAGGATGTTCAAACCAAATCAAATGTGCTCATAAGTACATGAGGCAGTAGTATACAACATGTGAATAAAGACTAGAATGTTATGGAAAGCTCATGAGATTCACACCAATTTGCATCCAAAGGTTTAGACAATTCTATACAAAGATATTACCTAAATCATGCACCAAACATTTGTGATCAAACAAAGATTAAGCACATACAAAGTTGACATGTGAAGGACCTAAGTCAAAATTGAAACCATGTATTTAATGCTTAAATCCAATCTCAACATGTCACAAAATTTTACATCAAACACCTTCTCCAAAGTCAATACAAGTCAAGAGCAATATCACACTTAAACTTCTCCTAAAAATATGCAACTTGTCACTCAAGTAAGATAGATGAAATGACATGTTAAAGCAATGTTAAAGCACCCACACCAGAGGAAAATGACCTATAAAAACCTCCCATTTGAATCCCAAAAGCAATGTGCAAATATGGCATACAAGTGATGTCAAAAGATTGGTCAATGTGAAAGCAAAATTCATGTTCAAACTTAATGGAGCACATCATCATTGAAGGGCACATAAAATGTCATATTAATCGATGTGGGAAGGTCCTAACTCATGCTAAGACATACATGAAAAGATGTACAAAAGATCCCTAATGGAGGGTGGCATAAAGGTGTGATCAAATCAAGACATCTAGGAAAACATCACGTAGCATCGAGCATCCAATTAAGTTCATACAAAGCATGTTGTAATACCCCAAAATTTGCCCTCTCATTTTCATATCATTTAGCATGTGCTTTCAGTTCATTGCATTGCATTCAAGCATAGAAAAATAAAACATAAAGCATTGCATTGCATCTTGCATAAGGGCATGTGATCAGTGGATTGCAGAGCATGGACTATCCCAAGCAAGAGAACAAGAGCCAAGGGTCTTCAAACAAACCTCAAGGGTCTCTTACATCATATATGATCTCAATTGATCCCATAAGTCATGGGAAGATGGGAATTCATCAAGAAGATTGAACAGTGCATCATCTCCTATCAAACAGTCCAAATTAAGGTTTGTGGTCCAAGCATTCTCCTGAGGAAATTTTGGTTCAAACTTGATCTCAATTTTTTCTACATGATATTAAGTTTCTAGGGATGGAAGATTGACCATTGGCTCATTTCAGAGGAGGTTCAATTGATCAGTTGCTGAGAATCAAGAAATTGGGGAAAAAGTCAACTGTGCATTGAAAAAGTCAACTCCTGACTTTTTTAGGTCAAATTTATGAAATTCAAGTTACATATGGTCAATGGACAAGATTTGATCAAGAAATGATGGAGGAATCATGAAAAATTAAGAAATGTACAAAGTTTCCATTTTTAGAAACTTAGGGTTTCCAAAAATGGCAAGTTTGGACCATTCTGCACCACACTTTGAGGCTTTCTTTCTCCATGATAAAAGCTCCAAACTTCAGGCCCAAGTTGAGCCAATTAAAGTTCACATTCTAAGCTTCAAAACCATATAAAAAACTCTTCCATTGGATCAAAATTGAGGGAGTTATGATCAATCAAAGTTTGGTAAAATCAAGGCAAAAACCAAGTCATGGCAAGGCAAGTTCAGGCCCATAGGCCATAATTTCATCAAACACTTGGTATGCCAAATGTCAAGCCATTTTTCACATTGAAGGATGCTTCAAATGAAAAAATGTTGAACATAAAAGTTGTTCCTATCAATGTCCTCTTTAACTTTGATGTTGGACATTTTTCCATTTTAGCAAGTTATGATGGAGTTATAGTAGTCCAAAGTTAATGTGTTCATGCTGAAATTCGCAAGACATGATGCCATGCCAGCCTACCAGGTCACACGCCCATGAGATCAGTTTTGAACCTTGATGTTCTAGGTCATTGTCCACCATCTTTAAGGCTTCAATTCATCTTCATTTCAACATCAAACTTATTCTCTCATGTTCCCTCTCTCATTTGCCACCAAAATTGTACATTATCATCCATCTAAGTGAGAGATATTCATCACCAAAGATCCATGTTTTCATTGATATCAAGTTGCCAAAGTTGGAAGTGTTTGACATTGTTCTTGTTACTGAAATTCAATTCACACGCATACACTACACCAGTCATTCTTTGCTATTTTAAAACCAATATGCCCTTACAATATCATGATATACATGTCGTGCCATGCATAAAAGAGGAAATGATGTGAAACTTGCTCACTAAGCATGCTGCAGAAATGACTTCATCACCACCATTCATTCTCATTACCACCATAAGTGACCATGAACTCTCCTCACTCTAATCAACCTCACCAACTCGCCTCTAACTAACTTAACTCAGTTAGTTAGAGTGAACTCATTTAACCCAGCTCCAACTCACTTAACTAACTCAATTAACCACACTAGTTAAATATTAACCCCAACTATATATTCAAACTCACTCAGAATTGAACGAGGAGAATTCATTTCTTACTCTCACTCAAAAACACTCTCAAGTTTTCTCTCCAAACTCTATCTCTCTCTCTCTCTCTGCACGAATTCATCAAGATTCATTCTCAATCTTCATCATCAAGATATTGAAGCTTCGAAGCATGAAAGATTGAAAGCATATTCAAGTTCTGAACCTCCATTTTCTCTTCCTTTCCAAGATTCAACAGCATTTATTTTGCTCAAAAATTGAAGTTCTAGAAGTTCAAGATCTCACAAGATTCTTTGGTTTTCTTACAACTCAATCTTCTCCAAATTTCAGGTTCAAATTCTTCAACGTATTCTGCTCGATTATCTGGTTTTTAAGCTTGTTGTTGATGCGATTTTAGCTCAATAGGAGCATCTGACGTTCTGGCTAGTTGATAGAGCTCCTTAGGAGTTTAGACTGAAAATTAGGGCAAAGTTGTTGCGTTCGGTTTTCTTTGTATGTGCATGATCTTTGAATTTCAAGGCTAGATTTGAATTCCTCTTGACTTCAGCTTCATTTTGATATATGGTTTGTGTATGTTTGTTGACCTGAAAATGTGATCCCACCGGAGACTCACCGGAGAAGATGACCGGAAGTCTTCTCCGGCCACCTGATTCTCACTCAGGTCAAAACTCTAGCCGTTTTCCAGTTTTAAGTCGTGACCGTCTGATTTGTGCGTGTGAACGGCCAGGATCATGCCAAGACATAAATGATCCACCCTCTCACTCACGTGCATATTTTTTTTAACCTGAGTGACCTCTATGTGTGTGCGCGCATGCTACTTATTGTGGACTTTATCTCTGATTCGCTTGATGTGCGTACTTGCTTGATAATCTTGCATTGACTTGATCCAACGCTTGTTATTGAGTCAACTATTGACTGAGGGTCTACTATAATTCTGTGTGCTACACGCGTTTTGGACTGGATTGAATAATTGATATTCACACCCTTCTTTTAAAAGCCCGAGTAATTCTGAACTGAACTTTTACTTCCACTGCACCCCCTGCTCTTTTTTCACTTCATTTTTATTTCTATTTCATATAGTTTTCATTTCACTTCGTTAAAAATACTAAAACGCATTGAAAACTTCTAAATAAATTCATGTGACATCTTTACACATTTAATTAATTTTCTACAATTTTTAATTCTGGTTTTATTAATTTTTGAGCATATTTCCACAATTTCTTTTCAATTTCTTTTTCATTTGAACCTTTTTTTGACACTTGAACTTGTGCATTTTATTTCTCCCATCTCATACAACATTTTTTACTAATTCTTTTTGTATTGGTTAGATAACACATTAAAGTATATAATACAATTTTCTTTTGATTTTTAAGGTCATTTTATCATGTGTTTAGGAGTTCTTATTTGAGCATTTTTGTGGTGTGTTTCAATGTGTTTTCATGAGGCCTTTTGAGGCACTTTTCTTTTGAGTTTTACCATGAGTTTTTTATACATGTGTTTTGCTTCTAAATTGGATTGTTTAGGACCTATTTTGACATTTTTCTCATGTGCTTTGATATTTGTTTGATGCCTTGCATTTGAAGTTACATGTATGCACATTCTTCTACTTCATTCTCATATGATTTTGTTGAGGCACTTGTGCCACCTCTTGTGTTCACTTTTTATGATATTCTAGGTCATTGGTATGATATTATAGGTCATCTTGAACCATGATTATAAGTCATTTGTTTTCATTCTTTGTCATTTGTACATAATTGTTCTAAATGTCATCCTTACATGAATATTTTTGTCCTAATTCTTGCATCTTCTTTTCTTAAGCTCTACATGTTTTATGTGTGCATTTTTGTATGCCATTTCATATATTCCATTTGCATCTCATTAATAGTATGCCACTGTCCATATGCATTCATTAATCATTCCATATGATACACATCCTTAACATGTAAATTTGTGCATCTAATTGGAAATTGTTTCTTCTCCTTAATTTTACTTCATCTTACTTCCTCTACTTATATCATTGCATCCATGATTTGTATGATGATTCATATGCATTAGAAGAAATTTATAAATGGTATATGGTTCTGACCTTGATCTTTTGTGAAGCATTATTGCATGTTCACTTTGCATTCTTCATCTATTCCTTTCATGTTGCATTTCTTTGATGTTTAAGGCATTATGTGTGCAAAATTAGTGCATGTTTGATCTCTTAATCTTAGGGAACATCCTTAGAGCATAGGTTCTGACCTTGAATGATTTTCAACTCTTAGGATCTTTATCCATTGATTCTTAATTTGTTTGATCATTACTTGTTATTTTTTCCTTATTTCACTACTTGTAAATAGTTTTTGAACTAACCTTTTTATGTAGGTGCTAATGGTAAGTAAGTGTGTGGATATGCTTCCACATGCAATTATTTCTTCTATTTTCTCTTATCTCCTTTAATCATTCTACTTGTGATCATGATAAGCATTTATATGCTTTCCTTGAATAACTTCTTTCTTCCCACTTTTGAGTTATAACTCATCTTCTACTTTAGAAGTGAGTTGTTTAATTCATTCTTCTTCTCCTTTCTCTTAGGATTAAGTTTCTTAAACCACATTAACATAGGAACATCCATGTATGATAATTTTAGGGTTTGAGTCTTAGTCGCCCTCATTATAGTTTACCTTTCTTAACCCTTTTGAGCTCTCTTCTTCTCACCTTAAAACAAAATAAAAAACACTTAATAAAAGGCATATCACGCATTGTATTTGAGCATTTCATGTGGGAATAAGGAGGTGAGGGGTCTTCTCTCATTTTCTTAGAATGTTTAGCGTACGTCCCGTCTTGGGTCGATATGCGAGGCATTCGATCCTACATGAAGGACTTAAATAAAATACGTGTTACAAAACATAAAATAATCAAAGCACTTCTTTTCTAAAATACAAGAACAAACAAACAAATTCTCTTCTCATCTCCTTCATTCTATTCCTTAAGGATTCGTCACGTCCGTTCCACCGCAAACAGGTAACGCCTAAGTCTCCCTACAGTGAGCTGCAACACCTAACTGCTGGAACGCGCACTCTGACGTTTCCACTAAAAAACACAAACAAAGTGACCCTTGTTGAGGGGAACTACGTCGCTTTGATTCTCATGTTCCCGATGAGATACGTAGGCAGTGAGGTAGGGCCTATTCGAGCACTTCTTTTATTTTCCCTACATTTGCTTCTTGTTCTCTCTCCTTTCTTTTTTTTCCCCCTCCTTTCTACCTTTCTTTTCCAGTTCTCTAGCAGTGGAGCTCCAGTTGATGACACCCTTTGATCGAAGCAGCAAGCGTGGATCACATTGGGTACGATGGACGCGTGGGGGTGCTAATACCTTCCCCTCGCGTAACCGACTCCCGAACCCAGTTCTCTTGGTCGCAAAGACCATGCTCTTTCCTTTCCCCCAGGTTTATGCAGTGTTTCCTTTCCCTCTCTTGGGATAAATACACATTGCTGGCGACTCTGTTTCGGTGCCACTTTCGCGTTTGTACTTGGTTGAAAATCCCGGGAGCGATAGCTGGCGACTCTGCTGGGGAATTTGCAACCCTAAGCGAGTCAATCCTAGCGCTTGTCTATTTTTCTTTCATTGGGTGTTTACTTTGATGCTATATTTACTGTTTTTACTGTATTGTTATTTATTGTATTATTGCTTTACTGTACATTACTGTATTTATTGCATTCTTTACATTACATATCATTATTATACTAGACTGTGCTGTGCTGGTTTTCTGTTTGGCGGGATGGGTATTCTGAGAGATAAGCCCATTACACAGGCTTGAGTACATACATAGGATTAGAGTGGAAAGTAGTGTGGCCTACGTAGCGTCTTGGTACGTATGGTTTACACGAAATTCACAACCAGACGAGGTTTTCTTGGGAGATGCTCTTATTTGCGCGTTTTGTGCATTTCGGGGTGTTAACCTAGAAAGCTGTCGACTCTGGTGACCGATCATTGAGGACCTTAGTGGAAACATCCCTCTTTAGTGGTGACAGTGGCATCCCACATTCTGTGGCAAACTCATTCGCACCCGAGGGACCACTTTGGAACTTGCATATGATGGCCTTTATTTTTGGGGAATAAGTGGACAATCTCTTTGTTTGGCAATAGCATTGTATCCTACGGGCTGAATGTGCTATTGCTTCTCAAAATAGAGAATCCGAGACTGAGGAACCGCTGTTTTAGTACCCACATGTGAGTATGGGCGGGTGTTTACAGGTTTGCAGGTGACCATGCCTCCCACATACCCTGATACTCTGATATTTTCACAGACAGATGATGTAACATATTACAGTCAGTGGGTTTCTATCTACAGTATTATTCTCAAATTTGTACAGACACCGTGCACACAGTCCAGCACAGACACATAGCCCGCTGATATCATGCCATTTTGCATTTCATTATCATGTCATAACATTCATGTTTGTCATTTACAGGTGCTTATTACACTTCTGATTCCAATCAATGGGCTCGACAGAGACAATTCTCAAGAGAAAGAGCAATGTTGCATACAAGTTCCCAGAACCTACTTTGGATTTACTGCATAAGATGATAGCCATGGCTGACCTGGGTGTTCTTGTCAACTTCCAGAAGAAATATGGGAAATTGGTTGAGATGGTCTGCAGAATCACACAGTATGAACATGATGCTCTTCACACGTTGGTACAGTTTTATGAGCCTTCGCTGAGATGCTTTCTCTTTCCTGATTACATTTTGATGCCTACTTTGGAAGAGTTCTCATTTATTTTGGGAATTCCGGTCGAATCAGCAGTGCCTTTCTTTTCCGGTAGTCATCCTAGCATAGAGGAGATTGCAGCCGCGGTACAGATGAAAGATTTGGTGTTAAAAGGAAATGTGGCTATCAAAAGTGGGGTCAAAGGTTTTCACTTAGCCTTTCTTACCAGTCAAGCTCAAGAGGCTGCTGAAGCAAAGAATTGGGCAGTTTACAATTCCATCCTGGCTTTGTGCATATATGGCATTGTTATTTTCCCTAATCAACAGGATTTTGTGGATATGCAGGCTATAAGAGTTTTTGTTCTCATAAATCCGGTTCCCACTTTGTTAGGAGATTTTTACTACTCGGTGCACTTCAAGAATGAAAAAAGAAGGGGAGGATCTGTTAATTGTTGCACTCCACTTTTATCTCATTGGTTTTTGAAGCATTTACCTCAGACAGGTGTTTTTGTAGATACAAAGGATTCTTTAAAATGGTCCAAGCGGATAATGGGATTAAGTGATGATAACATCGCCTGGTTCGATCGTAAGTTGATGGGAATAGAGATTATCACCAGTTGTGGGAACTTTCCCAATGTGCCTCTAATTGGCAGGAAAAGGGGAATCAACTATAACCTGATCCTGGCCATTAGACAGTTTGGATACGCTTCCAGGTATCCTCCCACAGATCGGGATGTTGAGAAATCTTTGTTCTTTACAGGGACTGAAAATGAGGAAATATTGCGAGAAATTGTGAATGCTTGGAGTCACCAGCGTAAAACAGGAAAAACAGTTTTTGGAAAAATGGATTGCAGGTCTTATCCTGATTACGAAAGATGGATTGAAATGAAGGTAAACGAATTACTCTTGCCTTTTTTAAGGGAACCCCTTCTCTATCCCGTAATGCCAGAGCAGCCTACCACGGTAGCCATCGAGGAGTTTGACAGGTTGCAAAAATTGGTGAAAGAGCTTCGGGTGGAGAATTCAGATCTGAGTAGTCTTCTTCAAAACGCTCTGCATGCCAACAAAGAATTGGATCATAAAGCGCAGGACGCCGAAAAAATCTTAGCTGCAAGAGAAAAGGATTTCCCTTTAAGAGCTCAACATTTCCAGAAAATTAGTAAAGGTGCCGACGCTGCCACTCAAGCTCATAAGAAGACCAAACAGACTTTAGCTCAGACCAAGGACACGCTAGCCAAGTTTCAGCAAGCCTGGGATGAAGTTAGGATCAAAAATGCAGAGTTGCAGGAACAGCTGAAGATCAAGGATGACGAGCTTAAAAAAGAACATGAACAAAGGAGGAAGTATTGGGAGAACTTTGGTAAAAGCCAAGAGCAATTGGAAAGCGCCAGACAGGAGCTGGAGACTTCCGAGAAGGAGCTTGAAGAGGCTATGGCAGATATGGGGAAACTCAAAATGCAAGCCGGCATGAAAAGGCATAAAGGAGTCTGTGATGATGAAGCTCTCCTCATGCATATGGATTCGTTGACTGAAGCCCTAGCAAAGAGAGATGTTCTGATTAAGGAGTTAATCGAAAGACCAAATCACCAGCGCACTCGCATACTCTTCAAGGAAGTCAAGTATTCAAGCGAAAAGTTGAAGGATTTAGAGCCATCAGATTGACAGCTTTTCTCTCTTTCTTAATGTAAGTTTGTTGATGGATATCATCAGGCTTGTTGACGAATCCACTATTTTGATGTATGTTGTCTGAACTCATTGTTGAACGATATGTGTATGTCTGGTTCCTTTTTAATTGAAATGAGCAATTTATTCATAAATCTTCCTTTGGCAGTTCTCTGTACACAAGCACATAGCCACGACACGTCTCTTCATATCACGATTTCTGATCTTCAGATTTCTGTGGTTAAGATTGGAATCAGGATGTAGAGCACCTCGGAAATGAAGAACATGGCATTTACATTGCATTGCATATCATTTTGCATTTTTGTTGCTTGTTTTTCAGGTACTCGTTGCAGGGTCTCTATCCTTTATTTGGTTTAAGGCATTATAGCTGATACCCACGTCCACCGATACGCAACTCACAGAAACCAAGCTAAGATCATGGATCAAATGCAGAATGATTTGGCTGAGATGAGGGCACGCATGGACCAGTTCATGAATCTCATGACTGGTATGGCACAGACTCAAGAGAGATTGAGACTTCTGGTCGAGCATCCAGAGACCACATATTCAGGCTTATTTCGGAAGGATCTCAGCCCACACTGATGACGAGAAGTTGTGGATGCATTACTTTCAAGAAAGTTTGGCTGGAGCTTTATTGACTTGGTACATGAAATTGAACAGAGTTGCTGTGAGAAGCTAGAAAGATTTGGCAGAAGCGTTTTTGAAGCAATATCAGTATAATATCGACATGGCTCCCAATCGCACTCAACTGCAAGGGTTGTCACAGAATGCTAAGGAAATTTTCAAAGAATACGCTCAGAGGTGGAGAGAAATGGCCGCCCAGGTTCAACCCCCTTTGCTTGAGCGAGAAATGGCATATATGTTCATGGGCACCCTGCAAGGGGCATTTCTTGACAGATTGGCTGCTTGTCCATCGACAGGTTTTTCTTATATCGTAATTGCTGGTGAAAGGATCGAGAGTCTGTTGAAACTCGGGAAGATTCAAGATGTAAGTGGTGCTGGTTCTTCCGGAACAAAGAACCCTTTTGCTAATGGTCAGAAAAGGAGAGAAGGTGAGACAAATGTTGTGCATAGAGGACGGGGAAGAGGACGTTCTCAGGCTTATCACCAAGTAGGTGCAGTGACGATCCCAACACCATCTGTTCAGCAACAGCAGCCACAACAGCAGGCTCAGCAGCAACAGCAGTAACCTCCTTTCCAACAAAGGTCTAGGCAGAGGGACCGCAAGATTGACCCTCTCCCTATGACCTACTCAGCATTGTTACCCCAGTTACTCAAATTGAAGTTGGTTGAGCTTCGTACCATGAGACCTCCTGCTGCTGGTAACTTGCCACCTAATTATGATGCTAATGCTCGCTGCGATTTCCATTCAGGTGCTCCGGGGCACACCACCGAAAAGTGCTGGGCATTTCAAAATAAGGTGCAAGATCTGATAGATGCTAAAGCAATCAATTTTTCTCTACCTCCTAATGTTCTTCAGAACCCCATGCCTAATCACGGTGTGGCAGATGTGCACGCCATTGAGGATGGAAAGAGATTGAACTTGGTGGCAGATATCAATCAAGTGAAGACTTCATTGCTGGTTGTGAAAGATCGTCTGTTGAAGGGACAGGTGTTCCCGGGCTGTGACCAAGATTGTTCTGAATGTATGGGTCAAGAGAATGGTTGTGATAAATTGAGAGTTGGTTTGCAGAATCTGATCAATTGAGGTGTCAACTGTGACCATTTATTATACTCCTGCTGAAATTCAGGTACCTGTAAGGGCAGCTCCTGTAGCAAGCATTGTGCCGGAAAGACCCAGTCCTGTTACCATCACGGTGCCAGGACCAATTTTGTTTACCTCTAAGAAAGCAATCCCATGGCACTATGGGGCAGATGTGTACTATGAGGGGAAAAAGCAGGAAGTCGGGACATCGGCCAGTTCAAATATTGATAAAGTGGGTGGTGTAGGTGGCTTTACCAGGAGTGGAAGGTTGTTTGCTCCCCAAACCCTTCGAAGTGATAAAGAAGTCGAGGCTGCAGCGAAAGCTAAAGGAAAACAGGTGGCTGAGAGTGTGCCCGTGCCTGAGACAGAGCCCAAGATTACCTTTGACAACGAGGTAGAAGAGTTTATGAGAATAATAAAGAAAAGTGATTACAAAATCGTCGATCAATTGAATTAGACGCCCTCGAAGATCCCAATTTTGTCATTGTTGATGTGCTCTGATGCACACTGAGAGGCTTTGCTGAAAGTGTTGAAGAGAGCCTATGTTCCACAGGAAATTATCGTCAATCAGCTCGAGAGTGTGATTTCTAATGTCAATGTCAGCCATGGATTGGGTTTCACGAGCCGAGATTTGACGTATGAAGGTAGAAACCACAATAAAGCTCTGCATATTACCATGGAGTGTGGGGGTGCAGTGTTGTCCCACGTGTTGGTAGACACTGGTTCCTCGCTCAATGTCTTGCCTAAGAAGGCACTGATGAAGCTGGAGGTTGATGGATTGATATTAAGGCCAAGTGATTTGGTGGTCAGAGTGTTCGATGGGACGAAAAGGTCTGTATTTGGCGAAGTGGAATTACCTGTGCAAATTGGACCTCAAGTGTTCAAGTCTGCATTCCACGTGATGGATATACAGCCTGCGTACAACTGTTTATTAGGTCGCCAGTGGATTCATGCGGCTGGGGCTGTTACATCCACATTACATCAGAAGCTGAAATACGAGTTTGAGGGACAAGTAGTCACTGTGTGTGGTGAAGAGGACATTTTTGTCAGTCATTTGTCCACACTCAAGTATGTTGAGATGGATGGGGAGATCCACGAAATGCTTTGCCAGTCGTTCGAGGTAGTGAACATTGATAAAGTGCCTGAATCTTCCCCTACACCAAATAGAGCCGACACGTCCATTTCGTCTTATAAGCAAGCTGTCGAGGTTGTTAGAGCAGGTAATGCCCAAGGCTGGGGCAAGCTGATAGAGACATCAATGAAGGAGGACAAGTTTGGTATTGGCTATCAACAATGGGGGAATCATTTACCCAGACCAGTCTTGTGCAGCTACAGAAGATGGCATTGACAGTGACTGTGACTTAGATAATTGGGTACACCCACGTGCCTCGGGACAACAATGGCAAAACTGGTCCGTTGAAGAAATCGTCCAAGTTACTCTTCAAACAGAGTAATTTTCTTTGTTTTTCTTTAATCATAATGCATGTTAAAATATGGCGCTCTGCCCAAGGCGTTCAGATCCATTTGTAGGGCCATCCATTTTCATTTGCAAGTTTAATCATCAATAAAGGACGTTTTGCACTCAAATTTTGTTCCCTGTCTTTCATTTTTTATTTTTGCACAAAAAATTAAAAATGGCAATGTTTCGTTTCTTTTTGTTCTAAAGTAAATTCTAAAATAAAGCATGAACCCATTCGTGTAGACTTGATCCTCCGGATTCCATTGATAACGGTTCTGCTATGGCTATGTATGACTTTGACAAACCAATTTATCAAGCCAAAGAAGGGGATGAGAAAGGCTGTGAACTCCCTGAGGAACTGGCCAGATTGTTAAAACAAGAGGAAAGGGCCATCCAGCCTCATCAAGAGACCATATAGATCATCAATATTGGCACCAAGGATGTTAAGAAAGAGATCAAGATTGGCGCCAGCCTGCAAGCAGATGTAAAGAAAGCTTTGACTGAAATGTTGTGTGAATATGTTGATATCTTCGCCTAGTCGTATCAGGACATGCCGGGATTAGATACCGATATTGTTGTGCACAGGCTGCCATTGAGAGAAGAATGTCTGCCAGTCAAGCAGAAACTTCGTCGGACTCATCCCGATATGGCCATAAAAATCAAAGAAGAAGTTCAGAAGAAGTGGGATGCAGGGTTTCTTGCTGTGACCAATTATCCTCCCTGGGTTGCCAACATCGTGCCGGTACCAAAGAAGGACGGAAAGGTTAGAATGTGTGTGGATTATCGAGATCTTAATAGAGCAAGTCCAAAAGATGATTTCCCGCTACCTCACATTGACGTGTTGGTTGATAATACAACTCAGTTTTCAGTGTTCTCATTTATGGACGGTTTCTCCGGGTACAACCAGATTAAGATGGCACCTGAGGATATGGAGAAGACCACGTTGATTACCCCATGGGGTACATATTGTTATAAAGTGATGCCTTTTGGGTTGAAAAACGCAGGGGCAACGTATCAGCGGGCAATGGTAACATTATTTCACGACTTAATTCACAAAGAGATTGAATGTTATGTGGATGACATGATTGCCAAGTCACGAACAGAGGAAGAACATCTGATTAATTTGAAAAAGTTATTTGAAAGGTTGAGAAAGTTCCGCTTGAGGTTGAATCCGAACAAGTTCACTTTCGGGGTGCGTTCTGGAAAGCTGCTGGGTTTCATCGTAAGTGAAAAAGGAATTGAGGTTGACCCTGCCAAGGTTAAAGAAATACAAGAGATGCCTGAACCGAGAATAGAAAAAGAGGTTCGTGGTTTCTTAGGAAGATTGAACTACATTGCAAGGTTCATATCTCACCTAACAGCCACATGCGAACCAATATTCAAACTGCTAAGAAAAGATCAAACGGTCAGGTGGAATGACGATTGCCAAGTGGCATTCGATAAAATAAAAGAATACTTGCAGGAACCTTCAATTCTCATGCCTCCGATTCCAGGGAGACCTTTGATAATGTATTTAACAGTGCTTGAAGGATCTATGGGTTGTGTTCTCGGTCAACACGACGAGACAGGTAGGAAGGAGCATGCTATCTACTACCTGAGCAAAAAGTTCAATGACTGCGAGTCTCGATACTCAATGCTTGAGAAGACATGCTGTACACTTGCATGGGCTGCCAAGCGATTGAGGCAGTATATGCTCAGGCACACAACTTTGTTGATTTCCAAAATGGATCCTGTCAAGTACATTTTCGAGAAACCAGCACTAACAGGCAGGGTTGCACGTTGGCAGATGGTGTTGACTGAATATGATATCCGGTATACTTCTCAGAAAGCCATCAAAGGAAGTATCTTTTCGGATTATCTTGCGCAACATCCGATTGATGATTGCCAACCCATGAAATTTGATTTCCCTGATGAGGACATCATGTTTCTCAAAGCTAAAGATTACGAGGAACCACTCCCGGAAGAGGGTCCAGACCTTGAGTCCAAATGGAGTTTGATGTTTGATGGGGCTGTCAACATGAATGGATGCGGAGTTGGAGCAATTCTTATCACGCCGGAAGGTGTTCATATGCCTTTCACTGCCCGAGTATCTTTCGGATGCACCAACAATGAAGCAGAGTATGAAGCTTGTATAATGGGGATTAAGGAGGCGATTAATTTGCGAATTAAGACCCTCGATATTTTTGGTGATTCAGCTTTGGTAATTAATCAAGTGAAAGGGATTTGGTACACGCACCAGGCGCATCTGGTTCCGTATAGTGATTATACGAGGAGATTGTTGACGTTTTTCACAACAGTGAAGCTGTACCATATTCCTCGAGATGAGAATAAGTTTGCTGATGCCTTGGCCACATTGTCTTCTATGATCAAAGTGCAAAGGTGGAACCATGTACCCAAGATTGAAGTGTCTCGTCTTGACAGACCTGCATTTGTGTTAGCTGTCGATGCAATGTCTGATGACAAGCCATGGTTTCATGATATCAAGTGTTTCTTGAAAAGTCAGGAGTACCCGCCTGGAAGATAAGAAGACATTGAGAAGGTTGTCTGGTAGCTTCTTCCTGAACCAAGATGATGTACTGTACAAACGGAATTTTGACATGGTTCTGCTCAGATGCGTGGATAGACACGAAGCAGACCTGTTAATGCAGGAAGTGCATGAAGGTTCTTTCGGTACCCATGCCGGAGGACATGCAATGTCAAAGAAACTATTGAGGTCGGGGTATTATTGGTTGATAATGGAGACAGATTGTTGCAAGTACGCCCGCAAATGTCACAAGTGCCAGATTTATGCAGACAAAGTGCATGTGCCTCCAAATCCGTTGAGTGTCATGTCCTCTCCTTGGCCCTTTGCAATGTGGGGCATTGATATGATTGGGAAAATTGAGCCTACTGCTTCAAACGGCCATCGCTTCATCTTGGTCACCATTGATTATTTCACGAAATGGGTTGAAGCAGCATCTTATGCCAACGTCACTAAGCAGGTGGTAGCTCGTTTCCTGAAACGGGATATCATTTGTTGCTACGGAGTGCCCGAGAGAATCATTACTGATAATGGTTCTAATCTGAATAACAAAATGATGGCTGAGTTGTGCTGGGACTTCAAAATTGAACGTCACAATTCTTCTCCGTATCGCCCGAAGATGAATGGCGCTGTGGAGGCGGCTAACAAGAATATTAAGAAGATTGTGCAGAAAATGGTTGTCACATATAAAGATTGCCATGAGATGCTACCGTTCGCCTTGCATGGGTATCGAACGTCAGTACGCACGTTCACTGGGGCAACACCATTCTCACTTGTATACAGTATGGAGGCAGTGTTACCATTCGAAGTTGAGATTCCATCCCTCAAAGTCATGATGGATGTCAAGTTAGACGAAGCTGAGTGGGTTCGTACCAGATTTAATCAATTGAGCCTTATTGAAGAGAAACATCTGGCAGTTGTGTGTCATGGGCAGTTATACCAACGGAGGATGAAGCAGGCATTCGACCAAAAGGTGCGTCCTCGGGTTTACAAATTTGGAGATGTGGTACTCAAAAGGATCCTTCCTCCTAGTACAGATCACAAGGGCAAATGGACTCCCAACTATGAAGGTCCATTTGTGGTTAAGAAGGTCTTCTCGGGCGGAGCCTTATTACTTACAACCATGGACGGCGAAGACTTTTTATCCCCTGTCAACTCGGACGTAGTCAAAAAATACTTCGCATAAATAGACCCACTGGACAAAAAAAGAAAAGTTCAGGCAAAAAAGGGCATCCCGGTGAACCATAAAAACAAAATAAAAAGGTTCGGGGAAAAATTAGGGATAAAATAAAAAAAAAATTGTACACCCGGTGAGTTGAAAATCCACAAGGACAACTCAGGCAAAAAAGGGTATCCTGGTGGATTGAAAACCCGAAAGGACGGTCCACGCAAAAGAGGGATTTAAGTGAATGATTGCGATCTAAGTTATCTGTACTCTATTACCGTTTCAGCAAATGACATTCCGAAGGGTAGGAATTGGTCTGATCACTCCTCAGAAGGCAAGGTCAGAGAGTTTTGAAGACATACTGGCCATAGCAGAATTGAAACTTTGTGGAATGCCGCTTTAACATTGCCATTAGGATAGTTTCTTTTCTCAATTTTCAGCAATCTCCTCTTTCCAGGGATTGCTTCCTGATGTACTTGCCTATTCTGGGCATTTCAATCAATAAATTGAATTTCAGTCAAAAGCTTCTGTTTTACTGCTTTGTTTGCAAAAACGTCCGAATTTTTTATAAAACATTGCATTTGAAAACATTGTGGCCTTACAATAACATGCACAGAAAAACATTTAAAGTTACTTTGAATGTTAAGTAATCCTGGATGGTGGATTCAAACCACGCAATATTCCAGAGCATGTGTGTGTATTCTTTTGTTGCAGGTAATAGACCCAAGTGATTTCAAGCACAAGAGTCATTCCTCCCAGACAAGTAATCACTTATTCCCATGCAGAATACTGGGGCAGTCAAGTTCAAGAAGAGGCTCACATGTCATCCTTTTGTCGCAATTTCTACTAAGTCCATCGTCTGGCCGATAGTCACTCACGACGATTTGATATTGACAAGTCAATTTCAACTTGATAGTGTTGCATCTTATTAAGTCGATTCTCCTACTCAATACTTCCAACAGCTACAAGCTTTTCTATGTCAATGACGGTTGTAAATGCCCCAGTAGGGTTGCCTCTTAGTTAAGGCTCAAGACTCAGTGAGTGTCCAGGAGTTTGGAGATGTCAAATCTTTTGTAAAATCCTCTTGGGACGATTTCTTCAGTTCAGCCGAGTAATCTGGGGCAAAAGCAAGTTTGTGACCCTCCCAAGCATGGGGTATCAAGAAATTCCCTGGCAAGAGATGTTCCAGATCTATTATCCCCAGTAGAGTGGCCTCCGTGTTAATATGCCTAGCTCCAGTCCCGGTATGTGCCTAAGAGTTTGAAGATGTTTAGTCTTCTGTAAAATCCTCTCAAGGGGCATCCCCAGTATGAGATGCTTTGAAGTGGTTCTCCCAAGCAGAGTTTGATGTCAAATCATTATCCCCAGGGGAGTCATCAAGCGGAAGTTTCGCATAGCGGGGGACACTATGGCTTTTATTTTAAGCTTGCCAGCTTTGCTCCTCAACAGATCACAGTGGATTTTCTTTGTGTTTTCCCAGCATATCTTTAGGGATTCTTTCCCAGCATGTTGTAACGGAATGTCTTCCAACCAGGATTTGCGTACCCCCGACGGAGTAGTTCCGATCCTCAGCAAGATCGTATTGCCGGCAGTTGTATCCCCCACAGAGTTCAGCATTGAATCTTGTCAGCGATACTCCCCAGCCGAGTTGTTTTTTCTCCACGCAGAAGTTTAGCAGGTCAACAGAATCTCCTTCTCAGCAGAGTGTTAATACATTCTTCCCCAGCCAAGTCGAAAAGTTGTCATTCCTCCAGCGGAGTTGCCATGATCAGAACTCATCCCCAAGAAGATGAAATAATTCTTGGAAGAATCATCACTCGTTATATCTCAAAGTCCAATTTATTTTTGGCAAGCGTGACAATTCAAAGCAGACGAATTGTTCATTCATTCTCCAGCAGAGATACCATCCTTTCAGGAGTCTCTAAGGTCAAATCATTGATCATTATTCCTCAGCAGAGTCAGCAGGGACGTCTGACATGCATGCAGAGCATAATCCAGTATTAGAATTTTGCAAAAGTCCACCCGCAGTGTGGCAAGTCAGTAGTCGTCTGACTACATTTAAAAAGATAGTTTCAAGTCCAACCGCAGATTGGCAAAAGTCCATCTTAGGGTGGCAAATCAGCAAAGTCCAACCGCAGATTGGCAAAAGTCCATCTAAGGGTGGCAAATAAGCAAAGTCCAACCGCAGTTGGCAAAAGTCCATCTAAGGGTGGAAAATCGGCAAGTCCAACTGCAGATTGGCAAAAGTCCATCCAAGGGTGGCAAGTCAGCAAAGTCCAACCGCAGATTGGCAAAAGTCCATCTTAGGGTGGAAAATCGACAAGTCCTACCGCAGATTGGCAAAAGTCCATCTTAGGGTGGAAAAGCAGGGTAAAGTTCAACCGCAGATTGGTTAAAGTCCACCCGCAGCGTGGCAAGCCAGTAGTCGTCTGGCGTCGTTCCAAAAAGACATTGTTAAAGTCCACCCGCAGTGTGGCAAGCCAGTAGTCGTCTGGCGTCGTTCCAAAAAGACATTGTTAAAGTCCACCCGCAGTGTGGCAAGCCAGTAGTCGTCTGGCGTCGTGCTAAAAGACGTTGTTAAAGTCCACCTGCAGTGTGGCAAGCCAGTAGTCATCTGACGTCGTGCTAAAAGACATTCTTAAAGTCCACCCGCAGTGTGGCAAGCCAGTAGTCATCTGGAATCGTTTAAAAGACATCTCTCCAGTACTATTTTTCACATTAGAGTTTTTATACAAGCAGAGTTCATTTGGTTGGGTTATATCCCGTTTCTTCTTCTCCACAGAGTGCAAAATTTCTGGTTATTTTCGGTATTCAATCCCTCCATACCTTGAAAGTCTGACAGCAATCGCTATCATCCATTCAGGTCTACAGTGATTGAATAGGGGCAGTTGTAATACCCCAAAATTTGCCCTCTCATTTTCATATCATTTAGCATGTGCTTTCATTTCATTACATTGCATTCAAGCATAGAAAAATAAAACATAAAGCATTGCATTGCATCTTGCATAAGGGCATGTGATCAGTGGATTGTGGAGCATGGACTATCCCAAGCAAGAGAACAAGATCCAAGGGTCTTCAAACAAACCTCAATGGTCTCTTACATCATATATGATCTCAATTGATCCCATAAGTCATGGGAAGACGGGAATTCATCAAGACGATTGAACAGTGCATCATCTCCTATCAAACAGTCCAAATTAGGGTTTGTGGTCCAAGCATTCTCCTGAGGAAATTTTGGTTCAAACTTGATCTCATTGTTTTCTACATGATATTAAGTGTCTAGGGATGGAAGATTAGCCATTGGTTCATTTCAGAGGAGGTTCAATTGATCAGTTGCTTGAGAATCAAGAAATTGGGGAAAAAGTCAACTGTGCATTGAAAAAATCAACTACTGACTTTTTTAGGTCAAATTCATGAAATTCAAGTTACGTATGGTCAATGGATAAGATTTGATCAAGAAATGATGGAGGAATCATGGAAAATTAAGAAATGTACAAAGTTTCCATTTTTAGAAACTTAGGGTTTCCAAAAATGGCAAGTTTGGACCATTTTGCACCACACTTTGAAGCTTTCTTTCTCCATGATAAAAGCTCCAAACTTCAGGCCTAAAATGAGCCAATTAAAGTTCACATTCTAAGCTTCAAATCCATATAAAGAACTCTTCCATTGGATCAAAATTGAGGGAGTTATTATCAATCAAAGTTTGGTAAATCAAGGCAAAAACCAAGTTATGGCAAGGCAAGTTTAGGCCCATAGGCCATAACTTCATCAAACACTTGGTGTGCCAAATGTCAAGCCATTTTTTTCATTGAAGGAAGCTTCAAATGAAAAAATGTTGAACATAAAAGTTGTTCCTATCAATGTCCTCTTCAACTTTGATGTTAGACATTTTTCCATTTGAGAAAGTTATGATGGAGTTATAGTGTTCCAAAGTTGATGTGTTCATGCTGAAATTCGTAAGACATGATGCCATGCCAGCCTACCAGGTCACACACCCATGAGATCAGTTTTGAACCTTGATGTTCTAGGTCATTGTCCACCATCATAAAGGCTTCAATTCATCTTCATTTCAACATCAAACTTATTCTCTCATGTTCCCCCTTTCATTTGCCACCAAAATTGTACATTATCATCCATCCAAGTGAGAGATATTCATCACCAAAGATCCATGTTTTCATTGATATCAAGTTGCCAAAGTTGGAAGTTATTGACATTGTTCTTGTTGCTGAAATTCAATTCACACGCATACACTACACCAGTCATTCTTTGCTATTTTAAAACCAACATGCCCTTACACCATCATGATATACATGTCGTGCCATGCATAAAAGAGGAAATGATGTGAAACTTGCTCACTAAGCATGCTGCAGCAATGACTTCATCACCACCATTCATTCTCATTACCACCATAAGTGACCATGAACTCTCCTCACTCTAATCAACCTCACCAACTTGCCTCTAACTAACTTAACTCAGTTAGTTAGAGTGAACTCATTTAACCCAGCTCCAACTCACTTAACTAACTCAATTAACCACACCAGTTAAATCTTAACCCCAACTATATATTCAAACTCACTCAGAATTGAACGAGGAGAATTCATTTCTTACTCTCACCCAAAAACACTCTCAAGTTTTCTCTCTAAACTCTCTCTCTCTGCACGAATTCATCAAGATTCATTCTCAATCTTCATCATCAAGATATTGAAGCTTCGAAGCATAAAAGATTGAAAGCATATTCAAGTTTTGAACCTCCATTTTCTCTTCCTTTCCAAGATTTAACAACATTTATTTTGCTCAAAAATTGAAGTTCTAGAAGTTCAAGATCTCACAAGATTCTCTGGTTTTCTTACAACTCAATCTTCTCCAAATTTCAGGTTCAAATTCTTCAACTTATTCTGCTCGATTATCTGGTTTGTAAGTTTGTTGTTGATGCGATTTTAGCTCAATATGAGCATCTGACTTTCTGGCTAGTTGATAGAGCTCCTTAGGAGTTTAGACTGAAAATTAGGGCAAAGTTGTTGCGTTTGGTTTTCTTTGTATGTGCATGATCTGTGAATTTCAAGGCTAGATTTGAATTCCTCTTGACTTCAGCTTCATTTTGATATATGGTTTGTGTAGCACCCCAAAATTTGATCTCCTTACCTTTAGTACTAACTGGCTTATGTTTCATCTCATTTTGCATTATCATGTGTGCATATCATTAGTTCTTAGCATGGGGTCAAGGTGCCTGAGGCAAGTTCAAGAGGAGAAGATGTTCTTCAAAGGGTCAAGCAAGAATCCTTATATTGTCCAAGAGATCTCAAGTGGCTCACTCTCTCCTAACTAGTGCAGAAATTAGGGTTTTGAGATTCTTGGGTTTATTGCTCCAATGGGCAAGCTTCTTGGGTTTTTATCATCACCAAATGGCATATCTTATCTTTGTTGGAGAGGATACACATCATATTCAGAGGAATTTGGTTTTGGAGACTGTGTTATTTCCTCATAGAGTGAGGGTACCAAAATTAGGGTTTTCTATAAAGTCAGTTTATTTCTGATTTTTTGGGAAAGACTTGATTCCATGGTATTCCTTGGGTCCCTGAGTATCTAGGAATGGAAGATTGTCTATCAGTTTGGTTCATGAGAGATTCAATTGGCCAATGGATTGGGAATCAGGAGAATTGGATAAAAGTCAACAGTGAGAGGGGAAGTAAACTTTGAAATTTTGAGGTTCTCTTCAAGGTTTTCAAGGTCTCACATCCTCATATGGTCTTCAAGGGTCAAGTTTCATACCATTTATCAAGAATCAAGGGTTGGCACAAAAGTTACTAAATATGGAAATGACCTATAATTTGAAAGTTTCCTTTTTGGGCAAGTTCTTATACTACATTCAACTTGACTTTTCATCATAAAAAAAGATTCAAATAAATTTTCCTCAAACATGAAAGTTGAAGATCTTTTTCTCCCCTTTCCAACAAGTAGTAGATTGTCTCCATATCATTTGTGAAACTCAAGTTATGATCAAAAGAAGGCAAAGTGGTTTTTAGGGTTCCATTTTCACAACTTTTGCATTTTTGGGGCATAGTGACCTATAATTGATTCCATTGCTTCATGTCACATTCTAACATCAAAGAATATTCCTTAAGGATTATTTTGGGCCTTTGAATCAAGTGGATCCATGGTTTATTCATCACTTATTTTCCATTATTCAAAATTGCAAGAGGCATCAAAACTCATGAATCAAAATGTTTCAAGGCCCAATTTCAATTTAGGTGTGATTAGCAATTGATCAATAAGTGATCCATCATAGAATGTTTGGGTGTGCATGCATGGAGGAGGGTGTATTTCACATTATGCAAATTTGTCAAAAGGCCCAAAACTCATTAACCAAGGAGTGATTAAGACCTAAATGATCAGATGTGAAATAACCCTAAGTATTTAAGATTACTCATGCACTATTGAGAGAGAACACACGTGATTTTTGAGGAAAAAAATTTGGAACCCTAAAAGCTTCAATCATTAAAATCTCTCAATCCATAAGAGCTTTTCCAAAAATTCTTTCACAGTCTTCATCCTTGGGATCCATAGAGTACAAACCATCCCTCGTTTGAAGCTAATAGCAAGGGAATAAGTTGCTTGATCTCAGGTTAGTGATGCTTTTCATGATCTTAAAACTCTCTTTTTAAACATGCATAATGTTGTGTGATGCCCACTGATCATTCTGATATATTTTGTTTTGAATTTGGACGCATGGCATGGTTGTACGTTGAGTTTAAAGTTTTGGACCAAACCTTGTTTCATTCGATTCTCACTATTCTTGCTTTGTTTGTATTTTTGATGTGATATTATTAATCCTCATTGAAATCTGGACAAGATGGTATACGCTTTTGCAATTTCTGGAGTTTTTTAGGATGGTGCTCACCGGAGAGGACGACCGGAGCTAGGGCTCCGGCGTCTGGTAAGGTCTTCGGCCGGCCAAGGGTTTCAACGAAAAAGATTAGTCCTCAGCCGTTGATGTGGTTGATCCAAGGGTTGTCACGCTGCCACGTTTTTTATTTTTCTGATTTTAATCTAATGATCGTGTGTGTGTTTTTCCATGCTTATTGGTGAGCCTTAGATCATAGCCACTTATCTTGTTAACTTTTGTTTAAGCTGGAGCGTTGATTTAATCGTGTGGTTGACATTGTGCCAACAAATTAATGAGGTCACATGCTGCGCACGTGGGGTTCTATGGTATGCTGAGTAATTATGTGTGTGCGTGCGTATCATTATTGTGGTGTGTCTTGTGATCTGGACCGTTAAGCATGACTACTGGGTGATTGTGTTGACTAAGTGGTGAGCGTGAGATTGATCTGAGGGTCCTGGTGAGTCAATTGGGTTGACTGGGGTTGCATTGTATTTGTATTTTTTATTTTCGCTGATGGGTTTTTGGTTTGGGCTTGCTCCTTGCACCCCCTTCTGAGCCCATTTGTTCATTTTCAACGTGAATGCTCGCTAAACACACCCCCATGTTCATTTCAATTTATTTATTTTAGTTAATTGCATCATTTTGCATTTTAATTTTTTGAAAAATAGTTTTTTGCATTAAAAAATCACCAAAAAATTCATGAAGCATTTTTATAATTTTATAAAATTTTCTCAAATTTTATTTTCTATTTTCATTTTATTTTTAGCATCTGAAATAACTATTTTTTTTATTTTCTTTTTGAATTTATTTCTTACAGGCATACTCTAACTTGTTTATTTTATTTCTCATCATTCATAAAACTTTTTGAACTCATTCTTTTTGCATTGTTTCACCAACACTTTGAATTGCATTAAAATATTTTTCTCTCATTTTTAAAATCATTTCATATTGCATTTTAGTCCCCCTTTTTTGCATATTGAGTCATGTTTCTTGTCTGAACTTTGCATGATTGTTTGAGTGACCTATATTTGGAATTTTGGCATGAGTTTTTGATATGTTGTTTGTTTCTGGTTGAGCTATGTTGATAATTAATTTGGTGATTTTAGAAGGTGTGTTGCTAATTGTCTAATTGCTCCTTGTTTGAGGTCTTCTTGTATGCACATCTTTGACTATGTCTGATTACGTTTGAAAAGGCACTTGTGCCATCATTTGGGTGTGTTTCTTTGACTTCACAATGCATGTTTAGGTCATCCACATTCTGTCTTGGTTGATTTAATTTGGTTTATAATCAGTTCTCTTTGGTTTGTGATTTGCTTGGTTTTCATTAGTCTTATTGTTACTTATGCCTGTTTTGTACTAACCTTTTATGCAGGGGCTGAGGTAAGTTATTTGAGGGTGTGGATAGTTATCCATGTCCACCCTCACTACTTCTTTCTCTCATCTTCTCCTTTCTTTAGGCTTAGGTTGTTGTCAAACCTCCCCTTAGGGCCATCTTTGCAGGATAACATTAGGATAGATTTTCCCCTTAGTGTTTTTCTTTTCTTTTGAGTCCCTCTTCTCATCTCAAAACATTTCTAAGATACTTAATAAGGTTAAATTGCCTTGCACACAAGCCTTAAACATAGGAAATGAAGATTAAGGGGTCCCCTTTCTCTCTTCTAGAGTGTTGAGCATACGTCCCATTGGGGGCGACCATGTGACGCATTCGCTCCCGTGTCATAGACTTTGGTTCAAGTCGTGTTATGAACTAACTCAAGTCACTTCTGTCCTAAAAAATACAAACAAACTTCAAACCTTTTTATCCTGCGGGATTGTCAAACTAAAAGCTATTTTTAAAAAGGGCACGTTACTTTCCCTCTGAGACGCAAACAGGTATCGACCCTAACTGTCGGACGCGAACTTAACGTCGCTCATAAAAAACACAAAAAGAACTTGGCCCAAACTACGTTGACTCTGAATTCCCCATTGCACAAAGGGGGTACGTAGGCCTAGGACGTCGACGTCCTACCGGGTATGTCTTTGTTTTCCCCTTCCCCATTTTAGTGCAGCCATAGATGTTAGGATAACTCACCCTTAGAATAGACAACAAGCGTGGATCCCATCGAGTACGATGGACGCGTGGGGTGCTAGCACCTTCCCCTCGCGTAACCGACTCCCGAACCCAGGTTATGGTTGCGATGACCATTCCTTTCCCTCTTCCTCAAGTTTATGCGGTGTTCCCTTTCCGTCTCTTGGGATAAATTTACATGGCTGGCGACTCTGTTTTCCGCCCCACTCTCGCGTTTGTACCTGGATGAAAATCCTGGGAGCGACAGCTGACGACTCTGCTGGGGAAAATCTGGTTGACCTATGCTGGTCCATCCCTAAGCGAGTCAATTCTAGCGCTTGCTTGTCTTTGTTCTCTTTGGGTGTTTTTGTTTTTGTTCTACTTTATTTGTCGTATTTTATTTTTACCGCATTTTCTGCATTGCATATTATTATCAGTTGCTGCACTGTTTTTCTGTTTGGCGGGTTGGGAATTCTGAGAGATAAGCCCAATACCCAGGCTCGAGCGTACACGTAGGATTAGCGTGGCAAGTAGTGTGACTCGTGTGGCATTTGGCCAGACATAGTATACACGAAAACTCCACATCCAGACGAGGTTTTCTTTGGTAATGTTCTATCCTGCGCATTGGTGCAGATGATTGAATGTGACCGGGAAAGCTGTCGACTCTGGCGTCCATTCCCGAGAACTCAGTAACGGCACTCCTCCCGAGATGTCATAATGGCAGACCAAAAATGGTAAACCCATTACACATGTCAATCCGAGGACCCAATACTAGGAACTTGCTATAGGGTGTCCATTTGGAAAAGAATCGGTGGAAGCACTCCTCGTTTGGCGATAGTACTGTACCCCGAGGGATGAATGTACTATTGCTTCCCGACCTCAGTGCCGAAACTGAGGACTTGCCATAGGATGTTTTCTTTTTTAGGGGAATCAGTTGAGGCCTCCTCGATTGGTGATGATGCCAAACCAGAAATGGTGAACGTATCATCATTTCTCGACCTGAGAGCCCGTGATATTGAAGATCCTCGACTTTCTAGTACCCACATGTGAGAGGGCAGGGTGTTTACAGGTTTGCAGGTAACCGTGACCTTCAACATGCCCGGTTTTCTGATCAGCAGATTTATCAGTGTGGTACTATGGTTATTCTGGTATTCTGGGTATTTGGCCAGATATTTGAGATGGTTCAGTTGGTTCAGTGCAGCAGTTGTCCAGTCTGTGCGGCATCCTTGATCCCATGTGTGCATTTGCATCATCATTTCACATCCCAACATGTTTATTTATTTGTAGGGTTGCATCCTAACTTTGATTCTGGTTTTTTGAAATTAAACTGGAATCAAAGGGTGGATCGCCCTACGAATTTTTAAACATGTTCATTTGCATTCGCGTATCCATAATCATTTTGCATAACAGGTGTTTATCTCTGGCGTTCTTACTTGGTTCTCCTCCTCAGTACAGGATTGTAGATCAACATATTCACCGGTATTCTACCAGACAAAATCAGAAAAGACTCATGGATCAACTACAAGCTGAGATGACTGAGATGCGGACTCGCATGAACCAATTCATGGATTTAATGCAAGGGGTTGCTCAGGGCCAAGAGCAGTTAAGAACTTTTGTCCAACCACTGATTGCAAGGATTGATGAAGAAGGTGTCCTTCATAGAGGAGGTCATACTGGTGTTACTGGTACTAATGTTCATAATGGCCCTCCGGACGGAGGTATTCCTGTTTCTGGTATTGTGATCCCTCCGGGCGGGGCTGAAAATGTTGGGGGAGGTAGTATTGGTGTCTGTGCTATTCATGGCCGCCAGTTTGATGATATTCAAGATGATGCATTCTCTGTGACAGGTGGGGATGCTGGTTCCCAGATTGACACTAATCAGAGATTTAGGTTGATTGAAGAACAGCTGAGGGGTGTTGTAAATCAAGATTCTGTGGGTATGGATTTGGAGGATTTGGGGCTGGTTCCAGGCGTCGTTATCCCGCGCAAGTTTCAGACTCCTACCTTCGAAAATTACAATGGCATGACTTGCCCAAGGACTCACGTCAGGGCATACACAAGTAAAATGGCTGCTCACGCAAAGAACGAAAAGTTGATGATGCATTGCTTTCAGGATAGCCTATCTGGGGCATCCCTGGAATGGTATATGCAGCTAGAGAGGAAAGATGTTCGTAGTTGGAGAGAGCTGGCAGGGGCTTTTATCAAAAACTATCAATACAACACCGAAATGGCTCCCAATCGTACACAGCTGCAGAATATGTCTCAAAAGAGCAATGAAAGCTTTAGAGAGTACGCCCAAAGGTGGCGTGAATTGGCTTCCCGAGTTCAACCTCCGATGTTGGAAAGAGAGCTCGTTGATATGTTCATGGATACGCTTCAGGGCTATTATTATGAGAGATTGGTTGGATGTTTGTCAGCCGGATTTTCAGGTCTTGTATTGGCAGGAGAAAGAGTTGAAAACGGCATCAAAATGGGAAAGATTCAAGTTGCTCCCGGTTATTCTGAAAATGCGAAGAAACGTTACAGGGGAGAAGAAGGAGAGACTAATGTCGTTCAGTACCAACAACCTTATGATCCTCAACAACAGAAGTATCAGCGCCAGAATCAGCATAGGCCGCGCAACAACTTGGAAAGAAGGAATGCTCCTCTTCATCCAGTTCCCATGTCGTACAGTCAACTCTTACCACACATGGTTCGAAACTCATTGGTGGAGCCTAAGACTTTGAAGCCTGTTCCAGAACCATACCCTCCGGGGTACAATCCCCATGTGCAATGTGGATATCATGGAGGATCTATGGGGCACTCAACCGAAGATTGCAAAGCCGTCCAAGCCAAAGTGCAACAATTGATTGACAAAGGGTACATATCATTTCCAGAAGGAGACTTGGTTGTGCATGTCGACCTCTCATCTGTTTGAAGACTTCAAGGGTCGTCTCCTAAAGCCAGTAGTCCAAGCGGAGTCAAGTCTTCTGAACAACGGCAGTCATCAGTTTCTTTACTGCATTTTCATTTGTAGTTTTTCATTTCTCGTTAAAGCATTGTATGCATGTAGAAACTTGTTTGTTTTTAATGATGATCATAATACAATGAGCATGTTTTCCTTGAAGTAATCCATTTGTGTTCACTCTTAAATATTTATATGCACTGCAATACCAATTTTCTTGTTTAGAACTCTCGAGGGAGGATGACGAAACAGGAGCGCAAATTTCTAATGGTGCGCATTTGGATAAAACCTTGTTAAGGATGTATAGGCATTGTTTCCAATTCACAAACACTAGAGAGATAAGGAAATAGACCCTCGTTAACCCCTTTGATCCTTGAAGTAGGAGCTTCCTTCGTACGAAAAAACCCTCATACTTAACCCAGGGGCAGGGTAGGTGTCAGTTAGTCTGACCGAGCGTTCAAATTCCAAGGAGAGTGTGCATCCGAGGAACCATTACCTTCTATCCCACCGTCAAGAGGTCAAGAGATGTGAAACCACAATGGTTATCCATCAACAACAAAGGAGTGAGGCAGTCATAACCCTTTCAAGCAAGTAAGACAACCAGTGTCACACGCTTTGTTCGAAAGGGGAATAAAAAAAAAGAGAAAGCCCGCTAAGTCGAAACTTGAAAACAAGTGACTTAGGCAAAAGTTAGGGCATCCCGCTAGACTTCAAAATCGAAAAACTCAAAAGAGTCAGTCCAGGCAAAAATTAGGGATCAAAAAAGGGGCAAAAGAAAGAAAAAGTGAAAAAGCATTACAAAAGAAAATCCTCGATAAGAACAAATTCGTGTGATTACAGACACAAAAGGCAAAGAGGGGTGGCTGTCATTCCAAAACCTCCTTAGGTGCCAAAGCATTAGCGACATAGGTTCCTTAAAGATCATAAACCTTTTGAGAGATGAACATTTGGGTCAGATTAACTGAACATAGGACTGGAGAACATCACGAAGAGTGGGTGGGCACCGATAAACTTTGAGCCATAAATCTCTTTTCCGAAGCCGTGAACCAGACCACGTTACAACCCTTAAAAGTCCTAATTGAAACAGGGTTTATTCTGAAAGCGTACTTCAACAGGATAGCGTTCCTGACTCCTATGAGTTGTTATAATAAGATTGGTTGGTATTGCATGTGCACATTATTTTGCCATTCAAAAACCAAGGTCGCATCCCAGCTAGTGATTCGTTCACAAGGCTTGGCGACACATTTTCAATAAAGCTTCAAGGTTAACATGAGTGTTGCATTAGAATTGTCATTCTCATAATAAACATTTCCTGCTTGCATGTGTTTGATATCCAAGAGGCTTACACGATGAACGACAGTTGAGAAGCTCGATTACGCCAAGTTGAGACTGTGAAAACTCCGAAGGACAATCATATCAAAGGGCATGCTGCCAAGAGACTCAGTGTAGAGTGGGCTCTCCCCAGTAAGTCGTGTTAAGATGTAGCTAATCTGGAACAGTCATGCCGAAAACTCTCCCTAAAGCAGCCAGACAGGGGCAATCAGGTCGATTTGACAAATCTCTGTAAGATCAGTCAGGGGAAAAGTTCCTTCAAGACTTGGGGTAGGCCCCCTCTAGAGCGTGAGAAATTGTCTACTCTTGAAAATGGTTAATTGAAAACACCTCCTCAAGGTTCAAAATACTACAGCAGAATATTTTCAAGTCATTACAATCCCTTTCGAGGTAACGTACTTCATGGATTATGAAGACTGGGGCAGTTATGTCGAGATATGATAAATCTCTCCAAAGAGTTTGAAGACCCTGGGGCAGTGCGAACGCTCGGTCTTCTATAAAATCCTCTTGAGATGATTTCTTCCATTAGACCTGGAGGTCTGGGGCAAGTGAAAAGTTCAAAGAGGCGCTTATGACCGTAAAGACAAGTCAGGTTGCAGGGCAACAAGATTGTACTCCCCCAGCAGTTTGCTCTCCCCAGCATTGAGATTGCACCTTTCCACAGCAGAGCAGACCTTCCCCAGCAGGAGACTTGGGAAGTATTTTCTCTGGATCAAGACGTTATCTCCCTACAGAATCAGGTGTTCACTTTCCCCAGCCAGTCAGGAAGCGTACTTTCACCGACAACGTTATGTTCTAATCCCCAGTAAGGTGAGAGTAAAGTCATTCTCCCATCAGCAGGCTAGGTTCAGCAGTATCCCCAAGCAGGATGGTATTATGGACTGTTTTCCCCAAGCAGGATGGTATTATGGACTGTTTTCCCCAATCAGGATGGTGTTCTGGGATGGCATCCCCCGGCAGGTCCTAAGCCCATCTGTTATTGGCAATCCTCCGTAACAGACTTTTGGTTCCGTTATTGGCATTCATTCTCAACTCCCCCAGCAGAGGAGGAATCTCAGGTTCGATGTTACCTTCAGTTAAGGATAGGTGTAATCCCCGGTAGTGTGGATGTTCTTTTGGGATTTCATCCCCAGCAGAAGTTATTGATCCAAAGAATCGATCAGTATGATCCTTCTCAGCAGAGTTCCTGGATTCAGAGGACAATTTATTTTTGTCATCCCCCGCTGAATTGGTCTTTTTTCTCCAGCATTTATTTTGCTGGAGGAACCCCTTTTGCATATCATAAGCATTTGCATTGCATCCTCAAACGCGTAGCATTTCCACTTCGTGTGGAGCATTACGGCAAAATTCAAACATTTGCATTCGAAGCATAAGCCAGGTTTGGTGCTTTCCTTGCCAGTTCTCTTTCCCAGCAGAGATGGCATAACTCAGGAGATTTTGGAGGGATGCGTTCCTCATACTTTTGCTCCCCGACAGAGTCTTTTATTTAGACTTCTCCTTTCCCTAGTGGAGCCATCTTATCTTTGTTAGGAGTTTGCCTTGGATTGGCCAATCTCCTCTATAAATCCAGTTCTCGTCTGGTAGCCGGTTCTCGACTGACTTATTTGGTGTAAACCCAGTTCTCGCCTGGTAGTCAGTTCTCGCCTAACATCTCCTTTGTAAATCCAATTCTCGTCTGGTAGTCAGTTCTCGTCTGACTTACTTGGTGAAACCCAGTTCTCGTCTGGTAGTCAGTTCTCATCTGACTTATTCTGTAAATCCAGTTCTCATCTGGTAGTCAGTTTTCGACTGACTTATTTGGTGTAAACCCAGTTCTCGCCTGGTAGTCAGTTCTCGTCTGACATCTCTTTGGTAAATCCAGTTCTCGCCTGGTAGTCAGTTATCGTCTGACCTATTGTTGTGGTAAACCCAATTCTCGCCTGGTAATCAGTGCTCGTCTGATATCTCTTTGGTAAATCCAGTTCTCGGCTGGTAGTCAGTTCTCGTCTGACTTATTCTGTAAATCTAGTTCTCGCCTGGTAGTCAGTTATCGTCTGACCTATTGTTGCGGTAGTCAGTTCTCATCTGACTTATTTCGTGAAACCCAGTTCTCTTTATCAGCAGAGATAGCAACCTTTTGAAGATTTCCTTCATCAGTTCCCTTTATCAGCAGGGATGGCATATTTCGAGATTCCCTTGTCAGTTCTCTTTATCAGCAGAGATGACATAACCCAGAAGTTTTCTTTCACGTTATCCCCGGCGAAGTCCACTTTATGTTGGTTATCCTTTGCGGATACAATTGAGGTTGTATTCGTTTTGTGGGTGCGATCGAGGTCGTATTTGTTTTTCTTTGTGGGTAGAGTGATTGAGGTCAGTCTTCCTTTGAGGGTACAATTGAGGTTGTATTCGTTTTGTGGGTGCGATTGAGGTCGTATTCATATTTTCTTTGTGGGTAGAGTGATTGAGGTCAGTCTTCCTTTGCGGGTGAAATTGAGGTTGTATTCGTTTCGTGGGTGCGATTGAGGTCGTATTCGTAGTTTCTTTGTGGGTAGAGTGATCGAGGTAAATCTTCCTTTGCAGGCACGATTGAGGTCGTATTCGTCTTATTTTTGTGGGTATGGTTGAGGTCGTACTCCTTATTTTTCAGCACGCTCCATTTCATTATTCTCACCGTTAGCAAATTTTCGGGGCTCTTTCGGTATTCAATCCCCGTGCATCCTGGAATGTCTGAGAGTCGTCGCTATCATACCTTCAGGACCAAGTTGATTGAATAGGGGCAGCTATAGCACCCCAAAATTTTCTCTCCTTACCTTTAGTACTAACTGGCATATGTTTCATCTCATTTTGTATTATCATGTGTGCATATCATTAGTTCTTAGCATGGGGTCAAGGTGCCTGAGGCAAGTTCAAGAGGAGAAGATGTTCTTCAAAGGGTCAAGCAAGAATCCTTATATTGTCCAAGAGATCTCAAGTGGCTCACTCTCTCCTAACTAGTGCAGAAATTAGGGTTTTGAGATTCTTGGGTTTATTGCTCCAATGGGCAAGCTTCTTGGGTTTTTATCATCACCAAATGGCATATCTTATCTTTGTTGGAGAGGATACACATCATATTCAGAGGAATTTGGATTTGGAGACTCTGTTATTTCCTCATAGAGTGAGGGTACCAAAATTAGGGTTTGCTATAAAGTCAGTTTATTTCTGATTTTTTGGGCAAGACTTGATTCCATGGTATTCCTTGGGTCCCTGAGTATCTAGGAATGGAAGATTGTCTATCAGTTTGGTTCATGAGAGATTCAATTGGCCAATGGATTGGGAATCAGGAGAATTGGATAAAAGTCAACAGTGAGAGGGGAAGTCAACTGTGAAATTTTGAGGTTCTCTTCAAGGTTTTCAAGGTCTCATATCCTCATATGGTCTTCAAGGGTCAAGTTTCATACCATTTATCAAGAATCAAGGGTTGGCACAAAAGTTACTAAATATGGAAATGACCTATAATTTGAAAGATTCCTTTTTGGGCAAGTTCTTATACTACATTCAACTTGACTTTTCATCATAAAAAAAGATTCAAATAAATTTTCCTCAAACATGAAAGTTGAAGATCTTTTTCTCCCCTTTCCAACAAGTAGTAGATTGTCTCCATATCATTTGTGAAACTCAAGTTATGATCAAAAGAAGGCAAAGTGGTTTTTAGGGTTCCATTTTCACAACTTTTGCATTTTTGGGGCATAGTGACCTATAATTGATTCCATTGCTTCATGTCACATTCTAACATCAAAGAATATTCCTTAAGGATTATTTTGGGCCTTTGAATCAAGTGGATCCATGGTTTATTCATCACTTATTTTCCATTATTCAAAATTGCAAGAGGCATCAAAACTCATGAATCAAAATGTTTCAAGGCCCAATTTCAATTTAGGTGTGATTAGCAATTGATCAATAAGTGATCCATCATAGAATGTTTGGGTGTGCATGCATGGAGGAGGGTGTATTTCACATTATGCAAATTTGTCAAAAGGCCCAAAACTCATTAACCAAGGAGTGATTAAGACCTAAATAATCAGATGTGAAATAACCCTAAGTATTTAAGATTACTCATGCACTATTGAGAGAGAACACACGTGATTTTTGAGGAAAAAAATTTGGAATCCTAAAAGCTTCAATCATTCAAATCTCTCAATCCACAAGAGCTTTTCCAAAAATTCTTTCACAGTCTTCATCCTTGGGATCCATAGAGTACAAACCATCCCTCGTTTGAAGCTAATAGCAAGGGAATAAGTTGCTTGATCTCAGGTTAGTGATGCTTTTCATGATCTTAAAACTCTCTTTTTAAACATGCATAATGTTGTGTGATGCCCACTGATCATTCTGATATATTTTGTTTTGAATTTGGACGCATGGCATGGTTGTACGTTGAGTTTAAAGTTTTGGACCAAACCTTGTTTCATTCGATTCTCACTATTCTTGCTTTGTTTGTATTTTTGATGTGATATTATTAATCCTCATTGAAATCTGGACAAGATGGTATACGCTTTTGCAATTTCTGGAGTTTTTTAGGATGGTGCTCACCGGAGAGGACGACCGGAGCTAGGGCTCCGGCGTCTGGTAAGGTCTTCGGCCGGCCAAGGGTTTCAACGAAAAAGATTAGTCCTCAGTCGTTGATGTGGTTGATCCAAGGGTTGTCACGCTGCCACGTTTTTTATTTTTCTGATTTTAATCTAATGATCGTGTGTGTGTTTTTCCATGCTTATTGGTGAGCCTTAGATCATAGCCACTTATCTTGTTAACTTTTGTTTAAGCTGGAGCGTTGATTTAATCGTGTGGTTGATATTGTGCCAACAAATTAATGAGGTCACATGCTGCGCACGTGGGGTTCTATGGTATGCTGAGTAATTATGTGTGTGCGTGCGTATCATTATTGTGGTGTGTCTTGTGATCTGGACCGTTAATCATGACTACTGGGTGATTGTGTTGACTAAGTGGTGAGCGTGAGATTGATCTGAGGGTCCTGGTGAGTCAATTGGGTTGACTGGGGTTGCATTGTATTTGTATTTTTTATTTTCGCTGATGGGTTTTTGGTTTGGGCTTGCTCCTTGCACCCCCTTCTGAGCCCATTTGTTTATTTTCAACGTGAATGCTCGCTAAACACACCCCCATGTTCATTTCAATTTATTTATTTTAGTTAATTGCATCATTTTGCATTTTAATTTTTAAAAAAATAGTTTTTTGCATTAAAAAATCACCAAAAAATTCATGAAGCATTTTATAATTTTATAAAATTTTCTAAAATTTTATTTTCTATTTTCATTTTATTTTTAGCATCTGAAATAACTATTTGTTTATTTTCTTTTTGAATTTATTTCTTACAGGCATACTCTAACTTGTTTATTTTATTTCTCATCATTCATAAAACTTTTTGAACTCATTCTTTTTGCATTGTTTCACCAACACTTTGAATTGCATTAAAATATTTTTCTCTCATTTTTAAAATCATTTCATATTGCATTTTAGTCCCCCTTTTTTGCATATTGAGTCATGTTTCTTGTCTAAACTTTGCATGATTGTTTGAGTGACCTATATTTGGAATTTTGGCATGAGTTTTTGATATGTTGTTTGATTCTGGTTGAGCTATGTTGATAATTAATTTGGTGATTTTAGAAGGTGTGTTTCTAATTGTCTAATTGCTCCTTGTTTGAGGTCTTCTTGTATGCACATCTTTGACTATGTCTGATTACTTGTTTGAAAAGGCACTTGTGCCATCATTTGGGTGTGTTTCTTTGACTTCACAATGCATGTTTAGGTCATCCACATTCTGTCTTGGTTGATTTCATTTGGTTTATAATCAGTTCTCTTTGGTTTGTGATTTGCTTGGTTTTCATTAGTCTTATTCTTACTTATGCCTGTTTTGTACTAACCTTTTATGCAGGGGCTGAGGTAAGTTATTTGAGGGTGTGGATAGTTATCCATGTCCACCCTCACTACTTCTTTCTCTCATATTCTCCTTTCTTTAGGCTTAGGTTGTTGTCAAACCTCCCCTTAGGGCCATCTTTGTAGGATAACATTAGGATAGATTTTCCCCTTAGTGTTTTTCTTTTCTTTTGAGTCCCTCTTCTCATCTCAAAACATTTCTAAGATACTTGATAAGGTCAACTTGCCTTGCACACAAGCCTTAAACATAGGAAATGAAGATTGAGGGGTCCCCCTTCTCTCTTATAGAGTGTTGAGCATACGTCCCATTGGGGGCGACCATGTGACGCATTCGCTCCCGTGTCATAGACTTTGGTTCAAGTCGTGTTATGAACTAACTCAAGTCACTTCTGTCCTAAAAAATACAAACAAACTTCAAACCTTTTTATCCTACGGGATTGTCAAACTAAAGGCTATTTTTAAAAAGGGCACGTTACTTTCCGTTTGAGACGCAAACAGGCATCGACCCTAACTGCCGGACGCGAACTTAACGTCGCTAAAAAAAAATACAAAAAGAACTTGGTCCGAACTACGTTGACTCTGAATTCCCCATTGCACAAAGGGGGTACGTAGGCCTAGGACGTCGACGTCCTACCGAGTCTGTCTTTGTTTTCCCCTTCCCCGTTTTAGTGCAGCCATAGATGTTAGGATAACTCACCCTTAGAATAGACAACAATCGTGGGTCCCATCGAGTACGATGGACGCGTGGGGTGCTAGCACCTTTCCCTCGCGTAACCGACTTCCGAACCCAGGTTATGGTTGCGATGACCATTCCTTTCCCTCTTCCTCAAGTTTATGCGGTGTTCCCTTTCCCTCTCTTGGGATAAACTTACACGGCTGGCGACTATGTTTTCTGCGCCACTCTCGCGTTTGTACCTGGATGAAAATCCTGGGAGCGACAGTTTGTGTATGTTTGTTGACCTGAAAATGTGATCCCACCGGAGACTCGCCGGAGAAGACGACCGGAAGTCTTCTCCGGCCACCTGATTCTCACTCAGGTCAAAACCCTAGCCGTTTGCCAGTTTTAAGTCGTGACCGTCTGATTTGTGCGTGTGAACGGCTAGGATCATGCCAACACATAAATGATCCACCCTCTCACTCACGTGCATCTTTTTTTAACCTGAGTGACCTCTATGTGTGTGCGTGCATGCTACTTATTGTGGACTTTATCTCTGATTCGCTTGATGTGTGTACTTGCTTGATAATCTTGCATTGACTTGATCCAACGCTTGTTATTGAGTCAACTATTGACTGAGGTCTACTATAATTCTGTGTGCTACACGCGTTTTGGACTGGATTGAATAATTGATATTCACACCCTTCTTTTAAATGCCCGAGTATTTCTGAACTGAACTTTTACTTCCACTGCACCCCCTGCTCTTTTTTCACTTCATTTTTATTTCTATTTCATATAGTTTTCATTTCACTTCATTAAAAATACTAAAACGCATTGAAAATTTCTAAATAAATTCATGTGACATCTTTACACATTTAATTAATTTTCTACAATTTTTAATTCTAGTTTTATTAATTTTTGAGCATATTTCCACAATTTCTTTTTCATTTGAACCTTTCTTTGACACTTGAACTTGTGCATTTTATTTCTCCCATCTCATACAACATTTTTGACTCATTCTTTTTGCATTGGTTAGATAACACGTTAAAGTATATAAGAAAATTTTATTTTGATTTTTAAGGTCATTTTATCATGTGTTTAGGAGTTCTTATTTGAGCATTTTTGTGGTGTGTTTCAATGTGTTTTCATGAGGCCTTTTGAGGCACTTTTCTTTTGAGTTTTGCCATGAGTTTTTTATACATGTTTTTGCTTATGACTTGGATTGTTTAGGACCTATTTTTACATTTTTCTCATGTGCTTTGATATTTGTTTGATGCCTTGCATTTGAAGTTACATGTATGCACATTCTTTTACTTCATTCTCATATGATTTTGTTGAGGCACTTGTGCCACCTCTTGTGTTCACTTTGTATGATATTATAGGTCATTGGTATGATATTATAGGTCATCTTGAACCATGATTATAAGTCATTTGTTTTCATTCTTTGTCATTTGTACATTATTGTTCTAAATGTCATCCTTACATGAATATTTTTGTCCTAATTCTTGCATCTTCTTTTCTTAAGCTCTACATGTTTTATGTGTGCATTTTTGTATGCCATTTCATATATTCCATTTACATCTCATTAATAGTATGCCACTGTCCATATGCATTCATTAATCATTCCATATGATACATATCCTTAACATGTAAATTTGTGCATCTAATTGGAAATTGTTTCTTCTCCTTACTTTTACTTCATCTTACTTCCTCTACTTATATCATTGCATCCATGATTTGTATGATGATTCATATGCATTAGAAGACATTTATAAATGGTATATGGTTCTGACCTTGATATTTTGTGAAGCATTATTGCATGTTCACTTTGCGTTCTTCATCTATTCCTTTCATGTTGCATTTCTTTGATGTTTAAGGCATTATGTGTGCAAAATTAGTGCATGTTTGATCTCTTAATCTTAGGGAACATCCTTAGAGCATAGGTTCTGACCTTGAATGATTTTCAACTCTTAGAATCTTTATCCATTGATTCTTAATTTGTTTGATCATTACTTGTTATTTTTTCCTTATTTCACTACTTGTAAATAGTTTTTGAACTAACCTTTTTATGTAGGTGCTAATGGTAAGTAAGTGTGTGGATATGCTTCCACATGAACTTCTTTCTTCTATTTTATCTTATCTCCTTTAATCATTCTACTTGTCATCATGATAAGCATTTATATGATTTCCTTGAATAACTTATTTCTTCCCCCTTTGAGTTATAACTCATCTTCTACTTTAGAAGTGAGTTGTTTAATTCATTCTTCTTCTCCTTTCTCTTAGGATTAGGTTTCTTAAATCAAATTAACCATAGGAAAATCCATGTATGATAATTTTAGGGTTTGAGTCTTAGTCGCCCTCATTATAGTTTACCTTTCTTAACCCTTTTGAGTCTCTCTTCTTCTCACCTTAAAACAAAATCAAAAACACTTAATAAAAGGCATAGCACGCATTGTATTTGAGCCTTTCATGTGGGAATAAGAAGGTGAGGGGTCTTCTCTCATTTTCTTAGAATGTTTAGCGTACTCCCGTCTTGGGTCGATATGCGAGGCATTCGATTCTACATGAAGGACTTAAATACAATACGTGTTACAAAACATAAAATAATCAAAACACTTATTTTCTGAAATACAAGAACAAACAAACAAATTCTCTTCTCATCTCCTTCATTCTATTCGTTAAGGATTCCTCACGTCCGTTCCACCGCAAATAGGTAACGCATAAGTCTCCCTACAGCGAGCTACAACACCTAACTGCTGGAATGCGCACTCTGACGTTTCCACTAAAAAACACAAACAAAGCGACCCTCGTTGAGGGGAACTACGTCGCTCTGATTCTCATGTTCCCGGTGAGATACGTAGGCAGTGGGGTAGGGCCCATTCGAGCATTTCTTTTATTTTCCCTACATTTGCTTCTTGTTCTCTCTCCTTTCTTTTCCCCCCCTCCTTTCTACCTTTCTTTTCCAATTCTCTAGCAGTGGAGCTCCAGTTGATGACACCCTTTGATCGAAGCAGCAAGCGTGGATCCCATCGGGTACGATGGACGCGTGGGGGTGCTAATACCCTCCCCTCGCGTAACCGACTCCCGAACCCAGTTCTCTTGGTCTCAAGACTATGCTCTTTCCTTTCCCCCAGGTTTATGCAGTGTTTCTTTTCCCTCTCTTGGGATAAATACACATTGCTGGCGACTCTGTTTCGGTGCCACTTTCGCGTTTGTACTTGGATGAAAATCCCGGGAGCGACACATGTAACTCATGATTTAGAAACAACATCCAAGCATCCCAATTATGACTCAAGGCATCAACATGAACATGCTCAATCACATCTCCAAAGTAGGCCTAAGGTAGCCTCATACAAATGCCAAACCATGACCTAGTTCTAAGCATGTATCAACTCAATAGGTCCACATTGGAAAATTGGTGAAAAATAGCAAAAGGCCTTTGAAAATTATGAACAATCAACCATGTCATGTTAAGTCCAGTGAGTGATCATTTGCAAAAGAATGGCTCCAAATCATGCATTAAAAGCATTCAATTAATTGCAAACATCAAGCACATGTCAAGGATGATCATACAAGGCAAGGCTCAAAGATGAAGTTCGAAGACAATCCAAAATTCGTGACCAGTGTACCAATCCAACATCAACGTGTTAAGCAATCAAGTGGTTAAATGCACACCAAAACTGAGGTTCAAAAGATGAAAGGAAAGTCATTTTTTATAGCTTGTATCACAAGGCACCTCATTATGAACACATTCACTTCAAAAATTCATGAAAAATATTAAAACAACCAAAAAATGGAAATAAAATTCATTAAAAATTAATTAAGATGTCAGAGATCATACATGAAAAGAAATAAAAAATAGCATGGAAAGAGTGGGGGTGCCATGCAAGTAAGAACTTTGTTCAAATCTACACTGGGCTCAGCACTAGGGGGCGTGGATATCAATTTTGCCCTGCCCACTTCACAAAAACGCCCTTTTTGGTTCAGATTTCAAATTAGTTGAAATAAGGGGGAAAAGATAAGCACGTGAGTGGGAAGGTATTCATTAATGCGTTGGCAGCATTACAAGCGTTATGTCATACCCCAAATTTTGACCACTAAGATTACCATCATTGTGCAAATCATCACCACAATATGGATGAATCATTATGCCTCATCAGTGTCCCCAAAGATGGGTGAGCATTCACCACAAACAAGGATTAGGGTTTCAACACTTATCAGAGCATTTAGACAAAGGATCAATCAAGAATGAACATGATTATTTAACTTGTCTAACCTCTCAAACACCCACAAAGGATTAAGAGGACTCCCACATCAAGAATCAGGCACAAAGTTGCAGCATTCCAAGTGGATTAAGCCTCAAGATCGCCAGTGTCCCCAAATTAGGGTTTTGGTCGACCAGGGCCTCCAGATGGAAATTTTCCTCTAATTATGAGCCAATGCTTCAAAATATAACCCAAGATACTACAAGGGACCTCATGGACCCAATCATCAAGTCAATTTAGCCTCAGGGGATGCATTCATAAAAAATTAGGAATTAGGGTTTCTTGACCTAATTCACCCCTATGTTGACTTTTGGGACAAAACATGAGCCAAGACCTCAATACATGATTTGAGGGTCTCCAATACACTATATTGATCTATTTGCAACAATGGAATGATCCAAGAAGCTTGATTCACAAATTTCATTTTCATCTGGACCACAATTAGGGTTTTGAAGAAAAAGTCAACTGTATCTTTGACTTTTGACCAAGGCATGCTCCCAAACCTTGGGACATGACTCAATACACCCTATATCACCTATGGAATCCATCTATTAAGTTTGATTTAGGTCAAGGACTTGATTTCATAGAGGATCGCACTGTTTCGAATTCATCTGATAAAAAGTCAATTGTGCACAAAAGTCAATGTTTGACTTTTTGAGAATTTTCACAATTATGGTTCCTTAACCCTAAAATGATGTTAATGTGTGAGTAGAATCATCATTCATCAAGAAAAACCAAAGAAAGTGAGATAACTTGTAAAAGGGGTAACCATAAAAAACTTAGAATTTTTCTAAGTTATGAAACAAAGTGGCTAGGGTACCAACTTCCAAGGATCATAACTTGAGATCCAAGCAACCATTTTGGATGATCCAAATATGAATTTGTAGCTCTCATGGCATACTTTAAAAGTGTCAACTACACCTCATTCCAATTCCTCATGGATTTTAAGTTATGGAGTGACCAAAATGACAAAAACATGAAAATGCCACTTTTTCCAACACTTAGTGAAATTTTCACTAAGTCAGAATCTGTTTTACTTTTTTCAAAATGTAAGGGCATTTTTCACTTGAATCCAAAAAGTGTCAAGACAAACTATGATCACACATGTGTTATATCATATGAGAGCTTTCCAAAATGGCCAAGAACTCCATCAAATTCCATCTGAGCTAAGAATTATGACAGCTGCAACATGCCTTGCTGCAACTGTCATGACAAGGCAGATTTGTGCACATTGGCTCGATTTGATCAATTTGTGCAAATGCAAAGCAAGTTTATCCATCTGCACACCTCAAGGGGAGACCAAGGAGGGACAAACACTGATCCATAAGCCTCCCAAGTCTTTGGAACTACATATAGGTTTGGCACCCCTAAAAGCCAAAGATTCTTCAAGACTCCAATTTTGTTTTGGAGCATTCAATGGATTCTTAGAGGTGGCATCTATCAGAGCAAAAATTAACACTTCAGTCAAGCCTTATCCTTGAATCAAAGAACCATAGGCCTGTGCTCTAACCTCTAGTCAATGGCTAGAGGAGACTTTAGATTCCAAAATGATCTAATTGGCCAACAGCCTGCTGCAGCTACCATTCACTATTGCTTGCAAAACAAACTTGCTCTACTATAAATAGAGCTCATTTGTGCTCAGTTTAAGTACACCAAAGCATTACAACTGATGCTTTCCTCAAAATCACCTTCTCACTTCCAAAATTTCCTTTTAAAGCAAGTCACTATCGGATTTTGAGTTTGAGAGCAATTCCAACCAAACCAATCACACACACACACACCTCATAAACATCATATAGAAGTTATTCAAACACTTAAACAACATCTAGAACACCAATTTCACAAAATCACTAGCCAGTTGCTCAAGTTTTCAATCAAGTTGCAACTGAGGTGCCATAATCTATTCCAGTCCATTTCAAATCACTCCAAGCATTCAAACACATTCCATATGGTGTAGGGAAGCTGTTCAGATCATCACAACTCATCTGTAACACCTCCAACTCAAAAATCAATTTGCTCTTGCTGCCACGACCTTCAAGTAAGCCTAAACTTGGTCATCTCTTAATCTATGCATATTTCCTCGCACAATACTTTTGCCCAATGTTCATAATCATGCATGGAATGTTTCCCCTCAATTAATTGCTTTGAATGAATCGTGTATAGAATTTCTCAGCCTTCATGCAGAATTTAGGGTTCTTGAGGTTTTGTCTTGATTTCTTATTCCATGCTTAAAATAAATGAAATTAAAGACCATAGACATGACCGTGAGGTGAAAACGAGTAGATTGATATGTGGATTGCATGATTTCATCATGTATTCAGTGAGATTGGATAGAAAATGCAAATCTGAGCAAAACTCCCTTCGCGCGTGTTCTTGGCGCATGTTCTTGGCGCCTTTTTCATAAATTCAAATATTTGAATTTTGTGATTTTATTTAATTGATTCAAAAATTAATTTCTCTCTGAATTTTATTGATTTTGAGTTGTTTCTCTTTTTAATAATTCACAAAAATGTTAAAATATTTTATTTTACCAAAAATTCCCAAAAATATTATTTAATTCATATACTTGATATTTTTTCAAAGAATTAATGTTTATTTGTTTTTTAACTTGTAAAATATTTTTTCTTTCTTGAGTTTCCAAACTTAATTGATTTTCAATCATTTTGTGGATAAAAACATGGTTTTTCAAATACTAATCCAATATCACAACTTGTTTTTCACACATGTTTGATAATTTTGATCATTTTAATCAAATTTTCATTTAATTAAAATACCTTTTAAACAAAATTAGGGTTTCTTTGATTTTCACCCTCACAAATCTTTTTCAAACACTCAGGGCCTCTAATAGAGTGTAAGACCCAACCCTTGTTGGACATAAACAATTTTTGGGTCTCAGATATTGTATAAGTTCTTACACAATAAAAAAATATTGGCGCGATCGCCAATATAAAATCACTGGGCCTCTCCCTGAGTTGTAAGCCCCATCACTTGTACAAAAACACTTTTGGGCCTCTAATAGAGTGTAAGACCCAACCCCTTTGTAAATAATACCTTTTGGGTCTCACAGATTGTATAAGCCCCTCTGTATATTTTCAAACGTTCGGCGCGATCGTCGCCTTTTTAAAAAAATCAATTGGGCTTCTCCTTGAGCTATAAGACCCATCTTTATTCATTTTCAAAAATCTCTGGGCCTCTAATAGAGTGTAAGACTCAATCCCCTTTGACCAAAACTTTTTGGGCCTCAGTCGATGTATAAGACTCGATACAAAACAACAGTACCATCACTGTTAAAATTTGGGCCTCTCCCTGAGCTGTAAGCCACGATTTCTATTCAAAATATTTTCTCCTTTTATTTTGAATCCAAATGTATAGTTGCTATCAAAACTTTCTTTAATTTCTTTGTTGAACAACTAACAAAACAGCATGGAAGCTCTACAACGGGTAAGTGTTTATCCGCTTTCTTTTATATGCTTTCATATACATAACTGTTTTGTGGGAAGCTGCACATGGTTAGTGTTCTTTCATACTCTTTTAAATACTCATCATATATCAACTGTATATATACTAGTATAGTTATTTAGAGTTTTCCTCGGCAACTAGGTCTAGAACTAGGTAAAGCCCTGTTGGTCACTCTTAAATACAAATAAAACTAGATCCCCATAGGATTTCCAGATACAGTCTTCCCTTCTCTTGGGGTTATTCAATATGGAACAAAGAGAAAGGCTGTATTCTTGGTGAACCTTTTCTCAGACTGTCACCTTAAGAAATTGTCAAAGAAATTCTACTCGCCAGAGTTGATATATTCTCCGTGAATAGCATCTCTTGAGTTTCTTCCAAATACTCGAACTTTCCTGGAATGATCTCTTCTCTGTGAATTGCATTTCTTGAACTTCTCTTGGTTTGGGGACCCACAGGCTTCCTAAAAGCATCCCCGCCTCCTCTTGGGCTTTGTACAAGGACCCTTCGGCTTCTTAGAAGTTCTCATGCCTTCTCTTGGGCTTAATACAAGGAACCTAACGACCTCTTAAAGGTATAAGACATAACTTAGTCATCCTTTGCTAGAGCAGCCTTTCTAGTGTCAAACCTCAGGCCACTTTAGGGTTGATTCTCATCCCTTAAGGCCCTTGCCCTCTTTTAGGCATCCTATAAAAGATAAAACTCTTCAACACCAGTAGACTTGGATAGTCTAAACCCCCTTGAGTCTCAAAGACATTCTCAAAGTACCTTTCAAACATAGGAAGAAACACCGATCACTCTGGATAAATCTCTAGCAGAAACCTGGTCTCTCTCATGTGAGTTCCCTATCCTTGGGCCTGCCTATAGATCTAATCCTCAGCAGTAAGTTAGCCTCCTCTTAGGCTTTGTATAATGATCCTTTCTCCAGGAAATTCAGCCTCCTCAAACTCTCTTGTTGAGTCAATCACTCTTCAGACTCTCTTGTTTAGTCAATCACTTTTCAGACTCTCTCGTTGAGTTAACCATTTTTCAGACTCTCTTTTTGGTTCAATCTCCTTTTACCCTCCATCTCGGGATTTGTACGAGACAATAAATCACTCTCTTGTTGAGTATAAAAGACTCTCTTGTTAAGTCAGCTCCTTTAGCCTCCGTCTTGGGCTTTGTACAAGACATATAAAAACACTCTCTTGTTTAGACAAATTCATTTTCGCCTCGGTCTTGGGCTTTGTACAAGACACATATAAACCTCCCCAACGGAGTCAAAAACCCCTTTTAGCCTCAATCTTGGGCTTTGTACAAGACAGAAAGAACATTTTCCCCGGAAAAATCAAACTGTTAGCCTCCTATTAGGCTTCATATAATGATATCCCCAAAGAGTCAGTCTCTTTTTTGCCTCAATCTTGGGCCTGGTACAAGACATATACACTCTCTTGTTGAGTCGATCTTATCTAGCCTACTCTTAGGCTTTGTATAAGGACTTCCCCAGTGGATTCAATCAACCTCTTAGCTTTAAACTTGTGCTTTGATCAAAGCACATAAAAATCAACCATCCCTCTTTAGAGATGACAAATTCTCACTCAGCCAAAACCCCTTTAGCTTCAATCTTGGGCTTTGAACAAGACACAAATACTTCTTTTAGCCTCTGTCTTGGGCTTTGAACAAGACACCTAAACATCTTTTTTCCTCCCTTAGAATAGGAGGAACTACGATTGCTCTGATTTCCCTGTTTCGTTTAAACAGGAATACGTAGGCATAAGATTACAAAATCTTAGCAAGCCAACCAAACAAAAACTCTAGGTCTAATACCTCACTAAAATCATCAAAAACTCTCTATCACATTTCCCAATAAACTTTTCCAAACCCATTAACAAATAAACAACATCAAATACAAAGCAGAACCTAAAGCTAATATCCTGTGGATAACCGCATATAGGATGGGTAACTGACAACTGCCCATTGTATAACTTGACCCCGAACCCCCCAATCTCTTTAAGCGTTTGTTCAGTTAAACATTCGCGTGCAAGGTTAGTTTTAGATACCTTCCCTTTCCCTTCCAGCTTCATGGGATAAATAAGAAATCAGAAAGTAGCACCCCTTTCTCCTCAAGGAGGAAAACCCAACTTCAGCGATAAGGTGGTCGCGTCACCGACAAAAATCGCTCGCTATAGGAAAATGGCGACTCTGCTGGGGAGTCATTAACTGTTAGGATCATAGGACTAGAGGTCTAGGATATTAGGACAAATATATATACTGCTTTTCCTAATTGATATCTGTGTTTATTTTTCTGCTAATGGGAATGTGTGTGATGTCGCATCTGGAAAGATTGAGTATACACCTTAGATAGGTGATGGCACGAGACGGGTAATCTTATTGGGAGTTAATCCCAAATAAGAGGTCCTGGTAGACCATCGAATCAGTGAAGATGCCCTTTGTGGATTCAATGCCTATACGACTTTCGTTGTTGAAAGCAGATTGTTCGATTGGGTTATCTGAGAAGCTGAGGATTTTAGTAGACTGAAACCATGTTACTATTTTGTAGTGCGGAAGCTATAGGAAATAGTTGTCACGCGATACTACCCTCATTTGAGATTACTCTAAGATACATCAGCTCGCTCGGGTGATTCCAGCCTACTGTTGTTATCCCAAGAGGGGTCAATGATTTTACGGACAAGTACAAAAAATCACCAGTAAATCCTTTGGGGATGGGTAGAGCCTTGGCTTCATGACACCGACCATTTAACCCCATATTTTTTCTATGTTTTTGTGTGCTGCATTCATGCATTCATTTCATTAAAAACATTTAAACATAGAAAAATTTTCTCTTCTAGTCTCTCTTTTTCAAATTAAACTGAGACAATGATTGCAAATGTCAGAAGAAAGATTGCGTTATGAATTTCGGTAGATGGAAGACTCACAAGTATACCTTCAACGTTCCAAAACTAGAGGATTTAAGAGGATTGGCGAGGATGATCACCAAACCTGATTCTTTCAGAGCCAAGTATGGAGGACTACTATCTCTGTTAAGGGTCCATGTAATTGAAGGAATCCTGTCCACACTCATCCAGTTCTACGATCTGGTCTATCACTGCTTCACATTCCCGGATTATCAGCTAGCACCAACGCTGGAGGAATACTCTCACCTGACTGATTTACCTATCACTGGCCAAGCTCCCTTTTCTGGACTGGAAGAAATTACAAAGGATCAGACTATTGCAAGAGCAATTTATTTGGACGAGTCGGAAGTCCGGACTCACATGACCACTAAGGGTGGAATCCAAGGTTTGACAGCCCAGTTTTTGATAAATAAAGCCTTGTACTTAGCTAGTATAGGGAATGTGCCTGCTTTCGAAAGCATCTTTGCTTTGCTCACCTATGGGTTATTTCTGTTTCCCAACATTGATAGCTTCGTTGATATCAATGCCATTAAGATTTTTCTAATTAGAAACCCCGTACCATCCTTGCTCGCAGATGCTTATCATTCTGTACACTTAAGGAATTTGTACAGTGGAGGAATGATCACATGCTGTGTACCCCTGCTATACAAATGGTTCACTTCCCATTTACCCAAGTCTGCTACTTTTTGGGATCAAAAGAATACTTTACGTTGGTCGCAGAGAATCATGTCTCTTACCAACTCTGACATCGATTGGTACAATCGAATCTATGACGGGATCAGGATCATTGACCGTTTTGGAAACTTCCCTAATGTACCCCTCATAGGAATTAAAGGAGGAATCAATTATCATCCAGTTTTAGTTCGTCGTCAATTTGGATACCCGATGAGACATGTCCCGTGTAATGTTCATCTGGAAGGTCTTTTCTTCAAGTAAGGAGAAAACGACAGGGCACTAAAGACAGAAATAGTGCATGCCTAGAAACATGTTCACAGGAAAGGAAGAGAGTCTCTAGGGAAACCAGACTCTATCTCTCTGGAGCCTTATCTCCACTGGGTACAAACTAGAGCTCTCAAGCTGAGGATGCCTTACCCTCGTCAAGAAGTTCTTCCATTAAGGGACCCTTTCCTTTATTTTATGTCTGATACAGAAAAACTTCAGGTTACTCTCAACAAGGTTCAACAGGAGAAAAGGTCTTGGAAGAACAAGTACCGTATTCTCAATGTGGAGTGTAACAAAATACAGCAACTGTTAAAAGATAAAGATGCCCTGATTGAGATTTTAGAGCAACATATTGTAGAAAATCAAGGAGACCAAAGGAATTTGCTAGCTCCATTCACTTGGAAAAGGAATGACAACCCGACAACGGCTCAAGAGCCCCGTCAAAGAAAAGGTAAGTACCAGAACCAGCATCTGAGCTCTCCTCAGAGAGGACTCAGGATCCATTAGTTTAGACATTTCCTTTTACAGCACTTTGTAAATTACTGTATTTCCGTTTCCCCAATCTTTGAATTCAATAAAATGGGGTTTCCCTACTGTTTGATATTTGCAATCCAAGTGTCGAAGTTTATTTTGATTAAATAACAAAAATTGTTAACATAATCATTGCATATCATTCATCATTCTCACATAACGCATTCTTCTTCCCTACGAATCTCACGTTTGTGTCTCAATTCTAGAGTCAAACTGTCTCATTCATACAATACTCGGGCCAATCGACAAAAGAAAATGGATGATCTCGAGGAAGAGAACAGAGGGTTAAGGGAAGAAATCGACACTCTGAAAGAAGATTTGAGGAAACTTCACAATGATATGCAAGCTCTGGCAGCAGCCCAGATGCAACAACAAAGGACTCTGATCTCAGAGATCACATCTACGCCCATAGTGGAAAATTATGATCCTCGATATACCATGCCAAAAGATCTTCCCTGGGGCATGCCACTCAACTATATCCCGGAAGGATATATTCCGCCGATCATGGAAGATCCGGAAACTGCAGCACGAGCCGTTGGGCCTGAAGGTTACAAACTTTAGGAAAGCGAAGATGCCAGGGACATGACAACAACTCCTGAAGGTTACAAACTTTGGGATAGGGAAGCACCAAGAGTCAGTGCCGTAATGACTGTACCACTACCCGTGGTACACACTGTCCCAGAAGGACAGATTCCACAGATACCTTCTGGTGGAAATGAGAGTATGAACGACAAAATGAAGGAATTCCCGGAACAATTCCTGGAGATGCAGAAAGAACTGTAAGCCATTCGCGGTCAGGATCTATTCGGTAAGGACGCCGCAGACCTTTGTTTGGTCCCCAATGTGAAAGTTCCGCTCAAGTTCAAGGTGCCCGAATTTGAAAAATACAAGTGTAACTCTTGCCCTCAAAGTCACTTGGTGATGTACGCTCGGAGGATGTCAACTCAGATAGAGAACCAACAGCTACTGATCCATTACTTCCAGGATAGTTTAACCGGTGCCGCACTCAAATGGTACATGGGATTAAACCGCACTAAGATCATCACCTTTAGAGATCTTGGCGCTGCCTTTGTTCAATAATATAACTATAACCTGGACATGGCAACGGACAGAGATCAACCCAGAGCCATGTCGCAGAAGGATAAGGAAACCTTTAAGGAGTATGCTCAGATATGGAGTGAAATTTCCGCCTAGATTTGTCAACCTCTTGAGCAAAAAGAGATGACAAAGATCTTCTTAAAAATCTTAAGTTCGTTTTACTACGACAGAATGGTCACCAGCGCGCCCAGTGACTTCACCGAGATGGTGGGCATGGGAGTTCGTCTTGAGGAAGCTGTCTGAGAAAGACGTTTAGCTAAAGATGCTGGACCATCAAGCAGTACCAAAAGATACGGTAGTGCTCTCCCTAAGAAAAAAGAGCAAGATATTGGCAATATCTCTCTCGGAAAGAAAAGGCGACGTTACCAACCAGTAGTAGCTGTAACTCCTGCTATCAACCTTGCGCCCGTTCTAACGTATCAACCTCAGGTTGCTCAAAGCTAACCGAATCAACAACAATATCAATAAAGGACACAACAGCCTCTTCAGCAGGCTCGTCCTCAGTACAACAACAACCGTACAACGCGACCACCAGGGTCTGACCCTATACCAATGTTGTACGCAGAACTGTTTCCATTACTACTGGTCAAGGGGCACGTCCAAACCAGGTCTCCTCTTACAGTATCGGAGAATCCTCCTTTTTGGTTCAAGGCGGATCAGACTTGTCCTTACCATCAAGGAGGACCAGGGCATAACATAGAAAACTGTCTCATTTTCAAATTCGATGTGCAAAAGCTTGTTAGGAGCAGGGTCTTATCCTTCAAGTATACAAATCCAAATGTTCAGACGAACCTGTTGCCTCAACACGAGAAAGTTGTAGTCAATTTGATAGAGGGAGAGTCTAACCACAGCCATTGAATTCATGATGTACTCTTATTAAGGGCTAATCTGGTCAAGATGCATCGCAGACAGAGCGGGTACGTTCATGTACCACCTCATAACTATCACCAGTGTGATATCTGCTCAAAAAATAATCAAGGGTGTTCTGTGGTACAATCAGCTCTACAGGAACAGTTAGATCCCTGATGGATCCAACAGCACCGAATTTGTGGGGTCAACATGACTTATACGAATTCCAACATCATTCAAAACCACGACATCCGTGCGATGAATGTCAACTTGGTGGCAATGCACTCAAGACAAAGCCAACATCATGATCTACCACAACACGATTATGATTCCTGTCTGATTTGTTCGGTAAACAATCAGGGATGCTCTTTTGTACAAAAGGCCCTCCAGCGTCAGATGGATCTTGGATGGATTCAGGATTACTGCGATAGAAATCAGTATCAAGTGAATATGATTCAAATCTTCGATATTCGCTTGATGAATACCAGCTTGGTGGAATTACAGCTAAGCAGGTCCAACTTGGTTTTCTGACTTTGCATGAGTATCAGAACTGTAAAGTGTGTCGTGAGAGCGACCAAGGATGTGCTCTCGTTCAAAGAACTTTGTAACATTTGTTAAACCACTGGTGGCTTCTTATCTATATGGATGAAGACACACAACGAGTCAGCATGATTAACGAGAACCCTACTAGGAATCAAAGTCAGGATGTTCGGTCAATGGAAATCGATCTAGTAAAGTTGTACTGCATTCAAAGCGGACGTGGTCGGGTGCCACCACACAACTACGAGCGTTGTAGAGTCTGCTCGGAGAATAATCAAGGATGCTACCTCGTGCGAGCAGCCCTACAAATTCAGTTGGACCATAAGGAAATTCAACCATGGTCAAGCTCTGATTCAATGTCAAACTATCTTCTTGATCAAAGCAGGGATGTTGTCTTGATCCCTAAGCGAGAAGTGGCCAAAGATGTGTACGCCATAATCCCTTTACTCCATGAATCAAGAGTCCCTTTTGATGGTGGAAAGGTTCTCAGTCTCGAACCGATTGAGGCTGGCTACGATGGTCAGAAAAATCAAAAGGCTCCTGTAGTTATCTATCTACCGGGACCAGTACCATACTAATCCGATAAGGCGATCCCTTACAAATACGGTGCAACAACAATTGAGAATGAAGGGAAATTTCATTACCCTCCGTCGTGAATATTGCAGACATCAGTCGAGTAACACGGAGCGGTCAAATCTTCAATCGAGGAGTTGGAGAACCTAGCAAAGAAAAGGAACCTCAAATGGAAGTTCCCGATCAACCGGTCGATCAGTCCAGTGGTCCCGACCTTTCAACAAACAATTATGAGATGCTGAAGCTCATCCAAAAGAGTGAATACAACATTGTTGATCAGCTGTTGCAAACTCCTTCAAAGATCTCTGTGTTATCTCTTTTACTTAGTTCCGAAGCTCACAGAGAGGCTCCACAGAAAGTCTTAGAGCAAGCCTTTGTGGAACAAGATGTAACAATAAGACAATTCGACAACATCATCTCAAACATCACTTCCTGCAATAACTTGGGGTTTAGTGACGAGGAACTGCTAGAAGAAGAAAAAAGTCACAACATGGCACTCAATATTACAGTCAACTGCCAGGACGACGCTTTAACCAGCGTACTGGTCGACACAGGATCATCTTTGAATGTTGTTCCGAAGTCCTCTTTAATTCTACTATCATTCAAAGGATCCCCGATGAGGGGCAGTGAAGTCATCGTCAAAGCATTTGACGGATCCCAGAAAGCAGTTATCGGCGAAGTCGACCTTCCCATAACTATCGGTCCTCACATTTTCCAAGTCACTTTCCAGGTCATGGACGTCCGGGCAGCGTACAGCTGTTTATTAGAAAGAACTTCGATACACCAGGCTGGGGAAATCACTTCGACACTGCACCAGAAACTGAAGTTCGTCAAGAATGACCAACTAGTCACAGTCTGTGGAGAGCAAGCCTTGATTGTGAGTAACTTATCATCGTCTACTTATGTAGAACCAGAGGAGGTTGTTGGAACTTGGTTCCAAGCAATGTCGGTGAGCAATGAGAATCAATCAAAAAAAGGAACATCGATTTCCTCGTACAAAGATGCTCTCGAAGTGATCAAAAGTAACAGTGCGAAGGGATGGGGACATCTTGTCATTCCTACTGATAACAAAGCAAAGAAGGGTCTTGGTTTTTCTTCAACCTATACCCAGACTGCTACTAACGATTAAAATCTTCATCCCATTCAGGATTTCTTCCACAGTGGAGGTTTCCTTCACCTAGTGTCTCAAGAAGTACATACCATCAACGAGGGTGACTCCTTCGATACAGATGAAGAATGGAAGTCCTATCTTAACGAGGACGGTTATATGTCTCAGGAAGAGGTGCCTACGCAATTTTTCTATCCCACATAGAGTCTGAGATTTATACCAAGGTCAGATGTCAAGATGATATACGGAGATTGTGCTCCGGAAGGATTCCGTGCTCCACCAAACTCATTACTCAGGCTATTCAGAAAACACTCATCACAACGATGAACCTGCACGGACTGCAGGACAAAAGTTCATCAACTACGCTTTTCCAGAGGTCAACGTCATCGAGAAGGATGGCTCCTCTAGTTCCACAGAAGTGTGGGACACCTTAGGACAACCGAGTGGCAAATTCCACTACTTGGTCAAGTACACCGCTCCTAAAAGCTCTCGTATCAGGCTCGAAGACATCCAGCCAACTGGATGGGGAGATTCACCTGAGAGTACAAATACTATGCAAGATACAACAGAAGAGTTCGTCTACGACAGCTCTGCTTGGGAAACAGATTCCAACGATCCTGCTCCGCCAGAAATCAGCATTATTACTGAAGATAAATCAAGAGGGAAAGTAACCAACTTTGTGATTCACCGAGGAGTTCACCGCCAATGGGTCGCTGTGGATGTCCCGAAAGTAGTCCATGAGTTTAAGTAATTGTCGTCTTTACTTTAACCTTTCACCCTGCCCAGGTGAAACGGATGTTTTGATAGGGCTCACTTGCTGTAAATTTCTCTCTTCACTTCGCCCAAAGCGATTGAGTTTTGTTTTATAGGGTTGTAGTTTCAAGAATCGACAAAATCATAAATAAAATAATGTCGTTCTGTAATTTTCGCATTTATTGTTGTTTTCTATTTTCGCTTTTTCAGAAAATGGTAATCCTAAAAAACAACTCAATAATAAAAACAAGCAGTTTTCCAAAGAAAATACACTGCACACACTCTTGCATTCTCTCTATCTCTTCTAAAAAACAAATTATCACATCATACAGATTGCTTGTTTTAAACCCCATTGAAACATACGATCCAATGCCGTCTCCCAACTTTGAATTCCTAGTATTTGAGGCTGAAGAAGAAGATGACGACGAATTTCCAGAAGAGATCTCCCGATTACTTAGACAAGAGGAAAGGTCCATTGAACCTCACAAAGAGCCGTTGGAAACGGTAAACTTGGGTTCAGGAGAAGAGAGAAAAAGAAATCAAGATTGGGGCACTGCTCAGTCCAACTGTCAAAGAAAGTTTGATAAAGCTTCTCAAAGAATTCCCCGATGTATTTGCTTGGTCCTATCAGGACATGCCAGGGTTGGATACCAGCATCGTGGAACATCATCTACCGTTGAGACTAGTATGTCCGCCGGTAAAACAAAGGTTGTGACAGACTCACCCGGACATGGCCATCAAAATCAAAGAGGAATTACAGAAACAGATTGATGCGGGTTTCCTCGCTACATCAGAATATCCTCAATGGCTAGCCAACATGGTACCAGTTCCGAAAAAGGACGAAATGGTCAGAATGTGTGTGGACTACAGAGATCTAAACAAGGCCAGTCTAAAGGACGACTTTCCTTTACCATACATTGACATGCTGGTAGATAGTACAGCAAAGTTCAAAATATTTTCCTTCAAGGATGGATTCTCGGGCTATAACCAGATAAAAATGGCGCTGAAAGACATGGAGAAAACTTCATTCATTACCCCATGGGGTACTTTTTGTTACAAGGTAATGTCGTTCGGTCTGAAGAACTCCGGGGCAACCTATCAAAGGGCCATGACTACTCTGTTTCATGACATGATACACAAGGAAATCGAGGTATATGTCGATGATATGATTGCCAACTCTAAAACAGAAGGGGAGCATGTGACCGTCCTGTCAAAACTATTCGAGCGGTTGAGAAAGTACAAACTCCGCTTGAATCCCAATAAGTGCACTTTCGATGTCTGTTTAGGGAAGCTTTTCGGGTTCATCGTCAGCCAGAAAAGAATTGAGGTTGATCCTGACAAAGTCAAGGCCATTCAAGAAATGCCTTCTCCAAAGACTGAAAAACAAGTCAGGGGATTCCTGGGACGTTTGAACTATATTTCCAGATTTATATTCCTCATGACCGCGACATGCGCGCCGATTTTCAAATTACTCAAAAAGAATCAGGATTGTGTTTGGACAAAAGACTGCCAAACCGCCTTCGACGGTATCAAGGAATACCTGTTGAACCCACCGATTCTATCACCTCCAGTGGAAGGAAGACCACTGATCATCTACTTAACAGTCTTGGAAGACTCTATGGGCTGTGTACTTGGCCAACAAGACGAAACAAAAAGGAAAGAGTCTACCATTTACTATTTGAGCAAGAAATTCAGCGACTACGAGACTCGGTACACTATGCTTGAGAAAACTTGCTGTGTTATGGCTTGGGCAGCCAAACGTCTTCGCCAGTACATGATTCGTCACACTACTTGGCTAATCTCAGAAATGGATCCAATCAAGTATGTCTTTGAAAAACCTGCTCTCACGGGAAGAATCGCCCGTTGGCAGATGTTGTTATCAGAATACGACATCGAGTACCACGCTCAGAAATCCGTTAAAGGAAGTATTTTAGCCAATCATTTGGCTCATCAATCGATTGACGTTCAGGAATCAATCGGGTTTGACTCCCTAGACGAAGATGTCATGTATCTAAAAATGAAAGATTGCGATGAACCGCTACCTAGTGAAGGGCCAGAACCAGGTTCCCAGTGGGGACTAATCTTTGACGGAGCTGTTAATCATTATGGGAACGGAATTGGGGCAATCATCATAACACCTCAGGGTACCCATATTCCTTTCACTGCCCGACTGACATTCAAATGTACGAACAACGAGGCCGAATACGAAGCTTGTATCATGGGTCTTGAAGAAGCGATCGACTTAAGAATTAAGAAGTTGGATGTGTATGGAGACTCATCCCTGATTATCAATCAGATCAAAGGAGATTGGAACACATACCAATCAGGACTGATTCCTTACAAAGACTATGCGAGAAGGTTGCTACCCTTCTTCAACATAATCGAGTTTCATCACATCCCTCGTGAAGAGAATCACATGGCTAATGCATTAGCCACACTCTCTTCCATGATTAGTGTAGGTCAATGGAATGACATACCTAAGATCGACATAATGCGCCTCGAGAGGCCCGCTTATATCTTCACAATTAAAGCAGTCATAGACGACAGACCTTGATATCACGATATCAAATGATTCCTTCAAAAACAAGAGTACCCTCCTGGGCACTAAGGAAGGACAGAAAGACCCTCAGAAGGCTGGCAGGCAGTTTCTTCCTGAGCGGTGATACACTCTATAAGAGAAACTTTGACATGGTTTTGCTCCGATGCGTAGATAGACCAGAAGCAAACAGGCTGATAACAAAAATTCATGAAGGATCCTTTGGCACTCATGCCAACGGACACACAATGGCGAGAAAAATTCTGAGAGCAGGGTACTACTGGTTGACCATGGAATCCGACTTCTACAAGTACATGAGAAGGTGTCACAAGTGTCAGATATACGCTGACAAAATCCATGTACCGCCAACGCATCTCAAAGTTCTCTCTTCCCCATGGCCTTTTTCTATATGGGGAATCGACATGATTAGCAAGATTGAACAAAAAGCTTCAAACGGACATCAATTCATTCTAGTAGCCATTGATTACTTCACCAAGTGGGTCGAAGCAGCGTCGTACGCCAATGTACCCCGACAAGTGGTGGTTCGATTTATAAAAAACAATATAATTTGCCGTTATGGTGTTCCTAGCCAAATCATTACTGATAATGGATCCAACTTGAATAACAAGATGATGAAGGAGTTGTGTGCTGACTTCAAGATCGAACACCATAACTCATCTCCCTACCGACCAAAGATGAACAGTGCGGTAGAAGCGGCTAACAAGAACATCAAGAAGATTGTTCAGAAGATGGTTGTAACCTACAAAGACTGGCACGAGATGCTACCCTTTGCTCTTCACGGTTATCGCACATTTGTCCGCACTTCAACAGGGGCAACCCCTTTCTCTCTAGTATATGGCATGGAAGCAGTGCTCTCCATAGAAGTAGAAATCCCATCAATCTGGGTATTGATGGAAGCTAAGCTAACAGAGGCTGAATGGTGTCAAAGTCGACATGACGAGCTAAATCTGATCGAAGAAAAGTGAATAATGGCACTATGCCACGGTCAGTTGTATCAACAAAGGATGAAGAAGGTGTTTGACAAAAAGGTCCGACCTCGCGTCTTCAGAAAAGGAGACCTTGTGCTCAAGAAGATACAATCATTTCTCACTGATTCTCGGGGCAAATGGACTCCGAATTTTGACGGTCCGTACGTGGTCAAGAAAGCTTTCTCAGGCAGCGCCTTGAGACTTGTAACCATGGATGGAGAAGAGTTTGCCTACCCCACGAATGTTGACGTAGTCAAGAAATACTTCGCCTAAACTAAAAAAATCGTCTCGGTGGATTGAAAACCCGAAAGGGCGGTCCAGGAAAAATTTAGAGACATAATCAAAAATCATCCTGGTGGATTGGAAATCTCAAAGTACAATCCAGGCAAACGTTAGGGATAATGGCAAGTAACTACGTCCAACAGGGGCAAATTCCCCAGTAGCAATCATGTCATCCATTAGAAAACTCCAGTCAAGGTCATCTTCGACAGAAGCTCAGGATGTCCAGAATTCAAAGTTGGTAGAAGGATAGTGGTCGTTATGTTTCAATGTAGCCCTTTTCCCTTTAAATTACCATTTTCTAACTTTGTAAATACTCTATGGAATCAAGCGCTTGGCTGATTTCCATCCTATCAATAAAATTTGAGCCCTTGTGTTTTTGTTTGCAATTCTTATTTGTTTTAGCTTTACAGAACGACATTTTAACATGATTAACGATTCTTGAAATAAAACAAAAATGAATTTACTTGTAAAAAAATTTTTGCTTTTAAAATAAAGATGGCAATTTCTTTTGACCGTTGAAAATCAAAAGAACATCGATCGCTTCTCCAGAAGCAATTGAACCTCAAAGTACAGGATCAAAGTACTCCTTCTAAACCAGTACGCCTGAACGAAGGATCAACTGTATCAGATGTGATTTTCCCATCCGATATCCCCGACAGAGTTCTTACCTCCTAAGCCCGACCAAGGTTGTTCCCCAATGGGACTATCTCTCCTAAGCAAGGCAGAATTGCTATTCTTTAACCAGTGGTGCTTCTTCGTCCCCCGCAGTGGCCGAGTATCTAGTCGTGTTCATCCACTAGTCTGTATGTCGTGTCAGTTTTGTCATCATATATATACATACATCATGTATCATTGATTTACATTCATATCCATATTGCATCATTATCACTCTAGTCGGTCTTATCCCTTAGTGATAAAAGTCCTCTTGTCAATCGAGTTGTCAGTTCTTTCCTCGTCAGGAAATATTACGTTTGAATAATCTTTCTCCTCCAGTTTATTTCTGGATTGGAGTTGGCCCTTGACCACTTTGATAACTTGAACCTCTGAAAGACCAGAAAACCTTCAAAGAATGTCACTCTTCGCCATTAAAGATGACATCTTTGCTTTCCCAGATTAAGGAAAATCCCAGAGAAAGCCTCGCAACTAAAGACTCTCAGCGACACAGTGGTTCTTCTCTCCAGAAAATCAATGTCAATGAAGTCATCAGCACCTCAAAATTGGGGTACATTGTATGGAATTTCTCCGAGAAGATCTCGAAGAAAAGTATGATGTAATACCCCCAGGTCGAAAGCAGTCTCTCAAGAAGCTCATTTTCCTCAGTAGAGTCGACAAATGGCGTTTCCAAACAGAGAAGTTTGTGCACCTCTACAACTCAGACAAATGGGTTCCCCAGCAAGTCTGACATCAAAAGTTTTTCCCATCAAATGGCATCTCCCCAGGAAAATTCGGCAAGAAGTTTAAGGAAAACTGATACGAATAACGTCCCTTGTCAAGAAAGTTTACTGGCAAAAGAAACTAAGACCAGTTCCTTGGTAGGAAACCAGGATCGAGGGGAAGTTTATTTCAGAAACTTAGACCAGTTACTTGGAAGTAAACCAGGAACGAGGGGAAGTTTATTTCAGAAACTTAGACCAATTTCCTGGTAGGAAACCAGGATCGAGGGGAAGTTTATATCCGAAACCGAGACCAGTTCCTTGGTAGGAAACCAGGATCGAGGGGAAGTTTATATCAGAAACTTAGACCAGTTTCTTGGTAGGAAACCAGGATCGAGGGGAAGTTTATATTAGAAACTAAGACCAGTTCCTTGGTAGGAAACCAGGATCGAGGGGAAGTTTATATCAGAAACTTAGACCAATTCCTTGGTAGGAAACCAGGATCGAGAGGAAGTTTATTTCGAAAGAAAACTAAGACCAGTTCCTTGACTGAAGACCAGGATCGAGGGGAAGTTTACCTTTTCTAAGTATCATTGCTTAGCAAAATAAGATGGATGGGCAAACTGCCATTCATAACCACCGTCAAAATTTCACGCATTCTGATATTTAATCATCTTGCACCCTGAATGCCCGAATACCTTCGCCATTCACACCTTCGGGTCCAAGAAGATTAAATAGGGGCATCTTTCATACCCCAAATTTTGACCACTAAGATTTCCCATCATTGTGCAAATCATCACCATAATATGGATGAATCATTATGCCTCATCAGTCTCCCCAAAGAAGGGTGAGCATTCACCACAAACAAGGATTATGGTTTCAACACCTATCAGAGCATTTAGACAAAGGATCAATCAAGAATTGACATGATCATTCAACTTTTCTAACCTCTCAAACACCCACAAAGGATCAAGAGGACTCCCACATCAAGAATCAGGCACAAAGTTGCAGCATTCCAAGTGGATTAAGCCTCAAGATCGACAGTGTCACCAAATTAGGGTTTTGGTCGACCAGGGCCTCCAGATGGAACTTTTTCCTCTGGGCATGAGCCAATTCTTCAAAGCATAACCCAATATACTGCAAGGGACCTCATGGACCCAATCATCGGGTCAATTTAGCCTCAGGGGATGCATTCACTAAAAATCAGGAATTAGGGTTTCTTTACCTAATTCACCCCTAAGTTGACTTCTGGGACAAAACATGAGCCAAGACCTCAAGATATGATTTGAGGGTCTCCAATACACTATATTGATCCATTTGCAACAATGGATTGATCCAAGAAGCTTGATTCACAAGTTTCATTTTCATCTGGACCACAATTAGGGTTTTGAAGAAAAAGTCAACTGTACCTTTGACTTTTGACCAAGGCATGCTCCCAAACCTTGGGACATGATTAAATACACCCTATATCACCTATGGAATCCATCTATTAAGTTTGATTTAGGTCAAGGACTTGATTTCATAGAGGATCGCACAGTTTGGAATTCATCTGATAAAAAGTCAACTGTGCACAAAAGTCAATGTTTGACTTTTTGAGATTTTTAACAATTATGGTTCCTTAACCCTAAAATGATGTTAATGTGTGAGTAGAATCATCATTCATCAAGAAAAACCAAAGAAAGTGAGTTAACTTGTAAAAGGGGTAATCATAAAAAACTTAGAATTTTTCTGAGTTATGAAACAAAGTGGCTAGGGTACCAACTTCCAAGGATCATAACTTGAGATCCAAGCAACCATTTTGGATGATCCAAAGATGGATTTGTAACTCTCATGGCATACTTTAAAAGTGACAACTACACCTCATTCCAATTCCTCATGGATTTTAAGTTATGGAGTGACCAAAATGACAAAAACATGAAAATGCCACTTTTTCCAACACTTAGTGAAATTTTCACTAAGTCAGAATCTGTTTTACTTTTTTCAAAATTTAAGGGAATTTTTCACTTGAATCCAAAAAGTGTCAAGACAAACTATGATCACACATGTTTTTTATCATATGAGAGCTTTCCAAAATGGCCAAGAACTCCATCAAATTCCATCTGAGCTAAGAATTATGACAGCTGCAACATGCCTTGCTGCAACTGTCATGACAAGGCAAATTTGGGCACATTGGATCTATTTGATCAATTTTTGCAAATGCCAAGCAAGTTTATCCATCTGCACACCTCAAGGGGAGACCAAGGAGGGACAAACATTGATCCATAAGCCTCCCAAGTCATTGGAACTACATATAGGTTTGGCACCCCTAAAAGCCAAAGATGCTTCAAGACTCCAATTTTGTTTTGGAGCATTCAATGGATGCTTAGAGGTGGCATGTATTAGAGAAAAAATGAACACTTCAGTCAAGCCTTATCCTTGAATCAAAGAACTATAGGCCCGTGCTCTAACCTCTAGTCAATGGCTATAGGAGACTTGAGATTCCAATATGATCCAATTGGCCAACAGCCTGCTGCAGCCACCATTCACTATTTCTTACAAAACAAACTTGCTCTACTATAAATAGAGCTCATTTGTGCTCAGTTTAAGTACACCAAAGCACTATAACTGATGCTTTCCTCAAAATCACCTTCTCACTTCCAAAATTTCCTTCTAAAGCAAGTCTTTATCGGGTTTTAAGTTTTAGAGCAATTCCAACCAAACCAATCACACACACACCTCATAAACATCCTATAGAAGTGATCCAAACTCTTAAACAACATCTGGAACACCAATTTCACAAAATCACCATCCAGTTGCTCAAGCTTTCAATCAAGTTGCAGCTGAGGTGCCATAATCTGTTCTAGTCCATTTCAAATCACTCCAAGCATTCAAACACATTCCATATGGTGTAGGGAAGCTGTTCAGATCATCAAAACTCATCTGTAACACCTCCAACTCAAAAATCAATTTGCTCTTGCAGCCACGACCTTCAAGTAAGCCTAAACTAGGTCATCTCTTAATCTATGCATATTTCCTCGCACAATACTTTTGCCAAATGTTCATAATCATGCATGGAATATTTCCCCTCAATTAATTGCTTTGAATGAATCGTGTATAGAATTTCTCAGCCTTCATGCAGAATTTAGGGTTCTTGAGGTTTTGTCTTGATTTCTTATTCCATGCTTAAAATAAATGAAATTAAAGACCATAGACATGATCGTGAGGTGAAAACGAGTAGATTGATATGTGGATTGCATGATTTCATCAAGTATTCAGTGAGATTGGATAGAAAATGTAAATCTGAGCAAAACTCCCTTCGCGCGTGTTCTTGGCCCATGTTCTTGGCGCCTTTTTCATAAATTCAAATATTTGAATTTTGTGATTTTATTTAATTGATTCAAAAATTAATTTCTCTCTGAATTTTAATGATTTTGAGTTGTTTCTTTTTTTAATTATTCACAAAAATGTTAAAATAGTTTATTTTACCATAAATTCCCAAAAATATTATTTATTTCATATACTTGATATTTTTGTAAAGAATTAATGTTTATTTGTTTTTTAACATGTTAAATATTTTTTCTTTCTTGATTTTCCAAACTTAATTGATTTTTAATCATTTTGTGGATAAAAACATGGTTTTTCAAACACTAATCCAAGATCACAACTTGTTTTTCACACATGTTTGATAATTTTGATCATTTTAATCAAATTTTCATTTAATTAAAATACCTTTTAAACAAAATTAGGGTTTCTTTGATTTTCACCCTCACAAATCTTTTTCAAACACTCATGGGTCTCTAATAGAGTGTAAGACCCAACCCTTGTTGTACATAAACAATTTTTGGGCATCAGATATTGTATAAGTCCCGACACAAAAAAAAATCTCTGCGCGATCGCCAGTTTAAAATCACTGGGCCTCTCCCTGAGTTGTAAGCCCCATCACTTGTTCAAAAACACTTTTGGGCCTCTAATAGAGTGTAAGACCCAACCCCTTTGTAAATAATACCTTTTGGGCCTCACACATTGTATAAGTCCCTCTGTATATTTTCAAACGTTCGGCGCGATCGTCACCTTTTTAACAAAATCAATTGGGTTTCTCCTTGAGCTATAAGACCCATCTTTATTCATTTTCAAACTCTTTGGGCCTCTAATAGAGTGTAAGACCCAATCCCCTTTGACCAAAACTTTTTGGGCCTCAGTCGATGTATAAGACCCGATACAAAACAACAGTAGCATCACTGTTAAAATTTGGGCCTCTCCCTGAGCTGTAAGCCCCGATCTTTGTTCAAAATACTTTCTCCTTTGATTTTGAATCCAAATGTATAGTTTCTATCAAAACTTTCTTTAATTTATTTGTTGAACAACTAACAAAACAGCATGGAAGCTCTACAACGGGTAAGTGTTTATTCACTTTCTTTTATATGCTTTCATATACATAACTGTATTGTGGGAAGCTGCGCATGGTTAGTCTTCTTTCATACTCTTTTAAATACTCATCATATATCAACTGTATATATACTAGTATAGTTATTTAGAGTTTTCCCCGGCAACTAGGTCTAGAACTAGGTAAAGCCCTGTTGGTCACTCTTAAATACAAATAAAACTAGATCCCCATAGGATTTCCAGATACAGTCTTCCCTTCTCTTAGGGTTAACCAATATGGAAAAAAGAGAAAGGTAGTATTCTCGGTGAACCTTTTCTCAGACTGTCACCCTTAAAAATAGTCAAAGAAATTCTACTCCCTGGAGTTAATCTATTCTCCGTGAATAGCATCTCTTGACTTTATTCCAAATACTCGAACTTTCCTGGAATGATCTCTTCTCTGTGAATTGTATTTCTTGAACTTCTCTTGGTTTGGGGACCCACAGGCTTCCTAAAAGCATCCCCGCCTCCTCTTGGGCTTTGTACAAGGACCCTTCGGCTCTTAGAAGTTCTCATGCCTTCTCTTGGGCTTAATACAAGGACCCTAACAACCTCTTAAAGGTATAAGACAGAACTTAGTCATCCTTTGCTAAAGCAGTCTTTCCAGTGTCAAACCTCTGGCCACTTTAGGGTTGATTCTCATCCCTTAAGGCCCTTGCCCTCTTTTAGGCATCCTACAAAAGATAAAACTCTTCAACACCAGTAGACTTGGACAGTCTAAACCCCCTTGAGTCTCAAAGACATTCTTAAAGTTCCTTTCAAACATAGGAAGAAACACCGATCACTCTGGATAAATCTCCAGCAGAAACCCGGTCTCTCTCATGAGAGTTCCCCATCCTTGGGCCTGCCTACGGATCTAATCCTCAGCAGTAAGTTAGCCTCCTCTTAGACTTTGTATAATGATCCTTTCTCCAGGAAATTCAGCCTCCTCAGACTCTCTTGTTGAGTCAATCACTTCTTAGACTCTCTTGTTGAGTCAACCACTTTTCATACTCTCTTGTTGGGTCAATCTCCTTTTAGCCTCCATCTCGGGCTTTGTACGACACATCAAATCACTCTCTTGTTGAGTATAAAAGACTCTCTTATTGAGTCAACTCCTTTAGCCTCCACCTTGGGCTTTGTACAACACATATAAAAATACTCTCTTGTTGAGACAAATTCACTTCCGCCTCCATCTTGGGCTTTGTACAAGACACATATAAACCTCCCCAACAGAGTCAAAAATCCCTTTTAGCCTCAATCTTGGGCTTTGTACAACACAGAAAGAACATTTTCCCCGGAAAAGTCAAACTGTTAGCCTCCTCTTAGGCTTCATATAATGATATCCCCAAAGAGTCAGTCTCCTTTTTGCCTCAATCTTGGGCCTGGTACAAGACATATACACTCTCTTGTTGAGTCGATCTTATCTAGCCTCCTCTTAGGCTTTGTATAAGGACTTCCCTAGTGGAGTCAATCAACCTCTTAGCTTCATAAAAATCAACCATCCCTCTTTAGAGATGACAAATTCTCTCTCAGCCAAAACCCCTTTAGCTTCAATCTTGGGCTTTGAACAAGACGCAAATACTCCTTTTAGCCTCTGTCTTGGGATTTAAACAAGACAGCAAAACATCTTTTTTCCTCCCTTAGAATAGGAGGAACTACGATTACTCTGATTTCCTTGTTTCGTTTAAACGGGAATACGTAGGCATAAGATTTCGAAATCTTAGCGAGCATACCAAACAAAAACTCTAGGTCCAATACCTCACCAAAATCATCAAAAACTCTCTATCACATTTCCCAAGAAACTTTCCCAAACCCATTAATAGATAAACACCATCAAGTACAAAGTAGAACCTAAAGCTAATATCGTATGGATAACCACATATAGGATGGGTAACTAACAACTGCCCGTTGTATAACCTGACCCCGGACCCCCCAATCTCTTTAAGCGTTTGTTCAGTTAAACATTTGCGTGCAAGGTTAGTTTTAGATACCTTCCCTTTCCCTTCCAGCATCATGGGATAAATAAGAAATCAGAAAGTAGCACCCCTTTCTCCTCGAGGAGGAAAACCCAACTTCAGCGATAAGGTGGTCGCGTCACCGACAAAAATTGCTCGCTACCCGTTGGATTAACCTAAACGAATGACCAAGATTATAACATGAGCATTGACCTAGTTGACTAGGGTTTGGACCCAGGTGGCCGGAGAAGACCTCCGGTCGTCTTTACCGGTTGGATGGCCACCGTGAGTGCATGAAAATTTCCCGAAATTGCAAAATTATACATCATCTCACACAAAATTCTATGTAGATCTCAAATATGCTATTGAAATCTTCATATAATTAACAAAAAAGGCAAATCGAAGGAAATAATTTAAACCTGCCTATCTTGAAAACTCACATCTTCACCTATTTCCATCACTAACCAATGCCTACCAAGGTAGGGCTTCATACGCACATGATCATAAGCCTCTAATCCTCATAATTTTCCCTAGCATAATGCAATCAAAGTCAAGAAACTGACCTATATGTAAGTGCAATTTCAAGATATGAGAAACCCTGAAAACTTCGTACGAATCTTGTGATCTACAATGGAGGCAAAATAAATGCCTGGAATCTCTTGAACTTTGAGGAAAAATGCAAAATCTTGGAGCTGAGATGTAGATTCGGTTATGGAGTTGTGATGCTTCTATATGCCAATTTTTGCAAACAGAAGGTGGAGTGAAGAATAGGGATCACGATGGTGAAGGAATATTGATGAAAGCTTCACTATCAAGAGAGTTTTGAAAGTATGAACAATGGAGGTGAAAAAATGTGATCTTGATCTCTCTCCCAAAAACTGTTGTAACTGTGTAACTAAATCAAATGGAGGTGGTTAGAGAGTTTTATAAGGTTGGTTAGGGTGTTAACTGAGGTTAAAGTTCAGTTAAAGAGGTTTAGTGAAAATTGGAAAAAATGTGAAAGTGTGGTTATGGCACGAGTTATGTGTGTTGCATGATCATGGTGGAGTTTCACATGATAATGATGGCATGATGATGATAATGAAGTGGATGTGTGGGCTGGTGTAGTCAAAATGATTGCCCATTAAGTTTGTCATTCGTCATGCATGGCCATATGTGGAAACTTGTACATGGTGCACATGGATGTGAAGGTTTTTGCTTGGTTTAACAAGGCAATATATGGTGTCATGAGTAATTACACGCATGCTGCAAGGATATGCAAGTTTTGGTTTGAAATCTGAAGAGCAAAGCATGGCAAGATGGTATGACATATAATCATTCATGGAGTCAAGTTTGAAGGATAATATCCCATTACTTAGTGAGCCAATTCTTGTGATCTTAGGGGCTATGGAAAGAGCATGTTTAGTTCTGTCATACCCTAATTTTTGACCATAAGATTCTACCTCTCTGTGCATCATTCTGCATGTTTGCATGCTTTATCACTAACGGATTGGTGCAGGAATTTTAATTTCAAGTGGAGATAGTCCTCTTTCTCACAGTCAGGTGCTTCAAGATGTGACCAATAGATTCTGATGCAAGTGATCCTATGGTTTTCTACTGGACCATTTTCATCAAAGACTCCTCAAAAATTCAATGTATACTCCCAAAGAAAATCTAGATGTTGAGTATGGTCATGTGGAGACTAGTTAAAGTTTTGTGGCAAGACAAATTTCAAGATGTACCCATATTTTCAAGGATTTCTCAAGGCATGGCTCTTGTATCAAGTTAAAGTTTTGGACTGTGAGGATAATAAAAGGTCCAGGTTATTTCCAAAAGGACTTTGTTCAAACATGATTTGTTCCTTTTAATCTTCAAGGAGAGATATTCATGAGTGTCTTTTGATTAATTTATGAGCAACTTGCTTGGAGGTAACAAAGTTTAAGTAAAAGAAGATCTTTTGATCAAGTTTTAGCAAGGAGTTTTTAAGATGAAATTCAAAAACATGTCCTTTACAAAGTGCAAGGTGTTTCTTTACAAGTTCATATCAAAATTCATATGTTCAAGTTCCATCATCATTCAAGTTACAAAGCCCATTTTAAACAAGGATGATTTCTACATAATGTCAAAGAAGATTGAATTTCATCCCATTTCACTCCAAAAAAAATTCAAAGTAAAACAAAATGCAAGATATGAGTTCAAATTAATTCAAAGTGACAAAGAAATGGAGCTCTTTCAAGGATTATCATTTCAAATGCAGTGCGATACTGAAGTGAGAATAGCAAGCACAAAAGGAAAAAGCTAAAAAGAAAGTTGTAGCTTATAGATACTTCCATTATACATCATGTTACAATAAAGAATTTGGAGCATGATGCAAAATATTACAACTCCTCCTGAAGAAGGTCCTGTTGTTTCCATACACGTTTGAACTCAGGGGATTTTGCTCAGAGCTTTGATTCAAAAAAATCACATTCAAATACTAGTAGCTCAAAAGAAAGAAAAACGTTATTCCTCATATGCCTCGTTACAAAGTTCTGCTCCCACCTCCAGGTCTGGACTATGAAAGAGACAAGAGATTTTCAAGTCTTTCAAAAAGTTGGTTACCACCTGTTTAGTCAAAGTGTCCAAGCTCAGAAGCTATTAAAGCACCACTTCTTTAAACATGCACGTGCCACCGAATATTTTGTTCGCACCATGACCTCGCTCTATTGGGAGATTGTTTTAAAACGTTAAAGACTAAAGCGACACGGTTGCGACATGGTTCGAACATAATCTATCAAAGAAGGAAATAATCACAACATCTTCAGTAGGTTTCATTAGCAAATCAGACACAATTCAAGTTAGTTCCAAAACAATATTCAGACCACATTCACACTCATTCCAAAACAGTATGAGATATCCATCATCAATCACATGATTAAAGCTTATTCATGACAAAATCAAACATAATGAAGCTTAAAGTGGAATTCTCAAAAAAACATAATCAGACATGTTCAAACCAAATTGGAAACATCATTATCAAACATCAATTTGAAATCAGAGCTGAGCTTATATAAGAGGGGAGCAAGAACGGTTTCAGGGCAGTAGAAAAATTCCCATCCAAAACTACACTTTCACACCCAGAAAAATCAATACACCATAAAAAGCATCATTCGCAAGAACTCACACAGAGCAAAAATCACACCTATATTCACATCAGTAAAAAGCCACATTCTCGCACATAGCTCCAAAAGGTCCCAGCACCAATACCTTCACACGAACAATTTACGATTGAAAACCATAGAGCAAAGGCAAAAGAAGAGGCGGAATAGAAGCAACATCAGTACGATTCATTCACGGAGTCACACATTCAAAAATCCAGAAATCACATGCAGGATCAGTAAGCAAGAAAGAGGAAGCAGTGCCTGTATTTAGCTCGTGTCGGCATCGCCTTGAAGTCGCGTCGGACGAACTCCGACAGGTAATTCCATTCACTCTGCCCCTGTTTCGCATATTCTGTAATCTATTGTTGTTCTTTGCCATTGTTTGTTTGTCCCCCCTTTTAATGAACTGTGTGCGTCGTCGGAAATGATTTGAGCGAAACCGAGAGAACACGATCGAGAGAGCAGAAGTTGGGGACGGAAGACGTGCGAGACGAAAGGTGCATTCGCGATTGAGGGAGGAGAATGAACGTGAGTGAGATGCGAACTCTGGCCGTGCAATGTGGTCGAAGCATTTGCGCGCGATTTGTGGCTGATTGAAGAAGAAGATGAGTCTATTGGAGTTTGAGAGTGGGATTGAGATGTCTGTTCTTGAACTTCTCTTTGTGCCTTCAACCATAATTTGGATGGGCCCAACATGATGGGCCTGCGCGAGTTGTTTTTTGATATACCCAGACCCCTTTTCCTTTCAGCCCAACCGTTCCTTTTTTATTAAGTTTTTCATTTTAATTCTTTTAATTGATTTTAGATGTAGGTTTTTTTTTATGTTAAAAAAAAATACAAAATATAAAAATTTTCTTTTTCTTTAATTTATCCTTTTAATTTGGAATGTAAAATATTTATATTTTAGTTTTATGTCTAAAAATCTATAAAAACACCTATATTTTCATCAAAAATGCAAAAAGAGAGTTTTATTCTGGATTTTGAATGTTTTGGTTGGTGTAAATGTTTAGAGTGCTTGATATTTGGCACGTATTTTTCAAATCCTAATTATCGAATTGTTGTCTCACCCAAGTATTGCTTATACCTCATATTCCAAAGGAGTCCCTCCTTTGACTCCATGTCATTTAGGAAACCTTTAGATCCCTCCCTTTATCCTAACCTTAGGATCGGAGTCACCGCACTCTATTCATGTGTTCTACCATGGACACTTAATCATCCCTTTCAATTTAACTTCAACTTCGGAGTCACCGCACCCTATGTAACGTCTTGCCATAGACGCTACCTCCCCCTGGAACCTTGACCACAGTCAAGAGTTCCTCACCCTCATTGAGGGGAACTACAAATACTCTGATTCCACTCCCGTCAGGATACGTAGGCACAAGATGCGATGTCTTGGCGAGTATACTTAGATACTAACCCTTAGGTCTTTCCCTTAGCACATACTCTTAGCAAGTGAGCAATAAATAACATAAATAAAAACAAGAGGTTCCTGTAGAGTACTACAGACGTTTAGGATGCTAATACCTTCCCTAGGCGTAACCAACCCCCAAACTTAGATTCTCTTAACTTAGGTTTTTTGATCTTTAACCTCTCCTTTGGATAAATCAAAGACCGGTGGTGAATTTAAAGATTTGCGATTCAAGTTAACACAATAGCTTGGTATCCGATTCTCACCGCGACAAGTACAACAAAATTGGTGTTTGAATCAAGTTGAAAGGAGGTCTTTAACTAGATGAAAAATGGGGTTGAAACCACTTGCACTAAGGCTGCCATGCATGTGACATGAATTGGTCATGCATGAATTTCCAAAAGGGTGATTTTTTTTTTTGTGATTTTGGAAGGATAGATCCCCATGCATTGTGAACCAAATGCTATGGTTCTTTTAACCAAATTGAAGGGGACACTTGATACTACATTTTTCATGTTGAAGGAAAATGAATTTAAGGCTTGCAATATCATGAAAAATGGGCTAGAACATTGTCATACACGAGCTGCCATATGCATGAAATTTTTCTAAGTTATTTGCAATGTTGAAAAACTTGATGACCCCATTTTCAAATGATCATAACTTTTGATCTATAAATCCAAATGAGGCATTCTTTATATGGTTGGAAAGATGAGAGATCATACTACAACTTTCATGCTTACTCAAAATTGAAATGAAGCTTGTAGAATGGAGAAAACTGGCCATGAAGTTGGCTGCAAAAGGTGAAGAACTTTCCCAAAATGGAAAGTTTTCTTAAAACCCTAATTTCCAAAAATGGTAACCTTTCAAAACTCTTGATTTTTCTTGATTCTCTTGATGTTTCTTAATCAAATCCCACCCATTGACCATATTTGACATGAGGAACATATTTTGACCTCAAAAAGTCAGGGGTTGACTTTTTCCTTGATCAGTTGCCTTTATCCCCAATTCTCTTGATTTTCAATCAATCATCCAATTGAAACCCTTGTGAATGGCATTGATGATTCATAATCCAATCTTAGACACTTGAGAACATGTAGAATGCCATGGAATCAAGTCTTTCCCAAAAAATCAGAAATAAACTGACTTTAGAAACGAGGTTGTCGACTAGAGACGAGCTTACAAAGAGTATCAACCAAAAGTTGAGATAAAACCAAAGATTGCCAATTAATAGAGAAGAGACACTAACCAAGAGCCGAAATAGAGGTAACTAACCAAGATATCACCAACCAAGAGTTGGGAAAGAGGAGACTAACAGGGTGATTAACATAAAAGATACTGACTAAGAGATTACCAACCAAGAGTTAGGAAAGAAGATACTAACCAAGAGCTAGGATGGAGTGATGTATACTAACCAAAAGTTAGGATGACATGAAGGATACTAACCAAGAGTTAGGATAAAGGAAAATTAATTAAGGATTAGGACAATTAGAACGCTGACTGAGAGCAAACCCCTAACAAAAGATGTCAACCAAAAGTCGGGATGAAAGATACTAGCCAAGAATTAGGATAACCAAGACGCCGACCGAAGGCGAACTCACAACGAAGAATACTAACGAAAAGTTAGGATAAAAGCTACTCACCAAGAGATTAGGATAACAGGTACTAACCAAGAGTTAAGATAACGGGTATACGGAACGTCGACCGAGGGAAAACTCACAACAGAGAATACTAACCAAAAGTTAGGGTGGCAAGGACTCTGACTAAAGGCGTACTCACAACGAAAGATACCAACCGATAGTTAGGATAGAAAATACTAACTAGGAGTTAGGATAACTAGGACGCCGACCAAAAGCGTACCCACAATGGAGGATACCAACCAATAGTTGGGAAGGAAGATACTAATAGAGGATACTAACCAAGAGTTAGGATGAGATAGAAGATACTAACCAAGAGTTAGGACACAAGACATTAATCAAGAATTGGGAACACCAGAATGCCGAACGAAAGAGAACTCATAGGAAAAGGTACCAACCAAGAGTCGGGATAAAAACCAAAGATTACCAACTAATAGTTGGGAAAACTATACTAACTAATAGTTAGGATAACCGAGAACGCCGATCAAAGGCAAACTCACAACAAAAGATACCAACCAAGAGTTGGGATAAAGGATACTAACTAATAGTTAGGATAACCGAGAACGCCGACCAAAAGCGAACTCACAATGAAATATACCAACCAATAGTTGGGATAAAGGATACTAACCAATAGATAGGATAACAGAGAACGCCGACCAAGGGCGAACTCACAACAAAAGATACCAACCAATAGTTGGGATAAAGGATATTAACCAATAGTTAGGATAACTGAGAATGCCGACCAAAGGCAAACTCGCAACAAAAAATACCAACCAATAATTGGGATAAAGGATACTAACCAATAGTTAGGATAACTGAGAACACCGACCACAGGCGAACTCACAACAAAAGATACCAACCGAGAGTTGGGATAAAGGATACTAACCAATAGTTAGGATAACCGAGAACGGCGACCAAAGGCGAAATCATAACGAAGGATACCAACCAATAGTTGGGATAACCGAGATATACAGGAAGTAGACTTCACAGATTTACGACCTGAAGGGATGATGACTCCGTTGGGGCAAATATAAGTTTAACCAAACAACTATGCAGGGGAGTACAAGCATGATAAACGAATCCATCGTCAACTCGGCTGGGGATAAAGGAATGTTGAATCTCTTGAAACATGTCGTTCTCTGCTGAGGAACGCCTGGTAAAGATAATGTCAAACCTGGCTTATGCTTCAAATGCATATGTTTGAATTTTGTCATGGCGTAATGATCCATACGAAATGGAAATGCTACGCATTTTGAGGATGCAATGTAATGATGATTACTATATGCAAGATGCAAAGAGAAACCTCTTCCGGGGATCACGAGTAACCCTTGTGGAAGGGAAAACCCACAATGACTTTCCCTACGTCGGGGATCACGAATGACAACAGCTGAAGATGGAACCCAAGGATCTGATATGGAAAAGATGCCAATAATCATTGGGCTTGGAATCTGTCGGGGCTGTCAACCACCGTTGACTGAACCGTTGAGAAGATTAACACCAAACTCTTCTTGAGGAATGAAGTCGATCACATCGAACCTGCCGGAGACTACCCTTGAACTCAACCCGCTGCTGAGGGAATGACTTTAACCTGCTGGGGATGATAGCATATATTTTCTAGCAAGATTACCCTTCCTGGCCTGATAGGAACGCAAGCACCGAGACTCTGTGGGGAACACAGATCTCTATAAAGGAGAGACATCAAACCAATATGTCGCGGGGGACGCAATATTATCTTGTCTGGGACAGTCAACTTTTGAATACTCGCTGGGGGAGCAACAAACCATTCTGATTGGGGAAAGCAAATCTCTGTACTCCTGTTGGGGAGAACGAAATTCCTAATGCTCTGCTGAGGATGCTAGATCTTCAATGCTAGAGAGAATGACTCTACTGGGGATGGGATGTCAGACAAGCCTCTTGCTGGGGATGCCGACCTGCTTGGGGAGCTTGAACAGATCATCCTTACCTTGTCTGGGGACTTGAACTCTCGCAGGAGAAAAGACAAATCCTACTCTAGCTGAGGAAACCAAACCTCAGGACTCTCGCTAGGGATAATAGTAACACTCTGCCGAGGACAATGCTACTTTGGCTATTTTTGTCAGGGACGAATAGCTATTCTAACACCTCACTGGGGAAGACACCTTCTAGCGCCTTGCCGAGGAAGAGAAACCCCATACTGGGAACTACTTTGGCGATTCTCGCTTCTACTGATCAACTGCATACCCATCATCATAGGCAAACTTTCCACTTGCCTCAGACCACCTGGCCTACTAGGAGGAATCGTCTCAATACGATTTTACAAAAAACCTGGCATTCAAAATGCCCTAGGGTCTTCAAAATCTTGGAGAGATTTGTCGAATATCGACGTAACTGCCCCAGATTGGCTAAACTGTGAAGGAATTTGCCTCGAGAAGATTCGTAATGACTTGAAATATTCTGCCACAGCATGCTGAACTCTGGAGAAGTAATTCTGATTAACCGTCTTCTGGAGATGATAACTTCTCGCTCCTGAGGTGGCCTGCCTCAGTACAAGCCTTGCAGCAATTCTATCCATGTCTCTGAGAGATTTGCTGAATCTTGACATGATTGCCCCAAATTGGCTAAACTTGGAGAGATTCGTCGATGTGATTGCCCTGGATTGACTGAAATTTGAGCACAACTTAGTGAGAAAACCGTTACCTGACAAAGTCTTTTGGCTACAAGCTCATCAATATGGTTGTCCAGGAGTTTCCCTTTGGCAAGGTTAGACTTCTCGACTGATGTTCATTATTCAAGTTTCATTAGCGTCAAGTACAATGTATGCAAGCAAAAAACGTTTATTCTGAGAATAATCATTCTAATACAACATACATGTTAATCTAGAAGTTATTATTAAAAAGACGTCGCTAAACCTTGTGAACGAATCACTAGTTAAGATGTGACACTAATTTTTGAATAAAAGATATTATGCACATGCAATACCAACAAACCTATCATCCCTACTCATGGTAGTCAGGAACATTGTCTTATCAGAAGTACGCCTTCGGGATAACCTTACCTCAATTAGGACTTTTGAGGGTTATAACGTGGCCTGGTTCACGGTTTGAGAAAGAAGGATTTATGGCTCAAAGTTTTGTTAGTACCCACCCATTCTCCTTGATGTCCTTCATTCTTACGTTCAATTCATTTGACACAAGCGCTCACCTTCCAAAAGGGTATTGCATGTCATCAGTGATGGTTAAGGAGCTCATACTGCTTTTGGAGTGGTTATCGCTCCTTTCGACTTTGGTACCTGTAGTCACACGACTCGTTCTTGCTCGTGGATTTTTGCTTTTGTGATCATTTTCGCTTTTCCTATTTGCTTATTTTTTATTTGCTTCCCTGATCTAGCCTGGACTGATTCTTTTGAATCGATTTTGATATCCAGCGGGATGCCCTAACTTTTGCCTAAGTCCTTTGTTTTCAAGCTTTCGACTTAGCGAGCCTTCTTTCTCCTCTTTTTTCTTTTTCTTATTCTCTTTTTTTTAACAAATCGTGTGACACTGGCTGTCTTGACTTCCTTGAAGGGATTTTGACTGCTTCACTCCTTTCAGTGGGGGATAACCATTGTGGTTTCATGCTCCTTGGCCTCCTGATGAGAAAAAAAGGTAATGGATCCTTAGATGCGCACTCCTTTTGAAATTTGAACGCTTGGTCAAATCAACTGACAACTACCCTGCCCCTGGGCTAAGTGTTAGGGTTTTTTCAAAAGAAACTCCTACTTCTAGGCTCAACGGGGTTAACGAGGGTCTATCTCCCTTATATCTCCGATGTTTGGAGAGTAGAAACAATGCTTGTACGTCATCAGCAAGGTTTTGTTCCCAAAAGCATACGACCAGAAAGTTTGGGTTTTCAGATCGTCATCCTCCCTCTAAGAGTTTAAGCACGTAGATTGGTATTGCAATGCACATAAATATATTATGAATGAATAAGAATGAATTACTTCAAGAAAAACATACTCATTGCATTAAAACCACCATTCAGTACAAACAAGTTTTACATGTATACAACGTATTAACAAAATATGAAAATTATAACTGAAAATACAGTAAAGAAGATAAAAATGCCATTGTCGAGGAGGTCCGACTCCCTCTGGACTTATTTGCAGCATGAGTGATTTGCTTGGAAGGCTCCAATTGGTGTGTATACCGTCTGCCATGAAAGTAACGACCCCAGTATCAATCCAACCCTGCACCTCATGTTGGAGCTCTGCGATATTCCGTTGAATGCCCATATACCCCACCATGATTAGGCATAGGGTTTTGGATTACGTTTGGGCCATCGTTGGTAAAATTGATAGCCTTAGAATCAAGCAGGTCTTGGACTTTGTGCTTGAACGCTTTGCAATTTTTGATGTGGTGCCCCGGCGCTCCATAATGGAAATCGCAGTGGGCGTTGGCATCATATCCTAGTGGAGGAGTGCCAGTTAGAGAAGCCAACGTTCTTTTTTAAACCAACTGTAACAGAAGTAGATGTTGTAATAGCTGAGAGTAAGGCATAGACGGAGCGTCAAAATGCCTGTCTACTATTTTTGGTCTTGCAGGATACCGACGGGGAGCACCATTTTGTTGTTATGGCGCAGCCAGAATTGTTACAACAGCCGCCTGATGATATGGGGCCTGATATCCTCTATTTCTACTCTTCTGAGAAGACACATCATTAGTCTCTCCTTCACGTTTTTTACTTGCACCCGCGAAAGGTTTCCGTACACCAGAAGATGACCCAACACTGTCTTGAATCTTACCCAGCTTAAGTAAATTTTCAATCCTCTCCCCAGCAACTATAATATCAGAGAAACCAGATTAGGGACACCTTGCCAGGAATTCCAGGAATGGGCCTTGCAGTGTTCCCATGAACATGTCAGCCATTTCTCTTTCAAGCAAAGGTGGTTGCATTCGTGCAACCAACTCACGTAACCACTGGGCGTATTCTTTAAAGCTTTCCTTGCTCTTCTGCGTCATACTCTACAACTGAGTCCAGTTAGGAGCCATATCAATATTGTATTGATACTGTTTTAGAAATGCCTCTGTCAACTCTTTCCAGTTCCTGACGTGGACCCTTTCAAGTTTCATGTACCACTCCAGAGATGCCCCAGACAGGCTATCTTGGAAAAAGTACATCCAAAGCTTTTCATCATTGGAGTAAGCAGAAATCTTCTTGATGTAAGCTTACAAGTGAGTTTTTGGGCAAGAGTTGCCGTTGTATTTGTCAAAAGATGGAGCCTTGAATTTAGGAGGGATTCTTACTCCATGAACCAACCCCGTGTCTGCTACGGCAATGCCCATAGTATTCTGACATTTTATGGCCCTGATTTCTTTAGCAAGAAATCAGTACCTTCGGTCTCCTTCACCATTGTTACTACCCAGATATGTGTTCATCAGAGAAAACTGATCATAGTGATTATCCTCCATATGAGGAACAAGAATAGGAATGGGGATAGGCCCCCCAACAACTTGACCAACAGGAATGCCACCATTAACTCCAGCAACAGGAATACCAGCATTAACTCCACCGATAGGAATACCAGCATTAACTCCACCGACAGGAATACCAGCATTAACTCCACCGACGGGAATATCAACTCCAACCGGAGGGTCAACTTGATTGTCAGCATTTGGAATCTCGACTTCGGGCCTTTGCACCATCTCCCTTAGCTCTTGTTGGTCCTGAGCCACTCCTTGCATCAGGTCCATAAAATGGTTCATCTGGGCCCTCATTTCAGCCATTTCTGCCTGTAATTGCTCCATGGCTCATTGTTGATTTTGACGCGTTGAATAGCGGTGGATACGAGAATCAACAATCTTGCCTGTTAATCAAATAAGGTTAGGAAATCCAGAAATAAACACATGTTATGCAATATGAGATGTATGAATGCATGCATATGCCATGTTCGATTATTTCCGAGAAATCTTTCTGCTTTTATTCAAGTTTTTCACAGGAACACCACGAGGAAAAGATAGACATCTCGATTACGAGACCCAAAGCTAAGATCCTTGGAAATTAAAGAACATGTATGTCCGAATGATGATATGGATGCAGCGGCATGGGATCAAAGCTTCCACAAATTCTGGCTAGCGGCTGTGTTACTGATGGACTAAGTTCAAAGGTCTGCTCTGATTAGAAAACCATAATACTGAGAATACCAGAATAACCAGAATACCATAACACCAAGCTAATAAGTCCACACTGATAAGAAAACCAGAATACCGGGTAGGTTGAAGGTCAAGGTTACCTGCAAACCTGTAAACACCTAACCCTTCTCACATGTGGGTTCTAAGACCAAAGATCCTTAGCGTCACAGAGTCTCAGGTAGAGAAATGATGATACGTTCACCATTTCTGGTTTGGCATCATCATCAATCGAGGAGGCCTCAACTGATTCCCCTCAAAAGGTCATCTTATGGAAAGTTCTCAACTTTGGGTCCTCGAATCAAGAAGCGTAATGGGTTTGCCATTTCTGGTCTGCCATTATCGCCCCTTGGGAGGAGTGCCTCAACTGAGTCCTCGGGAATGGTCACCAGAGTCGACAGCTTTCTAGGTTAACACCCTGAAATGCACACGACGCGCAAATCAAAATATCTCCCAAGAAAACCTCGTTTGGGTGTGGGTTTCGTGTAAACCAAACGTACCAAGACGCTACGTAGGCCACACTACTTTCCAATCTAGTCCTAGGTGTACACTCAAGCCTGGGTAATAGGCTTATCTCTCAGTTCACCCATCCCACCAAAGAAAACAACAGTCCAACACAGTCTAGTATATATGGTAATAATGAATGTAAAGCAAGTAAATGCGATAAAAGCGATAAACATGCGATAAAATCCATAAATAATACAAGTAAAGCATACAGATAACCACCCAATAACCGAAAACAAAGAGGCGCTAAGATTGACTCGCTTAGGGAACCATCGATTCTGGGTTCGATCCCTAGCAGAGTCACCAGCAATCGCAACTGCGAAAATCAACCAGCGGAAAAGAACAGAAGAGTCGCCACTGAACGTTATTTATCTCGACACAGGGAAAGGAAACAATCGATGGAATCCTCAATAAAGATAAAGACATGGTCATCGCAACCATAGCCTGGGTTCAGGAGTCAGTTATGCGAGAGGAAGGTATTAGCACCCCCTCGCGTCCATCGTACTCGATGGGATCCATGCTTGTTGTTTCGATCAAAGGGTATAGGTATCTAAAGGTCAACTGCTAACGGAAAAGAATGAGAAACAGAAAGACAGGAAAGGAAAACAAAAGGTGAAAAGAAACAAAAAGTGACTCGATAGAACATTGTCGTCCTAGGCCTACGTATTCCCTAGGGAACGGGAAAGTCATAGTAAACATAGTTCGAAGGCTACAGGATTGTGGGGGAAAGTTGCTCACCAAGACATCGCTGTCTTGTGCCTACGTATCCTCAATCGTATAGGAGAGAGGAAGTCAGAGTAGTCGTAGTTTGACCTACAAGGTCATTAAGTGTTTTTTATGAGCGACGTTAAGTTCGCGTCCGACAGTTAGGGTCGATGCCTGTTTGCGACAAAACGGAAGCAACGTGCTCTTTTCTGAAAATTATTTGAAACCCATTTAATCCTAAAGGATAAAATGATTTGAGCTTTGTTTGTGTTTTTAGACAGAAGTGGCTTAAGTTAGTTTGAAACTTGTATTGCACTAAAGTCTATGACATAGGATGGAATGTGTCGCAAATCGACCCAAGACGGGACGCATGCTAAACACCCTTGGAAAGTGAAAGGAATCCCCTCACTCTCCTTTTCCCATGTACTTAAGGCTCATGGATTATAATACTCTTTGTATTTATTATGTGTTTTGAACTTGTTTTGAGATGAGAAGAGAAAAGACTAAAAGGTTGCAAAGAAAACAACTAAGGGAGACTAAGTCCTAATGTTGTCATGCGTCAAGGTCCTAAGATTGAGGTAGAAGGGACTATCCTACTTGTTATCATACATGGATTGCAAACCAACTGTCTCTCCTACCTCCAACTTAATCGGAAATTAAGTGGAGCTATGAATCCTAAGGGATCATGTGAACATCAAAAGTAAACATTAGACTAAACAATCACCAAAGAGACAAGAGAAAGGAGAAGTAAGATGAAATAGCATTCATGTGAGTGTAATCAACCGTGTAAATCACCACAAACTTACCATCTCCAAACCAAGCTCAACTAATGAATAGTTGAAAGCAAAGTGTGCAAACATGCAATTATGGCCATGTTAAAGTCCTAAGACTACACTAAGATGAATACCAAACAACAACCAAGGTTAGAAATGTCCTAAAGGTATGAGAACCTACTAGGGGCAGTAGCTAAACCTATCAAATCCTATCCATGTCAATATCCTAAGAAAGCATACAAGAATGCAAACTATGTCCAACACCAATATCCAAACCATGTTAAAATGACTTCTAAAAGTCCCACAAATGGGAGCCAAGCCAAGTATTCAAGCCACGCATGAGATGTAAACATGTCATTTCCAAGTTTGAAGTAATGATAAGTGATCATGAGAGTATCTTACATCTTGTTCAAAAGGTTAACAAGTTACACACAAATGTGTTATCTTAGACATGTTTCAATCAATCATGAACATGATGGATAAAAAAACATGAAAAGAACTCATGCAAGGGATTAGGCCAGAAGTGAACCATGTTATCCAATGTGTAAACATCTTAAACCAACATCAATGTCATCATGACAAACCAATCTCCAAAGATATTACATGCATCTAACAAGACTAGCACTTAAAAAATTCTCTAAAGTCATGTTTAGTGGTGATGCAAGTAAAGGATGTTCAAACCAAATCAAATGTGCACATAAGTACATGAGGCAGTAGTATACAACATGTGAATGAAGTCTAGAATGTTAAGGAAGGCTCATGAGATTCACACCGATTTGCATCCAAAGGTTTAGGCAATTCTATACAAAGATATTACCTAAATCATGCACCAAACATTTATGAACAAACAAAGATTAAGCACATACAAAGTTGACATGTGATGGACCTAAGTCAGAATTGAAACCAGGTATTTAATGCTTAAAACCAATCTCAACATGTCACAAAATTTTAAACCAAACACCTTCTCCAAAGTCAATACAAGTTAAGAGCAAAATCACACTTAAACTTCTCCTAAAAATATACAACTTGTCACTCAAGTAAGATAGATAAAATAACATGGTAAAGTAATGTTAAAGCACCCACACCAGAGCCAAATGACCTAGAAAAACCTCCCAATTAAATTCCAAAAGCAATGTGCAAATATGGCATACAAGTGATGTCAAAAGATTGGTCAAAGTGAAAGCACAATTCATGTTCAAACTTAATGGAGCACATCATCATTGAAGGGAACATAAAATGTCATATGAATCCATGTGGGAAGGTACTAACTCATGCTAATACATACATGAAATGATGTACAAAAGATCCCTAATGGAGGGTGGCATAAAGGAGTGATCTAATCAAGACATCTAGGAAAGCATCATGTAGCATCGAGCATCCAATTAAGTTCATACAAAGCATGCAACTCATGATTTAGACACAACATCCAAGCATCCCAATTATGCCTCAAAACATCACCATGAATATGCTCAATCACATCCCCAAAGTAGGCCTAAGGTAGCCTCATACAAATGCTAAACCATGACCTAGTTCTAAGCATGTATCAACATGATAGGTCCACATTGGAAAATTGGTGAAAAATAGCAAAAGGACTTTGAAAATTATGAACAATCAACCATGTCATGTTAAGTCAAGTGAGTGATCACATGCAAAAGATTGGATCCGAATCATGCATCAAAAGCATTCAATTAATTGTAAACATCAAGCACATGTCAAGGATGATCATACAAGGTAAGGCTTAAAGATGAAGTTTGAAGACAATCCAAAATTCATGGCCAATGTACCAATCAAACATCAACATCTTAAGAAATCAAGTGGTTAAAGGCACACCAAAATTGAGGTTCAAAAGATGAAAGGAAAGTCATTTTTTATGGCTTGTATCACAAGGAACCTCATTATGAACACATTCACTTCAAAAATTTATGAAAAATATTAATACAGCCAAAAAATGGAAATAAAATTCATTAAAAATTAATTAAGATATCAGAGATCATACGTGAATTAATTTGAAATTTTATCATGAAGGGAACTATTTTTAAAAATTCAATTTTGCCCTCATTCAAAAAAAGAAATAAAAAATAGCATGGAAGAGGAGGGGGGTGCCACGAAAGTAAGAACTTAGTTCAAATCTACATTGGGCTCAGCACTGGGGGGCGTGGATATCAGTTTTGCCCAGTCCACTTCACAAAAACGCCCTTTTTGGTTCAGATTTCAAATGAGCTGAAATAAGGGGGAAAAGATAAGCACGTGAGTGGGAGGGTATTCATTAATGCGTTGGCAACATTACAAGTGTTGGATTATCCTAAATGAACGACCAAGATTATAACATGCTCATTGACCTGGTTGAATAGCGCAATATTTGTCCCGTATCGGAAAACTATAAAAAATGGTTGATTATTTGTCTTTTGGTTCAAAACTTATGAAACTTGTTGTTAGGAGACTTTGGTCTTATCAATCCTCTAATGAGTTTTCATTAATCTTGACCTAAGTGCAATTATTCAATTATTATTGATCACTAACTCTAACAACCAATCACTAACTTACTAACATTACTATTGTACTAATCATTTACAATTCCTTCTCGCTCCATATTTCTTTTACTTTTATGCTTCATTATTTTCATTTCATATCATGTTTATGCTTCCGCAATTTTTCCTTTGTCCGTTGGACATATGTTTATGCTTCCGCAATTTTTTCTTTGTCCGTTGGACACATGTTTATGCTTATGCCTTTTTCTCTTTGTCCACTTGGACCAAAAACATTAATAAAGGCTAAAACCTCTAAAAAACTTGTGCTTCTAATCTTGGACTATGGTTACTATCCTATGCAATGGACATGGAGTTTTGCACCTAGACCTTGGACTTCAATGCTATTCTTGAATCCTTGAACTTAGACCTTGGACATCCAATGCAATTCTTGGAACCTTGGACTTAGAATTAGGACCTTTTTCCCTTTGCTTTGGAATTTTTTATTGAAGACTATGGAGCTAAATTTTGTTGTTAGATGTTTCTTATCTTTAGCTTTTACTTTATGCTTTAGGATAGTCACTTCTTCTCCACCCATTCTTCAATTTTCAAAACTCTCTCTCTTTTTCAAAACCTTCTTGATTTCAAACTTTCACCTCTTTCATAATCAAATCTTGACTTTGTCAAGTGATTTTACTCTCTTCCTTTCATTTCTTAACAAATGCTAAACTACATAAGCATATTGACACCTTTTTCAAAAGACTTTAAAAAACATCAAACTCATCACTCTCTTTTTGTGCCCTCGCGCACTGTTTCCTTTAAGTTTTTCATAAGTTTAGACATGATTCATTTCTTTAAGCGGAATTATTCGCTTAGAAATGACGACTTGTCCTTACATTTAAAATCAACCAAAACAAACAAATTTTCATTCTTTGTACCACGAACTACGGGGTTTTGATCCTACATTGCACATCGTGGGTATGTAGGCGTGAGGTGACAAGTCTCTCCAAACACAAAAATTTTAAAAACAATTTCTCCTCTCATCTCCTCAATCTCTTTCCAAGCAAACTTTTTCAGACCAAAAGCGGTAGATATTTCAAAGGGCTCCTATAGAGTACTATAGACGTTTTGGGTGCTAACACCTTCCCATTGCGTAACCAACCCCCCTTACCCAGACTCTCTTCACTTGTTCTTGTTGTAGAGTTTGTGTAGGTTTTGTTCGCTCTTTTTCCTTTCTTTTTTGGATAAAATAAAAGTGCGGTGGCGACTCTTGCTTTTCGAGTTAAGTTAATCAATAGCTTACACTCATGATTTTGCCGCTACAGGAAAGTGGCGACTCTGCTGGGGACAGATTGACCTCTTGCTGGTCCATCCCTTGACGGGCTTAGCCTACTTTGAATTATTTACTGCTTTTTTGCCTGATTTGCTTGTTACTTGCTTGTTCTGTTTGGGAATTCTTCTGTATGGTGAGATAAGCCCAATACATAGGCTTGAGTGTACACCTAAGACTAGGGTGGAAAGTAGTGGGACCTACACGCCATCTTAGTACGTTTGGTGTTCACGAAATTCACATCCAGGCGAGGTTTTCTGGGGAGATATTCTGACGTGCGTGTCTTGCGGATTTCGGGGTGTTGATCTAGATAGTTGTCGACTCTGGCGACCATTCCCGAGGACTCAGTAGAGGCACTCCTCCCAAGAGGCAATAATGGCAGACCAGAAATGGCAAACCCGTTATGTTTCTTGATCCGAGGACCCGAAGCTGAGAACTTTAGAATCCTTTAACCCAACTTGGCCTTATTAGGACGTGGTGCAGTGGCTATTCAGGTGCAAACTTGAATCAGTTGTTACGCGATACCACACTCAGACGAGACTCTCTTGAGAATATTATTGACTACGAAATAGTTGGGAAATCGATAATATCTGAAAGATGGGTTGTAGACTCTGGGAACTTCTTTAGAACTTTGTTCGGCAGGTGTTATGCCCTTATCACATACCTTTGTGGGATTTGTTCTTAACCTTGACTTCATGCTCGTGAGTCGGACCTTTGAACCTGTGTGCTTTGAGTGATCTTGTTTGTGGTTGTTGCATCCATGCACTCTTGCATCCATGAGCATACATATGCATTCTTCCGAGTTGTCTCAGAAACTCATTTCAACTGTCTTCCTTTTCAGTTATCTGTTCACCGTCAAGTTGTTTCCTCAACACCACTACCGAACTAAAGCTGCTGTCAGATTGAGAATGGAAAATCAAGAACAACACAACGCCGAAGTCAGAATGGAAATTGATGAGTTGAAGGCTGGTATGACCAAGCTCACAGAAATGCTGCAAGTTCTGATTGCTAGAGGTGAACCACCTCAGAGGACTGTGATTGTTGAAACTTCACCTGCTGTTGTTGACCCTCCACTGACTCAGCAACCAGGTTCTACTTGGCCAGAATTTGGGTTACCTCCGAATTACTCGCCACCCTTTGCAACTATTCCTGTGTTTGCCTCGCCAGTATCTTCAGCTCCATTATTCACTGAACCTCAGCCTATTGTGCATTCTGTTGATCAAGCTATTCCTGAGAATCCTTTCGTGTACCATAATGTTGATCCAGAATCTGAAAGTCAGGGAGAACCTGGATACATTGAAGAAGTCAGAGAACAATGGAAAACTCTAGACAAAAGGATAAGAGCCGTGGAAGGAAGTGATGTCTTTAATGCTGCCGCAATGGACATGTGCTTGGTTTCCGACTTGGTTATTCCTCCAAAATTCAAGACTCCTAATTTTGAGAAATACATGGGGCATGCCTGTCCCAGAACCCACTTGGTGATGTACTGCCGCAAGATGGCTGCCCATGCCAAAAATGACAAACTGCTCATTCACTGTTTCCAAGACATCTTGAGTGGGGCTTCAATGAAATGGTATATGGGACTTGATAAGAACCGTATCCAAAGCTGGAAGAACTTGGGTGATATTTTCTTAAAGCAATATAAGTACAATCTGGACATGGCACCTGACCACCGCCAATTGCAGAACATGTCTCAGAAAGAAAAAGAATATTTTAAGGAGTACGCTCAGCGCTGGAGAGAACTAGCTGCTCAGGTGGAGCCACCCTTGGCTGAAAAAGAATTGACAGGATTGTTCATGGACACTCTTCAGCCACTCTTTTGGGAAAAGATGATAGGCAGTGTATCATCTGGTTTTGCTGACCTAGTCACTATTTGAGAAATACTATAAGAGGGTATCAAGAAAGGAAAGATTACTAATGCTGAAGCCTTTAGTGATGCTAAAAAGTATGCTGGGAATTTTCAAAAGAAAAAAGATGGCGACACCCATGCTGTTTCAGTTGAAGCAAAACCTCGTCGCAGACAACAACAATATGTAGCTGCAGTTGCTCCTGTTATCAATGCTCACCCAGTTCAAGCTCCTCGTCATACTGTTAGACAAAATCAGAATCGCAATAGGGTTAACTTTGATCTTATCCCGATGTCCTACACTGAGTTGTATCCATGTCTTGTAAAGAAAGGTTTGGTTACAATGAGGGATCTACCTCCTCCTCCAAATCCTCTCCCAGCCGGCTATAGGGCTGATCTTCACTGTGAGTTCCATCGAGGTGGGGCAGGCCATAACTTGGAAGGTTGCTATGCATTGAAAGCTAGAGTACAATAATTGGTGAACTCAAAGATTCTGTCCTTTACTGATGATAATCCCAATGTTGTCAACAATCCTTTGCCAGAGCATGCCAAGTGAAGTTTGAGTCAGTTCAGACGGATCATTTCCTAAAGCCAGTGTTTCAGACAGGACAGCTCATCCTTGTTTCTGATTAGTCAATATGCCTTGTTTCTTTCTATTTGCATTTTTCTTTGATTGTATTGACTGTTTGCTTTCAAACTTTATTTGTACTTTCATGGTAATTTCAATGAAATGAGCATTTCAATGTTTGATTCAATTCATTTATAGCCACTGTGTGCATCTTTATGCTTTCTTTTTCACAAAACAAAATATATCTCTTGTTCACTTTCTTTATCAAACTTTTGTTTATGCAAAGATTGGAGGGAGGATGATGAAAATGAGATACCTAAAATTGCTGAACTGTATGCTTTCAATTAAAACTTAGCTGATGATGTACAGGCATTGTTTCAACTCCCAAACACTGGAGAAATAAGGAAGTTAATCCCTTGTCAACCCCTTCGAGCCTAGAAGTTGGAGTTTCTTTCTGTATGAAAAAACCCGCAATCTTAACCTGGGGATGGGTAGTTCTCAGTTAATTCGACTGTGCATGCAAGACGCCTTCCAATAAAGGTTGCAATCACAAGTTTTCCTTCGCACACATCAAAGAAGTGTCGAATATGTCTTTCAAATCAAAAGCCAATGATGGTTCACCGAAATCATTAAGCCAAACAGTCACTATCTTTCAAAAAAAATGATGAAAAAAATCAAATGAAAAGCCCGCTAAGTCAAAACCTATGAAGGAGACTTATGTAAAAATTGGGGCATCCCGCTGACTGTAGGCTCAAATGACACAGTTCAGGAAAAAGTTAGGGATAACAAAAGAAAAATCAAAGCAAGAGTTTACCAAAATCCTCAAAGACAAAACGAGTTAACTAAAGTCCTCATCAAAAATAACAAAATGTTGTAATAAAGAGTGATTGCCGTCTCAAAAATACCTTGGTCCTTGAGCCATCATCATAACAGTGTTGCAATTCCAAAATCACTTGGAACCTGAATGCATAGTTTGAATTAACTGAGCATAGGGCTGGAGAACATCACGAAGAATGGGTTGGGTACAAATAAACTTTGAGCCTATATCCTTTGTTTCAAAAACCGTGAACCAGACCACGTTACAACCTTCAAAAGACCTAATTGAAGCCAGGTTTCTTTTGAAAGCATACTACAGCAAGGTTGCATAAACTGACTCCTATGTTTGTTGCCAATCATTTGCTTTGATGTATTACCTTTGCTTTCTCTTTCAGTTTTGAATGTCTAAACCGCTGTGTTTTGACAAGTGTTTCATTTTGCTTTACATCAATAATATCATTCCAAAAATGATTTTTGATTTCAAAATTGCATTGAGCTTTGCATTAAAATTAACATGTTTTTGTTCGCTGGCGCGAACAACCGCTGGCCTTTCGTCGCAGGTTCGCTTGCAGGATCGGCCAAACAAATCCCAGAACAGGGAATTGGAAGCGTATGTTTGTTCTGTGTTTCAGTTTGTCTGTTTGTTTTTTAGTGCAAGTGTCACGCTGACGTGACCTGGGTGACGCAAAGGGTGTCTTAACGGTTGCGAGTTGGGTGCAAAAACAAAAAAATACAAGGAAAAGCCAAGCAAAAAACAAGAAAAGTAAAGACTTTAAATTATATGCGGAAAATAAATTGCATTAAGTAAGATTTGGACGCAAGTGTACATTTGTTTGCGGGAGTGAACTCGTTCGTCTCTAAGCTTGGTACTTTGAGTATTTTCCCCTTACAATGTGAAAAAAGGCGACCCCTAAAATGAAAAGAACAACACCTTATATAGGCCTAAAAAATAACTGTTTGTCTGCCCAAACATTTTCTTAAGCTGACACGTGGCACCCCACTCTCTTTTCAACTTCCCATAGTCTTAGAAGTTTCAAACTTTTCCCGCCTAAACACTTGTTCCTTGAAGTTGAAATCAGCTTGTCACCTCATTTCCTTCCGACGCCAAAGCTTGTCGATGTTTCTCCGACACGCCTTTCTGCTGGTGTCGACTCGACGCCTTATCATGCCTCTTTTGCGCCGACACGCCCTGGGAGTCTCCAGATCCCACCACTAGTCAAAATCTAGTGTCAACAAATTGCCCCCTCAAAAGGCCATTTTCGACTGAATATTGTGTCGATGGAGAAATCTAGATTTTTGGTTTCTCGCATGATTTCGACGGCTTTCCTTTTGGCACTTTTGCCAATCGTTTTGTCTTCTCTCTCAACACGTGGCAAGCGCCGTCTGACATGATGATGGCAATCTCATCCCACGATTTCCAAAAAAAACGCCATGATGGCTAGTCTTGTCTAAGTTACGGGTTTTGACACTAAACCCCACTTACTTTCAGAAGTTGAAAAGTTTTGATCTTTCATTTTCTGCATGCGCCCTATAAATAGTCCTCTTTAGAAACCCTTTCCACTTTTCATAACTCCTCTTTTACGAAACCGTCATTTGCTCTAAACTCAGACTTTGATTTTTCTTTCCTAACGCTTTGCACCTTTTGCGTCTCTTTCTTCCAATGGCTTCATCAAGAACCGCTACCACTCGTGTTCCTCAAACCATTGGCAACAACCCGGTTGCGTACGTACTTTCAGAAGCGGAAACACATCATCCTCTTCCTCAACCATCTTCAGCTAATGAGACGGTGGTGGCCAACTGGTGCCGTCAAATGGTTATTCCATTCGCGGTGGAGAACACGCTGTGTGGTTTCCATGGTCCCCTTCCAGACAACAAACCTAACCCTCAATAACTTCAAAAGTTCTTCCCTTGCTTCGACCAAACGATCCCACCGGCTTTCAAGAAAGGGGGTACCTTGGATCTCAAATACATGGCACCAAAGTCTAGAGTTTTCAGGTCTATGCCAACTCCAGGAAACAACGATTATCTCGCCTGGCTGGACAAAGTTGAAGGGAAACGTCAACAACAATGGAAGGATTATGGTATCTTTGACGCCATCCAACTCTCCAGAACCGCCCACAGGGTTAACCCTTGTTTGCTACTGGCGTGGATGTACTTTTGGGAAGGATCGACAAACACGTTCCACCTTCCTTGCGGCATGTTCACGCCGACACTTTTTGATGTGGCGGCTATCACTGGCCTTTCGCCACTAGGTGAAACGTTCGACCCGACTTGGGAGACGGAGAATACCTTCGACTTCGAGCGTGCTAGTTTCCAAAACTACATCGAGGATCATCACGACAAACGCTCCAAAGAAGTCTCAGACGAGGAACATATTGCCTTCTTAACCCTCTGGTTTTCATAGCCAAAAGTTTCATCAATTTCGCCATTCAGATTCATGAAGGCCGACAAATATCTCTGGCCAAACTTCTGTTGGCTTCCCTTTATCATTCTCTTGGCCTGTCGGCCATGAGACTGAAACTCCTCCACCAAACCACTAAAGCCTTAAACATCTCAGGGCCTATGTGGTTGTTGCAACATTGGCTCAACGCCACTTTCGATCACAAATTAGGATATCCAGCCTCTGCAACGATGGAGCGTCTCAACAAAGCGCGTTCTGTCGAGGGACTGTGACTAGCCTTGATGACCACCCAAGAAACTCCACGACAAGCCCTCTTTATGAGGTATCTCAGTATGTTTGTGGAAACTTCCTATTTCGCCCCTGACATGGCGCCATTTGTGGAGCGTAAGTTTGGGCCTGACTGGTTCAGAAACTCGTTCCCTGGAGTCTCACCTCAAGCTGCTGCGCTGTCGAATGCTATATGGCGGGCGTTTCTTACTCCTACCATGATCTCTTTCCATATCGAAACAGGGAACAATGGGTATGGTTTTATGAACTATTGTCCAAATTTGGTGGCCCAACAATTTAGCTTGAGCCAAATGTTGCCAAAACCCTTAGTGAGGCATCCTGAGGATATAGTCTGGTCTGGTCGACGCCTAACTAACGTTGGTCACAAAGCTTGCATGAGGTTTGTCAGAGCCTCTCAACACTTGGAGCTACCGATTTTCTCCTTCCGGCCTTCCTTTTTCACTACTCAGGAATTTGAGGCTTGGTGGTTGGAGTACCAAACTCAAGCTTTCACTCCCAATCTCTTCCTGGAAAACGTGGTCGACGCCTTTGCTTCTACAGCTGGCATCCCTAAACCATCGACCACAGTAGATGTCGACCCTGCAGAGGAAATTTCGACAAAGGTAGATCTTGGACTCTTGATCTCGTTTTTTCGTAAGTCTGGACTAAATAGTAGCAGTGTTTCTTTTAGGGGCGCAAACGAGAAACGACCACTGCGTCGACTTCCACCAGACCCGCCAAAAAACCTAGGGCCAACCTTATACAGGTATTTTTATTTTCTTGTTCTGTGTCCTTGTCCTCCCTTTGTTCTCACAATATTTTTGCGCAGGTTTCTAAGAAAGCACCTTCCCCCGAAAGGACTGAATCGAATGAGAGTACTCACTCTCGAGTCTTTACTGCAACAGCTCCAGCGTCTCCTCCCTCTACCCCTTTGGTGAGGAAGAAAAAGGCTATAACGCGAAGGACACCTTCAAAAACCAGCGTCTGGACATCGGTCCCAGTCGTCCCGAGGAACCTTGAGGACGTTTTCGAACCGATTCCTTCTGTCGCCCTTCCCAAGACAACAACTCCTGCGCAGGTAATCCAACTTTATTTGCGTCCCAGATGACCTTGGGGTGACGAAGCTCACTGGTGTTTTATCTTTTGCAGGAAAATGTGGTCACTTCGACCACTGTTGGTGAGGGTGATACCGAATCAGCCGCAGACGCTCCTACTGCTAGTGTAACTGTTACACCAAGTCCCCAAAAGATTGATGAATTTCATCCCCTCGTGCCCGAGGAAAACTTGGCGAAGACACCTCTTGCTTCAACTGACAACATCGAGCCTGATGATACACTCCCTGGGGTGACTATCACTCCTTCCCCCACCGTGGATACTGTCGTCGGAGAGAACCTCCAGATCCCTGAACACTAACCAGAGAAGGCTTCACCTGCTGTCGAGGAATCTCCTACTCCAGAGGCACTCTTAGTAGACAAGGCCACAAATCCAGCGGCAACTCTAAGAGCACTACACAAACTTTGACAGACAGCCAAAGAGATTCGACCCACCAGTTCGACCACAATCCCCACTCCAGAAGTGGATGCTTCTTTCAATCTCAAACTTCAGCAGCTGCAGTCTTATCTTTTTGAGGAACAGTTTCTGGCGGCCGTTGCTGAGGAATCCGACATAGCCAATAACGGCTTCAACCTTCTGAGTGAACTCTCTGAGTTCCAGCTTCCTGCCCCCATGGCCACCCACCTGATCGAGTTCGAAGCTTTCTTCACTCAAATGGCCAAGGACCTCTCGACTGATCATCAGGCCGACGCCCAAATTCGGTTCCGACATGAAGACATGAAGCGCGAGTGGCATCTTAGCTCCATCTGTGAACAGAAACTTAGAGACTATAAAACCAAGAAACAAGAGCATTCCAACAAACGCCAAGCCTTCGATCAGCAGATATCTGAGTATCAAGCCCAGATCACGGAGCTGACAAAAAGGATAGCTGAGGTCGAACATCAAAAATCCTCTTTGGACTCAGCTGAGCCCCTGCCTTCTCAAGAAACCATTGACCACGAAGTCGCTCAAGGCCTTGTTCATGTCGAAGCGGCTATGAAGATTAAGGATGCTACCAGCCGCATGCAACGACGAAAGGTTATTCTTGAGAGCAAAATAACTCACGAGAAGGTCCTTTTTGATGATTTTAAGGCTAGATGTCGCTCCCGGGATTTTCATCCAAGTACAAACGCGAAAGTGGCACCGAAACAGAGTCGCCAACAATGTGTATTTATCCCACGAGAGGGAAAGGAAACACTGTATAAACCTGAGGGAAAGGAAAGAGCATGGTCTTGCGACCAAGAGAACTGGATTCGGGAGGCGGTTACGCGAAGGGAAGGTATTAGCACCCCCTCGCGTCCATCGTACCCGATGGGATCCACGCTTGCTTGTTTCGATCAAAGGGTGAAAGAAAAGAATGCTGTAAAAAAGGAACTGGAAAAGGAAAAGGAGAAAGAGAGAGAAAAAGGAACAAATGTAGGGAAAATAAAAGAGTGCTCGTATGGGCCCTACCCCACTGCCTACGTATCTCATCGGGAGCATGAGAATCAGAGCAACGTAGTTCCCCTCACTAGGGATGGATTGTTTGTGTTTTTTAGTGGAATACGCCAGCGTTCACGTTCTACCAGTTTAGGTGTTGTAGCTCGCTGTAGGGAGACTTAGGCGTTACCTATTTGCGGTAGAACGGAAATGACGCATCCTTACGGAAGGAGTGAATGAGATGAGAAAATAATTCCCGAAGGAAACACGTTATTGTTTGTTTTTGTCTTTTAAGAGTTTTTTTTCAGTTGTTTGCATATGATAATGTATCTAAATCTTAGTCATTGGAATGTGTACATTCTCACATTCCAAGATGGAATGGGTAAGAAAGCACACTAAGAGTGAAGAAGACCCCCACACTTAGTTCCAATTGCCAAGGTTCAAACACACTAGCATACTTGTGTTTATTAAGTGTTTTTGTTGATTATGAAATGAAGAAGTGTTTTCTTTATTTGTACCTTCAACAAGTATTGCATTTAAGTCCCTCATACAAGATCAAATGTTTAACACATTGACCCAAGATGGGCTATATGCTACACATTCTAAGATTATAAGAGAAGACCCCTTAATAATCTTTTCTTTATATGAAAGGCCTAAATGCAATAAATGCCTACCTTTATTAGATATTTTGAATTTTCTTTGAGGTGAGAAGATGGAAGACTCAAGAGCGGATCAAAGGTAAAAATCTATGTGAACTAAGACTCAATCTAATTGATTAGTTAAGGGGAGTGATCCTAAAGGTTTGTGAGGTATGAGAACTCTATCCTAAAGAGAGGAGAAGAACATAAGAAGCAACTTACTTCCAAGATGGAAGTTAAGTTGATCTTAAAGAGGGATGAAGAGAATTAAGTAGGCAGAGAAAAATTTAATCAGGTAAACAGAAATTAATCAACAATTAATCCAAGAATAGGCAATTAAAATCATGGTCAGGAATAACCAAGCTAGAATTAAAATGCTAATAAAAGAAAGAAGATTAAAATCTAACAAGAAAAGTTAATTTGAAATTCTAAAATAAATCCTAAAATTAGTTCAAGTTAGATCTAAACTAATTCTAAGAAACAATTAGTCCTAAAATTAATTCTAGCATTAAAACTAATATTATCCTAAAATTAATATTAAATTCTAATTCCTCTAACTCCAATTAATTTCTAAAAAGGTAGTTCTAAGTCAATATTAAATTCTAATTAATCAACATTAAAATCTAAACGAGAAATTACTATCTAAATTCAATTGAAAACAAATAACCAAAGTCCATTAAAAAAGAAACAAGATTAATCCCAATTGCATTCTAACATTAACCTAATTAGAAAATTATAACAAAAAAGACAATGATATTAAAAGGAGGGTGTAGACAGGTCCAGGTGGTATGATCAGCTTCCAGGTGCATGGGCCTTTAAATCAATAAGCCCAAATGCTTATTGAGACGCACAGGGGGTGCGGATAGTGACATATGGCGGTGTAGTCAGCAGGGCGGATGGGCTTGGCCCAAGACTTTTTTCCTTGTGAACAACGGGTGAAGGCAAGGGGAGGTACAAACCAAATGGCTTCTAAGCCCGGTCCGGTCTAAGAGTGATACAACAAGAAACCCTAAAACCTAAACACATCCTTAGCCGTCTCTTTCATTCTCCCATTCAACTCACTCGCCGACCCTTTCTCATTCTTCCAGAAATTCGCCTCCGCAACCACCAAAATGCTCCTCCCTAGCAAACTCTCTTTCCTCACTCTCTGCTTACTAAAGCCATCGGAAGCAAGCCTAACGTTCTCCTCTTGTTCGCAATCGATTCTCTCCCGCGTCGTTGCTCAACAATCTCCGTCTTCACTTCATCCTCTTCACGATTATCACGGTTTCGACCTCGCCGGAAACAACACCAACTCACCGAACAACAACACGCCGCCGCAAGCATCAACAGAGCCACTCAATTTCGTCACATTTTCTCCGATTGTTCAACAACTCTTCTCCGCCGCTCTCTACATTCGCTCGTCAAAACCTCACACTAACGACGGAAAATAACTCACAACAACAAAACCACGTCAATCCTCACGGTTCAACCAAAATCTAATTCTCCGCCACGAATTGAAGCCTAAACAGAACCGACCTAATCCATACGAAGAAAGAAAAGAGAAAGATATTTAGAGTAGCTTACCTACCGGAGAACCGTCCGGTGCTTCTTCAATCGCGAGCAAATTGGTGTGAACCGAGGTATGCGTGTTTTTCACCTTCCGGCTTTGAATTCTGTTCCTCGTTTTTCTTCAATTCTGAACCTGAAGTTATTGCGCTGCTCAAATTGTTGTTATTGTTGTGATTTGCAGAATGAAGCTTGGCTGAAGTTTGTTACGGTTTCACGATTTGCAAGCTGAAGTGAAGCTGTGTGATGTGGTTGTTGCCGTTTTCGATTCTCAAATTGATTGATGAGGAGTTAGAATGTGATTTCTGCAGGTTTTTTGTTTGAAGATTGATAATGTTACAGGTTGATGAAGGTGAAAGAATTGAAGAGTTTGTTGCAGAGAAAAATGGTGGATGGAAGAGAATCAAGAAGAATGAAGAGTGAAAAAGTTGTAGAATCAATCCCAGAGTGAAGAATAAAGAGGATGAAGTCTTTTATAGTAGGGACCAGAGAGGGTAAAATGGTATTTCACATTGAAATTCTGTTACAATTCTGTTAGAGTTAGTTAGAGATTTGTGTTAGAAACTTCTGTTAGAAGCTTAGGAAGATAGTGGTGATTTTGAGTTAGAAGTTCTGCTGGTATTTGTGTTGAGTATTATCTGGCGTGGAGAATTTTTCTTGAGTGAAGTTTTGAACTTTGGTTAATTATGAAGGGAATGTTGTTATCATTTTTCTCCTGTTAAAATTCTGTTGTACAATTTTGTTATAGATTTCTTTCTTGTTAGTTTGCTGCATATTTTCCTGCTGTGGGCTTTTTCTTATAGAAATTCTGCTAACAATCTGCTATTACTCAAAATGTTTTCCACAAATAACATGGAGTGACTAGCTTTCCTTGATTTCAATATGGACGTTGAGCGTATGCATTTGCCATTGAATTGAATATGGATTTTGGTAGTAGATGTGGATATGGTAATGTAACTTATGGACATAGACTTGGATAATAAAAAATGGTTAGAAATGGATTAACAAATAATTTGGATTCAAGAAAAAAAATGAAAATGGATATGGATTGGATGAAAATGTGGTTTTAGTTTATGGATCCAAAATGGTTCTAAAGTGGACTATGGATATTGAAATGAAATTGAAATGGGTTTGAAAAGTGGTTTAAAAAACAAATAGATAAAATTTGGATATATTTTGTGAAATGATTATTTGAATAAATTGTATATAGAATATGGATATAGGTTTGGATATTCAATCTAAAAATGGTTTAAAATGGATTTTATGAACAGACATACACAAGATGGATTTGGAAATCAAAAGTGGATATGAATGGTTAAATGGATTAAGTATGGTTATTAGAAATGGATTAGGAATAAGAAAAGTGGGTTAAGAAAAATGAAGTGGATATGATTTAAAAGGAAAATGGATAAAATGGTTAATTGGATATTTTGTTGTAGAAAATGGTTTAAGAAAAGATTATGGAAGAAATGGATTTACAAAATGGCTATTGGATATTGACTTTGGAATTAATGAAAAATTGTATTAAATGAATATGGGTTAAAGAATGATATCAAAATGGTTACGGGTTAGAAAAAGGGATTTGTGTCTCGAATCCCAAGTAAGTCACATGATCGTATTCAATCCACATCCAACTTCAGATCCAAAGTGACTAGGAAAACCTCAGATCAGGAAGATTACAACGAGGAGAAATCAACCTCTTGCTCCAACTTAACCGGGAATAGAAACCGACTGGATCCTTTATGAATAAGGCCAAGCAAATCCTTTGATCCCATGTCTTAGAAGACCAATGCAATGATATGATTATGCGTATGGCCTAATAAAGATGCAAATGGATGCGAAACAAAAGCCAGAAAAAGGTAGGGCAAATTTTGGGGTGCTACACTAGATTCCCTGAATTCCCTTAGGTTGTATTTTGGTATAATGTAATGCACCATTTTTTGTAAGCCATTCTTGGCTTTAAATTTAATGAAAACTATGTTTTGATGTGAACCTCTTGCAGCATGGATCTGTATTTTTTTAAATATTTCCCATTTACTCTTAATATTCGTTGGTCTGCCCTCAACTCCTGTACTTCGTATGCGTTGTTACTAAACACTCGTGTCACCTGAAATGGTCCCTCCCAGTTAGGCGACCATTTTCCCATCGTTCGATCTCGTCGATCCATGGGCAACACCACTTTCCAAACATAGTCATTTGCGGTAAAGGTTTTCCCTTGGACTTTCTTATTGTATGCCCTGGCGACTCGAGCCTTTTGGCACAGCAACACATTTAAAGCTACCATTCTTTCCTCGTCTAAGTCTACGAGTTCGTCTAATATCATCTCCCAGTATTGCTCCGACGAAATCTCATATTGTCGTTGCACTCTAACGGATTGCAAGCGTACTTCTGCGGGTAACACAGCGTCGTGTCCGTAGGTTAGACGGAATGGAGTCGAGTTTGTCGATGCTTTGAGTGATGTCTGACAAGCCCACAACACTTGACTCAACGTCTTATGCCAGTTCTTTGGCTTTTTTGCAACGTGTTTTTTGATTAAACCAATTATTATCTTGTTGGCTACTTCAACCTGACCATTCGCCTGAGCATAGTATGGCGTCGAAGTAACCAACTTGAAACCCGTTTCTGCCGCAAACTCTTGCATCTTCTGCCCCACAAACACAAAACCTTGATCTGTTGTGATTGTCTCGGGTATCCTAAATCTATACAAGATATGATTCTGGATGAAGTCTATCACGACCTCTTGATCCACTTTCACCAAAGGCACAGCCTCTATCCATTTAGTGAAATAGTCTATTCCTACGAGGATAAATCTTTGCTGCTTTGACGACGCTGGCCAAATCTCTCCTATTACATCCAAAGCCCATCCTCGAAAAGGCCATGGTTTGACAATCACATGTAATTCGCTGGCTGGGACATGCTGAATGTTGGCGTGCTTTTGGCAATCCTGGCATCCTTTCGCGAAATCTATACAATCCTTAAGCATGTTGGGCCAGTAGAAACCTTGTCGAAACAAAAGCCATTTCAGTTTTTGGCCAACCTGGTGAGCCCCACAAGCCCCACTGTGAACCTCAAAAATTGCCAAATATGCATCAGTGTCTCCCAGACACTTGAGTAATACCCCTTCTGGAGTTTTCTTCAGTAACTCGTTTCCCACTAGGACATAGCTCATTGCTCTATACTTGGTCTTTCGATCGGTGCTGCCCAGTGGGTTCTCCAGATACTCTATAATTGTCCTTCGCCAGTCTGTTGGTGGCATTTCGTTAATGAAAACCTCACAACTTTCTAAACCTTCGACCAAGCTCATCGAGACTTTGGATATCGACCAGCTTGATGGTGCGTGTACGTTCGACACCATCTTTTTCCTAGTATCGACGAAGCCTTTCAACTTACCTTCTGACACTTTATACCCAGAGGCAATTTGTGCCAGCTCGTTAGCTTTCTGGTTTTCCATCCTTGGCACATGCGAGATGCTGACAAAATTGAAATGTTCCAGCAAACGCTTCGCCAGCGAAAAGTAACTTAAAAGATGTTCCCTTACGCATTTATACTCCCTTGTAATTTGTTTAATCACCAATTCTGAATCTCCTTTTATCTCCAGCTCTTTGGCTCCTAAGTCTTTGAGTATCTTAAGACCAGTAATTAAGGCTTCGTATTCTGCCTCGTTATTTGAACATTTGCCATCGACTTTGCATTTAAAGGTAGTTGGGATTCCCTGTGGGGTGATTATTAGGACTCCAACACCTGCCCCATTTTTATGGCTCGACCCGTCAAAGTACAATTTCCATGGGGCGGCATCGATGCTATGTATCAACGTTTCGATTACAGCGTGGTCGACAATGAAGTCTGCCACTATTTGACCCTTCATCGCCCTTAAAGGGGCGTATGTCAGGGAGAATTCAGTTAACGCTAGTGCCCATTTCCCAATTCGACTATGCAAAATAGGTTTGGACAACATATGCTTAATGACATCAAAATGCGATGAAACATAAACATTAAATGGTTTGATATATTGCTTCAATTTCATACATGAGAAGTACAAATATAGGTACAACTTTTCAATCATAGTGTACCTAGTCTCAGCATCTATCAATATCCTACTAAGGTAATAGATGGGTCTTTCGACGCCACCATCATCCTCTTGTGCTAACATACTGCCTATGGTCGTATCTGACGCTGCAATGTACAACTTCATGCTTTTATTTATACTAGGTGGTAATAGGATTGGAGGCTTCGTAAGGTATTCTTTGATCACGTCGAAAGCCTCTTGTTGTTCCTGCCCCCAGCGGAATTCACTTTCTTTCTTGGTCTTGAGCAGTGGTGAAAACACTTTCGTCTTGCCACTTAGGTTTGAGATAAACCTCCTCAAGAAATTTATCTTCCCCAACAAAGACTGGAGCTGTTTCTTTGTTGTCGGAGGCTTGAGCTCTAAGATTGCCTTTGTTTTGTTCTGGTTGATCTCGATGCCTCGCTTGTGGACTACGAAACCCAGGAAATCCCCTGCACGAACACCAAAGGCACATTTTAGTGGATTCATTTTTAATCCATATTTTCTCATTCGCTCAAATGAGCGTCGGAGGTGGTCGAGATGGCCATCCTCTGATGACGATTTTATGACTATGTCATCAATGTATACCTGCATGAAATTCTCAATAAAATCATGGAATATAGCATTCATAGCCCTTTGGTAGGTTGCCCCAGTGTTTTTCAACCCAAAAGGAATCACCACCCATTCATATGTCCCCAAAGCTCCAGGGCATCGAAATGCGGTTTTGGGGACATCTTCTTCGGCTATGAGAATTTGATTGTAACCGGAATAGCCATCGAGCATGCTCAAATACTCAAATCCCGCGGCTGAGTCGACTAGCTTCTCTGCCACTGGCATTGAATATTTGTCTTTAGGAGTAGCGTTGTTCAAATCCCTAAAGTCAATTCATACTCGAAGGGTCCCATTTTTCTTAATAACAGGAACTATGTTTGCTATCCATTCTACATACCTCGCAGTTCTGATGAACCGACTTTTGAGCAATCTTTCAATTTCTTGCTTGATCTTCGACATCACTTCTGGGGTGAAACGTCGAGGGTGTTGCTTTACTGGCCTTTTGCCTGGCTGGATTGGGAGACGATGCTTAACTACACTCCGACTCAAACCAGGCATTTCGCCATAATCCCAGGCAAAACAGTCCTTGTATTCTTTCAACACTTTAACCAGTTTGGCTTTCATGGTTGGTCCTACCTTGGCACTCACGTAGGTGGGCCTTTTTGTTGTTCCACCCCCTAAGTCGACTTCCTCAAGCGGGTCCTGGGCTTGCATTCTCCGCAGTTCATGATCTGGACCTTTTTCAAACCCTAGAGGCTCATCATCATAAATACCATCAAGCCTCTGATTTTCTACAGCTTCCCTTTGTCCTTGTGAGCCATTAGCTTCTTTGTCATGGTCGGCTCCCTTAGTTACTTGGAGAGTCTCGTCTTTTTCGAGTGCCGACATTTTTCTGTTTTCAGCCAGATAGGCCGAAATCCGAGTCATGCTTTCTGACTCAGCAGTTATCTTCACCAGTAGTGGACCACCCCATTGGTGGCATTTCCATTGGCTCCATACCTTCGTCGGCAGCGTCCCAGATGAACCCATAGTCGGGGTCTAGGTTCAGGACACGACCCGTGTCGATGGAGGTGTAAGATCCTGATCCGTCATCACAAGGAGCCACATTGGCTAAGTGCTGGTCAAAAGATTTCTTAGTACCCTTGGCTTCGTCGACTTTGTAATAGCTTTGGTCTGCTTCAATATTTTCGACGATGCCATCCTTCCTCCAAATGATCAACCTCTGGTGCATAGTTGATGGTACTGCCCCAATTCCATGGATCCACTCACGTCCCACCAACATATTGAAGTTTGCCTTCGATTTGATGTCCATGAAGAGTGTTAGCCTGTTGGTTGTACCCAATGCCAAGTCCACTTGGACAACCCCCAGGATGTTACTGGTCTTGCCTTCGTAGTTGGACAAAACCATGTTGTGCTGTCGGAGGTCAGCCTCGGTCTTTCCAATTCTCTTAAACAAACTGTGAGGCATTAGGCTCATAGTTCCTCCACCATCCACAAACACTTTGTTGACAGACACCCCATCAATCTTCGTCTTTATGAATAACGGCTTCAAATGATACATCGTCTTTATGAATAACATAGTGGCTTGTCATCCGCATTTTCCCCTGTGATGAAGTCTTCTTCAGTCTCAGAGATCTCAGATACCACATCATACTCAGACGGTAGAACCGACACGATACCACAGTTTACCACGAAATCTTCACCATAGGTGTCGTCATTGGTGTCGTCGTACATGTCTTCATCAAAATCCCCTTCAGGTGATGGGTCATACTCTTCATCGGACTGAGGAGAGTATTTTGGCTCTTCTTCATCTGACTAAGGAGTATACTCTGGTTCTTTCTTACTTTCTGCCAGCGAAGTACACTTTGAGCTCTGGGTCGACACCACTTCCTTTTCTCCTGAAGCGTTCACCATTACTGCCATGGTCTGGTTCGTCGCCACCTTGTTCTTTTCTACCCATCTTCCTCTTGGGTACTGGCGCTTCTGTCCAGATGTTCTGACAATCTTCACTTTTGAAGTCGTAGCCTCTCTTTTAGCCTTCTTATTGCACTGATAGCGCCTCCACTGGGTCCTAGTCATAGGGTTCTTTCCTTTGTAGTTGGGGGACACCCTATATCCTGCTTGTTCTACCACTTCAGCCATTGGTGGTTTGTCGAGGCCCTCAGTAGCTTCGACCATCAAACATTCGTACACTTCCGAATACAAAGCCTCCTCAACCTTCAGTGGGTCGGTGTCAACCTGCATCTTCGGCTTCTCACCAAATTGGAGTCGACCCTCCTTCAAAGCCTTCTGCACCAAATCCTTGAAAAGAACACACTGAGCTATTTTATGACCAAGGAAATTATGAAACTTACAAAATCCCCTCTTTTTCTTTTGTTCTAGAGGGGGATCTTTCAAACCAGACGGAATAATAATTTGACCAACTTTAACCAGTAAATCAAATATTTCATCATATTTCAAAACGTCAAAAGTATAAGTTTTAGCGACGTATTTATCCATCTTGTTAGTTTCGGTGGGATTCTTCCCATTCAATGGTTTCAACAGCTTGCATGTATAAGGAGGTCCTGGCTTAAGCTCAGCCACGTGGATCTCACTTTCGTCAACGGATTCTTCGTCGTTGGACGAGTATTCGTCAGTAGCCACATAAGCTACTTTTTCTTTTTTACGATATCTATTATACTGGGCTTTTTCAGCTTTCAATCGTTTGACCTGGCGAACCCGGTCAGCCAGTTGCGCCATATCTCTAAGATATTGAATGTCCAACTTCTTCCTGATCGAATAGTCCAGGCCGCCAGCGGCCATTTCGACTAACTCGTGTTCAGGGACTTGAGTAAAGCAACGTGCTTTCAAAAGTCTAAACCTATTCAAGTACTGGTCTACCGACTCCGTGGTCTTGCGTTTGATGCTTGCCAATTCTTTCAAACTTATTTTTGACTGTCCCATATAGAATTATTCGTGAAATAGCCTCTCCAATTATGCCCATGTGTGAATGGACTGAGGGGGCAACGTGGTGAACCACGTGAACGCATTCTTTGTGAGGGAGCTTGGGAAATATTTCATTTTCAAGTCCTCATTGTTCGCTATGTCGCCCGCTTCGGTTTGATACCTAGCGACGTGTTCGACGGTGGACTCTTCTGTTTCCCCAGCGAACTTGGTAAATTTTGGCACTTTCCACCCCCTGGGTAACTCTATTTGTAAGACAAAATCTGGTAAAGGGGATGTATATGTTGGCCGTCGAAGGCCAGGGTTCGCCCCATTAGGGACCATGATACGTTCGACCACAGCTTCCAAGTTATGTTCTCCAGCCAGGGCGTCCTGTCGAACCTGTTGGACAACAAAATCCGGATCTTGGTGCCTATGGACAATCACAGGCGGCCTTTGAACCCTCCTAGGAGTTTCTTCGAACTCGCGGGGTTGTTCTATAGTTTCGTTGAAGGCTTCATCCTGACGAAGGGGCGTCCCCGGTCGCGGCGGTGGGGTCTGTCGACCCTGAGCCCTAGGGGCGCCTAAGAAGTCACCGATTTGTGTCATCTGAGTCACCAGTTGCTGGTAACTCTGGGTTGATTCTTGTATCAGTGGTCTTAATATTGTACCCATTTATTGAGTCAACATGTGGACCATCTCATGATTACTCTCGTCCATTTGTTGCCTCATGACCGCGACGGAACTAGAGGTAAAGGTCGGTATGGATTGAGAGGACAGGTTGAATCCTGGAGGTCGAACCATCTGGTTCGACAAGTGTCTTGTCCCTTGATAAGTCAAAAATACTGGGGACGAATTTTCTCCAAATAAATGTCCGCTAGAATGCACACTTGACATGAACTCTGGTGGCATTCCATACGATCTAGGTATAGGCATGGTGATACTAGGCATATATTGCCCTGTAGTCCCAGCCATTGTCGATCTTGGGTCGTTTCGACTTGGTGTTGTAATTGGTCCGCTAGGGGAGGTTGACACTGCTGATATGGTGCCAGAGCCAACATCGGTTGTTTTTGTCCCCACCGCAGTTTCCGTCGGAGACGGTTCTTCGTTTGGTTGTGGTAGTACCATCTTACCACTACGCAAAAACATATACTCAATTCACACGGGTCCCACTGGATGTGCCACTTTGTTCGCCGGCGTGAACAACCGTTGGCCTTCCATCGCAGGTTCACTTGCGGGATCGGCCAAACAAATCCCAGAACAGGGAATTGGAAGCGTATGTTTGTGCTGCGTATCAGTTTGTCTGTTTGTTTTTTAGTGCAAGTGCCACGCTGAAGTGACCTGGGTGACGCAAAGGGTGTCTTAACGGTCGCGAGTTGGGTGCAAAAACAAAGAAATACAAGGAAAAGCTGAGCAAAAAACAAGAAAAGTAAAGACTTTAAATTATATGCGGAAAATAAATTGCATTAAGTAAGATTTGGACGCAAGTGTACATTTGTTTGCGGGAGTGAACTCGTTTCTCTCTAAGCTTGGTACTTTGAGTATTTTCCCCTTACAATGTGAAAAAATGCGACCCCTAAAATGAAAAGAACAATGCCTTATATAGACCTAAAAAATAACTGTTTGTCTGCCCAAACGTTTTCTGAAGCTGACACGTGGCACCCCACTCTCTTTTCAAATCCCATAGTCTTGGAAGTTTCAAACTTTTCCCGCCTAAACACTTTTTCCTTGAAGTTGAAATCAGCTTGTCACCTCATTTCCTTCCGACGCTAAAGCTTGTCGATGTTTCTCCGACACGCCTTTCTGCTGGTGTCGACTCGACACCTTATCTTGCCTCTTTTGCGCCGACACGCCCTGGGAGTCTCCATATTCCACTGCCAGTCAAAATCCAGTGTCAACAGTTTGTTTGAATGATCTTATTTGTAGGCAAACTTTCCTCATTAAGAAATTTTAAAACAGTTGAGAAACTTGGTCAGTGATCCTATCAGGGGTACATTACTTCCAGATCCTGTTGTGAACCAATTCAAGATTTGTTCCTCATTGCAAGTTATTCTCATATTGGTTAACCAGAATATCTCTTTCAAGACCCGTACAGAGATTAGCCTTCTCAACAGTCTTTTCAAGAACTGAAGCCATGATCAGTTCATCCCCTACAATAGTCAAGCTGAAGCAATGATCAGTTTATTCTCAACATTCATTTCAAGAATTGAAGCCATGATCAGTTCATTTTTTCCCCTATAGCAGTCAACCTGAAGCTATGATCAGTTTATCCTCATCAGTCTATCAATCTGGGGTAGTCTTCTTCAAGAATCCTCAAGGTGTCTTTCCTCAAAAGACCATCATCCTGATACAATTCATAAGTATGACAGAGATGTGTTCAACATCTTCTCTCCAAGCAGAGTGGGCAGTGTTCCCTGTGTTGAGGAATCAAAGTTCCATTCTTCCCTCACAAAAGAGCTCAGTTTCAACTATCATATGCATTGCATACATAAACCATTCATATCATACATAGAAATATTTTCATAGCTCGAAGTGTGCTTCGTGCTCATATGCATTTCCTGAGGTCCTGTTGCTTTCAACATCTTACCTTGCGATCAAAGTCCAACTTACTTGGCACCTACCAAAACTTTTACCCGCCTTTTCATTCAGTGTCATTCCTGAATGTTGTCGTTTACCTGTCTTTCCACCCAGTGCTATTCCTGGATGTCTTGTTTATTTCCTTCCTTCCAGTGTCATTCCTGGATGTTGTCATTTCCCTGTGCATCTTATCCTATTGCTAGATGTTTGTTTCTTTCATTCCAATGTTATTCCTGGATCTTTGCTTTCTTTCACTCCAGTGCCATTCCTGGATGTCTGTCTCTTTTGATTTCCAGTGCCATTCCTGGATACCTTGTTCCTCTTGTTTCTCCCAGTGCTATTCCTGGAAGTTTTGACCCTCTTCTATAATCCCGATTATATCTGCTTGGATATCTTTCAGTGCCATTCCTGAAAGCTCTTTCTCACTATCATTCAACGCCATTCTTGAATGTAGTGATTTACCTTTACCTTTCAGTGTCATTCCTGAAAGTCCCTGCTCACTTTATTCAATGCCAGTCTTGGATATTGTGAACTCTTTTTATCCAATGCCATTCTTGGATACTTCTGATGTATTTTCCAGAACTTTTCTCACTTCATCCAATGCCATTCTTGGATGTTGAGATTCCTCTTATCCAATGCCATTATTGGATGTTGATATTCTTCTGTCCAATGCCATTCTTGGACACCTTTTCCCCAACCAAGTCCAATGCTATTCTTGGATATCTCTGATGTTTAACCTTACCATCCAATGCCATTCTTGGATGTCCCCAGTGAAGTTTTTAAATGGAAGTTTTGTTTACATCCAATGCCATTCTTGGAGATCTTTTCCTCAGCTGAGTCCAATGCTATTCTTGGATGTTTCCGATGTTTGTTGTTGCCCCACTCAATGCCATTCTTGAATGTTGTAGTTCCTTTTATCCAATGCCATTCTTGGATATTTTTACCCCAATAGAATGTTTTTCACCTCCATCCAATGCTATTCTTGGATGACGTTGTTGTTTTTACCAGGAACTTTCTTGTTGTTGTCCAATGCCATTCTCTGACATATTTGAGCATACTTTTGTCTCGTTTGTAGTTCCTATCCAATGCCATTCTTGGATGTTACTACTCGTCTTTCCAGGGTCTTGTCCCTCTCTTTCCAACTATTGATGGATACTTCTTGTCACCTTGACGGATCTCCAGAAATAGCTTGTGTTCCCCGGCGTGTCTTGTCACGCCATCTCTCTCAATTTACCGTAAATCCTTTGTTTCAAGTTTCCCCGCAGTCGGTTTCATCATTTGCATTCATAATATCTTGTGACATCTTATGGATAAAAATTTGGTTTTCTGTATTTAAGTATCTTCAATCTTGTCGAGACGAAGTTTTTCAACCTTCATATCTCCGGATATAAGAAACTTAAATAGGGGAAGCTGTTGAACCCTAATTTTTACCCCTAAGATTTCGCACATTTCATTTGCATCTCATACCACAAACAAGATCACAATCTTTGTTTCTCCTGATATCTGTATATTTCTCACTTGTTTCTGTTTGCTAACCTCTAACCAAAATACCAAAAATTTGTTGTTGTTTGCCTGTTCTTCTCTCTGTGGGTTGCAGGTTTGTCAGAACAAGGGCATAATTTCAAGTTACATATGGCCGGATGTTTGACCTAATCTTGGTCAAGCTATCAAGAGTCTATTCCAAGTACAAGTTATCTATTTCAGTGGGCTATTTCTCAAGCATTTACTGTCAAGTTGTCATGTGGTGATATCCATCATGTTCATCTGAATTCACTAATCCAAATTGGGTTTCATCTGTGGATCTATTTTCCCAGATAACTGGTTCAGACAAGTTCAAACAGATTCAAATGGTTGTTGTTCAGTTGTGGCTTGTTCAGTGGTAGCTATGTGCACTTTATCAGAGGCTTGTGGAAAAAGTCAAGATTGGTTTTAGGCTAAAAAAAAGAGACTTGCTATCCATGATCCACTCCATAAACCATTTTTCATTCTAAACATTATCCACATTTTTAACCATTTTTTACATATTCCACTTTTTGCTATCTAAACCATTGTTCTAACCCATTTTCTAAACCAAATTTTCCAATCTTTTTTTTCCTAAACCATTTCATATCCAATTACCATCTTTTTCCAAATATCCATTTTTGAGTATCCGTTCTCTAAACCATTTTTATCCAAATCCAATTTTCCAATTACCCACTTCAATTTTTAAATAACCAGTTATCCATATTCAATTGTTCACATCCATTTGAGATACCTTTTTAATTTCCATTTTTTTCAAATTTATCCAACTTTATCCATTTTATATCCATTTAAAAATCCATTTCCAATATCCATTATTAAACCCACATTCCATATCCAATTATCTATGATGACCATTTTTTTTCTTTTCCATAATCATAATTTATTTCCAGATTTTATTATAAGCACATTTCTCTTTATTTTTCATTACAAACCATTAGCCCAATGTCCAATTACAACATGGAAAAGTCCCAAATGAAAGGGCTACACGATGTACAAGGCCATACTACACGGCCCATTTTTTCTCAAAAAAAAACATCAGCCCATGTTACCAATAAGCTGCTACTATTTTTCCAGTCCACTCGAAGCCATCAACAAGCCATGCCTGCTACTCAAGTCGTCCCCACACAACTTCCAGCTTCCAGCCATGCCGTCCAAAACGCGAGCTACAGCGAAGCCACAATAACTGCACATCAAAACCACAGGACCTGCAAGCAAAACGCAGCGCAACAAGTGAAAACACTACAAAGCCATCCCAGCCACTCGTCCAAGCTGCAACTACACGCAACATACACCAAACGATACTACCAGTCACATGAAAAACCCAACCATAAGCATACAAAACGCAAGCCATCAGCCAAGTCGCGAATTCACAAAACACAAACAGTATCAACAAGTTGAAACGCAAAAGAAATCTACAGCAAACGGCAAAGTAATTCCTCACATCAAACGCAATTCACAATTTCAAATTCGAAACGCAGAAAAATACACAAAAACGGCAAGGCAAACTTTCGAAACTCATTTTCACAACTTACCTTCAAATTTCTTCTATAAATAACAAATTTCTCTTCATTTAAATTCAAGCTTGAAGAGCCAAAATAATTCTGCAAAAAAATCTATCAAAGACACTTTCCAAATTCATACTTCAAGTTTCACTTTAAAACTTCAACTCATCTTCATCCAACCATAAACCTTTATATTCATCTTCCAATTTTTTTTCAATCCACATACACTTCGCATCACAAGCATCCACGCACGTCGACATCAACATCTTCAAAAAATTCACACGTTTCGGAGAAGAAGAGAAAGGATTAGAAGCTTACAAACCTTGAATTAAAGGTAACTTGGAGTTCTCGTCGAATTTCTCGCGGTTCCGATTCAAATTATCTGAACACCGTTACAAGAAATTGAAGATGTATTTGGAATCTACACATTATTTCGATCACAACCGTGCTTACTTCGCTTCCCGTCGCTCCGCCGTTGATGAGTTTCAAACTCTCCCTTCGCCATGAATAGTGAACGCGTGAAGAAAGAAGAAGATACATTCCATTTTCTTTTTTTTCTGATTTGTTTATTTTGCATTTAATCTCCTTTTTATTTTTTTTTAAATACTATGTAGTGTTTGGGCCTAGCCCGTGCATGAAATTCGTTACTACACTACCACCTCCTATGTAACGCACATCCCCCTCGTTTTTTTTTTTAAAACCTTTTTTCTTTATAATTTCTTCTTACTTTTTTTTTTTTTTTTTAATTTTTGAGTTATTTTTGCTTTTAAATTTTGTTTTGAAAGCATTTTCTTAAAAAATCATAAAAAATCATGTGAATGTTTTTAATCTTGATTTTATTCTATTTTGGATTTTTCATTGTTGGTTGTGTGGATCATAAATGTTAGATCTATTTTCTCTTCATCTTAATTCGTTTTTTTCTTTTTTGATCGATGAAAGTCTAAATGATCTTGGAATTCCTTTGTTGAATTTCGATCAAGACTAGATCGTTACCATTTTTCTTTTCGTGCGGTATCGCTTTCGGATGACGATTTACATATCGTTCATCTAGCATACATTAGCACATAGATCTATTGACCGGCTTCATTGTAGGGTAATTACTCCGTAAATTACTCGGCGATTTCTTAACATAGCGAAATATTTGTCCCGTATCGGAAAACTATCAAAAATGGTTGATTATTTGTCTTTTGGTTCAAAACTTATGAAACTTGTTGTTAGGAGGCTTTGGTCTTATCAATCCTCTAATGAGTTTTCATTAATCTTGACCTAAGTGCAATTATTCAATTATTATTGATCACTAACTCTAACAACCAATCACTAACTTACTAACAATAGTAAATGATTACTATTGTACTAATCATTTACAATTCCTTCTCGCTCCTTATCTCTTTTACTTTTATGCTTCATTATTTTCATTTCATATCATGTTTATGCTTCCCCAATTTTTCCTTTGTCCGTTGGACATATGTTTATGCTTCCGCAATTTTTCCTTTGTCCGTTGGACACATGTTTATGCTTATGCCTTTTTCTCTTTGTCCACTTGGACCAAAAACATTAATAAAGGCTAAAACCTCTAAAAAAACTTGTGCTTCTAATCTTGGACTATGGTTAATATCCTATGCAATGGACATGGAGTTTTGCACATAGACCTTGGACTTCAATGCTATTCTTGAATCCTTGAACTTAGACCTTGGACATCCAATGCAATTCTTGGAACCTTGGACTTAGAATTAGGACCTTTTTCCCTTTGCTTTGGAATTTTTGTTCGAAGACTATGGAGCTTACTTTTGTGGTTAGATGTTTCTTATCTTTAGCTTTTACTTTATGCTTTAGGATAGTCACTTCTTCTCCACCCATTCTTCAAAAACTCTCTTTATCAAAACCTTCTTGATTTCAAACTTTCACCTCTTTCATAATCAAACCTTGACTTTGTCAAGTGATTTTACTCTCTTCCTTTCATTTCTTAACAAATGCTAAACTACATAAGCATATTGACACCTTTTCAAAAGACTTTAAAAAACATCAAACTCATCACTCTCTTTTTGTGCCCTCGCGCACTTTTTCCTTTAACTTTTTCATAAGTTTAAACATGATTCATTTCTTTAAGCAGAATTATTCGCTTAGAAATGACGACCTGTCTTTACATTTAAAATCAACCAAAACAAAAAAAATTTCATTCTTTGTACCACGAACTACGGGGTTTTGATCCTACATTGCACATCGTGGGTACGTAGGCATGAGGCGACAAGTCTCTCCAAACACAAAAATCTTAAAAACAATTTCTCCTCTCATCTCCTCAATCTCTTTCCAAGCAAACTTTTTCAGACCAAAAGCGGTAGATATTTCAAAGGGATCCTATAGAGTACTATAGACATTTTGGGTGCTAACATCTTCCCATTGCGTAACCAACCCCCTTACTCGTACTCTCTTCACTTGTTCTTGTTGTAGAGCTTGTGTAGGTTTTGTTCGCTCTTTTTCCTTTCCTTTTTGGATAAAATAAAATTGCGGTGGTGACTATTGCTTTTCGAGTTAAGTTAATCAATAGCTTACACTCACGATTTTTCCGCTAGACCTGTATGTAAGTGCGATTTCAAGCTATGAGAAACCTTGAAAACTTCGTGCAAATCTTGTGATCTACAATGGAGGAAAAATAAATGCCTGGAATCTCTTAAACTTTGAGGAAAAATGAAAACTCTTGGAGCTGAGATGTAGATTTGGTTATGGAGTTGTGATGATTCCAGATGCCAATTTTTGCAAACAGAAGGTGGAGTGAAGAATAGGGATCACGATGGTGAAGGAATTTTGATGAAAGCTTCATTATCAAGAGAGTTTCGAAAGTATGAACAATGGAGGTGAAAAAATGTGATCTTGATCTCTCTCCCAAAAACTATTGTAACTGTGTAACTAAATCAAATGGAGGTGGTTAGAGAGTTTTATAAGGTTGGTTAGGGTGTTAACTGAGGTTAAAGTTCAGTTAGAGAGGTTTAGTGAAAATTTGAAAAAATGTGAAAGTTTGGTTATCGCACGGGTTATGTGTGTTGCATGATCATGATGGAGTTTCACATGATAATGATGGCATGATGATGATAATGAAGTGGATGCGTGGGCTGGTGTAGTCAGAATGCTTGCCCATTAAGTTTGTCATTCTTCATGCATGGCCATATGTGGAAACTTGTACATGGTGCACATGGATGTGAAGGTTTTTGCTTGGTTTAACAAGGTAATATATGGTGTCATGAGTAATTACATGCATGCTGCAAGGATATACAATTTTTGGTTTGAAATGTGAAGAGTAAAGCATGGCAAGATGGTATGACATAGAATCATTCATGGAGTCAAGTTTGAAGGATAATATCCCACTACTTAGTGAGCCAATTCTTGTGATCTTGGGGGATATGTGTCGTAACTCGAAATTTGACCTCCCTTTTTGTTTTTTTCATAAGCATGTGCATCGGCATCTTAGGCATACACACTCGTACTTTTTCTTTGTGTTTTTGTTACAAGAATATTCAGGTTTTCAAAGTCTGATTAATCGCATCCTCACAAATTCATCACATTATCACATCAAGCAAAATACAAAGGTCTCATACATATCAAAGCATCTCAACAAGTTCACCTAATCATCTGGCGATTAGGGTTTCTTTGGTTTCAAGGTATTCATCTGATCAAGCTCCTAGTGGATCTGAACTAGGGTTTTGGACAAAGGCCATTTATGATCATTTTCTTGAGCAAGGGAAGATTCAAAGTGTCGCATCTGCGAAAATCAACTGGCGGAAAAGAACAAAAGAGTCGCCACTGAACGTTATTTATCCCGACACAGGGAAAGGAAACGATCGAAGAAAACCTCAACAAATGGAAAGACATGGTCATCGCAACCATCGCCTGGGTTCGGGAGTCGGTTACGCGAGAGGAAGGTATTAGCACCCCCTCGCGTCCATCGTACTCGATGGGATCCACACTTGTTGTTATCGATCAAAGAGTGTAGGGTATCTGAAACTCAACTGCTAACTGAAACTGGGAGAAACGGGGGGAAGAAGAAAAAGAAAAAAGTGACTCGATAGGACATCGCCGTCCTAGGCCTACGTATTCCCTCGGGAGTGGGAAAGTCAGAGTCAACGTAGTTCGGAGGACTACGGGATTGTGCTCGCTAGGCATCGCGCCTGTGCCTACGTATCTCATCGGGAATGAGAATCAGAGCGTCGTAGTTCGACTCACTACGTGTTGCTCAATGGAGACAAAAGGGTTAATAAGTAAGGTTGTGCTAGCAGAGATCTCACACGATCTCCTGCCTACGTATCTCCATTAACCAATGAAGAATCAGAGCGACGTAGTTCCCCTCACTAGGGATGAATTTGCTTTGTTTGTGTCTTTTAAGTGGAATACGCTAACGTTCGCGTTCCAACAGTTTAGGTGTCGCAGCTCGTTGTACGGAGTCTTAGGCATTTACCTGTTTGCGGTATAACGGAAGTGACGAATCCTTTATGAATGGATTAAGGAAGATGACAAGAGAATTGTCGTTTGTTTATGTTTTTTTGAGAAGTGTTTTGATTTTTGTTTGCAATATGCCTCGTGCTAAAGTCTATGACGTAGTAAGTACTTTGCGTAACGAGTCACACGCCTCGCGCAACAAAGTATACTATGTACTTAAGGCTCATGGCACACGAAGCACACTTTTACTCGTTAAGTGTTTTGAGATTTTTCTTTAAGAGAGAGAAGAGACTCAAGTTGTAAGAGAAAATGGAAGTCAATTGTTAGTGTGCTAGGGGATTCATCTAGATCGCACGGGTGCGAGAGAAAAGGGAAGTTAGTTGTTAGTGTGCTCGCCGAGATATCACATCTTGTGCCTACGTATCCGCAATCTAAAATGAAAGAGCAATCAGAGCATCCGTAGTTCACGCTACTACGGGTGAACGGGAACGGTCTCGATCGCACTAGGGCGAGAGAAAAGGCTTACAGAAGGCTAAAGGGAAACTCGGTCCTACAAGTTAGCATGCCAAGGTGGTCCTAATGTCAGGATGAGGAAGAAAGTCTACCCAATGTTGTCATGCATGGATTGTTATCCTAATGTCTCTCCTACCTCCGACTTAATCAAAAATTAAGTGGAGCGAGGAGTCCTAAGGGATCATGTCATCAGACAAGTAAACACAGGATAAATCAATCATAAAATGAACTAACAGCAACCGAAAGAATAAACAGTGTCAATAAATAGTAATATCACACAGTCAAAATAAGAAAAAGAGGAAGCTTTAGCCAAGGGGTCATATCAACCGAGGCAAACAAGCTAGCTGTGGGAAATAGGGGTACTCACCCAATGGTATCAAGAACCATGGAGAGCAGAGTAAGGGGGATGTGAATAAGATCACATAAGCATCATCATCGGTCAATGCGAGCTATAGACAAGGCGTGGGGGTTTGATTGCAAAACCCTTTACCACTTGACCAACTCGATAACAAGAGGAAGTGATGTTCAAAGCTCCAATCATGTAATGAGAGCTAAGAACGACTCAACTAGAATAACGGGGGTTGGTTGCGAACCCTATCTTCCGTCAATTGCCTTCTTGAAGGTCTTACAGGGGGATATGGGAATGGGATGCCTCTTTGGAGGTCTTAGGCACAATATTAAACAATCACAAACAGAGCCTCCTTTGAGGACTTCCAGCATTGCCGGCCAAGTGGCACGGACTCCCAATCCTACTTCTCATGGCATAAAAAGGAAAAAATGCGGAATTAGTAAAAGAGAAGAGAAGTAATACTGAACGAATATCAATCCGTAGCAACGTAAGCAAAGTGTTAGCAAGCCGGCACACTTCTAGTGACCTAGTATAAATGAACAAGAGTGTTAGAAAGCGAAACGGATCCATGAAAGACATGGAACCTAATGCTCTTCACCCTGCATAAATAAAACGATAAAACAAGGCAATAAGCCACAAACAGCAGCAACAACAGCGCTCCAGCACCTACATAGCTGTAAAAACCAGCAACAAGCAAAAACAGCCTATAACAGCTACTATTACCAGAGCAAGACAGGTGTGTATGCAATCAGGCAGGATGACAACATTCTACAACACCCTTTGTCCATTACAGCAGTGTATGCTACAGCAACTTCTAATCAAATGTGAAACACTACAAAACAACTTAAAAGTTAGTCAAAATTCAAATGGAAATTGTCAAATAAGAAGTAAGTGAGATCAATATTAAAATGTAAACCACAATTAGCCACAAACCTATGTAAAACATGTTAAGGACTATTAACAAAGTTACCAAATGAAACTATTATGAAAATTAGTCAAAGTTAGCATTAAACTCTAAGTATATTCTATGTTAGAACAAAATCAAACCAAACTATATCAATATTAATTAGTTCAAAGTTAATTCTAATGAACAATTAATGGACAATTAGTGGTCGATTAAGCCAAAAACAACTAGTGCGATTAAGCAAAAATGGTTATCAAGCAATTAAGCTAAAAACAATTATCAAGCAATCAAGCTAAAAACGATTAGTGAACCATTAAGTCGAAAAAAAATTAATAAGCAAAAAATGAGTAATGCAATTAAGCAAAAACAATTAGCCAAAACCATTAGTGCCATTAGGCAAAAACAATTAATGAACAATTAGACTAAAAACGATTAGTCGGCAACTAGTGAACAAAACAATTATTCAAGAACCATTATCAAAATCTAATCTAGTTAGTCAAATTAAAACTAATTACTAAAACCTAAGATTTATTGAAACCTAGTTCTAATTCAAGATTATCTAAATTTAATTAAAACCTAAATACCTAATTTAGGATTAAAAACATAATTCCAGATTTTAGTATATGATCGATTACTAAAATTAACACTAAAAATCTTGAAAATCTCTAATTCTAATTCAAAGTTCATACCAAAAATAGAAGATTTAATTATCAAATGCGCCGCTCCCTCTTCATCATCTTCTCCGCGTAACGCTCTCCCTCATTTCCATGGCTTTTCCGCCTTCTCTACGGTTTCTTTTTCAAAACGCCGGTGACACACTTCGCCCTTTCCTCCCGTTCCGTTCGCGAACACCTTCGTCTTCGTTGCACTTCTCCTCAACTCAATTCACTCGCCTCCTCCTTCATCGTTCCGAATCGGGGCAGAGAACATATGAAACCCTAAGTTTTCTACATCAAATTTCGCGCTAACGCGATTGAATCTTCAAAGCGGTGACCAACGCAAACGAAGAAAGCTATTTCTGAAGAAGTACAGGCAGTTTCTTTGAATTCTCTCGTCGCAGCGGTTTCAATGCCCTCATTCTTCTCCTCTCAACTTCTAGTCTGTCGGAAATATTTACTCTGCTGATACTCTGGGATTGTTCCCCTGTTTTGGTTGTCGGTTGAAAAGAATCGGGAATTCTTACTGAAAAATGCGCGATCTATTTCGTGACGATGCCACTCGCTGAACCTCGGTTTGGAATCCATCTCTGAAATTGTGCGTTGTTCTTGTTTCAATCTTCTGCAAGTCTTATTCTGTGAATATTCTTCAATTTCTGCTACGTTTTGTGTTGTAAATCGCTGCTGGTGTAATATCTTTCTGATGCAAATCTATTGTTGTGTGATACAGGTTTTTGATTGAATTTCCGCATTGAATCCATGAATTGCATCTTGTAAATTTTGATGAATCTCGCAGGAGTTATTAACACTGATTTGTTGAAGATGAGTTTGATGTAGGTGTGGTTATTGAATTCGGAGATTGAAGAATGAAGGTTGATGAGAAGCTTTGGAGATGATTGAGGATGGTTCTGAAGTTTGAAGATGGTGAAATTGGAGATGGTGATGTGAAGTGTTGAAGATTGGTGAGGCTTGAAGAACCAGTGGAGAGGGAGAAGAATTGCAGAGAAATTGAAGTTGCAGCGGTTTTTGTGGTTAGGATTCGGTTAGAATGTTGAAACTCCAAAGGAGAGAGTTTTGTTGGTTCAAGAGAGAGGATGAAGGTGACTTCAAGATTGAAGAATCGAGAGGGAGAGTTTTTGGATAGATTTCTGTTAGAAAATTGGTTAGTGACAGTTAGGGTGGTTATTGAAGAGAGAAGTAGAGAGAAAAATGGGATGAATATGCAGATGGAAAACTGTCATGAGTTTGTTAGTAGTAAAATGAAATCTGTTATAGTTTTTTGTTAGAGGTTTTTTTCTACTGTGTAATTTCTGTTAAAAAACCGTTAGAGAAACGGTTAGAGGTTAATTTAGGACTTGAAGAATTCCTGTTACGATTTCTTTTCAATGAAGCCTTCTGTTGTAATTTCTTTCTTCTTGTTACAAACGAGTTCCTGCAATGTATTTTCCTTTCCTCGACTGATTGTAATTTTCCTGGTGCTTATTATTTCTTTTCTCATGAAAAATTGGTTGCTATAGTGAACTTTCAAACCAAATTTTCTGCTATTTATCTATGTCTTCTGCCATCAATTGATTCTTGTGGTTAATTTCTTATGATACATTATCCTGATAAGCTGTTGCAGGACTGTTCAAAGAATTCCCTTCGAATTTCGTGAAGCTTGTGTGGTGTATCAAAAGTTGCCTTAGATCCTTTTTCCCAAATATAGCTCCATGTGCCAAGTATGTGTAATTGCTTGCAGTAAAAGACCAACTGTATGGTGTATGTCATGGTTTCATGAAGGTTTTGTTTCGGTTGATGGCTGGGATGCGTGGGGTTATATCATGATCTTAGAATGACTTCCATGAAGTAGCATGATAGACGAGTAGTTCACCACCAATAATTCTGATGCTTAGAATATGCCTACTGTCATCAAGAACCTCCAATTTTTCAATATTAACATCAACTTCTCTTACCCTCCCAATCTCAAGGCTTCCCCTCACTCCACATGGTTAAAATGGACTTAAAAAAGAATATTGGGTATTTAAAAGTGGATATGATTTAATGAATGGAAAAAATGGACGTGGTTTAGGAAATGGATATCCAAATGGACATAATTGACTTAAGGAATAAGAATTTGACCTCAAAAAGTCAGGAGTTGACTTTTTCCTCTACATAGTTGACTTTTTCCCAACTTGCCTGATTCTCAAACAACTGATCAATTGAGGATCTTCTGAAATGAACCAATGGGCAATACTTCATCCTTGGACAATTGAAACCATATGCAAAACCTTGAAATCAAGCCTTGGCTCAAAAAAACACCTGCACTGACGTTTCACCAAAACCCTAATTTGTCACTGTTTGCTAAGAGATGATGAACTGCTTCAATCCTTTGTTGAATTCCAATCTTTTGCTGACTTGAGGGCTCAAATGAGATGAATTGAAATATGAGGAGCCCTTGTGACTTGTTTGGAGGAGTTTGGCTCTTGTCCTTTAGCTTAGAATAGTCCATGCCTTGAGAGAACTGATCCCATGCTTTGCAACCAATGATGTATGTATGATTTTGTATGACCTATATAGAATGCAAAATGAATGAAGCATAAGCCACTTATTAAGGTAATAAAATAATAAATAAGAGTGCAAATTTTGAGGTATTACAGCTGCCCCTATTCAATCAACTGTGGAACTGAAAGGATGAGAGCAACGACTGTCAGACATTCAAGGGACATAGGGATTGAATACAAAAAAAACCAGAAAATTTGCACTCTGTGGGTAAAAGGAAAATATATATGGCAAACAAAGCAGTTGTGGGGAAAAATATTCGTGGAAAAGAGTCCGGAACAATTTAAACCCAAAGGATGCCTGTCGGGAACAGCTAAAGTTTTGCCTGTCAGGAACGGCCGAAGTTTAAAACTTATAGTATGCCTGTCGGGAACGGCTGAAGTATACCTGTCGGGAACGGTTAAGTTTAAACTCAAAAGGGCGCCTGTCGGGAACGGCTAAAGTTGAAATCCTATGGTATGCCTGTCGGGAATGGCAAATGCGGGCCTGTCGAGAACGACTAGGTTTAAAACTCAAAGGTCGCCTGTCGGGAACGGCTAAAGTTGAAAACCTATGGTATACCTGTCGGGAACGGTAAATGGGCCTGTCGGGAACGGCTAGGTTTAAAACTCAAAGGTCGCCTGTCGGGAATGGCTAAAGTTGAAAACCTATGGTATACCTGTCGGGAATGGTAAATGGGCCTGTCGGGAACGGCTCAGTTTAAAACTCAAAGGTCGCCTATCGGGAACAACTAAAGTTAAAAACCTATGGTATACCCGTCGGGACGGTAAATGGGTCTGTCGGGAACGGCTAGGTTTAAAACTTAAAGGTCGTCTGTCGGGAACGGCTAAAGTTGAAAACCTATGGTATACCTGTCGGGAACGGTAAATGGGCCTGTCGGGAACGGCTAGGTTTAAAACTCAAAGGGTGCCTGTCGGGAACGGCTGAAGGTTTGCCTGTCGGGAACGGCTGAAGTTATCCTATCGGGAATGATTCCTGAAATATACAGTTAAGATGTAAGATCGAAAGATCTACAAACCGAAAAATGGGACTCTGATGAGGAGAAAAGAGGTGAAACCCTGGTACTGCTTTGAAATGTCTGTTGGGGAATGAACGAGGCGTTATTTCTGGTCGAAGGGAAATAATTTTGGGCTCTCGCACGATGTATCAAAAACCGGCTTATGCTTCGCATGCACATGTTTGAATTTTTCCATGGCGTAATGCACCATCTCAAATGAAAATGCTACGTGTTTTTGAGGATGCAATGATTTCTATATGCAAGATGTAAAGAGGCTCCCCAGCAAAATAAATGCTGAGGAAAATAAAGGCAACTCCGTTGGGGATAACAAACTGGATTGTCCTTGTGGTCGCAAACCGTGTTGAGAAAACAAACATCAATCTGATCTTCTGACAGCCCGTGGGAAAATTTCACCTTAGCTGGGGAGGAAATTGACACAATCTAATCTTTGAACTGCCAAGCTTGCTAAGGATTACTGTACGGAATGATGACCTTGCTGGGGGCCTCATCTGAATCAATCTGCTTGGGGAAGAACTATAACCATAGAACTCCGCTGGAGAAATGACAACTTTCTAACCTGGCTGCTGGGGAATATCATTGCCTTTGACCTGCTGCTGGGGGTGATAGCATACCCTTGCTGACGAAATTATGCTTCTTGTCCTAATGAGGAAAGGAGGCACCAAGACTCTGTGGGGAAAATAGATCTCTACGAAGGAGCGACACCAAACAAGTCTCTTGCTGGAGTTGCAACGTTATCCTTGTCCGACGTGGTTGACTTCTGAGCACTCACTAGGGAGTAATAAACCAATCTGACTGGGAAAGACAAATTTCCACACTCTTGCTAGGGAGAGAGAGGTTCTCGATGCTCTGCTGAGGATGCTAGCTCTTCTATACTAGAGAGAAAGACTTTACTGAGGACGAGAGGTCAAACGAGCCTCTTGCTGGGGATGCCCACCTGCTTGGAGGGCAAGAATAAACCATCTCTACCCTGTCTGGGGACTTGAACTCTTGCTGGAGAAAGGCAAATCCAACTCCGATTGGGGAAACCAAACCTTAGGACTCTCGCTAGGGAGGATACTTTGCCGAGGACAATACCGTCTTGGCTATTTCTGTTGGGGACGACTTAGCAATTCTAATACCTCACTGGGAACAATACCCTCTGGCGCCTTGCCGAGGAAGAGAAACCCCATGCTGGGAACTACTTTGGCGCTTCGCACTTCTACTGATCAACTGCATGCCAAATATCACAAGAGAACTCCCGACTTATTTCAGACCACATGGTCTATTGGGAGAAATCGTCTCAAAAGGATTTTACAGAAAACCCGACATTCAAAATACCCCAGGGTATTCAAACTCTCGGAGAGATTTATGGATCTCGACGTAACTGCCCCAGATTGCGTAGTTCATGAAAGAATTTTCCTCGAGATGATTCGTAGTGATTTGAAATACTCTGCCCCAGTATACTGAATCTTGAAGAGGTGCTTTTGATTAACCGTCTTTTAGAGGAGGATGACTTCTCGTGCTCTTGAGGCGGCCTGGCTCGATACGAGTCTTGGAGTGATTTTGCCCCTGACTGATTGATCTTCGAGAGATTTTCCTAATCTCGACGCGATTTCCCCATATTACACGCTTGTGGAGAGATTTATCGGATCTCGACATAATTGCCCCAGTTTGGCTGAACTTTAGAGAGATTCCTCGACATGGCTGCTCCAGACTAGCTGAATCTTGGAATGAATTGCCCATTTGGCGTGATCATTTGATGATTTGCCCCTACTCAACGAAGTCTTATGGTGTTTGCATCTTATCTTGATCAATCTCTCCATTGTAGAAACTCTCCTGACATCAAGTGCTTACTCGCAAGTAAAAGAATCCGTTTTGAAGATGACAATTTTAATGCAATGCATATGACAGTTTTGGCATTCAAGTCTGTTCATTGGAAAAATGTGGTGACATATAGCGAACGAATCACTTATCAGAATGTCACATCGATACCACCATGAATGGTAAGAAAGATCCTCTTGGGAGTCAAAACTGACGCGATATAAACCGAAGTATGCTTTCGAAACAACGCTGCTTCAATTAGGTCTTTTGAAGGTTGTAACGTGGCCTGGTTCACGGTTTGAGAAAGAAAGGATATAAGGCTCAAAGTTTTATTTGTACCCACCCATTCTCCTTGATGTTCTCCAGTCCTAAGTTCAGCTAACTTGACACGGGCGCTCACCTTTCAAGAAGGTTAATTCATGGTATGAGGATAGAAGGAACCCACACAGTTTTCGGAGTGACGGTCACCCTTTTTGTCTTTGGTGTCTGTATTCACACGATTTGTTCTTTGCTCGAGGATTTTTCTTTTTGTAATCCTTTTTCGCTTTTTGTTCTTTTGTTTTTTGATATCCCTGATTTTTGCCTGGACTGATTCTTTTGAATTTTTCGATTTTGAAGTCCAGCGGGATGCCCTAACTTTTGCCTAAGTCATTTGCTTTCAAGCTTTTGACTTAGCAGGCTTTCTCCTTTTTCTTTTGATTCTCTTTTTTTGAACAATCGTGTGACATAGGTTTGTCTTGACTTATAAAGGGTTGTGACCGTCTCACTCTTCGGTCGGTGAGGGATAACCATGGATGTAATTGATCCTCGAACGCGACACTCCTTTTGAAATTTGAACGCACGGTCAAATTAACTGATACCTACCCTGCCCCAGGTTAAGATTGAGGGTTTTTCGTTTTCAGAAATAAGCTCCTACTACTAGGATCAACGGGGTTTACGAAGGTTTCACTCCCTTATATCTCCGGTGTTTAGGGATTTGAAACAATGCATGTACATCATCAACAGGGTTTTTGTTCAAAAGCATACAATCGGAAGTTTTACGTCTTCGATTTCGTCATCCTCCATAGGATCCTGCGTAAACAAGCATATGCTATCGATGAGAAAGTATAAGTGAACACGAATGGAGTTAATCAAAACATGCATATTCATTTCATTATCATTATCATTTAAAAAAAACAAGTTTTACAAATGAGTTTGCACTTTAACAGGAAAAAAACTATAAATGCAAAGAAGTGACATGATATAATGATTGTCAGCTTCGAGGAACTGGGATTTTCCAAGCATGATTCGCTAATGAGCTAGCCGTATTTAGAAATGCTCTTTGAAGTCACTCGGATAACCATTTGCACGACTGATCTCGGTGCCTTCTTCCATAACTTGGACTGATGGACCCACCTGCCTTACAGCCTTCAGTTGAATGCCCCTGTGCCCCAGTATGGTAGTCACAACGGGCGTTGACATCAAAACCTGGTGGGTAATGGAAAAGGCATTGGCTTCAATTTCTTCGACACTATTAATCCACCTTTGATCAAATCTGGCAACACCCGATTGTATGACACTGGCAACTGAGTGAAATGCCTCTCGGCTTTCTTGGCCTTTGTCGGGCGTGCTGACGCGACTGACTGCGATATGACCGTTGATTCTGAGGATGTCCCTGACTCAGAGAAAGGTATTGTCCTTGATACGGAGACTCAGAAGATTGCTGACTTTGACCAGTTGATAGGACTGAACGTTGAGAATGAGGTGGCAAAGATTCCTGAATGGAACTATTTTCTTCCTCGAATTCTTCTTGAGAACTGACAACTGATGCACTTTCATTAGCTTGGAAGTTCGAGACGTCTTGCATCTTTCCATACTTGAGCAGGCTCTCGATACGTTCTCCCACCATTACCTGGTCAGAAAATTTTACCGCCCTATTGATAATCATCTTTTCCAAGTACGAACCTTGCAAGGTATCCATGAACAAATCTACCAATTCTCTATCTGAAAGTGGTGGTTGAACACGAGTAGCTAACTCTCTCTATCTCTGAGCATACCCTCTGAATGATTCATTATCTGCTTAAGACAAGTCTTGGAAATGCATTCGGATGGGAGCCAGGTCAAGGTTATAGTGGTATTGCTTCACGAAGGCGTTGGCTAGATCTGACCATGATTAGATGCAACCACTCTCTAACTGCATATACCAATACAATGATGCCCCACTTAGACTGTCTTGGAAACATTGAATAATGAGCTTGTCATTGTGGACATATGAGGTCATTATTTGGCAAAGCATCACCAAATATTGCTTTGGACAAGCATCCCCTTAGTACTGCTCAAACATCGGTGTCTTAAACTTTGGTGGCAACACAAGTCCCGACACCAAACACATGCTTGAAGTATTCAGGTCAAGAGTCTCACGCCTCTCCAGGACTTCAACTTTCTCGTCCAATACACGGTATCTTTCGTCATCAACATATCGTGGATCCTTAGGCTTCATCTTTGGAACCACCCCTTAGACATCTGGCACAGAGAATGCAAAACTGTTATAATAAGCAGCATCGAGAGAAGATGAATGTCCGCCTCAGAAAAAAGGACGTCCTTGCATAACTTGATTCTCAACAGGGATTCACACCGGCTGAGCTTGAGTAACATTGTTCATTGGAGGTGGAATGACATTCTCAATTCTCTGAATATTGGCCCCTCCCCTTGTCATGGCGGCCATATCTTCCATTAGTTGATCCAACTGAGTTTTCAATGATTCAACATTGGCCCCAGTCACAAATTGATTCTGCTCTCCTGGATTCAAGATTCCTCAGAAGCTGATTCAAGTCCAATACGAAAGTCGGGAAACCAACCGCAGGTCAAGGCAAGGGATGGATGAGCTCACTCGTCTTGCCTGGAGAAAGATATGCAAAATGATGCAAGATGCAAATGCAATGCAATAATATGAATGCAATAAGACATGGGATCAAAGCTTCCGTATAGTCTGAATAATGAGTGTGCTGTGCCGGTGAATGAATAAGTTCACAGGTCTGCTCTGAAGAGAAATACCGAAATACCAGAATATCTGAATAATCAGAATACCAGAAGGCCAGCATATCAGCATAATTAGAATACCAGAATGCCAGAATATCGGCATAACCAGAGTAGCGGCCTAATCAGAATACCGGGATAGTTAGAACACCATAATATCAGGCTGATAAGTTCACACTGATAAGAAGACCAGAATATTGGGTAGGTTGAAGGTCAAGGTTACCTGCAAACCTGTAAACAACCCGCCCCTCTCACATGTGGGTACTAGAAAGGCGAGGATCCTCAATATCACGGACTCTCAGGTCGAGAAATGATGATACGTTCACCATTTCTGGTTTGGCATCATCATCAATCGAGAAGGCCTCAACTGATTCCCCTCAAAAAGGTCATCCAATATGAGTTCCCAGCATTGGGTCCTCGGATCAAGAATGCGTAATGGGTTTGCCATTTCTGGTCCGCCATTATTACATCTCGGGAGGAGTGCTACAACTGAGTCCTCGGGAATGGTCACCAGAGTCAACAGCTTTCTAGGTTGATATTCTAAAATGCACAAGACGCGCAAATCAGAACATCTCCCAAGAAAACCTCGTTTGGGCGTGGATTTCATGTAAACCATACGTACCAAGACGCTACGTAGGCCACACTACTTTCCACTCTAGTCCTATATGTGCACTCAAGCCTGTGTAATGGGCTTATCTCTCAGAACACCCTACCCACCAAACAGAAAAAAAATCCAGTACAGCACAGTACAGTCCAGTATAATAATAAAATGCAATGTAATAAATGCGGTAAAACAGTAATACAGTAAAGCAATAATATAGTAATACAATAAAACAGCAATACAACAAAATAAAGCACCACAATAAACACCCAATAACAATAAACAACCAAGTGCTAGGATTGACTCGCATAGGGGATGGACCAGCAAGAGGTCAACCTGTCCCCAGCAGAGTCGTCAGCTGTCGCATCTGCGGAAATCAACAGACGGAAAAGAACAGAAGAGTCACCACCGAACGTTATTTATCCCGACGCAGGGAAAGGAAACAATCGAAGAAAACCTCAACAAAGGGAAAGACATGGTCATCGCAACCATCGCCTGGGTTCGGGAGTCGGTTACGCAAGAGGAAGGTATTAACACCCCCTCGCTTTCATCGTACTCGATGGGATCCACGCTTGTTGTTATCGATCAAAGGGTGTAGGGTATTTGAAACTCAACTGCTAACTAGAACCGAGAGAAACGGGGGGAAGAAGAAAAAGAAAAAAGTAACTCGTTAAGACATCGTCGTCCTAGGCCTACGTATTCCCTCGGGAGTGGGAAAGTCAGAGTCAATGTAGTTCGGAGGACTACAGGGTTGTGCTCGCTAGGCATCGCACCTGTGCCTACGTATCTCATCGAGAATGAGAATCAGAGCATTGTAGTTCGACTCACTACGGGTTGCTAAAGGGAAACAAAAGGGTTGATAAATAAAATTGTGCCCGCAGAGATCTCGCACGATCTCCTGCCTACGTATCTCCATTAACCAATGAAGAATCAGAGCGACGTAGTTCCCCTCACTAGGGATGAATTTGCTTTGTTTGTGTCTTTTAAGTGGAATACGCCAAAGTTTGCGTTCCAGCAGTTAGGTGTCGCAGCTCGTTGTACGGAGTCTTAGGCATTTACCTGTTTGCGGTAGAACGGAAGTGACGAGTCCTTTATGAATGGATTAAGGAAGATGAGAAGAGAATTGTCGTTTGTTTATGTTTTTTTTATAAGTGTTTTGATTTTTGTTTGCAATATGCCTCGTGCTAAAGTCTATGACGTAGTAAGTACTTTGCGTAACGAGTCACACGCCTCGCGCAACAAAGTATACTATGTACTTAAGGCTCATGGCACACGAAGCACACTTTTACTCGTTAAGTGTTTTGAGATTTTTCTTTAAGAGAGAGAAGAGGCTCAAGTTGTAAGAGAAAATGGAAGTCAATTGTTAGTGTGCTAGGGGATTCATCTCGATCGCACGGGTGCGAGAGAAAAGGGAAGTTAGTTGTTAGTGTGCTCGCCGAGATATCGCATCTCGTGCCTACGTATCCGCAATCTGAAAAGAAAGAGGAATCAGAGCATCCGTAGTTCACGCTACTACGGGTGAACGGGAACGGTCTCGATCGCACTAGGGCGGGAGAAAAGGCTTACAGAAGGCTAAAGGGAAACTCGGTCCTACAAGTTAGCATGCCAAGGTGGTCCTAATGTCAGGATGAGGAAGGAAGTCTACCTAATGTTGTCATCCATGGACTGCTATCCAAATGTCTCTCCTACCTCCGACTTAATCAAAAATTAAGTGGAGCAAGGAATCCTAAGGGATCATCTCATCAGACAACTAAACACAGGATAAATCAATCACAAAATGAACTAACAACAACCGCAAGAATAAACAGTGTCAATAAACAGTAATGTCACACAGTCAAAATAAGAAAAAAAGGAAGCTTTAGCCAATGGGTCATATCAACCGAGGCAAACAAGCTAGTTGTGGGAAATAGGGGTACTCACCCAATGGTATTAAGAACCATGGAGAGCAGAGTAAAGGGGATGTGAATAAGTTCACATAAGCATCAGCATCGGTCAATGCGAGCTATAGACAAGGCGTGGGGGTTTGATTGTAAAACCATTTTCCACTTGACCGACTCGATAACAAGAGGAAGTGATGTTCAAAGCTTCAATCATGTAATGAGAGTTAAGAACGACTCAACTAGAATAACGGGGGTCGGTTTCGAACCCTATCTTCCGTCAATTGCGTTCTTGAAGGTATTACAAGGGGATATGGGAATGGGATGCCTCTTTGGAGGTCTTTGGCACAATATTAAACAATCACAAATCGAGCCTCCTTTAAGGACTTCCAGCATTGCCGACCAAGTGGCACGGACTCCCAATCCTACTTCTCATGGCATAAAAAGGAAAAATGCGGAATTAGTAAAAGAGAAGAGAAGTAATACCGAACGGATATCAATCCGTAGCAACGTAAGCAAAGTGTTAGCAAACCGGCACACTTCTAATAACCTAGTATAAATGAACAAGAGTGTTAGAAAGCGAAACGGATCCATGAAAGACATGGAACCAAATGCTCTTCACCCTGCATGAATAAAACAATAAAACAAGGCAATAAGCCACAAACAGTAGCAACAACAGCGCTCCAGCACTTGCATAGCTGTAAAAACCAACAACAAGCAAAAACAGCCTATAACAGCTACTATTTCTAGAACAAGACAAGTGTGTATGCAATCAGGCAGGATGACAACATTTTACAGCACCCTTTGTCCATTACAGCAGTGTATGCTACAACAACTTCTAATCAAATGTGAAACACTACAAAACAACTCAAAAGTTAGTCAAAATTCAAATGGAAATTGTCAAATAAGAAGTAAGTGAGATCAATACTAAAATGTAAACCACAATTAGCCATAAACCTATGTAAAACATGTTAAGGACTATTATCAAAGTTACCAAATGAAACTATTATGAAAATTAGTCAAAGTTAGCATTAAACTCTAAGTATATTCTATGTTAGAACAAAATCAAACAAAACTATATCAATATCAATTAGTTCAAAGTTAATTCTAATGAACAATTAATGGACAATTAGTGGTCGATTAAGCCAAAAACAACTAGTGCGATTAAGCAAAAATGGTTATCAAGCAATTAAGCTAAAAACAATTATCAAGCAATCAAGCTAAAAACGATTAGTGAACCATTATGTCGAAAAACAATTAATAAGCAAACAATGAATAATGCACTTAAGCAAAAACAATTAGCCAAAACCATTAGTGCCATTAGGCAAAAACAATTAATGAACAATTAGGCTAAAAATGATTAGTGGGCAACTAGTGAACTAAACAATTATTCAAGAACCATTATAAAAAACTAATCTAGTTAGTTAAATTAAAACTAATTACTAAAACCTAAGATTTATTGAAACCTAGTTCTAATTCAAGATTATCTAAATTTAATTAAAACCTAAATACCTAATTTAGGATTAAAAACCTAATTCCAGAATTTAGTATCTGATCGATTACTAAAATTAACACTAAAAATCTTGAAAATCTCTAATTCTAATTCAAAGTTCATACCAAAAATAGAAGATTTAATTAGCAAAACAAATAAACTTAAAAAGAATACCGCAAGAGAAGGAGGGTGCAGATGGTACAGGGGGTGTGGATAGAGGTTCCATGGAGTTTAGGGCCCATACCAACTCAGTCCACAATATCTGACCTAAAAGCACACAAGGGACTTCATCTTCTTCATTCTTCTGTTACCAAATGCGGAGCTCCCTCTTCATCATCTTCTCCGCGTAAAGCTCTCCCTCCTTTCCATGGCTTCGCCGCCTTCTCTTTGATTTCTCTTTCAAAACGCCGGTGACACACTTCGCCCTTTCCTCCCATTCCGTTCGCGAACACCTTCGTCTTCGTTGCACTTCTCCTCAACTCAATTCACTCGCCTTCTCCTTCATTGTTCTGAATCGAGGCAGAGAACAACCGAAACCCTAACTTTTCTACATCAAATTTCGCGCTAACACGATTGAATCTTCAAAGCGGTGACCAACGCAAACGAAGCAAGCTAGTTCTTAAGAAGTACAAGTAGTTTCTTTCAATTCTCTCGTCGCAGCGGTTTCAATGCCCTCATTCTTCTCCTCTCAACTTCTAGTCTGTCGAAAATATTTACTCTGCTGATGCTCTGGGATTGTTCCCCTGTTGTGGTTGTAGGTTGAAAAGAATCGGGAATTCTTACTGAAAAATGCGCGATCTGTTTCGTGTCGATGCCACTCACCGAACCTCGGTTTGGAATCCATCTCTGAAATTGTGCGTTGTTCTTGTTTCTATCTTCTGCAAGTCTTCTTTTGTGAATCTTCTTCAATTTCAGCTATGATTTGTGTTGTAAATCGCTGCTGGTGTAATATCTTTCTGATGCAAATCTGTTGTTGTGTGATACAGGTTCTTGATTGAATTTCCGCATTGAATCCGTGAATTGCATCTTGTAAATTTTGATGAATCTCGCAGGAGTTGTTAACACTGATTTGTTGAAGATGAGTTTGATGTAGGTGTGGTTATTGAATTCGGAGATTGAAGAATGAAGGTTGATGAGAAGCTTTGGAGATGATTGAGGATGGTTCTGAAGTTTGAAGATGGTGAAATTAGAGATGGTGATGTGAAGTGTTGAAGATTGGTGAGGCTTGAAGAACCAGTGGAGAGGGAGAAGAATCGCAGAGAAATTGAAGTTGCGGTGGTTTTTGCGGTTAGGATTCGGTTAGAATGTTGAAACTCCAAAGGAGAGAGTTTTGTTGGTTCAAGAGAGAGGATGAAGGTGACTTCAAGATTGAAGAATCGAGAGGGAGAGTGTGTGGATAGATTTCTGTTAGAAAATTGGTTAGTGACAGTTAGGGTGGTTATTAAAGAGAGAAGTAGAGAGAAAAATGGGATGAATATGCAGATGGAAAACTGTCATGAGTTTGTTAGTAGTAAAATGAAATATGTTATAGTTTTTTGTTAGAGGTTTTTTTCTACTGTGTAATTTCTGTTAAAAAACCGTTAGAAACGATTAGAGGTTAATTTAGGACTTGAAGAATTCCTGTTACGATTTCTTTTCAATGAAGCCTTCTGTTGTAATTTCTTTCTTCCTGTTACAAACGAGTTCCTGCAATGTATTTTCCTTTCCTCAAATGCTTGTAATTTTCCTGGTGCTTATTATTTCTTTTCTCATGAAAAATTGGTTGCTATAGTGAACTTTCAAACCAAATTTTCTGCTATTTATCTATATGTCTTCTGCCATCAATTGATTCTTGTGGTTAATTTCTTATGATACATTATCCTGATAAGCTGCTGCGGGACTGTTCAAAGAATTCCCGTCGAGTTTCGTGAAGCCTGTGTGGTGTATCAAAAGTTGCCTCAGATCCTTTTTCCCAAATTTAGCTCCATGTGCCAAGTATGTGTAATTGCTTGCAGTAAAAGACCAAGTGTATGGTGTATGTCATGGCTTCATGAAGGTTTTGTTTCGGTTGATGGCTGGGATGCGTGGGGTTATATCATGATCTTAGAATGACTTCCATGAAGTAGCATGATAGACGAGTAGTTCACCACCAATAATCCTGATGCTTAGAATATGCCCACTGTCATCAAGAACCTCCAATTTTTCAGTATTAACATCAACTTCTCTTACCCTCCCAATCTCAAGGCTTCCCCTCACCCCACATGGTTAAAATGGACTTAAAAAAGAATATTGGGTATTTAAAAGTGGATATGATTTAATGAATGGAAAAAATGGATGTAGTTTAGGAAATGGATATCCAAATGGACATAATTGACTTAAGGAATAAGAATTTGATCTAAAAAAGTCAGAAGTCAGGAGTTGACTTTTTCCTCTGCACAGTTGACTTTTCCCCAACTTGCCCGATTCTCAAACAAATGATCAATTGAGGATCTTCTGAAATGAACTAATGGGCAATACTTCATCCTTGGACAATTGAAACCATATGGAAAACCTTGAAATCAAGCCTTGGCTCAAAAACACACTTGCACTGACTTTTCACCAAAATCCTAATTTGTCACTGTTTACTAAGAGATGATGAACTGCTTCAATCCTTTGTTGAATTCCAATCTTTTAATGACTTGAGGGCTCAAATGAGATGAATTGAAATATGAGGAGCCCTTGTGACTTGTTTGGAGGAGTTTGGCTCTTGTCTTTTAGCTTTGAATAGTCCATGCCTTGAGACAACTGATCCCATATTTTGTAACCAATGATGTATGTATGATTTTGTATGACCTATATAGAATGCAAAATGAATGAAGCATAAGCCATTTATTAAGGTAATAAAATAATAAATAAGAGGGAAAATTTTGAGGTATTACACAAAGGTCTTAATACATCTCAAACCATTCATAAAGGCCTCATGGTTCAACACAATTCATTTCAAGGGTTTTTGAAATGAATTGGGAAGGCATTGAATTCATCTGGTAAAAAGGTCAACTGACGCCCTACAAAAGTCAACTCTTGAGTTCTTGGGTCATATTTGGGTATTTCAAGTCATCATACATGTTATTATGAGGTTTTATCAAGAGTAATAAAGAGAAATCATAAAATCAGGCGAAGTTGCCAAATTGGGGTTTTGGATTTTTCTAAGTAAGGAAATTCAGCTTTGAGGACATGTTTTCAAGGGCAATTCTCTTTTTTATCCAAGCTATTTTTCACTTTTCCTCCCTCTTGAAAATTTTCCTCATTCTTCAAGCTTTCTTTCGATACCAAGAACGCGCCATTTGGATTCCTGGAACTCAAGTTATGATGTTTCAAAGGCGAGAAAATGAAGTTTGTTGATGTAACGAGTTACATCAACCATGTAACCGGTTACATCACTGTTATCAGACACATAACTCACGTTTGGGCTGATGTAATCGGTTACCTCATCCATGTAACTGGTTACATCACTGTTTGTGCAGAAAAATCAGTATTTTCACAACACTGCAGTAGCTCTTTCCACTCCCTTTTGGTCCACTTGGTTCTAGCATTGTGTGGAACATTCTAGACATCTCTAGACAATTCAAGATCATTCAAGACACTCCACTTATATTTATTCCAATGTTTCACTATAATTTAAGTGTACCATGTTCTTTGATTTCCAAGTATGTGAACCTTTGGATTTGAAGCTTACATTGGGATGTTCCCACCGAGTTAACAAATAACTAACTTAGTTAGCCTCTAACTCAGTGAGTTAGATGTAACTAACTCCTAGCCTAATTCCAAACCACCCTAAGCTAGCTCCTAGCCTAATTCCAAACCTCTCACCCTCCATACCAAAAATATATATAAGCAAAGCTTCACTATTTTCACAAGGGGCTCAACCATTTTAACACAACTTCTCACACTCCACTCTCAATTCTCTCACATTCTCTCTGAATTTCTCTGCAACTTCTTCATCTTCATCTACATTTTCTTCCCAAACCTCACCATTTGCTCTTCACCATTGAAGAATAATCACTTCTACATCTGAAATGATTATTTCTTGAGCTTAACCTTCATCATTTTTCAATTAGACTTGATTTTCTGGAGTTTTATAAGCTTTTGGATTCATCTCAAGTGTTTGCTTCAAGATTCAACGGTGCGAATTCGTATTTTGGAGATTTCGTCGTAATTTGCTCGATTTCGATACGGTTCGGCTACAATTGAATACTCCTATGGTTTTCTTTGATTATCTTCATCAAGATCAGTTTGCAACAACATCCAAGGAAAATCTCTGCCTTGTAGGTTGGTTATTCTTGCTCGATTTTACGTTTCCGATGGTTTTTGCATTTTTCACAATGTAGCTTAATTAATGTTTAGTTACTTGAATCTTTGATTTGCATAATCAATTTTTATAGATTTTAATTGTTGCGAATTACTGTAAAATATGCACATACTTTCATGTTATAATTCCTTGCAATTGGATGAAAAAAGCACTTTTCAAAAGTGTTTTTGTTGAAAATCTGTTTTGCTGATTTTTATTATTTTTGCTGATTTTTGCTGATGTAACGGGTTACATCAACCATGTAACCGGTTACATCACCTTGTTTTGCCCTGGAAGTGCAGTTCTGGCTAATGTAACCGATTACCTCATTCATGTAACTGGTTACATCACTGCTGTTTGGCTAAAATCATGTTTCTAAAGGCTGTTTTGGATGATTTGATCATACTTCTTCACATGTTTACTTATATACATGTTATTGCTACTGTTTTAGCACAAAACCTTCATGACATGACCTTTTCTCGATTAATTGCTTAATTTACTTCAATTGTTTTGTAATTTAATCATGTATTCCAAAGCACTTGTTGTTCACTTTTTCTTGTCTTTGTGTTAACATGATTTATGATGCATGCTAATTGATTTTTGTTAATACTTGGCAATTTCATTCTTGTTTGTATTAATTTTGTTCTTTATTGAACAAATTTAATTTTGTCTAATCAATAATTCACACCTTTTGCTTTAAATATTTTTCATTCTCTTTGGAAAATTGTTAGCATGACAATTCCCTTTGATTAATTAATTGAAACCTTGTTTCGATTAATTGATCCTCCCTTTCTCCTATCTTTAGAATCCTTTAAATTCTGGTCCTTCTTGATCCGCTGCTGAGTCGGAGATTCGGACGGTGCACGACGCACGACGTACTGGAGCACTGTACAAATTGGCGCTATTACGCTGTCTGTTTCAACATCTTCACTACACCCTGTGTGTTAGAGAAGGAATGAGAATGGAGAATTCCTACTCTCATTCTGACTACTTCAGGTAGGGGACGAATGACCCTGTGCCTGGCTTAGTTACCTCTACCTCCAGGCGGTAGTGTATTTCCTTCCCCAGTTGAGTGGATCCTTGATCACTCTTACCTCTTTCAATCATTCTGTTGATCTATCACGATTCCCTTGGTTCACGATCATTAGCAATCTTTAGAGAGTCAATCTCTTGCTTTGTTTCAAAACCTTTCCTTTGTTCTCTGTCATGCCCCAAATTTTGATCACTAAGATTTCCCATCATTGGGCAAATCATCATCACAATATGGGTAAACCATCATACCTCATCAGTCTCCCCAAAGATGGGTGAGCATTCACTACTGAAGATGGCTGGTTTATACATGAGTGAATCGCACACTCAAAGATAACAACAGAGTCGCCACCAAACTTTATTTAGTCCCAAAGGACAGGGAAAATATCAATAAAACCCAAGGGGAATAGAAACGGGAACGGGGGTCGGTTATGCGAAAGGAAGGTATTAGCACCTAACGCATCTGTCGTACTCGACGAGAACCATTTTGCTTGCATCTAGCCTTGGATGGGTTATCTATCTAAAGGCTTATAGCTAAAAGAAGAGGAGAGAAAGAGAGAGACGAAAGGGGAAAAAGAAAGAAAAGAAAGAAAGTGCTCGCGGAGGATTGGGTCCCTCGTGTCTACGTACCCTCATAGTGCAATGAGGAAATCAGAGCGCCGTAGTTCATGGCACCAGGGGACAGGAAGGAAGGAAGAAATGGAGAAGGAAAGAAGGGTGGAAGTGTGCTCGCCAAGACATCGCGTGTCGTGCCTACGTATCTGACATTTGAACGAATGCAGAGTCAAAGCTTCCGTAGTTCGGGGAACCGAACGGAAAACAAAACAAGAAAGAAACATGAAACAAAAGAAGTGGTGTCAAAACCAAGAGCAAGAGAGAAAAAGAAGCTCTACTGGGGAAGACCACACAGTAAGAACGATTGCACAAGAGACTAGGAAAAGGATGGTGTCAAAACCAAGAACGAAAGAAACTCCGCTGGGGATAACAAAAAGAATTGGTGTCGAAACCAAGAAAGCAAGAGCAAAGGGAATAGAAAGGAATCCGCTGGGGATCCGAATAAAGGGATGGTGTCAAAACCAAGAGAAAAGGGAGACTCGGTATATTAACTGGCTGGTAGTGGTTAACCGAAGAAAGAGAGTAAGACTCTGGAGGGGAAAAGAGGCTGGTGTCAACAGACGGATTATGATAAACTAAGAGAGAGAGTGATGAACCAAGAGAAGGTGTTTGACTCTGAGGGGGCATCGATACATTAACTGGTAAACAGTGGTTAACCGAGGAAAGAAAGGGCTGCAACTATATAGGGGTAGATAAGCATTGGTTTTAACAGAGAAAATTGTGATTAACCAGAAGAACAGGTGTAGGACCGATCAAAGGTCGTAACCCAAAAGGGGTGTTGGTATTGACTGAACAAACAGTACTCGACCAACGAAGAGGGGTATTGAACCAAAAAAGGTTTTTAACCGATGAGGATTCGGTGTTTACAGATGGACTGTGATTAACCGAAAGGAGTGAGTGATTAACCAAGAGAAGGTGATTAACTCAAAAAGGGCTTCAGTATTTTAACAGTCGGGCTGTGGTTAACTGAAGAAAAGGGTGATTAACCAAGAATAGGTGATTAACCAAAGGAACTCAGTGTTTTAACAGACGGACTATGGTGTTTTAACTGACAGGCAGTGATCAACCAACAAAGGGCGAAGAACCAAAAGAAGGATGCGAACTCCGCAGGAGATTCGGTTGTAACAGGAAAACTGTGTTTAACTGAAGAAAGAGAAGAGAGAATCTCCAAGGGAATCAAAAGAACAATGATTGACCGCAAGAAAATAATAAGGTATTGAAACGAAGAAGCTTGCTAACCCAACGAACAAAGGATCGTAACCAAGAAGGTGATTGATCAAAAGAGATAGAATGAAAGAGATTATAGCGACCAAGGATCGAAAGAGATTGCAAAGGGAAAAGAGTGATCAAGGATCGAAAAATATTGCAAAGAAGAAGTGTGATCAAGGATCGACTCGACTGGGGAAAGAAAGCACACTACCGCCTGGAGATAGAGGTGACTAAGCCAAGCACAGGGTCATTCGTCCCCTACCTGAAGTAGTCAGAATGAGAGTGGGTATTCTCCCTTCTCATTCCTTCTCTAACACACAGGGTGTAATGCGGAAGTTAAAACGGACAACACAATAACTCCAAGTTGTACAGTACTCTTGCGTGGAGAAACGGACAGCGTAACAACTTCAATTGTACAGTGCTCCGATGTAGGGCGTAGCGCGAAACTCCAACTCCACGGGGGATCGAGAGAGAAAGCTCTAAAGGAAGCCTAAAGAGAGGAAAGGGGAAGATCAACTAATCGAAACATGGTTTCGATCAATTAATCAAAGGGAAAAGCCATGCCAATAATTTTCCAAAGTGGATGAAAAATCATTAAGGCAAAGGTGTGAATTATTGATTGTACAACATTAAGCTCATCCATGACAAATGAAACTTAATGCAAAACCAAGGAAAGGAGTATAAAACAGTACCAAATGATCAACAAAAATACAACACAAAGTCATGTTATGGTGATCAAAGGAAAATGCATGAATGATTATATTTACATGATGCCAAAACATGAACAATTTGCATAATCGAAAATGTGCAACAAAAGTTCATGAATAAGCTTCAAACAGAAGTTGAATGACATTTAAAACATCCATAGAATCAAGCATGACAATCAATGGAAGTTAAAATGAAGAAAGCATGGCAAACACACTTGAAAATGCAAGAAAATGGCCTTCTGGTTCAGTGTTAATCGATTAACATAATTGCACTGCAAAGTGTTAATCGATTAACACTTGAAAAAGTGCAAAAAAACACTGGTTAATCGATTAACATAATTGCACTGCAATGTGTTAATCGATTAACACTGGACAGGGAGCAGAAAATCAGTTTTGAAAAGTGCTTTTGGCCAACTTTTTGATTGAGCAATCACTCCAATGCTAGGGCAAACAATTATGCACGAAAAATCAATTTTAGAAGCAGCAAATGATTAACAATATAATCAATTAAAAAATCAAGATCATAGATCAAGCAACGGTATAATCAATTCACATGCAAAAACATCGAAATTACATTGCAAACGATACGAAAACGATCGAAATGATAAGATGAATGAGATCCACCAACCTACAAGGCTGAGATGTGCCTTGGTAAATGTTGCAATGTGATCTTGATGAAGATAATCAAAGAAAACAAGAGGAATCTTCAATTATAGCTGAAACGTATCGAAACCGATCAAATCGCGACGGAAACTCCAAAATGAGAATTATCACTGAAGAAACTTGAATCGATCACTTGAGATGAATCCAAAAGCTACTAGAACGACCGAAAAACCAGTATAATGGAATGGCAATGGAGGTTAAGCTCAAGAAATAATCACTTTCAATGTGAAAAGTGATTATCCTTCAAGAATTAAGAGCTTTTAGTGAGGTTTTGGAAGAGAATTGAGATGAAGATGAAAATGTAGCAGAAAAAAATCAGAGAGAATGTGAGAGAATTGAGAGTGAAATGTGAGAAATTTGGTGAAAAATGATGGATGAAATGGTGGATGAAATGGTGGATCCTTTGAAAAGTGAGTGAAGGTGTGTTTATATAGACTTTAGGTTTGGAGTATGAGAGGTTTGGAATTTGGTTTGGAATTTGCTTTGGGTTTGGAACTAGGCTAGGAGTTAGTTGGACTTGACTCACCGAGTCAAGGCGGTTAACTCGGTTAGTTAGAACCAACTCGATAATAATCCCAAGGTGAACTCCAACATCCAAAGATCCACATTACTTGGAAAACAAGGAACATGGTGCACTCAATTTGAAGTGAAGTATTAGAGAAAATGCACTTGGAATGAATTGAGTAGCTTGGCAATGTCTAGAGATGTCTAGAATATTCCACCTACTGCTAGAATATTGTAGAATCCAAGACCAAAGTGTGTGCAAAGGTGCTGTCATGAAAAAACCGCAAATTATGTCTATTCTGCCTGTGTTAATCGATTAACACAATTGCACTGCAAATGGTTAATCGATTAACCAGGCAAAAATATGCCCAATTTGCCTAAAAAAAGGTGCTGTGATTCCGGCTTCGATTTTCCACCACTTGTATTGATGAATAAGCATGGAAACCCTCATTTTGTGCTTGTTTAGATGATGTGATGACCTTGTGAGGATATGATTAATCAAGCTTGGAAAACCTGGATATCCTGCAATCAAAACACCAGAGGAAAATTGCGAATGCGTATGCCAATGATGTGAATGCTCATGCTCATGCAAAAGGCAAAAGAGGGAGGTCAAATTTTGGGTTACGACAGCTGCCCCTATTTAATCCTCTTGGACCTGAATGTACGAATTGCGCCAGCTTTTCGATGATTCGAGGTAAAAGGGGATTAAATAAAAGAGTAGCTCGAGAATTTGGCCGACAGCGACAAAAGAAGAGTGTTAAATAAAAGAGTAGCTCGAGAATTTGGCCGATGATTCGAGATAAGTGCAAAGTTTGGCTGAAAATCTGCTGGGAGATAAGTCAGGCAAAAAGAGAGGGAGTATGATCGATGCATATGCTATGTATGCGCTTCTACATGATGCTTGATACCATGCAATGAAAAGGCGCAAGGTAAGGCATAGTGTGATGCGGTTAGGTAGAGATCGTAGCAAAACGACTTCGACACCCTCGGTCGGGGAGAAGACCCGCAGGTAAAGACAATCTCTGATGGAGAAGATAGTTCACAAAGGATGATGATTCTGGCGGGGAAAGAAACCGAGAACATCTCAGGATTCTAAATCACCATAGCAGTCTCTGTTGGGGATGAAAGAATCAAATCAATCCTTCCTACCAAGACTGGCCCTGCGTGGGGAAATACATCCTTCCCAACCATGCTGACTTTGCTGAGGAGAAACCACTGCTGCTGGAGATAAATAGTTTCAAATTACTAGAGACGATGTATAATCCTTGTTGGGGGAAAAAGAGCAAAATGTCTCTGTTGGGACACTCCGGCAACCTGCCTAGAGACATTACAAATCTGTCGGAGAAAAGATGTGTAAACAAACAAGCTTTTCGACAAATCGTGATGGCGCTTGCTGGGGAGAATGATGACTCTGCTGAGGAACTACTAAGGAAACAACAACATCTTCATAGAACCATCCCATTACCGGCCAGACGTTAGGCTTACCAATTGATATTACTGATTATCCTGCAGGAGTCACCAGTAAACCATGCAATGCATAATGCTTTCTCGATTGATTTAGCTTTTTATTGTTCTCAACACTTTTTAGTATTATGTGATCGCAAATAATTGTTTATTTTGCAAACAAAATACTGGAATGAAAACAAATTGAGGTAACAAAGAATGCATTTTATTGAATGTAAAATTTTGTACATAAAGTGTGTACAAGGATGCAAAATCCTTGATGAGGAAATTTGCAATAAAAATTGAAAAACAAATGTAAATGGCAAAGGGAAATCATGTTTTGCATTGATTACAACATTGGCCACCATCCACTGTAAGTCTAGGTTCCAACGCCTTGCACCTGTTGATGATGATTGGAATGTTCTGTTACCATCTGAAGTCTAGCTGTGATGAAGAGTGGCTCAAGTGTTCACAGTCAATGCCTTTATCCCTAATTTTTGCCTGGACATGTTTTTTTTTTTTTTTTTTTCGTCCACCGGGATACCCATTTTTGCCTAAGTCACCCTTTCGAGTTTTCAACTTAGCGGGCTATTATTGTTTTTCATTGTCCCTAACTTTTGCATGGACATCTCTTTTTTTGGTCCATCGGGATGTCCATTTTTGCCTAGATTGTCCTTGCAGATGTCAATCTAGCGGACTCTTATACATTTTTTTTTCAGGCATAATATTTTTTTGACTGTATCGGAGTTCACGGGCGATGGCAACTCCTCCCCATCCATTGTGGTGAGGATCAGGGCTCCACCTGAGAAGGATTTCTTGACAACAAAGGGTCCTTCGTAGTTGGGAGTCCATTTGCCTCGTGGATCCGAGTGAACAGGTGAATATCTCTTGAGCACGAGTTCGCCTTCACAGAATGATCGAGGAAGCACTTTTTTGTCAAAAGCTTGCTTGAGGCGTCTCTGATACAATTGACCATGACAGACAGCTGTAAGGCGCTTCTCTTCGATGAGATTCAGCTGGTCATATCTGGATTGAACCCCTTCAGCTTCATCAAGACCTACTTCCATGATGACTCTGAGCGAAGGAATTTCGACTTCAATGGGTAGAACTGCCTCCATACCATACACTAGCGAATACGGAGGTGCCCCAGTAGATGTGCAAACTGAAGTTCGGTAGCCATGTAGTGCAAAGGGAAACATTTCATGCCAATCCTTGTATGTCTTGACCATTTTCTGGACAATCCTCTTGATATTTTTGTTTGCTGCTTCAACGGTGCCATTCATCTTGGGCTGATATGGTGAAGAGTTGTGGTGCTCGATCTTAAATTCTTAACACAACTCCTTCATCATATTGTTGTCCAGGTTGTTTGCATTGTCCATGATAATGTTGCTAGGAATGCCATAACGACATATTATCTCTTTCTTGATAAATCTGGCAACCACTTGTCGTGTAACGTTTGCATAAGAAGTAGTTTCAACCCATTTGGTGAAGTAGTCGATAGCAACCATAATGAATCAATGATCGTTGGAAGCCTTCGGATCGATCATCCCAATCATATCTATACCCCACATGGAGAATGGCCAAGGTAAAGTCAAAACATTCAATGGAGTCGGAGGCACATGGATCTTGTCTCCATAGATTTGGCACTTGTGACATCTTTTGGCAAAGTTGTAACAATCTACCTCCGTTGTTGTCCAGTTATACCCAGGCCGAAGGATCTTCTTGGCCATAGCAGGACCTTTAGCACGTACACCCTCGCAGCCCTCATGTATGGACCTCATGATCGTGTTTGCTTCGTGTCTATCCACGCATCTGAGCAACACGGAACCATAATTCCTTTTGCACAGTATATCACTACTTAAGAAGAATTTGGCGCAAAGCAGCCTAAGAGCTCTCTTATCAGTGATAGTGATACCCTCGGGATATTCCTGTTTTTCCAGATATCTTTTAATGTCATAGAACCAAGGCTTGTCATCAGACTCATCCTCGATTGTTAAACAATGTGCTAGTTCGTTCAAGTGATCAATGCAGATATGAGGAGCTTCATTCTTCCACTCGACCTTGAACATGGATGCTAAGGTGGCAAGAGCATCAGCTAGTTGATTTTCCTCTCTAGGGATATGATGAAAAGAAATCTCATCAAACTAAGGAATCAACTTCGCAATGTGTTATTGGTACGGAACCAGCTTGGAATCCCGAGTCACAAAATTCCCTCTGACTTGACCGATGACCAAGGCAGAATCTCCATAGACCTCAAGAATCTTGATTCTCATGTCAATAGCCGCTTAAATATCGTAGATACATGCTTCGTATTCAGCCATATTATTGGTGTATGCAAAGCATAATCTAGCAGTGTAGGGAAGGTGAAAACCTGTTGGAGAGATGAGAATAGCCCCGATTCCACGACCCTTTGAATTGGAGGCACCATCGAACACGAACGTCCATCGCTCCCCTGGTTCGGGTCTTATGTCAGGGTCTGGAGTCTCATAATTGCTGATAAACAAAACATCCTCATCGGGAAAGTCAAACTTCATCTGTTGATAACCTTCTACAGGTTAATGAGCAAGGTAGTCAGACAAGACGCTCCCTTTTATTGCTTTTTGGGTAACATGTTGGATATCGAACTCAGTTAACAGCATCTGCCACCGAGCAATCCTTCCAAAGACAGCAGGCTTTCCAAATATGTACTTTATCGGATACATTTTGGATATCAACAAAGTAGTATGGCAAATCATGTATTATCGTAGGCGTCGAGCAGCCCAGACCAGAGCACAACAAGTTTTCTCTAAGAGTGAGTATCTGGTCTCACAATCAGTGAACTTCTTGCTCAAATAGTATATTGCATGTTCTTTTCTGTGAGTGTCATCATGTTGACCCAATACACATCCCATCAATTCATCGAGAACGGTGAGATACATGATTAAAGGCCTACCAGGAACCGGCGGTACTAAGATCGGTGGTTCTTGCAAGTATTGTTTTATTTTGTCAAATGCTTCCTGACAATCATTATTCCATTCAACCGATTGATTTTTTCTTAGTAATTTGAACATTGGTTTACAGGTAGCCGTCAAATGGGAAATGAACCTTGAAATGTAATTGAGTCTGCCCAGAAAGCCACGAATTTCTTTTTCTGTTTTGGGAGGAGGCATGTTCTGAATTGCCCGAACCTTATCAAGATCAACTTCAATGCCCTTCTAACTTACAATAAAGCCCAACAGTTTACCAGATCGAACTCCGAAGGTGCACTTCACAGGATTCAACCGCAATCTAAACTTTTGAAGTTTGTCAAACAGTTTCTTCAGATGGACCAGGTGATCATCCTCAGTTTTGGACTTGGTAATCATATTGTCCACGTAATCCTCAATCTCTTTATGAATCATATCGTGAAAGAGGGTTGTCATGGCATGTTGGTATGTTGCCCCTGCATTCTTTAGACCGAATGGCATGACTTTGAAGCAATATGTACCCCACGGTGGGATAAAAGTAGTCTTCTCCATATCAGTTGGGGACATCTTGATCTGATTATATCCTGAAAACCTGTCCATAAACGAAAAGACAGAGAACTGCACTATGTTATCTACCAAGACATCAATATGAGGCAAAGGAAAATTATCCTTCGGGCTAGCCTTGTTGAGATCTCGATAATTCACACACATTCTGACTTTCCCATCTTTCTTAGGAACTGGGGCGATGTTGGCGATCCATTCAGGATATTCTCAAGTGGCTAGGAACCCAGCATTAAGCTGCTTTTTTACCTCTTCTCTGATTTTGAGTGCCATGTCGGGTCTAGTCCTTCTGAGTTTCTGCTTGACAGGAGGATATTCAGGCTTGAGTGGCAAGTGATGTTCAACGGAAGTTGGTATCCAACCCAGGCATATCTTGATAGGACCAGGCGAAGATATCAACATACTCTTTCAACAACTTGACCAACTCGGAGTGTACATGCTTTGCGAGGGAAGCGCCAACCTTGACTTCTCTTCTGACATCATCAGTACCAAGATTGACAACTTCCACTGGCTCTTTGTGTGGCTGAATCTCTCTATGCTCGTGCTCAAGGAGCCTTGCTAGTTCAGCTGGTAATTCACAATCTTCCTCACCATCTTCTTCGGCTTGGTTAATTGGAATTCCAGAATTACAATGGATGTTTGCCATATTGTTATCAATGCTTTTATTAGTTCTGCATGTTTATGAATAGAATGAGTTATTTTGAAAAGTGAAAATAAAATAAACTTTTTCCATTTATTTGTGAAAAAAGTAAAATAAAGAAAGAAAATAGAGCATGATTTTGAATGCAAAAACTTTTATTTATTGATCACATAATATTTCAAAAGCGTGAGGCCTTGTACAAGCTATCCACTCGTCTCGGGCGAGGTCGAGGGAATGAGAAAGAAAAACACATTACATGTTATATGGGAAAACCATAGGAATCACGGTAGATGTCCAATTGTTGAGCTTGAAACCTGGCGGACACTTGCGCACAAAGCTTGAAGTCTGATTACTGGGACCAGCATCATCAGTAGTTGCCACGATGTCACCTTGTTGGAAACCCGCGCTATTGAACTTGATTAAGTTGCACTGCTTCGACCCAAGTGAACTAGATTGATGACCAGGAAGATAACCCAATCTAAAACGATTATGCTTTTCAACCACATCAATCACATGCCCCCAGCCTGATAAAGCACCTTTCTGGATAGTCTCCTTAGCACTCTTAGCAGACGCTAAAGTTAATTGTGGTGATTTACTTTGACTGGTTGAAGCAGAACTGACATCTTCAAACTCGAGACACTGCACCGGCACCTCAGATATGCCTTCCTCGGTCTCGACATATCGGAAGGATGATAACTCGCTTACAATCAAATCCTCTTCACCACAGACGATGACAAGCTGATCATCAAACATGACCTTCAACTTCTGATGCAAAGTGGAGGTAACTGCCCCTGCAGTGTGGATCCACAGACGACCCAGCAGGCAACTGTATGCAGAATTAATATCCATCACCTGGAAGGTAATGGTGAACAAATGCGGCCCAATATTGATGGGTAAGTCCACTTCTCCAATGACTTGCCTTCGAGACCCGTCAAAGGCTCTGACAACTAAGGCACTTGGTCTCATCTCATTTCCTTCCACCAGTAAATGACTCAATGTGCCCTTGGGCATCACATTGAGGGAAGAGCCGATATCCACTAAAACACGAGATAACATGATGTCTGTGCAGGCTACAGATATGTGCAGCGCTTTATTGTGGGCATTTCCTTCAGGAGGTAATTCTGATTCATTAAAACCCAAATACCGACTTGCAGTTATGTTGGTCACTACATCATCAAACTCGATGACAGATATATCATGCATAATGTGAGCATTGTTCAAGACTTTCAACAAAGCTGATCTGTGCGCAGGCGAACTCATGAGTAAGGACAAAATTGAGATTCTCGAGGGAGTCTGACCCAGCTAATCCACAATCTTAAAGTCACTTTTCTTGATCAACTTAAGGAACTCTTGATCATCAAGAGTCTCTTTGCTCTTTGAAACATCCTCAGACGGGATAGTCGGTACTGGAACTACGGTAGAAGATGCCCCTTGTTGAACGATAGGGGTTGCAGTTGTAGGTGTCTCCTTAGGAGAAACAACAGTTGGAATTTGCACAGGCTTTGTAGTGACCTTCGGAACAAACACTCGCCCACTACGAGTCATACCTCTACCGGCTATAACATTCACGATCTCAGATTCGGCGAACCTTATATCTTGACCTCCAGAAAACACACTAGACCCATAATTCCAAGGTACCTCCTTAGAATTCTGGTACGGAAACAGTTTTGGCGGGCAAACCACGATGGGTTGCACCTTTTCCTGCTTAGGGGATTCAACTGAAACCTTCCTATAGACGATGGTGAACGGCTCGATAGCAGCACACTAGTAAAAAAATACCTTCTTAGCAGAGGTTTTTAAGTCAGGTCATCAATAACCCGACTTAAGAAGCCACACGGTGGCAAATCCGTAAATATTTGAAACTTTGTTAGGTCGTGTCTATGTTTAACAAACCTAATAAAGATTAAATAAAAAAAATGTAATTTACATTAAATTTTTTAAGTCGGTTCTTTTACCGAACTGACTTAAGAAGATTATTTATTAAGTCAAGTGTTTATTACCTGACCTGAGAGGTTCTTACAAGGCGTCGGTTCGATTCCTACTTGATACATTTTAGTGAAATAAAACAATTATAATATAATTTATGTTGATATGAGGAATTGAACAGATGACCTCGGGTTCCCAAAAATATAAATTGACCACCAAGCTAGCTAACAATTATGTTTTATTAATCGAATATATATTATATATAATTAAAATAAAATTTGGTTAATGAATTTATTTTTTGACAAATACCAAACCACCACTGAGTGAATTTCTTAGGTTCGTGCAGTGTGTCTTTCTGCCTTTGCGTTTTCAAAACCTTGAATCATTGTCATCACAACTCTCACCACAACCATAATCATAAACCCTAAATCGATAATCAACCGAAAATGTATTGATATAGGTTTCTTCACTCTCTCATCACCACTATACATTTCCGACTTCTCTGAATATTAATATTAAACTCGTCTCAGACGCTTTGCAGCTATATTTTTCTCCCGGATTATGTTCCGTTGTTATTGTTGTGTCTGACAGTGCCTCGAAAGGAAGCAAATTTCTGTCTGGAAGTCTCAAGCACATTCTAACGAGGTTTGTTTTCATTTAGTTTTACTTTGAACGAGAAACCGTCATCATCCCTTACCATGCTATCCCGATGATTTTTTATTTTATTTTTTATATTAGGTTCTCTCTTCTCTCTGCTTTTTGAAATGTTAGGTTTTAACTTTGTGTTACCGATGAATCTCAATACATTTATTTATTCATTTTTTTTGAAATTTCAATGAATGCATTGTAGAGAGTGACTTCGGGTTTTGAAATTTGAAGCAGGTGCTAGTGGAAAATTTGTTGGAGGTTTTGGTGATACTAGCAAAGGCTTTGAATGCTGTCAATTAGGTATGTTTCCATGATTATACATGTATGGTGGTTCAATTTCTTTGAATGTTTGATGGAGTATTGATGAAATGCTGTTGTGACAGGGCCGACCCAACGTATTTAGAGGCCTAAGGCGAAATTTAAATAAAAATATTTTTTAAAAATAACAATAATATAATAATATAATTTATTTTAAAATATAATATTTATGATTAATATTAGTTTTTGTTGTGTATAGGTAATAATAGAGTTTTAATGATTTTTAAAATAAAAATTAAAAAATAAATGTATTAAAATTATACATTAATTTTTTATAATAATTAGAATAATTATAATAATTATAGAAGCATTGTGCATATGTTTAGTCTTTGATTGAATTAGCATTATACCCATTATTCCTATTGAAAATGTCTAACTGTAAAAAAAAAAACGTACTTTTTCAGTAAAATTTAAAGTTTTTAAGAAAATGTCTAACTAATAAAAATTAAATATTTATAAAATAATTTTGAATTGTTTTAGAAATTAAATATAAAATTTTTAAAACATAGTATATATATTTTAATATACATGTTTGGTTATATGTTTTAAGGTATCAAGCACAATCAGTAGTATGAGGTAGTGCAAATATGCAACATGTGATGTGGAAAAATATTTAATAATTGTTGCTAAAAAGTATCGAACTCATCAATACCAGCCGAAAAAAAAAGCACATTACCACTACACCAAATCTTACAATACTAACACCATATGGTAATACAGGACATTTCTTTTATAAATTAATTCACAAGTGGGGCCTATTTTTTTAGCATTTGAGGCCTAAATAAAGGCCCAAAACTATGAGGCCTAAGGCTCTTGCCTTACTTGCCTTGAGCTTGGGCCGGGCCTGTGTTGTGAAATTGAAGATGGAATTGATTTGATTTTAGATTTATTATTATATTTAAGAAGAAATTTAGTTTGTTTTGGTGATTCTGTTGTTCTTGTTTCAGACACACTCACTGAGAAATTTGTAAAAAATACTCATTAGATAGTAATGGTGGATCATCATATATATTCATATGTGATTGATATCTAAGAATACAAGCACAAAACCAACATTAACTACATTTAAAGAACAAAAACAAACAAACAAAAATGATAGAAAATAATACAGGGGTGTACATTATTATTAGACTTTGACGGTCGAGGAGGTGTCGAAACCGTGTTGGAACTTGAACCTTCATGGAATCAATAAAGTGATTTCATATCAACAAATTGATTCCATATTTAGTTGGGTGAAGAACTAGCAATGGATATGAGTGTGTGTAAATTCTTCCTATTTCAAGAGTCGATATTTAAATTCTCAGCTTTCCTAATCTTCAAGTCTTTGTTGTTACCCTTTTCACCACTGATTTGTTGTTGTTGTTGTTGAAACATGGTGATGATGAGGATGATGTGTTTGAAACTGTAAGGACTCCATTTCAGAGAGAGAAACTAAGAGTTTCTGAGCTAATACTGAAGAATGAGGGTGTGTGTTGTTTGTTATATAATACTAGTACGTCACATGATTGAGGTGTATATGCAGAAAAGAATAAGGGTGTGTGTTATTTGTTCACATGTTTGTTATATAATTAGGATGCAAGACTTTGTCACATCAATTGAATTAGGTCTTTTATGCTGCTTTGGTGATGGTTCTGATACTGCATAGTGAGGGTGCAAGACTTAGGCAAATCATTTGAAGTAGGTATATTCTGCTGCTTTGGTGATGGTTCTGATACTGGCTGTAGAAGTCCTAAAGTCTATCTATGATTGCTGTGGAATTATGCAGTAGTAGTATTAGGTTCCAATCCTAGCAGCTTGTTCTCCTTGAGGTTCAGATGGTGATCTACTTTGTAGTGGCTGGCTTGACTGCCTTGTTCTCCTTGAGGTTCAGATGGTGATCTGCTTTGTTTTGGTATGCATCATTTCAATTTAACATGTGTATATTTATTTTTCTAAAATGCATTTTACTAGGACACTATACTATAGAATACTCTACTAAAATGACGTAATATAGTGAGAATTTATTTGACTTTCAAAGGAGGAGTAGGCTTCAAACTGCTGATAAAAGATGATACATGACAGTTTACTGACAAGGTTTCGTGTATCTCATTCTTCTTACCTTATTCAGCTAAAATCTTAGCATTAATTATTTATAACAAATGCTTTTAGTATATGTTACTTACTAGCAAAATGACACCTTTCTATTCCCAAGTTGTTCTAACGTCAATTCATATTATTAAATCAAGTAAAATTTAACATAAAAAAATTCATTTCCTGTTTTCCTTTTTCTCATACCTCATGAGATAAACAACAGAAATAAGCATCTTCCAACACAAGAATGATAAATAAAAAACAAAACAAGTTTTAACATTTCAGTAGTTAGACTTGGTTAGTTGCTTATACATATTTGATGCTTCTGCCAAATTTAAGATAAACCAGAAGTAGAAAATAAATTAACCGACACCATAGTACAATGTTGTCTTCCTCTTTTTCGTCGTCTGGATCCATTGGATTCACATGCAACAGTCACATTTGTACAAGTAGAAGTTCATCCAAGAACTCAATTCACTCGGATCGATAACATTAGAAACCGTATTTCTTCCAACAAAATCATTTTCCAGATAGAGCTGGTGTGGAACAGTAAGGGTCTCTAAGTTTGCCATTTCGAGTCCCTTGAATGTAGACACGTGCATCTCAGTTTCTAGAACAATAAACATCGAGCAAAAAATGATATAGATTCGTACATACCTTGGTAAGTTTTAAAGAACTATCAAGAGAGAAACGACTATTTGCCAGAGCTGAATCAAGGGTTTAAATTGAAATCCTTTCACCACCCCCTCTCACAATTAACTGTCTACTGGACTGTTATTATTATTAGTAACTATCTGTGACTCTAACAAAAATTTAACAAAACCGAGCACAGCTGCATAGGACAATATCCTCATCATTCATGTGCCAACCTAATTGATTTAATCAAAACTTTCGAAGGATAAATTCTCCCACTAAATGCTTCTCCCATCTCAAATTATTAAAATGGTTTTGTTATATTTAGAAAGAACATAGGCTATTTGCTTAACTTAGGCTATTTGCTGAACTGGTTTTTTTGAGTGCTGAGCTGATGTTGTTTTGTTGACATATTGATCAATTATTACAATTTAAAATTGTTGAACTAATGCTATTTGCTGAATTGTTTTTTATGAGTGCTGAACTGATGTTGTTTTGCTGACATATTGATCTTTTTTTACTATTTACAAATGCTGAACTGCTATTTGCTGAACTATTGTTTATAAGTGCTGAACTGATGTTGTTTTGCTGACATATTAATCTATTTTTGCTATATACACATGTTGAACTGATGCTATTTGCTGAACTATTTTTTATGAGTGCAAAAGTAATGTTTTTTGCTAACATATTGATCAGTTTTTACTATTTATTGAAGTTGAATTGATGATATTTGCAGGATACTCTGGTGTCAGAAGGGACCTTTATCCCACAAGGACGACAAGATATTTTGACAGAAGCCACAGGGCGAGGTGAGCACCCTGGTCGTGTTCGTGCTGTTGGTCGAGGTGTGGGGATTCGACAATTCTTTGGATCCCATTCTCGTAAATATTCAAATAATTCTCCTAATTTGAGTTAATTTCCATAGTATATTCAAATAAATTATAAACTTGGTTATAGATTCTTGTGTTTTTATTTCATGGAATAAAGTGAAGTAGTAATATTACTATACTATGATTTTTAGTTTCTTGTTTCTGTTGCAAATTTATCAAATGATTTATGGGTTCCGAAACAAATGTAATTATCTTATTTATTTTGTTAATTATAAATAATTGCAGAGCTTTGGGAGCTTATAATACGTTACAACGTGTGAGAAAACAGAAGAAAGTAGAATGGTTCTATCCCACTATAAGTTGTTTACTTTACATACAAATGAATAATTCCATATATATATTCTATAACAATTTTTGAATAATATCTACTGACTAGACGTTCACATTTGATAATAAATTTTAGAGTCAAAAGCAACAAGTTAGTTATGAGTGCGGCTATTACATCATGGCTCACATGTTGAACATTATATCTGCTACTGTTGTTGGTTCATGGACACATGTAAGTAATAGAATTTTTTTAGCAAGTTGTATCAATTAATTAAAAAAAAAATTATGTTGATATATTAATTTAGTTTTATGTCAACGTTTATTTATTTAGATATTTCAGGATTCAAATCCATTACAAAAAGATGAAGTTAAAAATGTTCAAGAACGTTGTGCAAACATGATATTGGAACATATTGAAGCAAGTGCAGACAATGATATAAATTAGGTGCAATTCTGTGTTGGATGTTGGTTGTTGGCTGTTCAGACAATGATATGATTTTTTCAGGCCAATCTTTAAGGTTTCTTGTTTTGATGATGTTTTGATAAGTACGTAGTTGGTGTTTCACCTATGTAGTTACTCGTGTTTATGTTTTTTGATAAAACTTGTGTTATATCAATTGGTTTTAAATTTTAGTGCAATTGATGTTTTAATTTGATAAAAATTGTAGTGGTTGTGTACCTATTTTGATTACAATGATGTTTTAATTTGATATGTGCTATAAAAAAAAAAACAACTTCTTAGATCGGTTAATTATGTCCGATTTAAGAAAGTAAATTCTTAGATCGGGTATAAATGGTCCGAGACGTTTCTTGAAGGCTAGACTTATTAAGTCGGGTTTTGTCTAACCGACCTAATAATAGTTTATTAAGTCAGGTCCACAACCGACTTAAGAAGTCAAAACTTGTTATGTCGGTAATTCTAAGGTCGGGCTCGGACCCGACTTTAAAAGTCATTTTTAACCGACTTAAAAAGCTTTTTTTCCACTAGTGGCAACTTCCTCGACGGGTTTAGATCTGGCAAATTGCACTTCGCCACGGTTTATCAGAATCTGAACACAACCCTTCAGCTTTCGACACTGGTTGGGATTATCGTTACAAATCTGACACTTACCATGCAATCCTTTCAACAACCCGTGTTCATTCAATTTCTTGAAAACCACAGTCATCGGGGTCTTTACCTCATCGACATCCATGATCAATTCAGCCCTTGAACTATCCTCAATCATGTTAACCACAGGTCCATTGTGATTCGGCAACGGATTACTCTGAATGTTAGGCCCTTCCTCAGCAAAAGTTAGAACCTTCCTATCAATGAGTTCCTGAACTTTGGTTTTGAAGACAAATCAATCCTCTGTTGCGTGTCCTATGTATCCAACATGATAAGCACATGATGCATTTGGATTATGCTTCGGGCCAAATGGAGGAATTGCAGGCGCAATCTGTTTGGGGACAATTGCCCCTTGGTGAACCAAGTAAGGAAATAATTCGGTGTATGATACCGGAATTCTGTCAAAATTAGGACGCTTACGGTTTCCTTGATTGTTGTTGTTCTGACGGTTTTGATTCTGCTGATTTTTGTTGTTCTGTTGATTCTGTTGCTGATTCTGAGCATTATGAACTGGTTGTTGCGGATGATACTGATATGGAGGTTGTTGATACTGTGCAGTAGTAATGTATGGATATGGATAATACGGCAGGGGAGCCATGGGAGCTTGATACTGAGGAGAAACTTAAGTTGTCACAGCGTTGGCTTCACCATCCTTTTTCTTGGACTGACTATTCTGAGACTTCCTAGTGATCGGCTGCTGGGAAGCAGCTCCAGGAATCTTTCCAGTCTTCAAACCGTTTTCAATCCGTTCACCAATCGTTACAACATCAGCGAAGTTCGATGAAGAACTACCCACCATTTTCTCGTAGTAGGATCCTTGCAATGTACCCATAAAGATGTCAACCAACTCATTGTCAGAGAGAGCAGGTCACACACGAGATGCCATCTCACGCCATCTCTGTGCATACTCGAATGTTTCAGCTGAGTGCTGAGACCGATTCTGCAATTGCAATCTAGTTGGCGACAGGTCAAGATTGTATTTGTATTGTTTCATGAATGCTTCAGATAGATCCCTCCAAGTACAGATTTTGCTGCGCTCCAAGCTCATGTACCAAACCAATGAAGCCCCAGACAAACTATCTTGAAAACAATGAACAAGTAATTCATCATTATCAATATGGGATGCCATCTTCCTGCAGTACATAGTGATGTGACTACGCGGGCAGCTTAAACCTTTATATTTTGGCAAATCAGGTATCTTGAATTTCTGCGGCAGCACAACATTCGGAACCAAACACAAGTCTTTGGCCTCCATGCCAAAAGCAGAAAACCCTTCAATGGATCTGATACGGTCTTCCAACAACTTGTAGTCAACAGATCTACTCTGATTAACAGGCCTGACAAGAATCTTAGGATTTGGCAACTAAGAAGCGGCAGGAGCTCGTGCTTGCGGAGTAGCAAACTGAGAAGGGTACACCAAACCCGGATTAACCATCTAACCGGCATTCTGACCCATCGGAACACCATACGTATAATTCGGAGGAGGTACCCCAGCAGTTGAGGAAGATTCCTCTGGATAGAACATCCCAGGATGAACATTCTGTACAACAGTTTTAGCAACTTGAGATGAGATCAGAACATGAATAGGAGGACCCCTATACACATGCTCTTCTTCGTCAGAAGTTTCAGTGTCAGCCAACTCGGAAGTTTGATGAGTTTGAACCTGAAGATTCTCAGGACATCATTCACCACTGGAGGTGGGACTGGAGTAGGCATGACCCATGGATATGCAACAGCGTTCCCATTAGGCATGGGCGCAACAAAAGGCTGATATGGCATGAAGGCACTACCATTGTTTGCAATATGAGGAGTGTAATTCGGAGGCATGCCCCAAGTAAAACCAGCAGACATTTGGTTCAAACCGGGTTGAACAATAGGCTGATTCACAGGCTCAATTGGTACTTCAACTCTAGCAGGAGAAGGAACAATAATAGCAGGAGTAGCTGTAACAACTGGAGGAAGAGTCACAACAGGAGTGACAACAGTTGCCTCAGTAGGGGTTGCAACAATAGTGGCAGCAGCAGCAGCGTCCCTTTAGGCACGAAGGAGTTCCATAATGACATCCATGTTCGTCTGGAACTGATCCATCCGACCTTGGAATTGAGCCAGAGTTTCCTTATAAGCAGCGTTCTCAGCTTCAAAGTCAGCCGTGATTCTGGATTTGTTTGAGTGAATAAAATACCGATGTCGAGTCGTCGTCTTGCTACAAGGAAGGCGGACAAGGATGAGCAACGGTTTCGGATGAAGGGACGTGCATATGTGTGCAAATGAATGTATGATATGCATGCAAAAATAAAGTTTTAAATTCCAGGAATTCTTAAAATTATCTTTGTTGACAATAACCATAAAGCATACAAGCAAAGGCACAAAAGATAGAGTGAGTAAGAATCTTCATTCATTCAACGATAAAGGAAAGAAGTACAAGTCAGATACAAGTCAAACATTTGCCTTTTGGGCTACAACAAAATCCGCATGGATTCTATCAAATATCACCCTACACACAAACAAGAAGTGGAAAACAGCCCAAGGAAGTTGGTGTGGCAATGCATCAGCATATGCATCCCTCAATAACCCAGGTAGGTCCTCCAATGCATGCTCAGTAAATCTGGCTAGGCGGCCATGCCTCTCACTCCAGTACTTCGTATCCTTCATGAGGTTATACAGCAATGAATGATTAGGTCCCTGAAGCATATCCTGAAGAAAGGCCTCTTTCTGATCCAAGAGATTCTCTAGATGACGACTTTGATGCTCCCAATGAGTACTCTCTGTGTTGAGCCGATTAATCTGCTCTTGACTCTGATGTGCTTGATCTTGCAGCTTCTGAATCTCACTGAAGACTTTGTCGAGCTTAGCTTGACACTGAGAAAAGTCCTTTGCTAACTGATTAGCACGGTCTTGCTCACTTTGCCACTTTGCCTTGAACTCGGATAACTTCCCTCGAAGCTCTTCAAGTTGCTTATTGTTACTCAGCTCCTCTTTGTAGGCTTGATAATGAGCATCGGTGAGTTGTCTCTTCTTTGAAGCAAGCCCCTCATAAGTGCTCTTCAAAGCATCACCCACCTTCCTACGCTTGTTTTGCTCAACCTCCACCTCTTTGAGCATGCGCTCGCGCTTCTGATGGAGCTCAATCTATAGGCTATCCTTCTCGGAAGTGACTCTACCAAGGTTGAGACGAAGATCAAGATTCTCCTTCTTCAACTTTTCAACAATCATCTTGAGTTGGTCGACTGCAGATGGAGGAACAATGGCAAGTTCAGGAAGCTTGGTATTCATGGAAGGCTCAGGAGAGAATGGCAACAAGATCTCTTTGACGCGCTCTTTGACCCAAAGTGTGTAAGCTTCCTTGGCTACACAATTCTTCTTACCCAAATTGGCTCTTCCTTCGAGATGAATCTGAGTCCAAGCAGCACTAAACCTCTTCAGCAAACCCATGTCATCAACCCCTTCATGAAAGATGAACTCCTCCACTACCTCAATATCAGGCTTGGCAACCATAGGGTATCCTAACTGTCGGAATGCCATTCTCGAATTGTAGTTAATTCCACCCTTTGTACCCAAGAGAGGTACATTGGAGAATTTCCCACAATGAAGAATGATCGGAATGTCGTCGAAGACCCGAGAATACAAGAGATGTCATCAGTAGTAAGAGACATGATTCGTTGAGACCACTTGAGATTACCCTTATTCTCAACAAAGGGACCCTTCTGTGGAAGGTGAGACATGAACCATCGGTACAACAAAGGAACACAACAGACAATGGTTCCTTTCTTCTTTTCATTCCTGGTATGAATAGAATGGTAGGTATCAGCAAGAAGTGTCAGAATAGGGTTCTTGGACAAGAAGATACTAATGGCAGCCGGATCTACAAAATCCTCCATGTTCGGAAACAAGACAATCCCATATATCAGCAAAGCAAGAATGACTTTGAAAGCCTTCCAGTTTCCATCCTTAGTAAAAGAAGTGGCCTTGTCAACCAAGAACTTCGAAGCAAACCCTCGAATACCTTTCTCTTTGGTCTTGAGATTATCCTCCACATCCTTCTTACTAATGCAAAGCGCATCAGCAATAAGATGAAACTTCGGACAACCGCTAGTGTAGACATAAGCAACCTGCTTCTTGATATCAACCCCCAGAATATAAGCATACTCCTCGAGTGTAGGTGCTAGCTGATAATCCTGAAATGTGAATCACCTATATGGCAGGTCGTAGAACTGAACCAGAGTGTGAATAGCAGTGATGTTGACTTCAGTGTTGAGGATGGTCAACAGGTTACCATAAGTACCTATGAAAACCCCTCTGTGATCTCCAACCAACAGAGATGCCAAACCTCTCAAAATACCCAGCTTAGGCTCCATAAACTTGTAACTGAAGATGCCACGACAACCAGTACTCATCTCTATCGTAATGTCAACAAAAGATAAGTCCTCGAAAACCTGGTAATGCACATACAAAAATTAATTTACATGATGAAATGATATGCAATACAACAACAAGAAGCCAGCACTGTCCAAACAACTCAAGTCTGAACAATCCGGATATCTGCATAAAATTCTGTGTCGGTGCAACATAATCTGATGTGTCGGTGAAGCAATCTGGCGTGTGTGAGAGAACAAGGGTATGAAGTGGCTTGTTTTCCTGCAAAAACCCATCCCCCTCACAGGTGTGATCTAGACACAACAAGGTGGTCCCTAGAAAGGTCGCCCAAACCATAGGACTCAAGATGAAAACCCCCCGCCGTAGTGAATTCTCACAGGACGGAAGTATTCTTAAACGAATCACGATCTGGGATGTGGGTCTCGTGATAACCCAACACGCAAAACGCAGGCCTCACGACTATCCACGTTCTAGCCTATGTGTATACTAGGCCCGGTGTTAGGACCTTTCTCTCCAATAATATCTACCTATCCCAACAACAGCAGAAAACAACAGATATCCACAATATGCAGTATATGAATATTCAAAGCAGTAAAGAAATACAGTAAATAAACATAAAGCTAAAGCATAAAGATAAAGCAAGCAAAGCGGAAAAGATAAACACCCAAACAAGCAAGAAAAGAAAACAAAACTAGGCGAGACCCCAACTTACAAGCAAAGAGTCCCCAGCAGATTCGCCAGCTGAAGATGGCTGGTTTATACCTGAGTGAATCGCACACTCAAAGATAACAAGAGAGTGGCCACCGAACTTTATTTAGTCCCAAAGGACAGGGAAAATATCGATAAAACCCAAGGGGAAGAGAAACGGGAACGAGGGTCGGTTATGCGAAAGGAAAGTACTAGCACCTAACGCATCTGTCGTACTCGACGGGAACCATTTCGCTTGCTTCTAGGCTTGGATGGGTTATCTATCTAAAGGCTTCTAGCTAAAAGAAGAGGAGAGAGAGAGAGAAGAAAGGGGAAAAAGAAAGAAAAGAAAGAAAGTGCTCGCGGAGGATTGGGGCCCTCGTGCCTACGTACCCTCATAGTGCAATGAGGAAATCAGAGCGTCGTAGTTCATGGAACCAGGGGATAGGAAGGAAGGAAGAAAGGGAGAAGGAAAGAAGGGAGGAAGTGTGCTCGCCAAGACATCGCGTCTCGTGCCTACGTATCTGACATTCGAACGAATGCAGAATCAGAACTTCCGTAGTTCGGGGAACCGAACGGAAAACAAAACAAGAAAGAAACAGGAAACAAAAGAAGTGGTGTCAAAACCAAGAGCAAGAGAGAAAGAGAAGCTCTACTGGGAAAGACCACACAGTAAGAACGATTTCACAAGAGACTAGGAAAAGAATGGTGTCAAAACCAAGAACGAAAGAAACTCCTCTAGGGATAACAAAAAGAATTGGTGTCGAAACCAAGAAAGAAAGAGCAAAGGGAATATAAAGGAATCCGCTGGGGATCCGAATAAAGGGATGGTGACAAAACCAAGAGAAAAGGGAGACTCGGTATATTAACTGGATGGCAGTGGTTAACCGAAGAAAGAGAGTAAGACTCTGGTGGGGAAAAGAGGCAGGTGTCAATAGACGGATTATGATAAACCAAGAGAGAGAGTGCTGAACCAAGAGAAGGTGTTTGACTTTGAGGGGGCATCGTTACATTAACTGGTAAATAGTGGTTAACCGAGGAAAGAAAGGGCTGCAACTCTGTGGGGGTAGAGAAGCATTGGTTTTAACAGAGAAAACTGTGATTAACCAAAAGAATGGGTGTAGGACCGATCAAAGGTCGTAACCCAAAAGGGGCGTTGGTATTGACTGAACAAACAACACTCGACCAACGAAGAGGGCTATTGAACCAAAAAAGGTTGTTAACCGCTGAGGATTCGGTGTTTACAGACAGACTGTGATTAACCAAAAGGAGTGAGTGATTAACCAAGAGAAGGTGATTAACTTAAAAAGGGCTTTAGTATTTTAACAGACGGGCTGTGGTTAACTGAAGAAAAGGGAGATTAACCAAGAATTGGTGATTAACCCAAGGAACTCAGTGTTTTAACAGACGGACTATGGTTAACTGAGAAAGAGTTCCAATATTGGTGTTTTAACTGACAGGAAGTGATTAACCAACAAAGGGAGAAGAACCAAAAGAAGGATGCGAACTCCGCAGGAGATTCGGTTGTAACAGGAAAATATGTTTAACCGAAGAAAGAGAAGAGAGACTCTCCAGGGGAATCAAAAGAACAATGATTGACCGCAAGAAAAGAATAGGGTATTGAAACGAAGAAGCTTGCTAACCCAACGAACAAAGGATCATAACCAAGAAGGTGATTTATCACAAGAGATAGAACGAAGAGATTGGAGTGACCAAGGATCAAAAGAGATTGCAAAGGGAAAAGAGTGATCAAGAATCGAAAAAGATTGCAAAGAAGAAGAGTGATCAAGGATCGACTCGACTGGGGAAAGAAAGCACACTGCCGCCTGGAGATAGAGGTGACTAAGCCAAGCACAGGGTCATTCGTCCCCTACCTGAAGTAGTCAGAGTTAGAGTAGGAATTCTCCCTTCTCATTCCTTATCTAACACATAGGGTGTAATGCGGAAGTTGAAACAGACAGCACAACAGCTCCAAGTTGTACAGTGCTCCTGCATGGAGAAACAGACAGCGTAACAACTTCAATTGTACAGTGCTCCGATGTAGGGCGTAGCGCGAAACTCCAACTCCACAGGGGATCGAGAGAGAAAGCTCTAAATGAAGCCTAAAGAGAGGAAAAGGGAATATCAACTAATCGAAACATGGTTTCGACTAATTAATCAAAGGGAAAAGCCATGCCAATAATTTTCCAAAGAGGATGAAAAATCTCTAAGGCAAAGGTGTGAATTATTGATTGTAAAAAATTAAGCTCATCCATGACGAATGAAACTTAATGCAAAACCAAGGAAAGGAGTATAAAACAGTACCAAATGATTAACAAAAATACAACACAAAGTCATGTTATGGTGATCAAAGAAAAATGCAAGAATGATTATATTCACATGATGCCAAAACATGAACAATTTGCATAATCAAAAATGTGCAACAAAAGTTCATGAATAAGCTTTAAACAGAAGTTGAATGACATTTAAAACATCCATAGAATCAAGCATGGCAAACACACTTGAAAATGCAAGAAAATGGCCTTCTAGTTCAGTGTTAATCGATTAACATAATTGTACTGCAAAGTGTTAATCGATTAACACTTGAAAAAGTGCAAAAAAACACTGGTTAATCGATTAACACAATTGCACTGCAATGTATTAATCGATTAACACTAGACAGGGAGCAGAAAATCAGTTTTGAAAAGTGCTTTTGGCCAACTTTTTGATTGTGCAATCACTCCAATGCTAGGGCAAACAATTATGCATGAAAAATCAAGTTTATAAGCAGCACATGATCAACAATAGAATCAATTAAATAATCAAGATCATAGATCAAGCAACAGTATAATCAATTCACATGCAAAAACATCGAAATTACATCGCAAACGATACGAAAATGATCGAAATGATAAGATGAATGAGATCCACAAACCTACAAGGCTGAGATGTGCCTTGGTAAATGTTGCAATGTGATCTTGATGAAGATAATCAAAGAAAACCAGAGGAATCTTCAATTATAGCCGAAACGTATCGAAACCGATCAAATCGCGACGAAAACTCCAAAATGAGAATTATCACCGAAGAAACTTGAATCGATCACTTGAGATGAATCCAAAAGCTACTAGAACTCCCAAAAAACTAGTATAATGGAATGGCAATGGAGGTTAAGCTCAAGAAATAATCACTTTCAATGTGAAAAGTGATTATCCTTCAAGAATTAAGAGCTTTTAGTGAGGTTTTGGAAGAGAATTGAGATGAAGATGAAAATGTAGCAGAAAAAAATCAGAGAGAATGTGAGAGAATTGAGAGTGAAATGTGAGAAATTTGGTGAAAAATGATGGATGAAATGGTGGATCCTTTGAAAAGTGAGTGAAGGTGTGTTTATATAGACTTTAGGTTTGGAGTATGAGAGGTTTGGAATTTGGTTTGGAATTAGCTTCGGGTTTGGAACTAGGCTAGGAGTTAGTTGGACTTGACTCACCGAGTCAAGGCGGTTAACTCGGTTAGTTAGAACCAACTCGGTAACAATCCCAAGGTGAACTCCAACATCCAAAATCCACATTACTTGGAAAACAAGGAATATGGTGCACTCAATTTGAAGTGAAGTATTAGAGCAAATGCACTTGGAATGAATTGAGTAGCTTGGTAATGTCTAGAGATGTCTAGAATATTCCACCTGCTGCTAGAATATTGTAGAATCCAAGACCAAAGTGTGTGCAAAGGTGCTGTCATGAAAAAGCAACAAATTATGTCTATTCTGCTTGTGTTAATCGATTAACACAATTGCAGTGCAAATGGTTAATCGATTAACCAGGCCAAAATATGCCCAATTTGCCTAAAAAAAGGTGTTGGGGTTCCGGCTTCGATTTTCCACCTCTTGTATTGATGAATAGGCATGGAAACCCTCATTTTGAGCTTGTTTTGATGATGTGATGACCTTGTGAGGATATGATTAATCGGGCTTGGAAAACCTGGATATCCTGCAATCAAAACACCAGAGGAAAAGTGCGAATGCGTATGCCAACGATGTGAATGCTCATGCTCATGCAAAAGGCAAAAGAGGGAGGTCAAATTTCTGGTTACGACAACTACTATCAAAGATTAGGGTTTCAAGCCCTCTCTGAGCCTTAGACAAAGGATCAATCAAGAAATGACATGATCTTCAACTTGTCTAACCTCTCAAACATCCACAAAGGATCAAGAGGACTCCCACATCAAGAATTAAGCACAAGGCTGCAACATTCCAAGTGGATTAAGCCTCAAGATCAAAAGTGTCACCAAATTAGGGTTTTGGTCGACCAAGGCCTCCAGATGGAAATTTTCCTCTGGGCATGAGCCAATGCTTCAAAACATAACCTAATATACTCCATGGGACCTCTTGAACCCAATCATCAAGTCAATTTGGCCTCAGGGGATGCATTCACTAAAAATCAGGAATTAGGGTTTCTTGACCTAATTCACCCCTAAGTTGACTTTTGGGACAAAACATGAGCCAAGACCTCAAGACATAATTTGAGGGTCTCTAATACACCACATTGATCCATTTGCAACAATGGATTAATCCAAGAAGCTTGATTCCCAAGTTTCAAGTTAATATGAACCACAGTTAGGGTTTCGCGGAAAAAGTCAATTGTGCCTTTGACTTTTGACCAAGACATGCTTCCAAACTTTGGGACATGATTCAATACATCCTATAACACCTATGAAATCAATCCATCAAGTTTGATTTAGGTCAAAGACTTGATTTCACATAGGATCGCACAGTTTGGAGTTCATCTGATAAAAAGTCAACTGTGCCCAAAAGTCAAAGTTTGTCTTTTTGATTTTTTGATCAATTATGGTTCCCTAACCCTAAAATGATGTTAATGTGTGATTGAATCAACATTCATCAAGAAAAATCAAAGAAAGTGGGATAACTTGTAAAAGGGGTAACCATAAAAACTTAGAAAATTTCTAAGTTATGGAACAAAGTGGCTAGGGTGCCAACTTCCAAGGATCATAACTTGAGATCCAAGCAACCATTTGGGCTGATCCAAAGATGGATTTCTAGCTCTCATGGCATACTTTAAAAGTGTCAACTACACCTCATTCCAATTCATCATGGATTTTGAGTTATGGTTGGATCAAAATCACAAAAAGTGAAAATGTCACTTTTTTCCAACACTTAGTGAAATTTTCACTAAGTCAGAATCTGTTTCACTTTTTCCAAAATGTAAGGACATTTTTCACTTGGATCCAAAAATTTTCAAGACAAACTATGATCACACATATATTGTATCATATGAGAGCTTTTCAAAATGGCCAAGAACCCCATGAAACTCCACTTAGGCCATGAGATATGACAATGGCAATGTGCCTTGCTGCAAACTGTCATGGCTAGGCAGATTTGTGCATTTTGCTCGATTTGAGCAATTTGTGCAAATGACAAACAAGTTTATCCATCTGAACACCTCAGGGAGGGACCAAGGAGGGACAAACACTGATCCATAAGCCTCCCAAGTCTTTGGAACTAAAAATAGCATGCTAAACCTGAAAATGCCTAAAGAGGGGACAAGACTCCAATTTTGTTTTGGGGCATTCAATGGATGCACCAAGGTGGCATGAACTGAGTCTTTTCTAACTGAATGAGTCAAGGATGGTCTCTGAACTAGGGAACCAAAGGCATGTGCTCTAACCTCTAGTCAATGGCTAGAGGAGACTTGAGATTCCAAAGTGATGCAATTGACCAAACCTCTGCTGCAGTTGCCATTCACTATTGCTTGCAAAACAAACTTTCTCTACTATAAATAGAGCTCATTTGTCCTCAGTTTAAGCACACCAAAGCCATCAAACTGATGCTTTCCTCAAAATCTCTTCTTTCACTCCAAAATTGCCTTCCAAAGCAAGTCACTATCGGGTTTTGAGTTTGAGAGCCATTCCAACCAAACCAATCACACACACACACACACACACACACACACATACACCTCATAAACATCATATAGAAGTGATCCAAACACTTAAACAACAATTGTAACACAGATTTCTCAGAATCACCAGCCAGTTGCTCAAGGTTTTAACCAAGTTGCAGCTGAGATGCCATGAAGTGATCCAGCCATTTTCAATCAAGTCCAAGCATTCAAACACACTCCATATGGTGTAGGGAAGCTGTCCCGATCATCACAACTCATCTGTAACACCTCCAACTCAAAAATCACATTGCCCTTGCTGTCACGACCTTCAAGTAAGCCTAAACTTGGTCATCTCTTAATCTATGCATATTTCCTCGCACAATACTTTTGCCAAATGTTCATAATCATGTATATAATGCTTCCCTCAATTAATTGCTTTGTTTGAATCGTGTATCAAAATTCTCAGCCTTCATGCAAATTTAGGGTTCTTGAGGTTTTGTCTTGAGTTCTTATTCCATGCTTAAAATAAATGAAATTAAAGACCATAGACATGATCGTGAGGTGAAAACGAGCTGATTGATATGTGGATTGTGTGATTTCATCAAGTATTCAGTGAGATCGGATAGAAAATGCAAATCAGGCCAAACTCAGAACACGAGCGTGTTCTTGCAATGTTCTTGGCGCCTTTTTTGAAAATTCAAATATTTGAATTTTGTGATTTTATTTAATTGATTCAAAATTTAAAATCTTTCTGAATTTTAATGATTTTGAGTTGATTCTTTTTTTTAATAATTCACAAAAATGTTAAAATATTTTATTTTGCCAAAAAATCCCAAAAATGTTATTTATTTCATATATTTGATATTTTTGCAAAGAATTAGTGTTTTATTTGTTTTTAACATTTGAAATATTTGTTCCTTCTTGATTTCCCTAACTTAATTGATTTTCAATCATTTTGTGGATATAAACATGATTTTTGAAGCTTTGATCCTAGATCACCACTCATTTTTTTACATGTTTTCATCAATTTTTATTAATTTTTAAACAAAATTAATTCCTTTTTGAAACAAATTTAGGGTTTTGAGTAATTCAACCCTCATTAATCACTTTCAAAACACTTTTGGGCCTCTTGATAGAGTGTAAGTCCCACCTCTTTGTAAATAAAATAATTTGGGCCTCAGAACATTGTATAAGTCCCGATACAGTTTCTGAAATTTCGACGCGATCGTCATTTTCAAACTAATTTTTTACTTGGGCTTCTCCTTAAGCTATAAGACCTATCTTTGGGCCTCTTGATAGAGTGTAAGTCGTAACCAGATACAGTCTTCCCTTCTCTTGGGGTTAAACAATATGGAACAAAGAGAAAGTAAGTATTCTCGGTGAACCTTTTCTCAGACTGTCACTTTTAGAAATTGTCAAAGAAACTCTACTCCCCAGAGTTGAACTATTCTCCGTGAATAGCATCTCTTGAGTTTCTTCCAAATTCTCGAACTTTCCTGGAATGATCTCTTCTCTATGAATTGCATTTCTTGAACTTCTCTTGGTTTGGGGACCCACAGGCTTCCGAAAAGCATCCCCACCTCCTCTTGGGCATTGTACAAGGACCCTTCGGCTTCTTAGAAGTTCTCATGCCTTCTCTTGGGCTTAATACAAGGACCCTGACGACCTCTTAAAGGTATAAGACAGAACTTAGTCATCCTTTGCTAGAGCAGTCTTTCCAGTGTCAAACCTCTAGCCACTTTAGGGCTGATACTCATCCCTTAATGCCCATGCCTCCTCTTGGGCATTGTACAATAGATAAAACCCTAGACTTGGACAGTCTAAACCCCCTTGAGTCTTAAAGACATTCTCAAGTTCCTTTCAAACATAGGAAAAATCACTGATCACTCTGAAACCCTGTCTCTCTCATGAGAGTTCCCCACCCTTGGGCTGCCTATGCATCTAATCCTCAGCAGTAACATAGCCTCCTCTTGGGCTTTGTACAATGACTCTCCCCAACGGAGCTAACCTTTTCAGACTCTCTTGTTGAGTATAAAAGACTCTCTTATTGAGTCAATCTTCTTTTAGCCTCCGTCTTGGACTTCAAACAAGACACATATAAAACACTCTCTTGTTGAGTATAAAAGACTCTCTTGTTGAGTCACTTTCCTTTTAGCCTCCGTCTTGGGCTTGGTACAAGACATATAAAACACTCTCTTGTTGAGTATAAAAGACTCTCTTGTTGAGTCAATCTTCATTTATCCTCTATCTCGGGCTTCGTACGAGACAGTAAAACACTCTCTTGTTGAGTATAAAAGACTCTCTTGTTGAGTCAATCTCCTTTTAGCCTCTATCTCAGGATTCGAACGAGACATCAAAACACTCTCTTGTTGAGTATAAAAGACTCTCTTGTTGAGTCAATCACCTGTCAAATAGACTCTCTTATTGAGTCAACCTTTTTAGCCTCCGCCCTGGGCTTTATACAGGACAAATAAAAGTACTCTCTTGTTGAGTAAAACCTTTTAGCCTCCGTCTTGGGCTTCGTACAAGACACATAAAAGCACTCTCTTGTTGAGTCAGTCACTTGTTAGTACTCTCTTATTGAGTCAACTCTTTTAGCCTCTATCTCGGGCTTCGTACGAGACAACAAATAAAAAGCACCCTCTTGTTGGGTCAATCGCCTCCTCTTAGTCTTTGTATAAGGAAACCTCGGTTGAGTCAATCAACCTTTTAGCATCAAATTTGTGCCTTGCTCACAGCATACAAACATCAACAACTCCTCTTTAGAGATGACAAATTCTCTCTCATCCAAAACCCTTTAGCTTCATAGCTTGGGCTTTGAACAAGATACAAATCACCTTGAGCTTCATGTCTTGGGCTTTGAACAAGACACCAAAATAACCTTTTTCCTCCCATAGAATAGGAGGAACTACGATCGCTCTGATTTCCCTATTTCGGGAATACGTAGGCATAAGATTGCAAAAATCTTAGCGAGTATACTAACCAAAAAAGGAAAAAACCCAAAATCTAGTACCTTCATATATCCATCAAAATCATCAGACCTAACACCTTACCATAAACCTAGCCCATAGTCCAGACACTGTTTTTAAGCAAATAACCTTAAAATACGAACCCCTTATTTTGATAGCATCTGTAAACCAACAGTTTTGACTGTTTAACCTCAGTTTGCGAGCAGGGTTAATTGGAGACATCTACTTCCCTTCCTTAATCAGCTCAACAGGATAAAAAATGAATCGAACTGTAGTACCCAAGAGATCGTGATTCGAAACCACCAAAAAATCGCGCTACAGAAAAATGGCGACCACAGTGGGAGACGTTCTTTCAAGCCTCTTTTAAGGTGAAGGCCTTAAATTCACCAAAGACTACAGAAATGACAACTCTGCTGGGGAGTCATTGTCTGTATAGGATCAGAAGACTAGAGGTCTAAGATGATTAAGACAAATATATATACTGCTTTTCTTAATTGATATATGTGTTTATTTTTCTGCTAATAGGAATGCGTGTGATGCCGCATGTGGAAAGATTGAGTATACACCTAAGATAGGTGATGTCATTATACGGGTAATCTTACGGGGAGTGAATCCCAGTTAAGAGTCCCCGGTTGACCATCAAACTCAGTGGAGACTCCCTTTGCAGATGCATTGCCTATACGACTTCGGTTGTTGAAAGTAGTGTGGTCGATTGGGTTATCTGAGAAGCTGAGGTTTTTAGTAGACTGAAACCATTTTGTAGTGCGGAAGCTATCGGAAATGGTTGTCAGGCGATACTACCCTCATTTGAGATCACTCAAAGATACATCAGCTCGCTGGCGATCCGCTTTCTTTTGTTATCCCAAGAGGGGTCAATGATTTTGCGGACAGGTACAAAAAATCATCAGTATAAACCTTTGGGGATGGGTAGAGCCTTGACTTCATGACACCGACCCTTTCACCCCATGTTTTTTCTATGTTTTTGTGTGGTGCATTCATACATTCATTTAAAAAACATTAAAACAAAGAAAAATTTTCTCTTCTAGTCTCTCTTTTTCAAATTAAACTAAGACAATGTTTGCAAATGTCAGAGAGAGAGATTGCGTTATGGATTTCGGTAAAAGAAAAACTCACAAGTATACCTTCAAGGTTCCAAAGTTAGAGGATTTAAGAGGTTTGGCGAGAATGATCACCAACCCTGAGGCTTTCAGAGCCAAGTATGGAGGACTACTATCTCTATTAAGGGTCCATGTAATTGAGGGAATCCTGTCTACGGTCATTCAGTTCTACGACCCGGTCTATCACTGTTTCACATTCTCGGATTATCAGCTAGCACCAACACTGAAAGAGTATTCTCACCTGGCTGATCTATATATCACTGATCAAGCTCCCTTTTCTGGACTGGAAGAAATTCCAAAAGATCAAACGATTGCAAAAGCAATTTATTTGGACGAGTTGTAACTCAGGACTCACATGACCACTAAAGGTGGAATCCAAGGTTTGCCAGCCCAGTTTTTGATAAAGAAAGCCATGTACTTTGGCTGTATAGGGAATGCGCCTGCTTTTGAGAGCATCTTTGTTTTGCTCATCTACGGGTTATTTTTGTTTCCCAACATCGATAACTTTGTAGATATCAATGCCATTAAGATATGTCTGATTGGAAATCCCGTACCAACTTTACTCGCAGATGCTTATCATTCCGTACACTTAAGGAATTTATACAGCGGAGGAATGATTACATGCTGTATACTTGGGATCAAAAAAGTACTTTACGTTGGTCACGGAGAATCATGTCTCTTACCAACTCTAACATCGATTGGTACAATCGAATCTATGACGGGATTAGAATCATTGACCGTTGTGGAAATTTCCCAAATGTACCCCTTATAGGTACTAAGGGGGAATCAATTATCATCCGATTTTAGTTCGTCGTCAATTCGGATACCCAATGAGGAATGTCCCGCGTAATGCTCATCTGGAAGGTCTTATCTTCAAGGAAGGAGAAAATGACAGGGCACTAAAGACAGAAATAGTGCATGCTTGGAAACATGTTCATAGGAAAGGAAGAAAGTCTCTAGGAAAACCAGACTGTGTCTTGGTGGAGCCTTATCTCCACTGGGTACAAACTAGAGCTCTCAAGCTGAGGATGCCTTACCCTCGTCAGGAAGTTCTTTCGTTAAGGGACTCTGTCCTTGATTTTATGTCTGATACGGAAAAACTTCAGGTTACTCTCAACAATGTTCAGCCGGAGAAGAGGTCTTGGAGGAACAAGTACCGCATTCTCAATGTGGAGTGTAAGAAAATATAACAGCTATTGAAAGAAAAAGATGCTCTGATTGAGATTTTAGAGCAACATGCTGTAGAAAATCAGGATGACCAAAGGAATTTGCTCGCTCCTTTCACTTGGCAAAGGAATGACAACCCGACGATGGCTCAAGAGCCTCGGTCAAAGAAAAGGAAAGCACTAGAACCAGCACCTGATCTCTCCTTAGAGAGGACTCGGGACCCTTTAGTTTAGACATTTCCTTTTACAGCACTTTGTAATCTACTGTATTTCCATTTACGCAATCTTTAAATTCAATAAAACGGGGTTTCCCCACTGTTTGATATTTGCAATCCTATTATCGAAGTTTCTTTTGATTAAATAATTAATATTAATCATTGCATATCATTCATCATTCGCACCTAACGCATTCTTCTTCCTTACGAATCTCACGTTTGTGTCTCGATTCTAGAGTCAAAGTGTCTCATTCGTACAATACTCGGGCCAATCGACAGAAAAAGATGGATGATCTCGAGGAAGATAATAGAGAGTTGAGAGAAGAGATCCACACTCTGAAAGAGGATCTGAGAAAGCTTCATAACGATATGTAAGCTCTAGTAGAAGCTAAGATGCAACAACAAAGGACTGTGATCTCAGAGATCACATCAACGCCCATAGTGGAGAAGTATGATCCTAGGTATAAAATGCCGAAAGATCGTCCCTGGGGCATGCCTATTAACTATATCCCAGAAGGATATGTTCTGCCAATCACTGAGGATCAGGGAACCGCAGCAGGAACCACTGGGCCTGAAGGTTACAAACTTCGGGAAAGCGAAGATGCCAGGGGCATGACAGCAACTCCTGAAGGTTACAAACTTCGGGAGGCACCAAGAGTCTCTACCATGATGACTATACCATCACCTGTGGTACACACAGTCCTGGAAGGATAGGTTTCCCAGATACCGTCTGGTGGAAACGAAAGTATGTTCGACAGAATGAATGAGTTCCAGGAACAATTCCTGGAGATGCAGAAAAAACTGCAAGCCATTCGCGGTCAGGATTTATTTGGAAAAGACGCCGTAGACCTTTTCTTGGTCCTCAAAGTGAAAGTTCCACACAAGTTCAAAGTGCCCGAATTTGAAAAATACAAGGGTAACTCTTGCCCTCAAAGCCATTTGGTGATGTACGCTCGGCGAATGTCAACTCAGACAAAGAACCAGGAGCTACTAATTCACTACTTTCAGGATAGTTTAACCGGTGCCGCACTCAAATGGTACATGGGTTTAAACCGCACTAAGATCGCTACTTTCAGAGATCTTGGAGCTTCCTTCGTTCAACAATATAAGTATAACCTGGACATGGCACCGGACAGAGATCAACTCAGAGCCATGTCGCAGAAGGATAAGGAAACCTTTAAGGAGTACGCTCAGAGATGGTGTGTGTAATACCCCAAAATTTGCTCTCCCTTTTTATCATCATAGCATGGCTTTATCATTTATCATATCATATCCATCTCATTAGCATTGCATTGCATTTAACATAGAAAAATGAAGCATAGCATTCCTCTTACCATCAAGGCATGTGATCAGGTGGAAGGTGGACAATCAAGGGATAATTCAAATCACAAAAAAGGGTCAATCAAGTTTCTTCAAAGCAAGTCAAGGGTCTCTCATGTCTCATACTACCTCAATTGATCATCCACAATCTCAAGGAAGTGAGATCCAATGGGAGATTGAAACCATACATACTTCATCATGCAAGAGGTTCAAAAACTGAAGGAGAACCCTCAAAAGAGGTAGTTCATTGATCCAAAGTCACCCTCAAATGGCATATTTCATCACCCTTTAAGAGGATACACAACATACTCTGAGGAATTTGAAATTGAAGACTGCACATTTTTCTCCTAGGAGGTGGGCACCAAAACTAGGGTTTCTAATAAAATCAGGGAATCTTTGATTTTTTGGACAAAACTTGAGGTCATGTTATTCTATGTGTCCTTAAGTGTATGTATGTGGAAAATCACCTCTCAATTGGTTTTAGAAGTGGTTCAATTAGAAGAAAGATAAAAAATCAGGAAATTTGGGGGCAAGTCAGATAATCAGAAGAAAAAGTCAACTCTTGACTTTTTGAGCCCAAAATCATGAAATTCATGTTACATATGTCCAATGTACAAAATTTGCTCAAGAAACTCCAAAGGAATCATGAAAAAATCAAGATGTGGAAAGTTGCCATTTTTGGATGAAGAAAGGTTACTAAATATAGCAAGTTTTGGCCATTTTGCATCAGAGTTTGAACCAAGGCCATTTAAATGTGAAGCATCAAATGAAAATTCCACTCGACCACAACAAAAGATCTTGTTTTAAGCTTCAAATCCATGTGTAGAACATCTCCATTGGATAAAGATTGAGTGAGATATGATTGATCAAAGTTTGAGCAAAGTAGGTTCAAAACTAGGTCATGACCAAGGATTTTCAGGTCACGCACACCTCATTTTCTCAAACAGTTGGTGGGCAAAATGTATGGATTAATTTCTCATGGTTAGAGGCCTCAAATGGAAAATCTTTCAACATCAAAGTTGTTCCTCTATGTGAGATCTTAAAAGTTGGTGTTTATCAATTTTTCATCTAATCAATGGATTGGGAGTTATGATGGTCCAAAGGCATGGTGATCGTGACTGAAACCCAGGCGCCATTTTTGCCTTGCCATGCTTCAAGTCACATGCTCATGAAGCCAGATTTGTGTCTTGATGTTTTGAGCTACTTTTCACCATTTTACACACTTCCATTTGATTTGTTTTCAACACCAAACATATTCTCCAATATCTCCTCTTTCAAATGAATCCAAAATCTTATCAAATTATGTACTAGTTGGAGAGAATTTCACTTGCAAACCACCTCATGTTGGCACTGGTGCATTGACAGTTTAGTGCATGATTTTGGTTCAGTCATCCCACAAACACTTCACGAATTTTATTTCCCCATTTAGTCAAGCATAAGTTACTTACACAATGCATACTATCACGCGCTATACATGGGAATAGAAAGAACAAACTTGCTTAGCAAGTTTCTGTCACAATAACCTCACCACCTCAGCTTCACTCTCATCCTCACCACAACTGTTATGAGCTTGACCTCACCATAACCCAGCCTTGGCTACTCACCCCTAACTAACTTGACTCAGTTAGTTAGGGTGGACTCAGTTTAACCACCTTGACTCATTTAACTCAACTCACTCAACCCTGATTAGAGCTCACTATAAAACAAAATCACACACTCCAATTTCATTTTTCAGCTTGATTCTTCTCATTTCACTCCAAAACACTCTCTTCTTCTCTCTCAATCTCACCATTGAACTGATCCTCGAGCTTCACTTTGTTTCTCTCACTTCAGAATCTCTCTGATTCTCTCTCAATTTCTCAACACTGCAACTTGTTTTGAAGATTGGTTTCAACCTTTTCTCCATTGAATCATCATCAATTTCTACATCTCAGCCTTTATTTGGCCAAGTGAAGATTGTAGAAGAGACAAGACTTCTGGTTTTCTGAAGAACACTTCAAGGTTTCAAAACTTCAGGTACGAATCTCCACTATTATAGACTTAATGTGAAGTTGTTTTCAGGTTCTTGAAGCTTCTTATAAGCTCAAGAACTTGTCTGGCTAGTTGATAGGCCTTTTGAGGCATAGTTGAAAAGTTAGGGTAAATCTTCCTCTGTTCGTTTCTCTCATCTCATGAACATCTTGTGCATTTTGTCTTTGGATTCGTGCTCTCCACTACTTCCTCTTCATTTTGGTGTACTGTTTGTGAGATTCTGGAAAACTTGAAGTTGCAGACGGTGGTGGCATGGCCGGAGAAGGTGACCGGAAGTCACCTCTGGCCGGTGACTGTAATTGCTAGGGTTTTGTCTTGTTTTAATCGTATCCGTCCATTTTTTATGATCGTGAGGCTTGTATGATGACAACACATTAAAATTCATGTGATCCTCACGTGTGTTTTTTCTGATTTCATTTAAACATTATGTGGTGTGGTGCATTGTATGTTGTGTGGTCATTCACATGTGCGCGTTGATGTTGTTTACTTTGACTTTTGTTTGACTATGACTTAATCTGATGGCTTGGAATGTATTGACTCTCGTTGACTGAAGTGCATGCTTGTTATTGTGTTATGCACTTATTGGACTTAAATCTGATTGCTAATCACACCCTCACGCTCTCAAAGCCCAATCATCTGAACTGTTAGTTTACTATGTTTGTACCCCCTTTCACATTTACATGTCATTTTATTTTTTCCATCTTCATACACGTTTGCTTTTTAATTTTTAAAAATACCAAACTTCATTCTAAAATTCCACAAAAATTCATGAGCCTTCTTAAAACATTTATAAAATATTTGATGTTTTCATCTCCTGATTTTATGACATTTTTTCCCCTGTTCTACAATTTTCTTTGAATTCCAATTTGTGTGCATGCTTAATGTGATACATAAATTTGTGCATTTATGTTCTTGATCATTAAAAATTTTTTTGATGCTCTTCTTTTTGCATTGAGTCATTAGAATCTTGAGGTATGTTAAGTGATTTTTATTTTATTTTTTTAGATCATTTTATGCCATGTTTGGTGTTCATTTTTGTGTTACTTTGTATGATGTGTATACTTGACCTAAGTGCATTGTTTGACATCATTTTGCCTTGATTTCTTGCATGTTATTTTGGTATATGATTCACTTCTGATTTGTATATCTTTAAACCATGCTTGCTTAATTTCCATGAGGCCATCTAATTTTTGTTTAATGCATTACCTTTGAAGCATAATAACATGTCATATCATCTTAACATTTGTGCATGTTTACATGATTTCTTTTGTACATACTTGCATGATCATTTGCATATTTGGTGAACCATTCATGTGACATAATAGGTCATTGATACATATTATATGTCATCTTTGCATGTTGATTGTCATTTGAACCTTGTGCACCTTTAACATGTTGTGCTTGCACTTCCTTTCTTTTGAACTTCCATTTCAATTCTACTTCTTCTATCACTTCTTAAATGTCTTGATGTGTTATGCATGAAAACTTGTGAGATGTTTGTGAATCATTTTTCATTTCATTTCAATTCTGATCATTAGATTACATGTTCCATTCATGCATGTTTTTTTTTATTTCTTTTCATCTTTCATTCTCCCTTTTCTTATGGTAGCATATTCTAATGTCATGGATGATGTTTGTTGCCTATCCACTTGGACTTGCATGATAATGATCATTTGTTTTCCATATGATGTACATTCTGGTTGTAATTAATAGGATTTGATCTTTCATCTTATTCTTTTGATCTTTATGGTGCATTAAGTGTTCTTTTGCTTCTTATACTTCTTATACATGTTTACTAACCATGTGGGGGCTTTGGTAAGTTTCAATTGAGTGTGGATAAGGAATCCACATTCAAACTTCTATCCTCTTATCTCTTTTACAATTCCATATTGTGTTTTGTTAAGCACTTATGTGCTTTCTTTTAATAACTCATTACTTTCCCTTTTTGAATTACAATTCATCTTCTAACTTAGAAGTGAATTGTTTAATTCATTCTTTCTTTAGACTTTAGGTTGAAACCTCACAAACCATTAGGATCACTCCCTTTAATTTTCAATTAAGATTGAGTCTTAGTCCATATAGATTTTTACCTTTATTCTCTCTTGAGTCTCTTTTCTCATCTCAAAGAAAATTCAAAATAAATAATAAAGGTAGGCATTTATTGCATTTAGGCCTTTCATATAAAGAAAAGATTATAAGGGGTCTACTCTTGTAATCTTAGAATGTGTAGCATATAGCCCATCTTGGGTCAATGTGTTAGATATTTGATCTTGTATGATGGACTTAAATGCAATACTTGTTGAAAATACAAATAAATAAAAAACACTTCTTCATTTCATAATCAACAAAAACACTTAATAAATACAAGTATGCTAGTGTGTTTGAACCTTGACAATTGGAACTAAGTGTGGGGGTCTTCTTCACTCTCAGTGTGCTTTCTTACCCATTCCATCTTGGAATGTGAGAATGCACACATTCCAATGACTAAGATTCAGATACACTATCATATGCAAACAAATGGAAAAAACTCTTTAAAAGACAAAAACAAACAATCACGTCTCCCTCGGGAATTCTTTTCTCACCTCATTCACTCTCAACGTATGAACGTGCTCCTACTCGTTCTCTTGCAAGATGGTAACGCACTCGGACCAGCGAGCCTACAACACCTGAGCTAGAACGTTAGCCGTTCCTTAAAAAACACAAACAATCCATCCCTAGTGAGGGGAACTACGTCGCTCTGATTCTCATGCTCCCGATGAGATACGTAGGCATTGGGGTAGGGCCCATGCGAGCACTTCTTTTATTTTCCCTATTTTCTCTCTCCTTTCCTTTTCCAGTTCTCCAGTTAGCAGTTCTTTTTCCAGCATCTTTTCATACACCCTTTGATCGAGACAAGCAAGCGTGGATCCCATTGGGTACGATGGACGTGAGGGGGTGCTAATACCTTCCTCTCGCGTAACCGACTCCCTTACCCTTTCTCTTGGTCGCAAGACCATGCTTTTCCTTTCTTTCAGGTTTATGTGGTGTTTCCTTTCCCTCTCGTGGGATAAATACACATTGCTGGCGACTCTGTTTCGGTGCCACTTTCGCGTTTGTACTAGGATGAAAATCCCGGGAGCGACAGCTGGCGACTCTGCTGGGGACAGGTTGACCTATTGCTGGTCCATCCTAAGCGAGTCAATCCTAGCGTTTGTCTGTTTTTCTTTCATTGGTTGTTTACTGTTGTGCTATATTTACCATTTTATTGTATGGTTACTTACTGCTTTACTGTACATTACTGTATTTATCGCATTTACTGCATTACATATCATTATTGTGCTGGACTGTGCTGTTGTTTTCTGTTTGGCGGGCGGGATGTTCTGAGAGATAAGCCCACTACCAAGGCTTGAGTACACACATAGGTATTAGAGTGGATAGTCATGACGCTTGCGTGGTGGTGACCACGTATTGTTGTTCATGAGACCCACAACCAGACGAGGTTCTATCAGGAGCTTTCTGCTACTGCATGTTATGCAGGCCAGTAGTTATTCTCTTGAGGAACTGTCGACTCTGGTGACCATTCCCGAGGACTCAGTTGCGGCACTCCTCCCGAGTTGTGACAGTGGCAGACCACATTCCGTGGCAAACCCATTGCACATTCTCGATCCGAGGACCCAATGCTGGGAACTTGCTATAGGTTGTCCTTTTTGAAAGAGAATTAGTGGAGGCACTCCTCGATTGGCGATAGTACTGTACCCCGAGGGATGAATGTACTATTGCTTCTCGACCTCAGTGCCAGAAGTTGAGGACCTTTCGTTTTGGAGAATCAGTTGAGGCCTCCTCGATTGATGATGATGCCAAACCAGAAATGGTGAAAGTATCATCATTTCTCGACCTGAGAGCCCGGGATACTGAACATCCTAGTACCCACATGTGAGAAGGGCGGTTTGTTTACAGGTTTGCAGGAAACCATAACCTCCTACATACCCGGTTTTCTATCATCGTCGCTCACAAGGAAGTTTCATCCTATTGTATTCAGATGGTCTTTATCTATGGTTCTATATTGTTCTCAGAGCTACACTGACACTGTGCACGGTCCAGCACAGACACCTGATTACCTGATCACATTGCCCTTTGCATTGCATTATCATATCCTAACATACATGTTTATTCATTTCCAGGTGCATATATTACCCTTGATTCCAGTCATCAGGTCCATGCAAAGATGAACACTAAAGAGAGGAAGAATATCATCAGCTATAAGTTCCTTACGCCTACTTTGGGCCCTATTGTTATGCTGAAGGGAATGGCGAGCCCTGCAGTACGAGAAGCTTTTGAAGAGAAATATGGGTGGATTTTATCTATGGTCCGTAATGTCAGTGATTATGAAGCCAGAGGTCTACATACGTTGATGCAGTTCTATGATCCGCCTATGAGATGTTTTGTATTTCCAGATTATGTGTTGGTTCCTACCTTGGAGGAGTATTCCAACATGTTGGGGATTGCTATCAAGGAGGAGCCCTCTTTCTTTGGATCGGTGGGGGATCTTGACTTTGGAAAGGTGGCTGGTGCTCTTTATTTGAGCAAATCAGAGTTAGACGCCAATGTCTCCAACAAAGGGAAGATTCGTGGTTACAAGCTGGAATATCTGATTAAGAAGGCCCAGGAAGCAGCTAAAGGCGAGAATTGGCTTGTTTTTAATGCTTTGCTAGCCCTTTATATATACGACATAGTGTTGTTTCCCAATGAGCCGGATTTCATTGATACGGATGCCATACGAATATTCATGATGAAGAACCCGGTGCCAACGCTACTGGGAGATCTTCACTACTCTTTGTACAACCGAAACGAAAAGAAAAGAGGAGGGATAATTCGTTGCTGTGCACCTTTGTTCTATAAGTGGTTTGCAGACCGTTTACCACAATCAGGGGCTTTTGTGGATTCCAAAGATTCTCTAGAGTGGAAACAGCGTTTAATGGGATTGGTGGCCAAGGACATCGTATGGGTAGATCATGGGCTGATTGGCAAGAATATTATCCATAGCTGTGGTAAGTTCCCTAACGTTCCACTGATAGGAAGAATGGGTGGGATTAAATACAATCCTTCTTTGGCCATTCGGCAATTTGGGTATGCCCTGACAGGTCCGCCTATTAAGAGAGATGTGGAGGAGTCCCTCTATTTTCATACATCAGATGGTTGGGAAGCAGCACAGAAAGCTTCTGAAAGCTGGGGTAGCATACTGAAAAAGGGGAAAGTTACTCTAGGCAAGCCTAACAACCGGGTTTATCCAGCATATGAAGAGTGGGTGAAGAAAAGAGTTGAATATTTTCTCTTGCCTTTTGGTAAGGCACCCCTTTTGTATCCGGAGAATGATAAAGCAAGAAGCACTGCTACTGTGGAAGAAGTTGACAAGTTGCAAGCCTTGGTGAAAAAGCTTCAAGGAGAGAATTCTGAGTTGAGTAGCTGCCTTCAGAATGCTCTACATGCCAACAAAGAACTGGAACGGAAGGCCCAAGATGCTGAAAGAGTCCTAGCAGCAAAAGAAAAGGATTTTGCCGAAAGAGCACAACATTTTCAGAAAATTAGCAGAGGTGCTGATGATGCCACTCAAGCCCATAAGCAAACCAAACAGGCCTTAGCGCAGAACAAAGAGAAGTTATCTAAGTTTCAGCAAGCTTGGGATGAGGTCAGGCTCGAGAATACTGAGTTACGGGAACAATCGCAGATTAAAGACGAAGAGCTTAAGAAGGCACATGAGCAGAGAAGAAGGTATCGGGAAAATCTCGGTAAAAGTCAAGAACAGTTAGAAGAAGCCAGAAGAGAGCTGAAGAATACCAAGAACGAGCTTGAAGAAGTCATCATAGAGAAGGAGATACTCAAGACGCAAGCTGGCATAAAAAGACACAAATGAGTGTGCGATGACGAAGCTTTGATGCTGCATATGGGTTCCTTAACAGAGGCTCTCGAGAAAAGGGATGTTTTGATCAGAGAGATGATTGAAAAACCTAATCACCAGCGTACTCGCATACTCTTTGAGGAGATTAAATGCACAAGTGATAAGCTGAAGAACGTGGAATTGTCAGATTGATGTTCTTTGTTTTCTTGTATTTTGTCGTTAATGGTTACCATCAGGCTTGTTGATGGATCCATCTTTCCTTTGTACGCCAGTTATTGATGAATCTCTTTTGAATGTATTTGAACACTTTGATTGAATGGGGATGAGCAATTTTATTCAGAATTAGTCATCATCATATATCTGTACACAAGCACATGACCACGACACGTCTCTTTATATCACGATTTCTGGTCTTCAGATTTCCGTGGTTAAGATTGGAATCAGGGTGTGAGCCACCTCGGAAATGATAGACACGGCATTTGCATTTGCATGGCATATCATTTTTTGCATTGCAGGTTTTCTTTTTGCAGGTGCCTGCTAACCTTTATTTGGTTTTCAGGCACGATAGCTGATACCCCGGTTCACCGATACTCTACCCGACGCAACCAAGCAAGAGTCATGGAGCAAGTTCAGACAGAGTTAGCTGATTTGAGGGGAAGGATGGAACAGTTCATGAACCTCATGTAGGGGATTGCTCAAGGACAGCAGGAGCTGAGGACTGGTCAAGAAAACATGAGGATTGGACAAGAAGCTATGAAAACCACTATCCAGAGGCTAGAAACTGAAATCCCAAATCGCAATGTGCGCACTCCTCCTGTTGGCACAATCCCTGCTGGTGGGGCATATCTGGGATTTGATAACAACGAGGATGGTCAGGAGGACCAGTTCACTGCATTCAACAATGACATGGGTTTCTACAATGACGACCGGAAGTATGAAGGGCTGGATGAATGAATCAAGGCTATTGAGAGCCAAAATCCTCTTGGAATTGATGTAGAAGACATGGGTCTCATGCAGGGTGTGAGGATTCCTCCCAAGTTCAAGCTTCCTACACTGGATAAGTACAACGGCAGTACATGTCCCAAAACCCATTTACAAGCTTACAATCGCAAGATTGCCGCTTACACCGAGGACCAAAAGCTCTGAATGTACTTTTTCCAGGATAGCCTGTCAGGCGCTTCCCTGGAATGGTACATTAAGCTGGACAGGGTTCATATAAGGAATTGGAAAGATTTGTGCGCTGCTTTTCTGAAGCAGTATCAATATAATCTGGACATGGCACCTAATCGTACTCAATTGCAGAGCATGACTCAGGATAACAAGGAGGGCTTTAAGCAGTACGCACAGAGATGGAGAGAATTGGCTGCCCGAGTTCAACCACCTTTGGGAGATCGTGAGATGGCTGATATGTTCATGAGCACACTTCAAGGGACGTATTTGGATAGACTGGCTGCATGTCCCTCCACGGGGTTTGCCGACATCGTCGTTGCTGGGGAACGAATAGAAAGTCTGCTGAAATTGGGTAAGATTCAAGATGTTGCTTCAAATTCGAAGAAACCCTTTGCCAATGGACCAAGGAAAAGAGAAGGGGAGTCCAGCGCTGTGTATAGAGGAGGGGGCAGAGGAAGGAATCAGTCCTATCATCAGGTGGATGCGGTAACCATTCCGGTTCCAGCCGGACAGCAAATGCCAGATCAGCAAGGTAGACCCCGATTTCAGAACAATAGACAAAGGGACCGTAAGTTTGATCCCTTGCCTATGACATATGCTGCTTTGTTACCACAACTGCTCAAAGAGAAGTTGGTCGAACTTCGGACTATGAAGCCGTCGGATTCCGGAAAATTGCCTCAAGGTTACGATGCTAATGTTCGATGTGAATATCATTCTGGTGCGCCAGGTCATTCAATAGAAAAGTGTTGGGCCTTTCAACATAAGGTTCAAGATCTGATCGACGCAAAAGCTATCAACTTCTCTAGGCCGCCGAATGTTCGTGACAATCCAATGCCTCATCATGGAGGTGCAGGCACAAATGCCATTTTTGATGGAGAGAAGTTGAATTTGGTTACGGATATTAATTTGGTGAAGACTTCGCTGTTGATTGTAAAAGAACGTTTGTTAAAAGGAAAGGTATTTCTTGGATGCGCCTCTGATTGCGAGGATTGTTCAAAGCAGGTTAACGGCTGCAGTAAGTTGAGAGTTGGATTGCAGGATCTTATGGATGAGGGAAGTCTTCAGTTTGATAAAGTAGAGAAAGAACAGGATGTTTCTGCCATTACCATTTACTATAATCCAGTCGAGATACAGGTGCCTGTTGAGGAGCCTGTCGTTATCATCGTGCCCGAGAGGCCAAGACCAGTTATGATTATAGTTCCTGAATCGGCTGCTTATGTGTCTAATAGGGCAGTTCCGTGGTAGTATGGAACTGATACTCGTCAAGGAGGAAGTCGGCAGAAGGCAGAGGCTGTTGGTACTAGCATTGAGAATGTCAGTGGACCAAGTGGTTTTACTAGGAGCGGTCGACTGTTTGCTCCCCAGACTCTAAGGAATGATAAAGAGGCTGAAGCCGCTGCAAGAGCAAAAGGAAAACAGGTTGTTGATGATAAGGTGCCTGCTCAGGAAGAGGACCCTAAAGTCAATTTTGATAATGATGTTGAAGAATTTATGAGGGTTATCAAAAAGAGTGATTACAAGATCATTGACCAACTTAATCAGACACCCTCTAAAATTTCGATATTATCCCTGTTAATGAGTTCAGATGCACACCGGGCTGCTTTGTTAAAAGTTCTGAATATGGCATACGTTCCCCAAGAGATTACAGTGAATCAGTTGGAAGGAGTAATTTCTAATGTGAATGTGAGCCACGAGTTGGGATTTACGAACAGGGATTTGACACCGGACGGACGTAACCACAACAAAGCACTGCACATCACACTTGAATGCAAAGGAGCTGTTTTGTCGCACGTGCTGGTTGACACAGGTTCTTCCTTAAATGTGTTACCCAAAAAGGCCCTGATGAAAATTGAAGTAGATGGATTGGTTCTGAGACCCAGCGATCTGATTGTGAGAGCTTTCGATGGATCCCAAAGATCGGTGTTTGGGGAGGTTGAACTACCAATACAGGTTGGTCCACAGATATTCAAGACGATCTTTCATGTTATGGACATTCAGCCTGCTTATAGCTGTTTGTTGGGCCGACCGTGGATTCACGCAGCAGGCGCAGTTACCTCCACACTGCATCAGAAGCTCAAGTATGTGTTTGAGGGTCAAGTGGTTACTGTTTGCGGCGAGGAAGATATATTCGTGAGTCATCTGTCCAATTTCAAATATGTGGAAATGGATGGAGAAATTCATGAAACTTTGTGCCAATCTTTTGAAGCCCTGAATATCAATAACTTACCAGAGTCTACTTCAGCAGCAGTAGTGTCGAATGTGCCAGGTGGGCCGAGTGCATCAATTGCGTCATACAAGCAGGCCAGTGAAGTGGTCGAAAGCGGGAATGCCCAGGGTTGGGGTAAAGCTATTAACGTGTTTGTGAAAGAAGATAAGTTTGGCATTGGATACCAGCTGGGCCGGACGCCAGTTCCCCGATTCCGTGGGCCAATTACTTTCAACAGTGGAGGAATTATCAATCCCAACCAGTCATGCTCAGCAATAGAAGATGGCGCTGAAAGCTCAGATTATCTGGACATATGGGTATATGCACTGGCTCCAGGCGAGGCGTTGCAAAATTGGTCTAGTGAAGAAATCGTTCATGTTGTTCATCATTCAGAGTAATAATTCTTGTCTTTCATAATGCATGAAATCCCACACTCTGCCCAAGGTGTGAGGATCCATTTGTAGGGCCACCATATTTTCTCATATAATGTTCAAATATCAATAAAAGGACGTTTTTGTTTACAAATTTGTGTTCCTTTACTCTCTCTTTATTTTATTTTTGCACAAAGAAAATTAAAAAAATGATAATGCACTTTCTTTTCTTTTGTTTTCAAGCAAAAAATAATCTAAAATAAAGCATAAACCCAATCATGCAGACTGGATTCTGTGGATTTCTCTGAAAATGATTCTGTTATGCCCACGTATGATTTCGACAATCCGATCTATCAAGCTGAGGAAGAAAGTGATGAAGACTATGAACTCCCGGAAGAGTTGGCTAGGTTGTTGAAACAGGAAGAGAAGACCATTCAGCCTCATCAAGAAGCTCTTGAGATCATCAATATTGGGTCAGAGGAAAGCAAGAAAGAGATCAAGATTGGTGCGAGTCTGCGGGCTGAGGTAAAGTAAGAGCTGATAGTCATGCTACGTGAATATGTTGACATCTTTGCTTGGTCATACCAAGATATGCCAGGTTTAGATACAGACATAGTTGTGCATAGACTACCATTGAAAGAGGACTGCCCACCGGTGAAGCAGAAGCTGCGCTGGACAAAACCAGAAATGGCCTTGAAGATCAAGGAAGAAGTACAGAAACAGTTGGATGCAGGTTTTCTAGCAGTAACCAACTATCCTCCCTGGGTGGCCAATATAGTACCGGTGCCGAAGAAAGATGGCAAAGTCATAATGTGTGTGGATTACAGAGATCTCAACAGGGCGAGCCCTAAAGATGATTTTCCACTCCCTCATATTGATGTGCTGGTTGATAATACCGCTCAGTTTTCAGTGTTCTCATTTATGGATGGATTCTCCGGGTACAATCAGATAAAGATGGCGCCTGAAGACATGGAGAAGACGACATTCATTACCCCGTGGGGTACCTTCTGTTACAAAGTAATGCCTTTTGGGTTGAAGAACGCAGAGGCAACTTATCAAAGAGCAATGGTGACGTTATTCCACGATCTAATTCATAAAGAGATCGAGTGCTATGTGGATGACATGATTGCTAAATCAAAGACAGAAGAGGAACATCTGATCAACTTGAAGAAGTTGTTTGAGAGGCTGAGGAAATTCAGGTTGAGACTGAATCCTAACAAGTGTACTTTTGGCATGCGGTCCGGAAAATTGCTTGGTTTCATTGTCAGTGAAAAAGGGATAGAGGTTGATCCTGCTAAGGTGAAAGCTATACAAGATATGCCTGTACCAAGGACTGAGAAAGAAGTTCGCGGCTTTCTAGGGAGATTGAATTACATTTCAAGGTTCATATCTCACCTAACTGCCACTTGCGAACCGATATTCAAAATGCTACGAAAAGATCAAACGGTCAGGTGGAATGATGATTGTCAAAATGCATTCGATAAAATAAAAAGATATTTGCAGGAACCTCCAATTCTGATGCCTCCAGTTCAAGGGAGACCACTGATTATGTACTTGACAGTGCTCGAAGGATCCATGGGTTATGTTCTCGGTCAACACGACGAGACAGGTAGGAAAGAACATGCTACCTACTACCTGAGCAAGAAATTTATAGATTGTGAATCGCGTTATTTAATACTTGAGAAGACATGCTGTGCACTCGCGTGGGCCGCCAAGCGATTGAGACAATACATGCTCACACATACAACCCTGTTGATCTCTAAATTGGATCCGGTCAAGTATATTTTTGAGAAACCAGCACTTACAGGCAGAGTTGCAAGGTGGCAGATGGTACTGACAGAGTACGATATTCAATTTACTTCGCAAAAGGCAATCAAAGGAAGTATACTGTCAGATTATCTTGCGCAACAGCCTCTTGATGATTACCAGCCCATGAGATTTGATTTCCCTGATGAGGACATCATGTTTCTCAAAGCGAAAGACTGCGAGGAACCACTTCTGGAGGAGGGGCCTGACCCTGAATCCAAATGGAGTTTGATGTTTGATGGGGCAGTTAATATGAATGGGTGCGGAGTTGGTGCAGTCCTTATTACGCCAGAGGGTGTTCACATGCCCTTCACTGCCCGAGTAACTTTCAGGTGTACCAACAATGAAGCAGAATACGAAGCTTGCATACTAGGGATCGAGGAAGCTATTGATTTACGAATCAAGACCCTCGATATCTTTGGTGATTCAGCACTGGTAATCAATCAAGTAAAGGGAACTTGGCACACACATCGGAAAAATTTGATTTCGTATAGAGATTATACGAGGAGATTGCTGACATTCTTTACAACTGTCAAGTTGTACCATGTTCCCCGAGATGAGAATAAGTTTGCAGACGCCTTAGCCACTATCTCTTCGATGATCAAAGTGTATGGTTGGAACTTTGTGCCCAGGATTGATGTATCTCGTCTTGATAGGCCTGCTTTTGTGTTTGAGGTAGATGCAGTGTCTGACGATAAGCCTTGGTACCATGACATAAAATGCTTCTTAAAAAATCAAGAATACCCGCCTGGGGCATCTTCCAATGACAAGAAGACATTAAGAAGGCTAGCTGGTAGTTTCTTCTTGAACAAAGATGGTGTGCTGTATAAAAGGAATTTTGACACGGTTCTGCTCAGATGTGACGATAGACACGAGGCAGACCTGTTGATGATTGAAGTGCACGAAGGCTCTTTCGGTACCCATGCCGGAGGACATGCGATGGCTAAGAAATTGTTGAGATTAAGGTATTATTGGCTGACCATGGAGTCAGATTGCTGCAAGTATGCTTGCAAGTTCCACAAATGCCAGATCTATGCAGACAAAGTGCACGTTCCTCCCAATCCATTGAGTATCATGTCCTCTCCGTGGCCATTTGCAATGTGGGGCATTGATATGATCGGAAAAATTGAGCCTACTGCTTCAAACGGCCATCGTTTCATCTTGGTCGCCATTGATTACTTCACTAAATGGGTTGAAGCAGCATCTTACGCCAATGTCACTAAGCAAGTAGTGGCTCGTTTCTTGAAGCGAGATATCATTTGTCGATATGGAGTGCCCGAAAGAATCATTACTGATAATGGTTCTAATTTGAACAACAAGATGATGGCTGAGCTACGCCGAGACTTCAAAATCGAGCACCACAATTCTTCTCCGTACCGCCCGAAAATGAATGGCGTGGTTGAAGCGGCCAACAAAAATATCAAGAAGATTGTGCAGAAGATGGTTGTCACGTACAAAGATTGGCATGAGATGTTACCACTGGCTTTGCATGGGTATTGAACATCAGTCCGCACGTCCACTGGGGCAACACCATACTCGCTTGTATATGGTATGGAGGCAGTTCTACCGATAGAAGTTAAGATCCCCTCTCTCCGAGTATTGATGGATGTTAAGCTAGATGAAGCTGAATGGGTACGAGCCAGATTTAATCAGCTGAGCCTTATTGAGGAGAAGCGATTAGCAGCGGTATGCTATGGCCAGCTATACCAGCGCAGAATGAAGAGGGCATTCGATCAAAAGGTTCGACCTCAAGTCTACAAGGTCGGGGACATGGTAATCAAGAGAATACTTCCTCCGAGTACAGATCACAGGGGCAAATAGACTCCTAACTATGAAGGTCCATTCGTGGTTAAAAAGGTTTTCTCAGGTGGAGCCTTGTTGCTGACAACCATGGATGGCGAAGATTTTTCATCCCCTGTTAATTCAGATGCAGTTAAAAAATACTTCGTATAAAGAGACCCACTGGATAAAAAAAAAAGAAGAATCCAGGCAAAAAAGGGCATCCCGGCGAACCAAAAACAGAATAAAGGTTCGGGCAAAAATTAGGGATATAATTGAAAAGAATTGTACACCCGGTAAGTTGAAAACCCGAAAGGGCAACTTAGGCAAAAAAGGGTATCCCGGTGGATTGAAAACCTGAAAAGGCGATCCACACAAAAGAGGGATTAAAGCGAATGACTGCAGTCTGAATTAATCTGTACGTTTTCTACTCTTCAGCAAACTGGCAAAAAAAAATTCCAAAGGAGGAATTGGTCCAATCATGAGCTTCTGAAGGCAAAGATAATCAGGAGAGTTGGAGTACATACTGGCTATAACAGAATTAGAAATCAGTTGGAATCCAATTTCCGCATTATCATTAGGATAGATTTCTTTTCTCAATTTTATGGCAATCACCTCTTTCAGGGGTGTGCTTCTGATTGTAAATTCGCCAATTTTTGGCATTTCATCAATAAAGTTGAATATTCAGTCACGGGCTTTTTTTCATTTTACTGTTTTGTTTGAAAAAACGTCCAATTTTTGATAATAAAACGTTACTTTGAAAATATCTTGGCCTTGCAAAAACATGCACAAAGACAATGGAAATTACGTTGCTTGTTGGACAACCTTGGATGGTGGACCCAAAAGACCACGCAATATCCTGGGGCATGTGCATATTCTTTTTCTGTTGCAGGTAATGAGCACGATCGATCCAAACAGCATGATCGTAACCACGAGCAGATATTTGCTATGACTTGATACTGTTGTATCTTATTAAGTCGATTCTTCCATTCAAGAGTTCCCACCGAGTTTCGTGACGGCAACGGTGTTCGAAGATGGATTTCTTCTGTGTTGATAACGGTTATTAATGCAGTGAATACTCCAGGTCGACAACAAGTGCCAATCCTCCAGTACCTTGCAGACGATGTGAAAGGTAGTTCAAGGTAGAGTGTTTGTCTAAGAGTTGGAAAACACTTGGTTTTCTATAAAATCCTCTTAAGAGACGAAACTTTTAGTACTAACATCCCTTGTGGAGTTCACTCTTGGCAGGATGTACCAGCAAGTGGTAATATCATGTCTTCCGCAGGTTTCAGCATGGGAAATTTGTCAAAGAATAATCCCCAGCGGAGTTATTGACCATCCCATGCATGGGGCATGTTATCTGTTATCTCCCCAGCAAAGGATATCCCCGATCTATAATCCCCAGTAGAGTTTGAGGACATATGGTCTTCTGTAAAATCCTCTCGAAGGGCAGCCCCAACAAGAGACGCTTTAAAGCGGTTTTTCTCCAGCAGAGTTGTTGTAAACTCGTTATCCCCAACGGAGTCGTCAAATGGAAAGTTCGCCTAGCATGGGGAATTGTGACATTTACCCTAAACTCGACAGTCATCTTCCTCAGCAGATTACCGAGGAATTGCTTTGGGTTTCCCTAACAAATCTCTAGGGACTCTTTCTCAGTATGTTGCAACGGATTGTATTTCAACCAAGATTTGGATATTCCCCGCAGAGTAGCCCTGATCCCCGGCAAGATCTTATCTTTGGTAATGATATCCCCACAGAGTTCAGCATTGGATCTTGTCCGCTATACTCCCCAGCGGAGTTGTGGTTCTCCCCAACTTGGTCTATATGGATCAAGGGAATCTCTTCTTTAGCAAGGTGTCAGCATATGATATTGCCCAGTCGGTGGTGTAATTCTTGGCATTGCTCATTTACAACTCAAAGTCCAATTTATTTTTGGCACATATACAATTGTTCATATTATTCCAACCTGTGGGATAGTATGGCAGATGGTTGTTCCAGCCAGTGGGATGATCATTATATGCAGTTTGTTCATATTATTCCAGCCTGTGGAATAGTATGGAAGATGATTGTTCCAGCCAGTGGGATGATCATTATATACAGTTTGTTCATATTATTCCTGCCTGTGGGATAGTATGGCAGATGGTTGTTCCAGCCAGTGGGATGATCATTATATACAGTTTGTTCATATTATTCCAGCCTGTGGGATAGTATGGCAGATGGTTGTTCCAGCCAGTGGGATGATCATTATATACAGTTTGTTCATATTATTCCAGCCTGTGGGATAGTATGGCAGATGGTTGTTCCAGCCAGTGGGATGATCATTATATGCAGTTTGTTCATATTATTCCAGCCTGTGGAATAGTATGGAAGATGGTTATTCCAGCCAGTGGGATGATCATTATATGCAGTTTGTTCATATTATTCCAGCCTGTGGGATAATATTGCAGGTGGTTGTTCCAGCAGGTGGGACGATCATCTGACAAAGCTTCCAGAGCCGGTTTGGTAAGCATCAAAGTCCAAGTTTAATTTGGCAAAGCTGCAAAAGTCCATCCGAGGATGGCAATTTTGAGATTCCAAAGCCTATTTGGTAATCATTGAAGTCCAACGACAGATTGGCAAATATCCAGCACAAACTGGTAAAAGTCCATTATTTAGAATGGCAGAGCAGCTAAAGTCCACCAGCAGTGTGGCAAGCCAGTAGTCGTCTGGCGTCGTTCAAAAAGACATTTCTAAAGTCCACCAGCAGTGTGGCAAGCCAGTAGTCATCTGGCGTCGTTCAAAAAGACATTTCTAAAGTCCACCAGCAGTGTGGTAAGCCAGTAGTCGTCTGGCGTCGTTCAAAAAGACATTTCTAAAGTCCACCAGCAGTGTGGCAAGCCAGTAGTCGTCTGGCATCATTCAAAAAGGCATTGTTGAAAGTCCATCGACAGTATGGCAAGCCAGTAGTCGCCTGGCATCGTTCAAAAGACAGATCTCTCCGACGACGTTCATTGAAGATTCAATCCAACAGTGTCGTTGGGTTTATATCCCTTTTGTTCTTCATCATCCAGAGCAAATTTTTGGTTATATTTGGTATTCAATCCCTATATACCTTGAAAGTCCGAAAGCAATCGCTTTCAGGCATTCAGGTCTACAGTGCTTGAATAGGGGCAACTGTAATACCCCAAAATTTGCTCTCCCTTTTTATCATCATAGCATGGCATTATCATTTATCATATCATATCTATCTCATTAGCATTGCATTGCATTTAGCATAGAAAAATGAAGCATAGCATTCCTCTTACCATCAAGGCATGTGATCAGGTGGAAGGTGGACAATCATGGGATCATTCAAATCACAAAAAAGGGTCAATCAAGTTTCTTCAAAGCAAGTCAAGGGTCTCTCATGTCTCATACTACCTCAATTGATCATCCACAATCTCAAGGAAGTGAGATCCAATAGGAGATTGAAACCATACATACTTCATCATGCAAGAGGTTCAAAAACTGAAGGAGAACCCTCAAAAGAGGTAGCTCATTGATCCAAAGTCACCCTCAAATGGCATATTTCATCACCCTTTAAGAGGATACATAACATACTCTGAGGAATTTGAAATTGAAGACTGCACATTTTTCTCCTAGGAGGTGGGCACCAAAACTAGGGTTTCTAATAAAATAAGGGAATCTTTGATTTTTTGGACAAAACTTGAGGTCATGGTATTCTATGTGTCCTTAAGTGTATGTATGTGGAAAATCACCTCTCAATTGGTTTTAGAAGTGGTTCAATTAGAAGAAAGATAAAAAATCAGGAAATTTGGGGGCAAGTCAGATAATCAGAAGAAAAAGTCAACTCTTGACTTTTTGAGCCCAAAATCATGAAATTCATGTTACATATGTCCAATGTACAAAATTTGGTCAAGAAACTCCAAAGGAATCATGAAAAAATCAAGATGTGGAAAGTTGCCATTTTTGGATGAAGAAGGGTTACTAAATATAGCAAGTTTTGGCCATTTTGCATCAGAGTTTGAACCAAGGCCATTTAAATGTGAAGCATCAAATGAAAATTCCACTCGACCACAACAAAAGATCTTGTTTTAAGCTTCAAATCCATGTGTAGAACATCTCCATTGGATAAAGATTGAGTGAGATATGATTGATCAAAGTTTGAGCAAAGTAGGTTCAAAACTAGGTCATGACCAAGGATTTTCAGGTCATACACACCTCATTTTCTCAAACAGTTGGTGGGCAAAATGTATGGATCAATTTCTCATGGTTAGAGGCCTCAAATGGAAAATCTTTCAACATCAAAGTTGTTCCTCTATGTGAGATCTTAAAAGTTGGTGTTTATCAATTTTTCATCTAATCAATGGATTGGGAGTTATGATGGTCCAAAGGCATGGTGATCGTGACTGAAACCCAGGCGCCATTTTTACCTTGCCATGCTTCAAGTCACATGCTCATGAAGCCGGATTTGTGTCTTGATGTTTTGAGCTACTTTTCACCATTTTACACACTTCCATTTGATTTATTTTCAACACCAAACATATTCTCCAATATCTCCTCTTTCAAATGAATCCAAAATCTCATCAAATTATGCACTAGTTGGAGAGAATTTCACTTTCAAACCACCTCATGTTGGCACTGGTGCATTGACAGTTTAGTGCATGATTTTGGTTCAGTCATCCCACAAACACTTCACGAATTTTATTTCCCCATTTAGTCAAGCATATGTTACTTACACAATGCATACTATCACGCGCCATACATGGGAATAGAAAGAACAAACTTGCTTAGCAAGTTTCTGTCACAATAACCTCACCACCTCAGCTTCACTCTCATCCTCACCACAACTGTTATGAGCTTGACCTCACCATAACCCAGCCTTGGCTACTCGCCCCTAACTAACTTGACTCAGTTAGTTAGGGTGGACTCAGTTTAACCACCTTGACTCATTTAATTCAACTCACTCAACCCTGATTAGAGCTCACTATAAAACAAAATCACACACTCCAATTTCATTTTTCAGCTTGATTCTTCTCATTTCACTCCAAAACACTCTCTTCTTCTCTCTCAATCTCACCATTGAACTGATCCTCGAGCTTCACTTTGTTTCTCTCACTTCAGAATCTCTCTGATTCTCTCTCAATTTCTCAACACTGCAACTTGTTTTGAAGATTGGTTTCAACCTTTTCTCCATTGAATCATCATCAATTTCTACATCTCAGCCTTTATTTGGCCAAGTGAAGATTGTAGAAGAGACAAGACTTCTGGTTTTCTGAAGAACACTTCAAGGTTTCAAAACTTCAGGTACGAATCTCCACTATTATAGACTTAATGTGAAGTTGTTTTCAGGTTATTGAAGCTTCTTATAAGCTCAAGAACTTGTCTGGCTAGTTGATAGGCCTTTTGAGGCATAGTTGAAAAGTTAGGGCAAATCTTCCTCTGTTCGATTCTCTCATCTCATGAACATCTTGTGCATTTTGTCTTTGGATTCATGCTCTCCACTACTTCCTCTTCATTTTGGTGTATTGTTTGTGAGATTCTGGAAAACTTGAAGTTGCAGACGGTGGTGGCATGGCCGGAGAAGGTGACCGGAAGTCACCTCCGGCCGGTGACTGTAATTGCTAGGGTTTTGTCTTGTTTTAATCGTGTCCATCCATTTTTTATGATCGTGAGGCTTGTATGATGACAGCACATTAAAATTCATGTGATCCTCATGTGCGTTTTTTCTGATTTCATTTAAACATTATGTGGTGTGGTGCATTGTATGTTGTGTGGTCATTCACATGTGCGCGTTGATGTTGTTTACTTTGACTTTCGTTTGACTATGACTTAATCTGATGGCTTGGAATGTATTGACTCTCGTTGACTGAAGTGCATGCTTGTTATTGTGTTATGCGCTTATTGGACTTAAATCTGATTGCTAATCACACCCTCACGCTTTCAAAGCCCAATCATCTGAACTGTTAGTTTACTATGTTTGTACCCCCTTTCACATTTACATGTCATTTTATTTTTTCCATCCTCATACACGTTTGCTTTTTAATTTTTAAAAATACCAAACTTCATTCTAAAATTCCACAAAAATTCATGAGCCTTCTTAAAACATTTATAAAATATTTGATGTTTTCATCTCCTGATTTTATGACATTTTTGCCCCTGTTCTACAATTTTCTTTGAATTCCAATTTGTGTGCATGCTTAATGTGATACATAAATTTGTGCATTTTTGTTCTTGATCATTAAAAATTGTTTTGATGCTCTTCTTTTTGCATTGAGTTATTAGAATCTTGAGGTATGTTAAGTGATTTTTATTTTATTTATTTAGATCATTTTATGGCATGTTTGGTGTTCATTTTTGTGTTACTTTGTATGATGTGTATACTTGACCTAAGTGCATTGTTTGACATCATTTTGCCTTGATTTCTTGCATGTTATTTTGATATATGATTCACTTCTGATTTGTATATCTTTAAACCATGCTTGCTTAATTTCCATGAGGCCATCTAATTTTTGTTTAATGCATTACCTTTGAAGCATAATAACATGTCATATCATCTTAACATTTGTGCATGTTTACATGATTTCTTTTGTACATACTTGCATGATCATTTGCATATTTGGTGAACCATTCATGTGACATAATAGGTCATTGATACATATTATATGTCATCTTTGCATGTTGATTGTCATTTGAACCTTGTGCACCTTTAACATGTTGTGCTTGCACTTCCTTTCTTTTGAACTTCCATTTCAATTCTACTTCTTCTATCACTTCTTAAATGTCTTGATGTGTTATGCATGAAAACTTGTGAGATGTTTGTGAATCATTTTTCATTTCATTTTAATTTTGATCCTTAGATTACATGTTCCATTCATGCATGTTTTTTTATTTCTTTTCATCTTTCATTCTCCCTTTTCTTATGGTAGCATATTCTAATGTCATGGATGATGTTTGTTGCCTATCCACTTGGACTTGCATGATAATGATCATTTGTTTTCCATATGATGTACATTCTGGTTGTGATTAATAGGATTTGATCTTTCATCTTATTCTTTTGATCTTTATGGTGCATTAAGTGTTCTTTTGCTTCTTATACTTCTTATACATGTTTACTAACCATGTGGGGGCTTTGGTAAGTTTCAATTGAGTGTGGATAAGGAATCCACATTCAAACTTCTATCCTCTTATCTCTTTTACAATTCCATATTGTGTTTTGTTAAGCACTTATGTGCTTTCTTTTAATAACTCATTACTTTCCCTTTTTGAATTACAATTCATCTTCTAACTTAGAAGTGAATTGTTTAATTCATTCTTTCTTTAGACTTTAGGTTGAAACCTCACAAACCATTAGGATCACTCCCTTTAATTTTCAATTAAGATTGAGTCTTAGTCCATATAGATTTTTACCTTTATTCTCTCTTGAGTCTCTTTTCTCATCTCAAAGAAAATTCAAAATAAATAATAAAGGTAGGCATTTATTGCATTTAGGCCTTTCATATAAAGAAAAGATTATAAGGGGTCTACTCTTGTAATCTTAGAATGTGTAGCATATAGCCCATCTTGGGTCAATGTGTTAGATATTTGATCTTGTATGATGGACTTAAATGCAATACTTGTTGAAAATACAAATAAATAAAAAACACTTCTTCATTTCATAATCAACAAAAACACTTAATAAATACAAGTATGCTAGTGTGTTTGAACCTTGACAATTGGAACTAAGTGTGGGGGTCTTCTTCACTCTCAGTGTGCTTTCTTACCCATTCCATCTTGGAATGTGAGAATGCACACATTCCAATGACTAAGATTCAGATACACTATCATATGCAAACAAATGGAAAAAACTCTTTAAAAGACAAAAACAAACAATCACGTCTCCCTCGGGAATTCTTTTCTCACCTCATTCACTCTCAACGTATGAACGTGCTCCTACTCGTTCTCTTGCAAGATGGTAACGCACTCGGACCAGCGAGCCTGCAACACCTGAGCTAGAACGTTAGCCGTTCCTTAAAAAACACAAACAATCCATCCCTAGTGAGGGGAACTATGTCGCTCTGATTCTCATGCTCCCGATGAGATACGTAGGCAGTGGGGTAGGGCCCATGCGAGCACTTCTTTTATTTTCCCTATTTTCTCTCTCCTTTCCTTTTCCAGTTCTCCAGTTAGCAGTTCTTTTTCCAGCATCTTTTCATACACCCTTTGATCGAGACAAACAAGCGTGGATCCCATCGGGTACGATGGACGTGAGGGGGTGCTAATACCTTCCTCTCGCGTAACCGACTCCCTTACCCTTTCTCTTGGTCGCAAGACCATGCTTTTCCTTTCTTTCAGGTTTATGCGGTGTTTCCTTTCCCTCTCGTGGGATAAATACACATTGCTGGCGACTCTGTTTCGGTGCCACTTTCGCGTTTGTACTAGGATGAAAATCCCGGGAGCGACAGTGTGAAATCGTCGCCCAGATTTGTCCACCTCTTGAGGAGAAAGAGATGACAAAGATCTTCTTGAAAACCTTAAGCTCATTTACTACGACAGAATGGTTGCCAGTGCGCCTAGTGACTTCACCGAGATGGTGGGCATGGGAGTTCGTCTTAAGGAAGCCGTCCGAGAAGGACGTCTAGTTAATGACACTGGATCATCAAGTAGTACAAAACGATACGGTAGTGCTTTCCCTAAGAAAAAAGAGTAGGATATTGGGAATATCTCTCTCGGAAAGCAAAGGCGACGATACCAACCAGTTGTAGTTGTAACTCTTGCTATTAACCTAGCGCCTGTTACTACGTATCAACCTCAGGTTGCGCAGAGCCAACCGAATCAACAACAATATCAGCAAAGGACACAACAACCTCTTCAGCAGGCTCGTCCCCCGTACAACAACAACCGTACAACGCGACCACCAGGGTTCGACCCTATACCAATGTTGTACGTAGAATTGTTTCCATTATCACTGGTTAAAGGGCACGTCCAAACCAGGTGTCCTCTTACAGTACCAGAATATCCGCCTTTTTGGTTCAAGGCGGATCAGACTTGTCCTTACCATCAAGGAGGACCAGGGCATAACATAGAAAACTGTCTCAGTTTCAAGTCCGACGTACAAAATATTGTTATGAGTGGGGTCTTATCTTTCAAATATACGAATCCAAATGTTCTCACGAACCCGTTGCCTCAACACGAGAAAGCTGCAGTCAATTTGATAGAGGGTGAGTCTAACAACAGCTATCAAATTCATAATGTACTCTTATTGAGGACCAATCTGGTCAAGATGCATCGCAGACAGAGCGGGTATGGCCATATACCACCTCATAACTATCACCAATGTGATATCTGCTCTAAGGACAATCAAGGATGTTCTGTGGTGCAGTCAGCTCTACAGGAATAATTGGATCTCGGATGGATCCAAGAGCACCGAATTTGTGGGGTCAACATGACTTATACAAATTCCAACATCATTCAGAACCACGACATCCGTGCGATGAATGTCAACCTGGTGGCAATGCACTCAAGGCAAAGCCAGTATCATAATCTGCTGTGGTACGATTACAATTCCTGTCTGATTTGCTCGGTAAACAAACAGGGATGTTCTTTTGTACAAGAGGCCCTCCAACGTCAGATGGATCTTGGATGGATCCAGGACTACCATGATAGAAATCAGTATCAAGTGAACATGATTCAAATCTTCGATATTCGCTTGATGAAAACCAGCTTGGTGGAGTTACACGCTACACAAGTCCAACTCGGTTTTCTGACTTCGCATAATTATCAGAACTTTAAAGGATGTTGTGAGATTGACCAGGGATGTGCTCTCGTTCAAAGGACACTTCAACATTTGTTAAACCACTGGTGGCTTCCGATCTATATGGAGGAAGACACGCAACAAATCAGTGTGGTTAATGGAAACCCTACTAGGCATCAAAGTCAAGATGTTCGATCGACGGAAACAGATCTAGTGAGGTTACACTGCATTCAAAGCGGACGTGGCCAGGTGCCACCACATAATTCAAACGCTGTAGAGTTTGCTCGGAAAATAATCAAGGATGTTACCTCGTACGAGCAGCCCTTCAGAGTCAGTTGGACCGCAAAGAGATTCAACAATATTCAGTTTCGGGGTCCATCAACTGGACGCCAGACTATTTCGCTGATCAGATTAAGGATGTTGTCGTAATCTATGATCATGAAAGAATCAAAGATGTTTGTACCATCATACCTCTACTTGAAAAATCAAAGGTTCTTAGCCAGGAACTGATTGAAGTTACCTACGACAGTCAGAAAAATCATAAGGCTCCTGTAGTTATCTATCTACCGGGACCAGTGCCGTACAAATCTGATAAGGAGATCCCTTACAAATACGGTGCAACAATAATTGAGAATGGAAAGGAAATTCCATTACCCTCCGTCGTGAATATTGCAGACATCAGTAGAGTAACACGGAGTGGTCGAATCTTCAACCGAGGAGTTGGAGAACCTAACAAAGAAAAGGAACCTCAAACAGAAGTTCCTAATCCACCAGTCGGTCAGTCCAGTGGTCCCTACCTTTCAAAGAACGGTGATGAGATGCTGAAGCTCATCCAAAGGAGTGAATACAACATTGTTGATCAGCTGTTACAAACTCCTTCAAAGATCTCTGTGTTATCTCTTTTACTCAGTTCCGAAGCACACAGAGAGGCTCTATAGAAAGTCTTAGAGCAGGCCTTTGTGGAACAGGATGTGTCAATACGACAGTTCGATAGTATCATCTCTAACATCACTTCCTGCAACAACTTGGGGTTTAGTGATGAGGAATTGCCAGAGGAAGGTAAAAGTCACAACATGGCGCTCAACATCACAGTTAACTGCCAGGACGATGCCTTAGCCAGCGTACTAGTAGATACCGGATCGGCTTTCAATGTTATGCCGAAGTCCACCTTAATACGACTATCATTCAAAGGATCCCCGATGAGGGGCAGTGAGGTCATCGTCAAAGCATTTGACGGGTCTCAGAAAGTAGTTATTGGCGAAGTCGATCTTCCCATAACCATCGGTCCTCACACTTTCCTAGTCACTTTCCAGGTCATGGATGTCCAGGCAGCGTACAACTATTTATTTGGAAGACCTTGGATACACCAGGCTGGGGCAGTCACTTCGACGCTGCACAAGAAACTGAAGTTCTTCAAGAACGATCAACTAGTCACGGTCTGCAGAGAGCAAGCCTTGATTGTGAGTAACTTATCATCGTCTACTTGTGTAGAACCCGAGGAGGTTGTTGGAACTCAGTTCCAAGCACTTTCGGTGAGCAATGAGAATCAATCAGAAAAAGGAACGTCGATTTCCTCGTACAAAGATGCTCTCGAGGTGATAAAAAATAGCAGTGCAAAAGGATGGGGACAGCTTGTCATTCCTATTGACAATAAAGCAAAGAAGGGTCTTGGTTTTTCCTCAACCTGTACCCAGACTGCTACTAATGATGAAAGTCTTCATCCCATTCAGGATTTCTTCCGTAGTGGGGGTTTCCTTCACCCAATATCTCAAGAAGTCCATACCATCAACGAGGGAGATTCCTCCGATACAGATGAAGAGTGGAAGTCCTATCTCAATGAGGATGGTGATATGTCTCAGGAAGAAACGCCTACGTCATTTTGCTATCCCGCGCAAAGTCTGAGACATATACCTAGATCAGACGTCAAGATGATGTACGGATATTGTGATCCGGAAGGATGTCGTGCTCCACCAAACTCATTAGAGGAGGACACTCTATTGAAAGACAACTTCGACTATGATATTATGACCCAATGGATGACTTGCCTATCTGGTAGCCATATCCAGGAGACTTGGGGCAAAAGAGTCAGCCGAATGATGAAAATCAGCTGAGCATCATTGAACGGAATACCTACGTCCCCACCATGTCATGGGACCAACACTCAGGTCATTCAAAATATATCCAACACGACGATGAATTTGCAAAGCTTGCAGGACTAGAATTCATCAACTATGCTTTTTTCGAGGTCAACGTCATTGAGAAGGATGACTCCTCCAGTTCCACAGAAGTATGGGACACCCTAGGACAACCAAGTGGAAAATACGACTATATGGTCAAATACATTGCTCTTAAAAGCTCTCGTATCAGTTTCGAAAACATCCAACCAACTGGATGGGGAGATTTACTTAAGAGCACAAATACTATGCAAAATACAACAGAGGAATCCTCCTACGACGACTCTGCCTGGGAGATAGATTCCAATGATCCTGCTCCGCCAGAAATCAGCGTTATTTCTAAAGATAAATCAGGGAAGTGTCGCAACTGTGAAAAACAACCAGCGAGAAACTTGAACAGAAGAGTCGCCATCGAACGTTATTTATCCCGACACAGGGAAAGGAAACGATCGAAGAAAACCTGAAGAGGGAGAAGACATGGTCATCACAACCATAGTCCGGGTTCGGGAGTCAGTTATGCGAGCGGAAGGTATTAGCACCCCCACGCGTCCATCGTACTCGATGGGATCAACGCTTGTTGTCTAAACAAAGGGTGAGGTATCTAAAGCCTACTGCTAAACGGAAAAGAAAAACAAAAGGTGAAAAAGACACTCAATAGGACATCGTCGTCCTAAGCCTACGTATTCCCTCGTGCAATGGGAAAGTCAAAGTCAACGTAGTTCAGAGGACTATGCACTAAAAGGGGGGAGGTTGCTCGCCAAGGCATCACCGCCTTGTGCCTACATATCCTCAATCTGACCAGAGAGAGGAAATCAGAGCAGTCGTAGTTTGACCTAACGAGGTCGAAAAGGATGGAAGGGTGCTCGCCAAGACATCGCCTTCTTGTGCCTACAAATCCTCAATATAACCAGAGAGAGGAAGTCAGAGCAGTCGTAGTTCGACCTAACGAGGTCGGTAAGTGTTTTTTATGAGCGACGTTAAGTTCGCGTCTAAAAGTTAGGGTCGATGCCTGTTTGCGACAAAACGGAAAATAACATGCTCTTTTTTGAAAATGATCTGAAACTGAACAATCCCGAAGGATGAAAAAGTTTTGAGTTTGTTTGTGTTTTTTAGACAGAAGTGAGTTGAGTTAGTTCGTAACCTACATTGCACCAAAGTCTATGACACGGGAACGAATGCATCGCATGGTCGCCCCCAATGGGATGTATGCTCAACACTCTAGAAGAATGAAGGGAGACCCCTCGTTCTTCATTTCCTGTGCTTAAGGCTCGGGTGCCATGCAAGTTATCCTTATTAAGTGTCTTAGAATTGTTATGAGATGAGAAGAGAAGACTTAAAGGAAAAGAAAACACCACGGGAATTCTATCCTAATGTTGTCAAGCAAAGATGGCCCTAAGGTTGAGGTAAAAGGGGAAAATTCTACCTAATGTTAGCATGCATGGTTGAAAGCCTAATGTCTACCCTACCCCAAGCTTAATCAAAGATTAAGTTGGACTAGGGAACGCTAAGTGAGCAAGCAAAAGCAAGGTAAAAACCAAAGCGATAAATCAAAAACAGCGGCTACAACAGCGCTCTAGCACCTGCACAGCGGTAAATTCCAGCCAATACACCAAACAACATTTAACAGCTCATGTTCAGCACAAAAAGGAGGTGTGAAAGGCCAAACAGCAACGCATACAACAACACATATGCACCAAGATAGTAGTGAAAACAGGGCAGCACACCATGTATTTGAGACGATGCAATCATGGCATAACAAACGTATATCAAGCATCACACATTCTTCAATCAAACATGATCACAATCACACCACATACCATGGTAAACATCATGAAAGAATGCACATCATTTGACAATTGAACAAGTTAATCCAAGCTTGCACTTCATGAAATTAAATGAAAGCAAGCATGCATAACACAACAACTCTAGCAATACCAGCAATAATTTACAATTATCATGCTCAAGGAGTGTGTGCAAAGTGTTCATCACATCAAGAAAACATCAATGCAAACATGGACATCCATCGATGAAAACCGAGAATCGTGTGTTGAAGAATTGTGTTCATGCAATGGTGTGAGGTGAAACAGCGCAAGAATAGTCCACAAATCATCAATACATTAATCCATGAAGATTAGACATGCAAAGGATCTCAAACAACAAGAAAATACAAGAAAATCACATTATGTCCTAGAAGTACCGGTTAACGTGTGGTGAGTAACGGTTACTTAGTTCAAAATCTGCCAGATTGTGCAAAAATACAAAGGAGTAACCGGTTAACGCATGGTGAGTAACCGGTTACTCTGGGACAGTATCCAAAAAAACCTGTTTCAAAAGCACTTTTCAGCAGCAAATCAGTTTTCCAAACATCCAAATGACCATGTAATCAATTAATCACAAAATTCACATCAAACAACAGCAATCAAACACCAATTGAATCCAATAATCATCAACATCAAGAATCAAATTCAAGCAAAATGGATCTAAATCAAAAATCACCAAAGATCTACATTGAATAAGTTATAAATAAGCTAAAACAAGTATAGATCTAAAGAAAACCAACCTACAAAGCTGAGATTTTCTTTGGTGATTGTTGCAAACCAAAATTGATGAATCCAAGCAAGAAATCCAAGATCTATACAAGAAACTTCAAAATCCTAGCAAGAAACTTCAAGATCCAAACAATGTGATGGTTTTGCTTCAAGCTTCCTCCAAAATCAGTTCCGAAAGCTCAAAATCAAGAGTGAAACAGTAGCAAATTCAAGATCCTTTCAGGAATTGGAGAATGGATGAAGGTTTAGTTCCAAGATTAACAAATTTCAATGTAAAATTTGTTGAACTTTGATGAAGGAACTTTGAGTGAGGGTTTTGAAATAAGAGAAAAGTTGAGAGAAAATTGGAGTCAAAAGTGTAGAGAATTCAGAAAATGGATCAAAGTCTTGTGAGGTTTGGAATGAATTGATTTAAATAGAAGCTAGGTTAGGAATTCAAATGTAGTTTGGAGTGTGGGTTAATGAGTGGAATGGAGATTAGGAATGGAATTTGGAAAAAAGAGTGGAAAATTAGAGTGGAAAGTGATGGAGGGAATTTGAATTTTAGGTGGAAAATGATGAAAATGAATCAATTCTAGATCCTTCCCATACATGCACAAGCCAAGCACGTGATGCAAATTTAATTTTTCAAATTGTGCTCAGAGTAACCGGTTAACGTGTGGTGAGTAACCGGTTACTTAGTTCAAATTTGCCGAGGACGCGCAGAAAAACAAGCGAGTAACCGGTTAACGCATGGCGAGTAACCGATTACTCAGTTCAAATTTTGAATTTTGGCGCCTTTTGGAGGGAAAATTGGAGAATTGCCTGATTCCACTTGTTCTGAGCCATGTTAGACCTCTGAAACTTGACATTTGATATTACCATTGAATCATGCCTGGAATATACTGTGAATTCCTTTTCGCCCTTCAAATAACCTGCTGAAAATAATTGTCTAGTGCTGAATCACTGATAAAAAATGACTGCCGGAGCTTATGATTATCAAATCGTCTAATGAGCAAAATAAATGCTCAAAAGACACTGAAAGCTATCTGCTTGACTCTGAACACTATTTAAAATTAAACTAGAACTGATGATGCTATGAGCTGCTGGAAAACACCTTGATCCCATGCCCAAAAGAAACATGCAAATGCAGAAACGACAAAGCAAAATGAGATGAAACATAAGCCTGTTAGAACTAGAACAAGAGGGCAAATTTTGTGGTGCTACAGGAAGGTACCAGACTTTGTGATTCACCGAGGAGTTCGCCGCCAATGGGTTGCAGTCGATGTTCCGAAGATTGTTCATAAGTCAAAGTAATTTTCGTCTTTATCTTAACCTTTCACCCTGCCCAGGTGAAATGGATGTTTTGATAGGGCTCACTTTATGTAATTATCCCTCTTCGCTTTGCCCAAAGCGAGAAAGTTTTGTTTTATATGGCTGTAGTTTCAACAATCGACAAGTTCATAAATAAAATAACGTCGTTCTGTAATTTCCGCATTTATTGTTGTTTTCTCTTTTTGCTTTTTCAGAAAATGGTAATCCTAAAAAATAATTCAAATAGTAAAAACAAGTAGTTTTCAGAAAAACACTACACACACTCTTGCATTCTCTTTATCTCTTCTAAAAAACAATCATCACGTCATGCAGATTGCTTGTTTTAAACCCCGTTGAAACATACGATCCAATGCCTTCCCCCAACTTTGAATTCCCGGTATTTGGGGCTGAAGAAGAAGTTGGTTACGAAATTCCAGAAGAGATCTCCCATTTACTCAGACAGGAGGAAAGGTCCATTGAACCTCACAAAGAGCCGTTGGAAATGGTAAACTTGGGTTTTGAAGAAGAGAGAAAAAAAGTCAGGATTGGGGCACTGCTCAGTCCAATTGCCAAAGAGAGTTTGACAAAGCTTCTCAAAGAATTTCCCAATGTATTTGCTTGGTCCTACCAGGACATGCCAGGGTTGGATACCAGCATCGTGGAACATCATCTACCGTTAAGGTCAGAATGTCCGTCAAAACAAAGGTTGAGAAGAACTCATCCAGACATGGCCGTCAAAATCAAGGAGGAAGTACAGAAATATATTGATGCGGGTTTCCTCGCTACATCAGAATATCCTCAATGGTTAGCCAACATCGTACCCGTTCCGAAAAAGGACGGAAATGTCAGAATGTGTGTAGATTACAGAGATCTAAACAAGGTTAGTTCAAAGGACGACTTTCCTTTACCACACATTGACATGCTGGTAGACAGTACAACAAAGTTCAAAGTTTTCTCCTTCATGGATGGATTCTCGGGCTATAATCAGATAAAAATGGCGCCGAAAGACATGGAGAAAACTTCCTTCATCACCCCATGGGGTACCTTTTGTTACAAGGTAATGCCGTTCGGTTTGAAGAACGCTGGGGCAACTTGTCAACGGGTCATGACTACTCTGTTTCATGACATGATACACAAAGAGATAAAGGTATATGTCGATGACATGATTACCAAATCCAAAACAGAAGAGGAGCATGTAACCTACCTGTCAAAGCTATTCGAGCGGTTGAGAAAGTACAAAGTCCGCTTGAATCCCAACAAGTGCACCTTCGGACTCCGCTCAGGGAAACTGCTGAGGTTCATCGTCAGCCAGAAAGGAATTGAGGTTGATCCTGACAAAGTCAAGGCCATTCAAGAAATGCCTTCTCCGAAAACTGAAAAACAAGTCAGGGGATTCTTGGGACGTTTGAATTACATTTCCAGATTTATATTCCTTATGACCGCGACATGCGCGCCAATTTTCAAATTACTAAAAAAGAACCAGGGTTGCGTTTGGACAGAAGACTGCCAAACCGCCTTCGACAGTATTAAAGAATACCTGTCAAACCCACCGATTCTATCACCTCCAGTGGAAGGAAGACCACTGATCATCTATTTAACAGTCTTGGAAGACTCCATGGGCTGGGTCAACAAGACGAAACGAAAAGGAAGGAGTCTGCCATCTACTATTTGAGCAAGAAATTCACTGAGTGTGAAACTCGATACACTATGCTTGAGAAAACTTGCTGCGCTCTGGCTTGAGCAGCCAAACGTCTTCGCCAGTACATGATTCGTCACACTACTTGGTTAATCTCAAAAATGGATCCAATCAAGTATGTCTTTGAAAAGCCTGCTCTCACGGGAAGGATTTCCTGTTGGCAAATGTTGTTATCTAAATATGACATTGAGTACCACGCTCAAAAAGCCTTCAAGCGAAGTATTTTGGCCGATCATTTGGCTCATTAACCGATTGACGATCAGGAATCAGTCGGGTTTGACTTCCTGGACGAAGATGTCATATATTTGAAAATGAAATATTGCGATGAACCGCTTATAACACCTCAAAATTTGCTCTCTTATTTATACCATCTTTATCTGGCTTTCGCTTCCCTTTCATCTGCATATCCATTAGGTCATAACTGCATTAATCATACATTTGCATGACCTCCTAAGACGTGGGGATCAAAGGATCTTTTCTTGTTACAGGTGATTTGCCCTAGGCAGTGGTGATTTGGTCGGTTCCTATTTCAGTACAGGCGGAAGCAAGGTTTGAATTCACAGTATCCAGAATGCCTTCTTATTCAGAGGTTCGTCAAGCTCCAGGTTTTCCCTTGTTCAAAAGATTCCTCAATGTCGAGCTACAGACTAGGATTTGGTTTCTTCTCGATTCAGGTTATCTTCGTCAAGACATTTCATCAGTGTACATATTAAGAAAGATCAGGATTCTTATTCAAGGGTGGGTTTATAGACGGTTATCAGTCGAAGATCGTGAGATTAGGGTTTCAAGGATATCAATGGTCGTCAAAGCAAAGCATCTGTGGTTTTATTTGAAGGGCGTTGGGTCACGATCAATTGAGCTTACTGATTGAATTTTTGGGATTCACTGAGGATAAGAGTTTGGTGTGGACCAGAAGTCTGATGGGAATTAGACGTGTCAATATTAGTCGTGTGGGCTACTTGGAATTCGAGATACAAAGCCATTATTAACCATTGTCCATCCTTGTTTATCCCAAGTCTAAACCATCTAGTCCATATCCATTTTAATCATGCTTCCTAATATCCATTCTAAACCCATTTTGTTTCCTTTTCCATATTACAAATCATATCCAATGTTTAATTTCCAAATCATTTTATGTATATCCATTTCCATTTTCAACCGATTATAGGTTCAATATCCACATTTATATCCATTCTTAGTCCATATCCGCTTTTAATTAACAAATTCCAATTATCCAAACCTTTTCATATCCAATCCATTTTGGATCCATTTTCTTCTAAAATCCAAACTAAAATCCATGTCCATTTTGTAAGTCACATATACACATCCATATTCATTTTTTAAACCCATATTCAATTTTTGATTCAATTCCACATCCAAAGTGCATATATCATTTTAAACCAATTTTCAAACCATTTTAATACATGTCCATTTTCTAATAAGTATCAAAGTTCCATGGAAAAGTCTTAGGACCCATTATATTGCTTCAATGCAAGAGGATTAAGAGCGAAGTGAGGATGCAAAAAAAATAATAATAAAGAATTTGATGGCAAAAGCCAAGTTAGCGCAGCAGAGGGGAGGAAATTATCCAAGCGTGTGAGTGATGGTCTTGCTGGGCAATTTTCATTTTTCATGTAACTGCAAAGATTGTTAGCAGCAAGTGGAAAGCTAACAGAGGAAGAATAATAAAAGTACATAACAGAATCGCACCGATTAACTCCTAACACTTCCAACAGAACTCTAATTCCAAAAACAGTTCCACAACAGAACTAACCGATTTTTTGAATTCTTCCTAACCACTAATAGCAATCTAACAGAAAAGACCATAACCAACTCACTCTTCTCCGATTCATTTTCATCACCAATCTCAAACCAATTTTTCACTTCTTCTTCAATAACCATCTTCAATCTTCTACCTTGAATCTTCAATTTCAATCTCTACAATTTCCTCCTCTAACCTTAATCTCCATCATCTTCAAAGCTCATCATCACCAAATTCAAGAACCAGCAACCTGCAATCATTGAAGCTCTATGCATTTCAATCTTCAGAAATTGGAAACCGTTCCTTCATTGTGATTCCGTACCGGCAACATTCTGAGTCGACATCATCAAGGATTCAATCTCTGCAAAAACCTCAAGCCTTCAAAAAGCTACGGTAATTCCTCTCCGATCGACATCGATTCCAGGACGCAGTCTTTCGACGTCTCGAAGTGCAACACAAATTCGTCAACAATTAATCTTCATCATTAACCTAACAAGAATCAACAGCAAAATTAAAGAAGGAGAAGGTTCAGAGTCAACAAAGGATAACGAGTTCGGCGAATCGAAGAAGAAGAACTTGGATTCAATATCGATACATCGCAACAAAAGGAGAAGCGAAGAAGGAGTATAAGTGTTACCTGCGAAATTGCCGACGCCGATTCGAAGATTCAATTTAGCCACGCGCAAAATTCATGTTCTACAACCGATTCAAGAACTTGAATTCATCGCAACAACGACTTCAGATTCGCAGCAAGAAGAGAAGAACAAGAAGCAAATGGTACCGGAAGCTTCGTTATCGCTATCGCATCAAGCCGAGGTATTTTCCTCCATCGTCATCAAAGCTCCATCGGAGCGATATCGATAGGTATGTATCGATTTCTGTATTACTCCATGTGTATTGCGATTTCGTTTCGAATTAAGTGATGAGTTTCTGAACTTTCTCTCGTGTTAAAGTGTTGAGGTTCACGCTCCGCCGTCGCCGGCCATGGGCCACGGCACGGCGGATATTTAATTGCTTGTTTGTATCGTGTGAGGGAGAGCGGAGGGTAGACGATGTGAGTCTCTCTGCTGCCACTGGTAGAGCCATGGAGTGACATCAATTTTGTTTCCGACGTCGTTTTTGTGAGCTGAGAATGACGAAGGTGTTGAACTGATGTGTGAGGAGGTGATGTGTGGAGATTGTGTGAAGGATGTCGAGCGAAGGTTTTGTGAGATGACGAGGATGATGATCGTACAAGGACGGTGGCAAAAAGGAGAAGCGAGACGGAGGACGAGTCTGCCGGCGAAGGTGAGTAAAGGAGAAGAAGAAGACTGGTTTTTTGTTTTAGGGTTTCATCTTTTAACTGACGTGTGCCAATATTGGGCTCAGATCAAGGCCCGCGCGATTCAATAATCCACACACCCTATTTCATTTACATACCCTCCCTGGCTTCATGAAAAGGCCATTTGGGGCTCAAATCAAGGCCCATACGCATAATCTTCTTGTCACACCCTGCAATTCACTCTGAACCTTCTGTGTTGGGTTATTTGTTTTGGGATTTTGTTAGATAATTAGATAACTTTTAAAATTAGGATGACATTAGATTAGATAATTAGAATTAGGATTTAGGAATTAATCTTGGCCTAATTAGATTTTGGCCTCAATTTGAGATTAGTATTGACTTTAACTAACATTTTAACATGGTTTAGTAAGTGGATTAATTGTAGTTCAATTGTGATTAATTCTTGTTTAGGAGTTTATTTCAATTTGGTTTAGGCTTTAACTTTGAATTGATATTGACCAATTAGATTAGATTTTACTAATTGTTTTTTTGCTCAATCGCACTAATCATTTTTTTAGCTTAATTGCTTATTAATTGTTTTTTTGCCTAAGTGTTTACTAATTGTTTTGCTTAATTGCACTAATTGTTTTTGCTTAACCGCACTAATCATTTTTAGCTTAATTGCAATAATAGTTTTTGGTTTAATCATGTCTTAATTGATTTTTTACTTACTAGTTCACTAATGATTTTTTGGCTTAATTGTCCACTAACTAATTGTTCACTAATTGATTTTTTGTCTTAATGGCTTTGTTAATCGAGTTGTTGATTAATTGTTGTTTAAACTAGACTAATCTTAGTTGATTTGGGTATTAGAATTAGAGACTTTAGGAAATTAACGATTAATTTTGGTTAATTGATTTAGAAGTTTTAATTAGGATTAATCCATAACATTAGAACTAACTAGTTTTAGAATTAGAAATCAATTTTGAACTAATTGATATCGATATAGTTTGGTTTGACTTAGTTCTAACATTGACTATACATAGGTTTTAATGTTAATATCTTCTTAGTAGTTTCAATTTGATAACTTTGTTAATAGTTGTTAATATTCGTTAAATGTTAGTTTTGACTAATTGTTGTTTACATTTTAGTATTGATTTCACTTACTTCTTATTGACAATTTCCATTTGATTACTTAGACTAATTGTTAACTTTGTTTTGTAGTGATTGTCACTTGTTTTGATAAGTTGTTTACAAGGTAGGAAATGCTGCCACATATATAGCTGCTGTGCACAAAGTGTGTTGTAAAATGTTGCTGTTCTGCCTGATTACATATACACCTGTCATGTTCTGGAAATAGTAGTTGTTATAGGCTGTTTTTGCTTGTTGTTGGTTTTTATAGCTATGCAGGTGCTAGAGCGCTGTTGTTGCTGCTGTTTATGGCTTATTGCTTTGTTTTATTGTTTTATTCATAAAGGGTGAAGAGCATTTGGTTCCATGTATTTCACGGATCCGTTCCGCTTCCTAACACTTTTGCTCATTTATGCTAGGTTACTAGAAGTTTGTCGGTTTCTTATACTTTGCTTGCGTTGCTACGGATTGATATCCGTTCGGTATTACTTCTCTTCTCTTTTACTAACTCCACATTTTTTCCTTATGATGCCATGAGAAGTAGGATTGGGAGTCCATGCCACTTGGGCGGCAATGCTTGAAGTCCTCAAAGGAGGCTCTGTTTGTGTTTGTTTAATATTGTGCCTAAGACCTCCAAAGAGGCATCCCATTCTCATATCCCCTTGTAAGACCTCCAAAAAGGCAATTGACGGAAGTTAGGGTTCACAATCGACCCCCGTTATTCTTGTCCCAGGTCGTTCTTAGCTCCCATTACATGATCGAAGCTTTAAACATAATTCACTCTTGTTATCGAGCCCGTCAAGTGGAAGAAGGGTTTCGCAATCAAACCCCCACGCCTTGTCTATAGCTCGCATTGACCGATGCTGATGCTTATGGGATCTAATTCACCTCTTCCCCTTCTTTACTCTGCTCTCCATGGTTCTCGATATCATTGAGTGAGTATCCCGATTTCCCATTGATAGCTTGTTTACCTCGGTTGATATGACCCCTTGGCTAAAGGTTCCCCTTTTCTTACTTTAATTGTGTGACATTATTGTTGACTGACACTGTTTACTCTTTCTTTGCTTTTAGTTCGTTTTGTGATTGATTTATCCTGTGTTTACTTGTCTGATGACATAATCCCTTAGGATTCTTGGCTCTACTTAATTTTTGATTAAGTCGGAAGTAGGAGAGACATTAGGACATCAATCCATGCATGGCAACATTAGTTAGATGTCCCTCTTGATCCTGACCTTAGGACCATTTTTCATGCTAACATTAGAACTACAATTAGTCTCCCCTTAGATTTTACTTTTACAACTTGAGTCTCTCTTTTCTCATCTCAAAACAAAATCTCAAAACACTTAACAATTAAGAGTGTGCTTCGTGTGCCATGAGCCTTAAGTACATAGTATACTTTGTTGCGCGAGGCGTGTGACTCGTTACGCAAAGTACTTACTACATCATAGACTTTAGCACGAGGCATAATGCAAACAACAATCAAAATACTTTCTCCTAAAAGACAAAAAATAAACAATTCTCTTCTTCCTCACTCCATTCATAAAGGATTCGTCACTTCTGTTCTACCGCAAACAGGTAAATACCTAAGACTCCGTACAACGAGCTGCGGCACCTAACTGCTGGATCGCGGACCTTGGCGTCTTCCGTTAAAACACACAAACCAAGCAAAGTCCATCCCTAGTGAGGGGAACTAAGTTGCTCTGATTCTCACATGCGAACGGGATACGTAGGCAGGAGATCATGCGAGATCTCTCCGAGCACCATTCTTCTCTTTTCCCCCCGAACCGTAGTCCGAACTACGTTGACTCTGACTTTTCCATTGCGCAAGGGAATACGTAGGCCTAGGACTCCGAGGACGTCCTACCGAGTCACTTCTTTTCCTCTTCTTCCGTCTCTCCTTTCTCTTCCGTTCCTGTTCTTTTCCTTTCCAGTAGCAGCGGAGATCCAGATGACGACACTCTTTGATCGAGACAACAAGCATGGATCCCATCGAGTACGATGGACGCGTGGGAGTGCTAATACCTTCCCCTCGTGTAACCGACTCCCTTACCCATTACTCTTGGTCGCCAGACCATGCTTTTCCTTCCCTCAGGTTTATGCAGTGTTTCCTTTCCCTCGCTTGGGATAAATACACATTGCTGGCGACTCTGTTTCCGCGCCACTTTCGCATTTGTACTTGGATGAAAATCTCGGGAGCGACAGCTGGCGACTCTGCTGGGGATTTTCCCATCCCTAAGCGAGTCAATCCTAGCGCTTGCCTGTTTTTGATTTTAGGGTGTTTATTTGTTTACTTTACTCGCTTTATTTATGGCATTATTGCATGTTTACTATTTTATTACATTTACTTGCTTTTCATTTCACTGTTTCCATATATTATATACTGGATTATTGTACTGTTGTTTCCTATTTGGTGGGCAGGGTGTTCCGAGTGATGAGGCCAGTACCCAGGCTCGAGTGTACCTAGTTTTTTAGTGTCGACTTTTGTTGGTACGCGTGGCGTGTGACACGTGTTGCTAACCTGAGCTCACAAACCAGATGAGATCTTTCCGAGGATGCTTGGTCATTACATGCGTATGTGGTGGCTAGGTGGTCCGAAGAGGATTGTCGATACCTGGTGACCATTTCACGAGGACTCAGCATAGGCACTCCTGCAGGGAGCGATAATGGCATACCAGAAATGGCAAACCCATTACGTATCCTGCCGAGGACCCGAAACTGGGAACTTGCATAGGATTACCTTATCTTTGGGGGAATCAGTGAACGACCTCTTTGTTTGGCGATAATATTGTACCCCGAGGGATGAATGTACTATTGCTTCTTAAATCGAGAATCCGAAACTGAGGATCCCACTTTCTAGGAACCACATGTGAGAATGGGTGGGTGTTTACAGGTTTTGCAGGTGACCGTAACCTTCATCCTACCTGGTATTCTGCTTTTCTTATCAGTGTGGACTTATCAGCCTGATATTATGGTATCCTGATTATTCAGATATTCTGGTATTCCGATTATTCCAGCATTCTGGTATTCTGATTATGCTGATATCTTAGCATTGTGGTATTCTGATTATTCGGATATTCTGGTATTCCGATATTTCTCTTTAGAGCAGACCTGTGAACTTATTCATTCATCGGAACAGCACACTCATTACTCAGACTCTACAGAAGCTTTGATCCCATGTCTTATTGCATTCATATTATTGCATTGCATTTGCATCTTGCATCATTTTGCATATCTTTCTCTAGGCCAGACCAGTGAGCTCATCCATCCTTTGCCTCGACCTGCGGTTGGTTTCCCGACTTTTGTATTGGACTTGAATTAGCTTCTGGGGAATCTTGAATTCAGGAGAGCAGATTCAATTTGTGACTAGGGCCGATGTTGAGTTGATGAAGAGTCATTTGGATCAACTAATGGAAGCTATGGCCGCCATGACAATGGGAGGGGCCAATATTCAGAGAATTGAGAATGTCATTCCACCTCCAATGAACAATGTTGCTCAAGCTCAGCCGGTGTGAATCCCTGTTGAGAATCAAGTTATGCAAGGATGTCCTTTTGTCCGAGGCAGACATTAATGTTCTCTCGATGCTGCTGATTATAAGAGTTTTGCATTCTCTGTGCCAGATGTCTAAGGGGTAGTTCCAAAGATGAAGCCTAAGGATCCACGAGCTGTTGAGGACGAAAGATACCGTGTATTGGACGAGAAAATTGAAGCCCTGGAGAGGCGTGAGACTCTTGACCTGAATACTTCAAGCATGTGTTTGGTGCCTGGCCTTGTGTTGCCACCAAAGTTTAAGACACCGAAGTTTGAGTAGTACAAAGGAGATAGTTGTCCGAAACAACATTTGGTGATATTTTGCCGAAGAATGAACTCTTATGTCCACAACGACAAACTCATGATTCACTGCTGCTAGGACAGTTTGAGTGGGGCATCATTGTATTGGTATATGCAGTTAGGGATTGGTTGCATCCAATCATGGTCAGAACTAGCCGACGCCTTTGTGAAGCAATATGGGTATAATCTTAACATGGCTCTCAACCGAATGAATTTGCAAGACTTGTCTCAAGCATCTAATGAATCATTCAGAGGGTATGCTCAGAGATGGGGAGAGTTAGCTACTCGTGTTCAACCACCACTTTCGGATAGAGAATTGGTAGATTTATTCATGGATACCTTGCAAGGTTCGTACTTGGAAAAGAAGATTGTCAATAGGGCGGCAAAATTTTCTGACCTAGTAATGGTGAGAGAACGTATCGAGAGCCTGCTCAAGTATGGAAAGATGCAAGACGTCTCGAACTTCCAAGCTAATAAAAGTGCATCAGTTGTCAGTTCTCAAGAAGAATTTGAGGAAGAAAATAGTTCCATTCAGGAATCTTTTCCACCTCATTCTCAATGTTCAGGCATATCAACCGTTCAAAGTCAGCAATCTTTTGAGTCTCTGTATCAAGGACAATATCTTTCTCTGAGTCAGGGACATCCTCAGAATCAACGGTCATATCGCCGTCAGTCGCTTCAGCACTCCCGACAAAGGCCAAGAAAGCCGAGAGGCATTTCACTCAGTTGCCAATGTCGTACAGTCGGATGTTGCCAGATTTGATCAAAAGTTGATTAATAGTGTCGAAGAAATTGAAGCCAATGCCTTTTCCATTACCCACCAGGTTTTGATGTCAACGCCCGTTGTGACTACCATACTAGGGCACAGGGGCATTCAACTGAAGGCTGTAAGGAAGGTGGGTCCATCAGTCCAAGTTATGGAAGAAGGCACCGAGAGCAGTTATGCAGATGGTTATCAGAGTGACTTCAAAGAGCAATTCTGAAGACGGCTAGCTAAATAGCGAATCATGCTTGGAAAATCCCAGTTCCTCGAAGCTGGCAATCATTATATCATGTCACTTCTTTGCATTTATAGTTTCTTTCCTGTTAAAGTGCAAACTCATTTATAAAACTTGCTTTTTTAAAATGATAATGATAATGAAATGAATATGCATGTTTTGATTAAATCCAGTCGTGTTCACTCATACTTTTTATCGATATCACATGTTTGTTTAAGCAGGATCCTAGGGTGGATGACGAAATTGAAAGGCGCAAAACTTTCGATTGTATGCTTTTGAACAAAAACCCTGTTGATGATGTACATGCATTGTTTCGAATCCCTAAACACCAGAGACATAAGGAAGGTAATCCCTTGTAAACCCGTTGAGCCTAGTAGTAGGAGTTTCTTTCTGAAAAATGAAAAACCCTCAATACTAACCTGGGGCAGGGTAGGTGTCAGTTAATTTGACCGTACGTTCAAATTTCAAAAGGAGTGTCCCGTTCGAGGATCAAATCACAATGGGTATCCCTCACCAACCGAAGAGTGAGATATTCACAACCCTTTCAAACAAGTCAGACAAGTCAGTGTCACACGATTCGTTCGAAAAAAAAGAGAATCGTCGAAAAAAAAGGAAAACAAGAAAGCCCGCTAAGTCGAAACTTGAAAACAAGTGACTTAGGCAAAAGTTAGGGCCTCCCGCTGGACTTCAAAATCGAAAGATTCAAAAAGAATCAGTCCAGACAAAAGTCAGGGAAATCAAAAACAAAGAACGAAAAGCGAAAAGGATTATAAAAAGGAAAATTCTCGAGCAAAGAACAAGTCGTGTGACTACAGACACCAAAGACAAAAAAAGGGTGACCGTCACTAACCTTCTTGAAAGGTGAGCGCCCGTGTCAAGTTAGCTGAACTTAGGACTGAAGAACATCAAGGAAAATGGGTGGGTACAAATAAAACTTTGAGCCTTATATCCTTTCTTTCTCAAACAGTGAACCAGGCCACGTTACAACCTTCAAAAGACCTAATTGAAGCAGGGTTGTTTCGAAAGTATACTTCGGTTAAAATCGTGTCAGTTCTGACTCCTAAAAGGGCTTTCTTACCATTCAAGTTGGTATTGATGTGACATCCTGATAAGTGATTCGTTCACTATATGTCATAACATTTTCCAATGAACAGACTTGGATTTCAAAACTGTCATATGAAATGCATTAAAATTGTCATTTTCAGAACGAATTGTTTTACTTACGAGTAAGTACTTGACATCAGGAAAGTCACTACAATGGAAATATTGATCAAGATAAGATGCAAACGCCATGAGACTTTATTGAGTAGGGGAAAGTCATCAAATGATCACGCCAAATGGGCAATTCATTCCAAGATTTAGCTAGTCTGGAGCAATCACATCGAGAAATGTCTTCGAGGTTCAGCCAATATGGGGAAATCACGTCGAGATTCGATAAATCTCTCCAAAATCAGTGTGATCAGGGGCAGTCACACTGAAAAATCTCTTCAAAGTGTAGCCAAGCTGGGGCAGTCAAATTGAGAAAGTCTTTTCAGAGAGCGGTAAATCATGGGCAGTCATGTCGAGAAATCTCTTCAATAGCCAAACTGGGGGGAACCACGTTGAGATCCGTTGAATCTCTCCAAAACCGTTTAAGATGGGGAAATCAGGTCGATTTGGAAAATCTCTCTAAGATCGGTTAGGGGCAAAGTCACTTCAAGACTCGAGGCAGGCCACCTCAAGAGTACGAGAAGTTGTCCTTTCCAAAAGATGAATAGTCAGAAGCACCTCTCAAAGAGTTTGAAACACTGGGGCATTTTGAATGCTACGTCTTCTGTAAAATCCTCTCGAGACGAATTTCTTCATAGACCTTGCAGTCTGGGGAAAATGGAGAATCAAATGAACCGTTGTTCACTCATGACGATCAATGGGCAGTTGATCAACTCAGAAGCTTGAAACAGAGGTCATTTCCAGCATGAGGTGTCTTTGGTCTCTTTTCCCCAGCAGGATTCAGTATGCTGCCTCTCCCCAATAGAGTATTTGAATATCCCTCTTCCTAGCAAGACATCAGGAAGTTTGATTTCCCCAATGGAGTCCATGGTCATGGCTCTCCCCAAGCAGAAGTGGGTCCCCCAACAGGAAAATTCTTCCCTGAGGTTGTCATCCCCAGCAGTATAGAAGAATTCCTCACTCCCATGCAATGTGAAATGATGGAATGTTCCCAAGCAGTTTTGAAAATGGTGGAAAGTCGGAGTGTTCTCCTCCTCTAGCATATCAAATCGTTGATGTGGCCTGCAATTAAAGACCAATGGTTATTGACAATTCAGACCCATCGGTTGTTCAGAGGTTATCCCCAGCAGGAGTTTTGGCTGATTTTGGTCCCCTAGCAAGTGTTTCTTCCCCTAGAAAGAAATATGGTTGATCTTAGTCCCTCAGCAGGTATTTCCTTCCTCAACAAGAGTTTTTTTTAATCTTAACTCCCTAGTAGCCAGGTCAGAAAGTTGTCATTTCCCCAGCGGAGTTCTATGGTTATAGTTATTCCCCAAACAGATTGATTCAGATGATACCTCCCCATCATGGTCAACATTCCTTACAGTAATCTCAACAGATTTGTCAGTTCAGAGCCCAGATTAGGAGATCCGGTTAATTGGTTTTCCTCAGCATGAGTTGCGAACACGAGGACAATTCAGTTTGTTATCCCCAGTGGAGTTGCCTTCTTTTCCTCAACATTTATTTTGCTGAGGAACCTCCTTGCATTTTGCATATAGTAATCATTGCATCCTCAAAAACGTGTAGCATTTCCATTTGAGATGGAGCATTACGCCATGGAAAAATTCAAACATATGCATGCGAAGCATAAGCCAGTTTTGGTACCTCGTGCGAGAGCCCAGAATTGTTTCCCCTATATCATATTGACAAAGCCAAAAAGAATGCCTCTTTCATTCCCCACCAGACATTTCAAAGCAGTACCAGGGTTTCACCACTTTTCACCCCGGCAGAGTCCTATTCCTCGGTTTATGGATCTTTTGATCTTACATCCTAACCACGTTTTTCCGGAACCATTCCCGATAGGTTTCCAACTTTAGCCGTTCCCGACAGGCGACCTTTGAGTTTTAAACCTAGCCGTTCCCGACAGGCCCATTTACCGTTCCCAACACGTAAGCCATAGGTTTTCAACTTTAGCCGTTCACGACAGGCAACCTTCGAGTTTTAAACCTAGCCGTTCCCGACAGGCCCATTTACCGTTCCCGACAGGTAAGCCATAGATTTTCAACTTTAGTCGTTCCCGACAGGCACCCTTCGAGTTTTAAACCTAGACGTTCCCGATAGGCCTATTTACCATTCCCGACAGGTAAGCTATAGGTTTTCAACTTTAACCGTTCCCGACAGGCGACCTTCGAGTTTTAAACCTAGCCATTCCCGACAGGCCCATTTACCGTTCCCGACAGGTAAGCCATAGGTTTTCAACTTTAGCCATTCCCGACAGGCGACCTTTGAGTTTTAACCTAGCCGTTCCCGACAGGCATACCATAGGTTTTAAACTTCAGCCGTTCCCGACAGGCGACCTTTGAGTTTTAACCTAGCCGTTCCCGACAAGCCCACATTTGCCGTTCTCGACAGGCATACCATAGGTTTTAAACTTCAGCCATTCCCGACAGGCGACCTTTGAGTTTTAACCTAGCCGTTCCCGACAGGCCCGCATTTACCGTTCCCGACAGGCATACCATAGGTTTTAAACTTCAGCTGTTCCCGACAGGCGACCTTTGAGTTTTAACCCAGCCGTTCCCGACAGGCACGCATTTACCGTTCCCGACAGGCATACCATAGGTTTTAAACTTTAGCCATTCCCGACAGGCGCCCTTTTGAGTTTAAACTTAATCGTTCCCGACAGGCATACTTCAACCGTTCCCGACAGGCATATTATAAGATTTAAACTTCAGTCGTTTCCGACAGGTAAAGCTTTAGCTGTTCCCGACAGACATCCTTTGGGTTTCAATTGTAGCAGGTTCTGGACTATTTTCCACAAATATCTTTTCCCACAACTACTGTGTTTGTCATATTTCCATTCTTTTTACCCACAGAGCACAAATTTTCTGGTTATTTTTGTATTCAATCCCTATGTACCTTGAATTTCTGACAGTCGTTGCTCTCATCCATTCAGGTCCACAGTTGATTGAATAGGGGCAGCTGTAACACCTCAAAATTTGCTCTCTTATTTATACCATCTTTAGTTGGCTTTCGTTTCACTTTCATCTGCATATCCATTAGGTCATAACTGCATTAATCATACATTTACATGACCTCCTAAGACGTGGGGATCAAAGGATCTTTTCTTGTTACAAGTGATTTGCCCTAGGCAGTGGTGATTTGGTCGGTTCCTATTTCAGTACAAGCGGAAGCAAGGTTTGAATTCACAGTATCCAGAATACCTTCTTATTCAGAGGTTCGTCAAGCTCTAGGTTTTTCCTTGTTCAAAAGATTTCTCAATGTCGAGCTACGGACTAGGATTTGGTTTCTTCTCGATTCAGGTTATCTTCGTCAAGACATTTCATCAATGTACATATCAAGAAAGATCAGGATTCTTATTCAAGGGTGGGTTTATAGACGGTTACCAGTCGAAGATCGTGAGATTAGGGTTTCAAGGATATCAATGGTCGTCAAAACAAAGCATCTCTGGTTTGATTTGAAGAGCGTTGGGTCACGATCAATTGATCTTACTAATTGAATTTTTGGGATTCATTGAGGATAAGAGTTTGGTGTGGACCAGAAGTCTGATGGGAATTAGACGTGTCAATATTAGTCGTGTGGGCTACTTGGAATTCGAGATACAAAGCCATTATTAACCATTGTCCATCCTTGTTTATCCCAAGTCTAAACCATCTAGTCCATATCCATTTTAATCATGCTTCCTAATATCCATTCTAAACCCATTTTGTTTCCTTTTCCATATTTCGAATCATAAGCAATGTTCAATTTCCAAATCATTTTGTGTATATCCATTTCCATTTTCAACCGATTCTAGGTTCAATATCCACATTTATTCTTAGTCCATATCCGCTTTTCATTAACAAATTCCAATTATCCAAACCTTTTCATATCCAATCCATTTTGGATCCATTTTCTTCTAAAATCCATGTCCATTTCGTAAGTCACATATACACATCCATATTCATTTTTTAAACCCATATTCAATTTTTGATTCAATTCCACATCCAAAGTCCATATATCATTTTAAACCAATTTTCAAACCATTATAATACATGACCATTTTCTAACAAGTATCAAAGTTTCATGGAAAAGTCTTAGGACCCATTATAATGCTTCAATGCAAGAGGGTTAAGAGCGAAGTGAGGATGCAAAAAAAATAAATAAATAAATAAATAAAGAATTTGATGGCAAAAGCCAAGTTAGCGCAGCAGAGGGGAGGAAATTATCCAAGCATGTGAGTGATGGTCTTGCTGGGAAATTTTCATTTTTCATGTCACTGCAAAGATTGTTAGCAGCAAGTGGAAAGCTAACAGAGGAAGAATAATAAAAGTACATAACAGAATCGCACCGATTAACTCCTAACACTTCCAACAGAATTCTAACTCCAAAAACAGTTCCACAACAGAACTAACCGATTTTTCCAATTCTTCCTAACCACTAACAGCAATCTAACAGAAAAGACCATAACCAACTCACTCTTCTCCGATTCATTTTCATCACCAATCTCAAACCAAATTTTCACTTCTTCTTCAATAACCATCTTCAGTCTTCTACCTTGAATCTTCAATTTTAATCTCTGTAATTTCCTCCTCTAACCTTCATCTCCATCATCTTCAAAGCTCATCATCACCAAATTCAAGAACCAGCAACCTGCAATCATTGAAGCTCTACGCATTTCAATCTTCAAAAATTGGAAACCGTTCCTTCATTGTGATTCCATACCGGCAACATTCTGAGTGGACATCATCAAGGATTCAATCTCTGCACAAACCTCAAGCCTTCAAAAAGCTACGGAAATTCCTCTCCGATCGACATCGATTCCAGGACGCAGTCTTTCGACGTCTCGAAGTGCAACACAAATTCGTCAACAATTAATCTTCATCATCAACCTAACAAGAATCAACAACAAAATTAAAGAAGGAGAAGGTTCAGAGTCAACGAAGGATAACGAGTTCAGCGAATCGAAGAAGAAGAACGTGGATTCAATATCGATACATCGCAACAGAAGAAGAAGCGAAGAAGGAGTATAAGTGATACCTGCGAAATTACCGACGCCGATTCGAAGATTCAATTTAGCCACGTGCAAAATTCAAGTTCTACAACCGATTCAAGAACTTGAATTCATCGCAACAACGACTTCGGATTCGCAGCAAGAAGAGAAGAACAAGAAGCAAATGGTACCGGAAGCTTCGTTACCGCTATCGCATCAAGCCGAGGTATTTTCCTCCATCGTCATCAAAGCACCATCGGATTGATTTTGATAGATATGTATCGATTTCTGTATTACTCCATGTGTATTGCGATTTCATTTCGAATTGAGTGATAAGTTTCTGAACTTTCTCTCGTGTTAAGTTGTTGAGGTTCGCGCTCCGCCATCGCCGATATTTAATTGATTTTTTGTATCGTGTGAGGAAGAGCGGATGGTAGATGATGTGAGTCTCTCTGCCGCCACTGGTAGAGCCATGGAGCGACATAGATTTTGTTTCCGACGTCGTTTTTGTGAGCTGAGAATGACGAAGGTGTTGAACTGATGCGTGAGGAGGTGATGTGTGGAGATTGTGTGGAGGATGTCGAGCGAAGGTTTTGTGAGATGACGAGGGTGATGATCGGAGAAGGACGGTGGTAGAAAGGAGAAGCAAGACGGAGGGCGAGTCTGCCGGCGAAGATGAGTGAAGGAGAAGAAGAAGACTGGTTTTTTGTTTTAGGGTTTCATCTTTTAACTGACTTGTGCCAATATTGGGCTCAGATCAAGGCTCGCGCAATTCAACAATCCACACACCCTATTTCATTTGCATACCCTCCCTGGCTTCATGAAAAGGCCATTTATGGCTCAGATCAAGGCCCATATGCATAATCTTCTTGTCACACCCTGCAATTCACTCTGAACCTTCTGTGTTGGGTTATTTGTTATGGGATTTTGTTAGATAATTAGATAACTTTTAAAATTAGGATGACATTAGATTAGATAATTAGAATTAGGATTTAGGAATTAATCTTGGCCTAATTAGATTTTGGCCTCAATTTGAGATTAGTATTGACTTTAACTAACATTTTAAAATGGTTTAGTAAGTGGATTAATTGTAGTTTAATTGTGATTAATTCTCGTTTAGGAGTTTATTTCAATTTGGTTTAGGCTTTAACTTTGAATTGATATTGACCAATTAGATTAGATTTTGCTAATTGTTTTTTGCTCAATCGCACTAATCGTTTTTTTAGCTTAATTGCTTATTAATTGTTTTTTTGCCTAAGTGTTTACTAATTGTTTTGCTTAATTGCACTAATTGTTTTTGCTTAACCGCACTAATCATTTTTTAGCTTAATTGCAATAATCGTTTTTGGTTTAATCATGTCTTAATTGATTTTTTACTTACTAGTTCACTAATGATTTTTTGGCTTAATTGTCCATTAACTAATTGTTCACTAATTGATTTTTTGGCTTAATGGCTTTGTTAATCGAGTTGTTGATCAATTGTTGTTTAAACTAGATTAATCTTAGTTGATTTGGGTATTAGAATTAGAGACTTTAGGAAATTAACGATTAATTTTGGTTAATTAATTTAGAAGTTTTAATTAGGATTAATCCATAACATTATAACTAACTAGTTTTAGAATTAGAAATCAATTTTGAACTAATTGATATCGATATAGTCTGGTTTGACTTAGTTCTAACATTGACTATACATAGGTTTTAGTGTTAATATCTTCTTAGTAGTTTCAATTTGATAACTTTGTTTATAGTTGTTAATATTCGTTAAATGTTAGTTTTGACTAATTGTTGTTTACATTTTAGTATTGATTTCACTTACTTCTTATTGACAATTTCCATTTGATTACGTAGACTAATTGTTGATTTTGTTTTGTAGTGATTCTCACTTGTTTTGATAAGTTGTTTACAAGGTAGGAAATGCTGCCACATGTCGCTCCCGAGATTTTCATCCAAGTACAAATGCGAAAGTGGCATGGAAACAGAGTCGCCAGCAATGTGTATTTATCCCAAGAGAGGGAAAGGAAACACTGCATAAACCTGAGGGAAGGAAAGAATGAGGTCCTGCGACCAAGAGAACTGGGTTCGGGAGTCGGTTACGCGAAGGGAAGGTATTAGCACCCCCACGCGTCCATCGTATCCGATGGGATCCACGCTTGTTGTTCGATCAAAGGGTGTCGTCGTTTAGGGCTCCACTGCTGACTGGAGAGGAGAAGGACCGAGAACGGAAAAGAACGGAGAAACGAAGAAGAAAAGAAAAAGAAGTGACTCGATAGGACGTTATCGTTGTCCTAGGCCTACGTATTCCCTCAGTGCAATGGGAAAGTCAGAGTCAACGTAGTTCGACGGATTACGGGGAAAGGTTGCTCGTCGAGATATCACTTCTCGTGCCTACGTATCTTCAATCAGACGAGAAAGAAGAATCAGATCAAACGTAGTTCGACTCAACAAGGGTTGCTTTGTTTGTGCTTTTTATGGAAACGTCAGAGTGCGCGTCCCAGCAGTTAGGTGTTGCAGCTCGCTATATGGAGACTTAGGCGTTACCTGTTTGCGGTAGAACGGACATGACGAGTCCTTAAGGAATAGAATGAAGGAGATGAGAAGAGAATTTGTTTGTTTTTGTATTTTAGAAAGAAGTATTTTGATTATTGGTGTGTATAACGCATATTGCATTTAAGTCTTATACGTAGGATCGAATGCCTCGCATATCGACCCAAGACGGGACGTATGCTAAATATTCTAAGAAAGTGAGAGAAGACCCCTCACTATCTTATTCTCACGTGAAAGGCTCAAATACAATATATGCTATGCCTTTATTAAGTGTTTTTGCTTTTGTTTTGAGATGATAAGAAGAGAGACTCAAATCGTTGAGAAAGGTAAAATCTAATGAGGGAGACTAAGACTCAAACCCTAAAGTTATCATACATGGATGTTCCTAATGGTTAAGTGTGGTTTAGAAACCTAAGTCTAAAAGAAAAGAAAAGTGAGTTCTAACTTACTTCAAAGGTTGAAGTTAAGTTACGAACTCAAAGGGAATGAAAGCAATTAAACAAAGAAAGCATAAGATGCTTATCACAATCACAATTTGAAAGCTTAAAAAGATAAGAGAAAAGAAGTTGTAGTGCACCCCCACACACTTGACTTACCATAAGCCCCTGAAAATGTTAGCAAAACCATTTACAAGTAAAGAAATAAGGAAAGACTAACAAGTAAAGACCAAACAAGTTAAGAACTAAAGAATAAAGGTCCTAAAGGTTGAAAAGCACTCAAGGTCAGAACCTAAACCATAAGAATGTTCTTTAAGGTTAGGAGATCAAACACCAACAAACTTTGTACAAACAATGTTTTAACCATCCAAGAAATTACACCATGAAATTAGTTGATGAAACATGAATAAAAATGTAAGATGAACAAGTATTTATGCTTAATGAAATGCCAAGGTCAGAAGAATACATCATATTATAATGCATATGGATGTATATGAAAAATCATACAAGGCATGAATGGGACGATTCAAGTAGAAGAACATAGATGAAGAAGATATGAAAAGGAGAGAAACAAATTTCATGTAGATGCACACGTTTACATGTTAAAGATGCATGACATATGAAATGAGTATGAATGCATATAGACCAGTAGCATACAATTGATGACATGCAAATAACATGAATAGAATGGCATACACAATGCAAACACAAATCATATAGGGCACAAGAAGAAATGAGATGAGGAATTAGGTAAAAAATGCAAATTAAAATGCACAACCACACATCAAACACAAACCCAAATCAAAAGGATTTAAAAATGAATCAAGGAGGACCTATAATCCTCTAAGCAAACCCTATGAAAGGATCATAAAGCAAGCAAAATAAGGTGGCACAAGTGCCTCATCAAAATCATATTAGATGGAAATAGAAGAATATGCACACAAGTTGGGTTACTTACAAGACAAGTCACACATGATGGTGAAATACAATTATGAATGCAAATGCACATGGATCAGTAGCATACTTTTTATAAGATGACATGAGAATGCACCAATGAACAAGTTTGGTTCATACACAAGTCACATTAGAAATTAAGAAGAAGAGAACACAATTTGAAGTTCTTACAAAATGGAAACACACTTCAAATGTTTATGTGATTGTGATGCATATGATATGACAATATGAGTCAATAAAAAATGATGAAATGGTTTATTTACAGTATAGAGACATGTAAGAATGAGTGTGGATGGCATACCATTATGAGATACACACAACTATATGAAAGAAGAGCAAGTGATAGATGCACAATTAAGTGTGAATGCAAGATGAACATCAATTGCAAAACATGTCCAAATGAAATATGGAAGACCTATAATTTGACATACATGCCCTATAATATTCAAGAAGTGACATATAAATGCATCTCAACAAACAATGTAAAGCAACTTGGTCACATCACACACAAAACTCAAAGACAATCCACTTGAAGATCAACATGTATCAATGCAATCAAGGTGAGCCAAAACACATTAGAAAGATGATAAAAAACTACAAGAACCATATCACATGAAGCAAAACCAGGGAGTAAGCACATCACAAAATTATAGGTCCAAACCTTTTAAGAATCACATTCAAACATGCCTCACAATTCACAAAGATCATACACTTATGGATGCACAAAGATCAACTCTAAACCCTAAGATAAAATGACTTTAAAAATCAATAAAAATATGGATTAAATGCATCAAGATGTATAATATGATCATACAAAATTCCATGCAAAAATTCAGAAAATAACTAGTTCAATAAAAATGAGAGTGAACCAAATATCATGAAGAATGCACTTAAAAAAGAAATTAAAAGAAAATTATGAAAATAATGTCAAAATAAAATAAAATTAGCAATAAAAAATATGGAAAATTGTTTTAATGTATAAAAATGCTATATGAATTTTTGTAGAATTATTTAATGCATTTTGGTATTTTTACTAAAAGAAAATGTAACAAATATAAAAAAGGAAAATAAAAATGCAAGTAAAAGAGTGCAGGGGGTGTGGCGAAAGTAAAAAAGTAGTTAAAATGAGTTTGGGCTCAGAACATGGGGGTGTGAAAAGCATTTAAGTTCAGTCCATTAACAGCGCGTGTTTGTGTGTGATTAAGGTGCATTTCAGTCAACATGTTTGATGCAATCATAGCCAAATATCCAAGTCAACAAGATCAATCATCAATCCAACGTTTCATAAAGCATGCACATGACAATTATCACGCACGCACACACATGCAATCATCTGAGACCAAAAATGAAGTCACGCGCATGTCACATGATTTTTAATGCATTGGCAGCATAATAATCGTAGGATCAAAATGCATCTAACGGCTACGTTTTAAAGTTGAAAAACCCTAATCTAAAAATCTTGCCGGCCGGAGAAGGACCTCCGGTCATCTTCTCCGGCGAATCACCACCACCTGCAGATCCTCAAACCCTCCAGAAATCTATGAAACATATATCAATGGAAAGCTGAACTTATGTAGAATCCAAATCTAACATTAAAAACACCATACAATGCACACACAACAAGAATCAATCACAAACATTTTGCCCTAAAAAACACAACTACGCTCCTAATGAGCCTATCACTATCCGGAGATGCAAATAGTTCCTAATGAACTTCAAACAAGCAAAAAAGAACTCAAAGTAGCTTGAATTAGAGAGAAAAAGTTAAAATGGTGAAACCTGAACTTGATGAGATGAATGTTGTAAGAATACCAGAGGTTCCTTCTTGAATTCTTGAGCTCAAGATTTGGCCAAATAAAGGCTTTGGAATGCGAAAATTCACAGAGAAGTAAAGTAGATCTTGATCTGCAGTGGTGGTGTTGAGCTTGATTTCAATCCATCAATGGTGTTGGATGATGATTGATGATGATGAACTTAATGAGAAACTGATGAAGTTTGTGGAAACACTCGTGCAAAGAGAGAGAATGCAGAGAGAATTTTCAGAGAGAAAGTGTGAGAATGATTTGTGAAATGTGTGAAAATGAAGTGTTGTTTTCAATTGTGTTGGAATGGAACTTATATAGGGCTGGTTACTTATTAACTAGAATGGTTAACAGTTGGAAAGAGAGTTAAATGAGTTGAGTCAAGTGAGTTTGAGTTAACTAACTGAGTGAGGTTAGTTAGTGACACGAGTTGGGGTTTGGTTATGGTGATGGTGAGCTCATGAAGTTTATGGTGGAGCTGAGAAATGAGAGATGATGAGGTTGATGTGTGTTGTGGCAGCAAGCCTTAGTGGACAAGCTTCCTTTTATTTCCTCTTGTATGTATGATAGCACCATTGCATGTATGTGTGTAAGGGATATGCTGGTTCAAATGAGGCAAATGGTTGTACATGTGAAGTATGTGTGTGACCGGAGTTTTAACAACAACCACAATGTTACAACACACTATTCTTAGCAGCCATGCATGCAGTGAAAAATTGGAAGTTTGAGGGTGAATATCTCTCACATTAATGGATGAAAATGTATAATTTTGGTGGCAAATGAAAGATGGTACAACATAGAGCATGATTGATGTTGGAATCAAAGTGAAAGAAGACCTTTAACACACTTTAAAATGGCTTGAAACTCAAGGGATCCAAACTATCTCATGGGCGTGGCAACTTGTTGCATGCATGGCATCATGGCTTATGGCAATTTCAGAGTGGAGCTTCCATGTTTGGACCACTATAACTCCTTCATAACTTGTTCAAATGAAAAAATGTCTAACATCAAAGTTAAAGAGGACAAGGAGATGAACAACTTTGATGATCAACAATTTTTCAGTTGAAGCACCCTTGATGGATAAAATTGGCTTGACATTTGGCACACCAAGTGTTTGATGAAATTATGGCCTGGAAGCCTGAACTTGCCTTGCCATGACTTGGAATTTGCCTTGATTTTACCAAACTTTGATTGATCATAACTCCCTCAATTTTGATCCAATGGAAGAGTCCTTTATATGGATTTGAAGCTTGGAATGTGATCTTTAATTGGTTCAACTTGGGCCTGAAGTTTGAAGCTTTTATCATGGAGAAAAAATCCCTTAAAGTGTAGTGCAAAATGGTCTAAAACTTGCCATTTTTAGAAACCCTAAGTTTCTAAAAATGGAAACTTTGTACAATTCTTGATTTTTGATGATTCCTCCATCATTTCTTGATCAAATCTTGTCTAATGAACATATGTAACTTGAATTTCATGAATTTGATCTTAAAAAGTCAGGAGTTAACTTTTTCCACTGCACAGTTGACTTTTCCCCAAATTTCTTGATTCTCAAGCAACTGACCAATTGAACCTCTTCTGAAATGAACCAATGAACAATCTTCCATCCTTAGATACTTAACATCATGTAGAAAACATTGAGATCAAGTTTGAACCAAAAATTCATCAGGGGATTGCTTGAGTCACAAACCCTAATTTGGACTGTTTTTGGTTAGGAGATGATGAACTGTTCAACTTCTTGGTGAATTCTCTTCTTCCAATGACTTGTGGGATCAAATGGGATGATATATGATATAAAAGACCTTTGAGTCTTGTTGGGAGACCCTTGACTCTAGCTCTCTTGCCCTGGATGATTAATACTCTGAAAACCACTGATCACATGCCCTATGCTGAATGCAAAGATGAATGCTTTATTTTTTTATGCTTGAATGGAATGCAATGCAGTGAAAGTATATGCCAAATGATATGAAAATGAGAGGGTAAATTTTGGGGTGTTACAACTGCCCCTATTCAATCACTGTAGACCTGAATGGATAATAGCAGTTGCTTTCAGACTTTCAAGGTATGGAGAGATTGAATATCGAAAAATAACCAGAAAATTAGCACTCTGTGGATAAGAAGAAAAGGGATATAAACCCAACCAAATGAACTCTGCTTGAATAGAACTATGATGATAACCATACTGCTGGAGAGATGTCTTTTGCACGACGTCAGACGACTACTGGCTTGCCATACTGCGGATGGGCTTGGAAAACATCTTTTGTACGACGCCAGATGACTACTGGTTTGCCACACTGCGGGTGGACTTTAACAATGTCTTTTGTACGACGCCAGATGACTACTGGCTTGCCATGCTGCCGGTGGGCTTTAAGAATGTCTTTTGGGACGACGCCAGACGACTACTGGCTTGCCACGCTGCCGGTGGGATTTAAGAATGTCTTTTGGGACGACGCCAGACGACTACTGTCTTGCCACGCTGCCGGTGGGCTTTAACAATGTCTTTTAAATGACGCCAGGCAACTGCTGGCTTGCCACGGTGCCAATGGGCTTTAACAATGTCTTTTAAACGACGCCAGACGACTACTGGCTTGCCACACTGCCGGTGGGCTTTAAGAATGTATTTTAAACGACGCCAGACGACTACTGGCTTGCCACGCTGCCGGTGGGCTTTAAGAATGTCTTTTAAACGACGCCAAACGACTACTGGCTTGCCACGCTGCCGGTGGGCTTTAAGAATGTCTTTTAAACGACACCAGACGACTACTAGCTTGCCACACTGCCGGTGGACTTTAACAAAATTCAACACTGGATTACGCTCTGCATACATATCAGACATCCCTGCTGACTCTGCTGAGGAACAATGACCAATGATTTGACCTCAGATACTTCCGAAAGGATGATATCTCTGCTGGAGAATGAATGAATAATCTGTCTGCTTCGAATTGACACGCTTGCCAAAAATAAATTGGACTTTGGGATATAGGGGAGTGATGACTCTGCCAGGAATTACTTCATCTGCCTGGGGATGAATTCTGATCATAGCAACTCCGCTGGGGATGAGAATTTTCTGAATGACGTTCTGCTGAGGAAGAAAAGTCATTAAAACTCTGCTTGGGGATCCATCAACCCGAGATCCCTTGCGGGGATAATCAGCCTTCTGACTCGGCTGGGGAAAGAATATACTAACACTCTGCTGAGGAAGAGATTCTGTTGATCTGATAAACCTCTACGGGGAGAAAAACAACTCAGCCGGGGGAGTATTGTTGACAATATTCAATGTTGAACTCTATGGGGATACAACTGCCGGAAATACGATCTTGCTGGGGACCGGAGCTACTCCATCGGGGATACGCAAACCCTGGTTGGAAGACAATCCATTGCGACATGCTAGGAAAGAGTCCCTAGAGATCTGCTGGGAGAACACAAAAACCCACGGTAATCTATTGGGGAACGAAGTTGTCGAGCTTAGAATAAGAGCCACAATGCCCCATGTTAGGCGAACTTTCCTTTTGACGACTCCACTAGGGATAATGAGCTCACAACAAACTCTGTTGGGGAGAATCGCTTCAAAGCGTCTCGTGCTGGGGAATGTCTCTTAAAAGGATTTTACAGAAGACCAAACATCTTCAAACTCTTAGACAAATACTGAGACTTGAGCTAGAATGCAATAATTGAGATGTCAATCTACTAGGGATAATAGATATGGACCACATCTTGTCAGAAGGATTTCAAGATGCCCCATGCTTGGGAGGGTCACAAACTCGCTTTTTCCCCATATTACACGACTGATCTGAAGAAATCATCTTAAGAGGATTTTACAGAAGATTTGGCGTCTTCCAACTCCTGGACACTCACTGAGTCTTGAACATTAGTTGCAAGGTCCGCGAAGCAACTCTACTGGGGAATTTCCAACCGTTATCGACACAGAAAGCTTGTAGCTGTTAGAAGTACTGAATGAGAGAATCGACTTAATAAGATACAACGATACCCAGTTGAAATTAATTCACCGATATCGAATCGTTGTGAACGAATGTCGACTGAATGATGGACTCAATCAGTAAACGTTGTGACAAAAGGGTGACATGTGAACCCTTTCCTGAACATGATTGCCCTGGTAATCAAAATGATATGCACGTGCCCTGTGCTAGATATGATTTCTGCAACTGAGAAAATCCAATGGCGAATCACCACTTGTTGGGGATAGCAATTAACAATGCTTTGTGCTGAAAATGACTTCGTGTCAGGCTCCGGAATGTAAACCTAAAAGAAATGCATACATATGTCCAGGGGATTCCATGGTTTGAATCCACCGTTCGGAGTTAATCAACATTCAAAGCAACTTTAAATGTTTTCCCTGTGCATGTTATTGTAAAGCCCCAATGTTTTCAACAATGCAATGTTTTTTATAAAAAATTCGGACGTTTTTGCAAACAAAACAGTAAAATGAAAACAAATAAAAAGCTTTTTGACTGAATAATCAACTTTATTGATTGAAAGGCCCAGAATAGGCAAGTACATTAGGAAGCAATCCCTGGTGTAGCACCCCAAAATTTGCCCTCTTACTTTTAGCTAACTGGCTTATGTTTCTTTGCATTTCTTGCATTAGCATTTGTGCATAGCATTGGTTCTTAGCATGGGATCAAGGTACTTGGTTCATATCAAGGGAGTCTCAACCCTCAAGTTGGTTTGAGGGGTTCATCATATCTTCATAAGATCAAGAATGGCAAAGGATTTCAAGTGAATCTTTCCCTCCTATCCAGAGGGACCAATTAGGGTTTTGGTTTCAAAAGGGCTTCTTGTTAAACTTTGTGGATTCAAGCATGCTCTCATGGGTTTCATATGCTCACAAACACTCATAAAGGAAGGCTTGGCTAGCGGTTCATTGTGGAAGATGTTCAGTGGACCAGTTACTTGTGAAGTAAGCAAAAGTCAACTGCAAGGAGGAAAGTCAACCATGGAATTTTGAGGCCCTCTTCATGATTTTTAAGGTCTTATGCCCTCATATGGTCCCCAAATGTCAAGATTCATGTCATTCATCAAGAATCAAGAGTTTGTGCAAAAGTTACTATTTATGGAAATGACCTATAATTTGAAACTTTCAATTTTTGGCAGTTTTTCCACCACATTCAACTTGACTTTTCATCACCAAAGAAGCTTCAAATGAAATTTCCTCAAACATGAAAGTTTAAGATCTTTCTCTCCCATTTCCAAAAAGTACTAGATTGTCTCCATATCATTTGTGAAACTCAAGTTATGATCAAAAGACTCAAGGTTGGTTTTTAAGATTTTCACATGGTTCCATTTTTCCACCTTTTGCATTTTGGTTCAACATGGCTTGTTATGACCTCTAATGCTTCAAGTCACATTGCCACATCCAAGTACACTTCATGTGGACCACTTTTGACCATTGAATCAATCCATTTCATGCCATATACCTCACTTATTTCACAAAATTCATTTTTGCAAGATGGATTGAAACTCATAAACCAATCAACCACAAGGCCCAATTCCAATTCCATTGTGATCAACAAGTAAAATGTGAGTGAATCATGCTGATTTCATGACCCATGCACGTGTGAACAAAGAGGTGCATCACAAAATGCATTTTGGCATATTATTCCCATTAGCTTTAATCAGGGATTAATGAAACCCTAATCATGCTCAGTGCTCTAACCAAGTCTATATAAAGAGGATCACACGTTCTTTTCACCCTCATGCACTCATTCTTGCTCAGAGTCTCATTTTTCTCACCCAAACTTTCTCTCTACGAAACTCATTCATTACAAGGGTTTCTGAAGATTTTTTTTCATATTTGTGACCTACACACTTGGTAGAGTAAGAATCTACCATTGTTTTGAGCTGAGAGCAAGGTTTTCAGCAAGTGCATCTCAAGTTGGTTCACTTTCAAAATCCTAGATCCAGTCCATTTCAAGCCTCTATTTGAATTTATTTTGCAAATAGAGCTCAAAAGAGGAAGATCTGCAGCTTTTGGAAGGAGTTCTTGGTGTAATTCGAGCTCTGCAACTTTCAGGTAAGCTTACTTTTCACCATTATAGAACTTGATTTTATTGTGTGCATAATGATCTGTGATGTGTACTGAGCATGCTGATATATTTTGTTTTGGGTTTGGACGTGTAACATGTGTGTATTTTGAGTTTGAAAGTTTTGGATCTAAACTTCTTCTCTTCGATTTGGCCTGTGTGTTGACTATTTGATGAAATGAATATGATATATGGAATCCTTGTTGAATTCTGGTCAAGATAGTATGCTCATGTTTGATTTCTGGGAAATTTTGTGAAACTCCACCGTGGGAGTCACCGGAGAAGGTGACCGGAGCTAGGGCTCCGGCACCTGATTTTGATTCAGATGGCTGAGGGTTTCTTTTGGAGAAGACGTAATCTCCACCGTCCATGCCTAGATCTAATGGTCCTTACTTTGCCACATCATTTAAATGAACACATCTGATTAGTTTTGTTTTTAATATGCATGTGTGCTAATCCACGTTTCTTATTGTGTTCATCATTTCCTGGCCTTTGATCTGGTGTAATATTGTGTTCTGTTGACTTGATTTGAGACGTTGGATCAATCAGATGGCTTGTGTAAGTCCTATTTGTTGACTGAGTTCTATGTGGGGGTGTGTTGACTTCGCTGATGGGTCTTTTGACCTGGGCTTGATATCCACACCTCCCCCTTGAGCCCAGTTTGGTTTTGAACGTGTTTGGGCTACTATCTGAACCCCCATGTTTATTTCTTTCTTGTTATTTCCTTAATTGTTGCATTTCCATTTTTAATTTTTAAAATTAGTTAAATGCATCCAAAAACCCCAAAAAAAAAATTCAAGAAGCATGTTTAGGTTTTTATAAAATTTTGGCAAATTTTATTTTATTTTGCGCCTCTGAATTAATTGCATGATTAATTTCCTTTGTGAGTTGTCTCAATTGGGCACACTTGATCTTGTTGATTTTAGTTCTCATCATTGGTACATGATTTGCATCTCATTCTTTTTGCATACTTCAGAGGACATGTTGAGGTTATTAAAAATATTTTTGTTTCATTTTTAAAACTTTTTTATATTGCATTTTAGTCCCTCTCCTTTGCATATTGGTTCATGGTTCCTATGTGATCTTTGCCTAAATGTTAGAGGTACTTAAACTTTGAATTTTGGTGTGATCTTTTGACATGTTGTTAGTCTCTGACTTAGGTCATTTGGGTTCTGATTTCACAATATTTGAATTTCATTTGATATATGTTTGATTATTTGTGCTTAAGTGAATTTTGCATGATCATCATATGACATCTCTTAACCCTAATTGATTTGCCATGCCTAATTGATTGAATTTCTTTATGATTCTTTGCATGAGATTTTGGTATGATGTTTATCCCTGGTTGAGGTCCCTTGTGACCAAAATTTGCAATTTGTGGATCATGTTTGGATATGCTTTAAATGTTTGGACTTTGAGTTTCCCTTTGTGGACTTTCTTTGTTGCATAATGTTTCATGTTTTGATCTTCTTTTGCACATGAGAATTGTTGATGATGGTATGATCTTGGTTCTGACCTGTTTTCATCTTCATCTTATTTTTCTCATTTCATCTTGATATGAAGTTCATTGGTGCTTAATTGTGCATTTCATATAAGTATGCTTGCATTCTTTCATGATTACCTTTGCATGCTTACTTGAGATGTTTTGCATGACCTTTGAGATTTGTTTATTGGTGTGAGTTGGATGTACTTGATATGATGTGCTTGCCGCCCTATCTTGTTTCTTATCTCATCCTTCTCTTTCTCATTCTTCACTTTCACTCTCTTCCTCCCATGAATCTCAAGACTTGTTTAAATCTTGGATTCTCTCCCTTTAGAGCTACCTAGTCCAACTTAATTTTTGATTAAGCTTGGAGTAGGATTAACATTAGGTTTTAGGTAGTTGTCCTTCCTAAGCCTCACTAACCATAGGTCATCCATGCATGATAACATTAGGACTCTTAGTTTCCCTTTAGAGTTACCTTTGGGTCTTCTCTCTTCTCATCTCAAAACTTCTTGAAAACACTTAATAGAGATAAAGTGTATTGTGCATGAGCCTTAAGCGTGGGGAATGAGAAATGAGGGGCTTCCTCTCATCTTTCTAGAGTGCTTAGCGAGCGTCCTGTCTTGGGACGATTCGTTAAGTATTCGTCCCTGTGCCCTAGACTTTGGTGCAATGCAAGTTATGAACTAACTTAAAACACTTCTGTCTAAAAAACATAAAAACAAATTCAAATCTTTTTATCCTTCGGGATTGTTTGGTTCCAGACCATTTTTAGAAAAGAGCACGTTACCTTCCGTTTGAGTCGCAAACAGGCATCGACCCTAACTGCCGGACGCGAATCTAACGTCGCTCATAAAAAACACTTACCCATCCGTGGTCGTACCCATGAACTACATTAGCTCTGATTCCTATCTCTCGTCCGATTGAGGATATGTAGGCACAAGACAGCGATTGTCTTGGTGAGCAACCTTCCCCCACAGTTCCCGTCCGAACTACGTTGACTCTGACTTTCCCATTGCACTGAGGGAGTACGTAGGCCTAGGGAATCAAATATGTCCTACCGAGTCCATCTTAGTCACCCGCATCCCCGTTTTCTTTTGTACAGCCATAGATAGTAGGATAGCTCACCCTCCGTTTAGACAACAAGAGTGGATCCCATCGAGTACGATGGATGCGTGGGGTTCTAACACCTTCCCCTCGCATAACCAACTCCCGAACCCGGACTATGGTTACGATGACCATGTCTTCCCCCTTTCTCTTTAGGTTTATGCAGTGTTTCCTTTCCCTCTCTCGGGATAAATACACATTGCTGGCGACTCTGTGTCTTCTGCGCCACTCTTGCGTTTGTACCGTTGGATGCGAATCTTTCGGGAGCGACAGCTGGAAAGAGGTGATTGCTGAAAATTGAGAAAAGAAACTATCCTAATGGCAATGTGAAACGGCGTTTCACTGAGTTTAAATTCTTCTATGACCAGTATGTCTTCAAGACTTTTCGATTATCTTTGCTTTCTGAAGAGAATGATTGGACCGATTCCTACCCTTTGGAGATTGCCAGTTTGAGTGAAACGATGAGGCAGTACAGATGACTCAGATCGCAGTCTTCGCTTAATCCCTCTTTTGCGTGGACCGCCCTTTTCGGGTTTTCAATCCACCAGGATACCCTTTCTTGCCTGAGTTGTCCTTGCGGATTTTCAACTCACCGGGTGTACAATTTTTTTTATTTTATATCCCTAATTTTTGCCCGAAACTTTTTATTCTGTTTTTATGGTTCGCCAGGATGCCCTTTTTTGCCTGGACTTTTTCTTCTTTTTTCCGTCCAGCGGATCTATTTATGCGAAGTATTTTTTTACTGCGTCTGAGTTGACAGGGGATGGAAAATCTTCACCATCCATGGTTATAAGCATTAAGGCTCCGCCAGAGAAAACCTTTTTAACCAGAAATGGACCTTCATAGTTCGGTGTCCATTTTCCCCTGTGATCTGTGTTTGGAGGATGGATTTTTTTAAGTACCAATTCACCAACTTGATACTCCCGAGGTCACACTTTCTGATCAAATGCTCGCTTCATTCTTCTCTGATATAATTGACCATGACAAATAGCTGCTAGTCTATTTTCCTCAACTAGGCTCAGCTCATTGAATCGGGTGCGAACCCATTCTGCCTCATCCAGTTTGACATCCATCATAACTCTCAGCGAGGGAATCTCAACTTTAACTGGTAGGACCGCCTCCATACCATACACAAGTGAGAACGGTGTTGCCTCAGTAGATGTCCTTGCTGATGTTCGGTACCCATGCAAGGTAAACGGTAACATCTCATGCCAATCTTTGTAGGTCACCACCATCTTTTGCACAATCTTCTTGATATTCTTGTTGGCCGCTTAAACAGCGCCATTCATCTTTGGACGGTATGGCGAAGAATTGTGATGCTTAATTTTGAAGTCCCGACATAATTCTGCCATCATTTTGTTGTTGAGATTAGAACCATTATTAGTAATGATTCTTTCTGGCACTCCATAGCGACAAATGATATCTCTTTTCAGAAATCCGGCTACCACCTGCTTGGTGACATTAGCATAAGACGCTGCTTCCACCCACTTGGTAAAGTAATCAATAGCGACCAAGATGAAGCGATGGCCGTTGGAAGCAGTAGGCTCGATCTTTCCAATCATGTCAATGCCCCACATTGCAAAAGGCCAAGGAGAAGATATGACATTCAACGGGCTCGGAGGTACATGCACTTTATCCGCATAAATCTGACATTTGTAGCATTTGCGGGCGTATGAACAACAATATGCATCCATAGTCAACCAATAATACATCGACCTCAACAGTTTCTTTGCCATTGCATGTCCTCCAGCTTGGGTACCAAAAGAACCTTCATGCACTTCTTGCATCAACATGTTTGCTTCGTGTCTGTCCACACATCTGAGCAAAACCATGTCAAAGTTCCGTTTGTACAACACGTCATCTTGGTTCAAGAAGAAGCTACCAGACAATCTCCTCAAAGTCTTCTTATCTTTGGTAGATGCCCCAGGCGGGTACTCTTGACTCTTCAAGAAGCACTTGATATCATGAAACCACGGTTTGTCATCAGACACTGCGTCAACAGCAAATACGTGTGCAGGTCTGTCAAGACGAGACACATTAATCTTGGGTACATGATTCCACCTCTGCACTTTGATCATAGAAGACAATGTGGCCAAGGCATCAGCAAACTTATTCTCGTCTCAAGGAATATGGTACAACTTCACTGTTGTAAAGAAAGTCAACATCCTCCTCGCATAGTCTCTGTAAGGAATCAAGTTTGGTTGATGAGTGTGCCAATCTCCATTAATATGATTGATCACCAAAGCAGAATCACCAAAGATATCGAGGGTCTTAATTCGCAAATTAATCGCCTCCTCAATCCCCATTATACAAGCTTCATATTCTGCTTCATTGTTGGTGCATCCGAAAGTTACTCGGGCAGTGAAAGGCATATGGACACCTTCTGGCGTGATAAGAACTGCTCCAACTCCGCATCCATTCATGTTAACGGCCCCATCAAACATCAAACTCCATTTGGATTCAGGGTCTGGCCCCTCCTCCGGGAGTGGTTCCTCGCAGTCTTTAACTTTGAGAAACATGATGTCCTCATCAGGGAAATCAAATTTCAGGGGTTGGTAATCATCAATTGGCTGTTGCGTAAGATAGTCTGACAGGATACTTCCTTTGATGGCTTTCTGAGAAGTATACTGGATATCATATTCAGTCAGCACCATCTGCCAACGTGCAACCCGTCCGGTCAATGCCGGTTTCTAAAATTTGTACTTGACAGGGTCCATCTTTGAAATTAACAAGGTTGTATAAGTGAGCATATACTGCCTCAATCGCTTAGCAGCCCATGCAAGTGCACAACATGTCCTCTCAAGCATTGAGTATCGGGATTCGCAATCATTGAATTTCTTGCTTAAGTAGTAGATGATGTGCTCCTTCTTACCCGTCTCATCATGTTGATCGAGAACACAACCCATGGATCCTTCAAGCACAATCAAATACATGATCAATGGTCTTCCTAGAACTGGAGGCATGAGAATTGGAGGTTCCCGCAAATATTCTTTTATTTTCTTGAAAGCCCTTTGGCAATCGTCATTCCACCTGACCGCTTGTTCTTTTTCTAACAACATAAATATTGGTTCACAAGTGGCTGTGAGGTGAGATATGAACCGTGCAACGTAGTTCAATCTACCCAGGAAACCACGTACCTCTTTTTCTGTTCTGGGTATAGGCATTTCTTGTATCGCTTTTATTTTGGCGGGATCAACCTCAATTCCTTTTTCACTTACGATGAAACCCCGCAATTTACCGGACTGCACTCCGAAAGTGCACTTGTTCGGGTTCAGCCTTAGTCAAAACTTTCTCAACCTCCCAAACAGTTTCTGCAAATTGACCAGATGCTCTTCTTCTGTTCGAGACTTGGCAATCATATCATCCACATAACATTCAATCTCTTTGTGAATCAAATCGTGGAATAAGGTTACCATCGCTCACTGATACGTTGCCCCAGCGTTCTTCAACCCAAAAGGAATCACCTTGTAACAGAAGGTACCCCACGGGGTAATGAACGTTGTCTTCTCCATGTCTTCCGGCGCCATCTTGATTTGATTATACCCGGAGAAACCATCCATGAAGGAGAATACCGAGAACTGAGCGGTGTTGTCAACCAGTACATCAATATGAGGTAAAGGAAAGTCATCTTTCTGACTTGCTCTGTTTAGATCCCGGTAATCAACGCACATTCTGACCTTACCATCTTTCTTCGGCACAGGAACAATATTTGCAACCCATGGTGGGTAATTGGTGACAGCCAGAAATCCCGCATCTAACTGTTTTTGTACCTCCTCCTTGATTTTGAGAGCCATTTCTGGTTTAGTTCTCTGGAGCATTTGTTTGACAGGAGGACAACCCTCTTTCAACGGCAATCTGTGCACAACAATGTCTGTATCTAACCCCGGCAGATCTTGATATGACCAAGCAAAGATGTCAACATATTCCCGCAACATACTGATCAGCTCTTTCTTTACCTCAGCCTGCAGATTGGCTCCAATCTTAATCTCTTTCTTGGCGTTCTCGGACCCAATGTTGATAACATCAATTATCTCTTGGTGAGGTTGAATGAACCTCTCCTCCTACTTCAACAATCTGGCCAATTCCTCGGGAACTTCACAGTCTTCTTCATTCCCCTCTTCGGTTTGATAGATTGGATTTCCAAAGTCATACTTGGCCATAGCAGAATCGTTATCAGTGAAATCCGGGTGATTACATCTGCATGATTGAGGGTCATGCTTTATTTTAGAATGAGATTTTTGAAAAAAAAAACAAAAAAACATAAATATTGCGATATTATTGTTTTTTCTGCAAAAATAAAAAATGAAAGACAAGGAACACAAAATTTGAATGCAAAACGTCCTTTATTAATGATAAAAAACCTTGCAAATGCAATTATGAGGCCCTACAAATGGATATACACGCCTTGGACAGAGCGCGAGATTTTAACATGCAACAAAGAAAAACAAAGAAAATTACTCTGTCTGGAGAGTAACTTGAACAATTTCTTCAACAGACCAATTGCAAAGCTCTTGACCCGGTACACACGGGCGCACCCACTTGTCGAGATCACAATCACTGTCGACGCCATCTTCACCCGCAGCGCACATCTGATTTGGATTAATGATTCCCCCGCTGTAGAAAGTAATCGGCCCCTTGCGCTCTGTTACAGCAGCTTGATACGGATTATAGCCTATACCAAACTTATCTTCCTTGGCAGAGACTTCAATCAATTTGCCCCAGCCTTGGGCATTACCTGCTCTGACTACTTCCACTGCCTGTCTGTAGGAAGCAATAAAAGTACCCCCTATTCTTCACTCTGAGAAGATACTGCCTGTGAAGACGAATCACCAATATTGACCGCCTCAAATGCTTGGCTCAGCATCTCATGGATCTCTCCATCCATTTCCACGTACTTAAAGGTAGACAGCTGACTTACGAAGATGTCTTCCTCTCCACGTACAGTCACCACTTGACCATCAACCACATATTTCAATTTTTGATGCAACCTAGATGTCACTGCCCCAGCGGCATGAATCCACGGTCTGCCTAACAAGCAACTATATGCGGGCTGAATGTCCATCACGTAGAACACGCACTTAAACACCTGAGGACCAATTTTTACTGGGAGCTCCACCTCTCCGAATACAGAACGTTTCAAACCATCGAAAGCCCTCACTACCAAATCACTTGGTCTTAGAATAATTCCTTCAGCGTCTAACTTCATTAAGGTCTTCTTTGGTAACACGTTCAGGGAAAACCCCGTGTCTACCAATACATGAGATAACACTGTGCCTTTACACTCTAGGGTGATGTGTAATGCCCTGTTGTGATTGCGACCCTTAGTAGTCAAATCAAAGTCTGTAAAACCTAGCCCATGGCTAGCATTAACATTAGAAACAACTGACTCCAATTGATTCACAGTAATTTCTTGAGGTACATAGGCCATATTCAAGACCTTCAAAAGTGCCTCTCGATGAGCTGCAGAACACATAAGCAACGACAAGATAGAAATTATTGATGGCGTTTGATTCAACTGATCAACCACTTTATAATCACTCTTTTTGATAAGTCTCATGAACTCTTCAACCTTTTTCTCAAAAGTACCTTTCTGCACAGATTCAGGAACAACAACATCCTCTGTAGCCACCTGTTTACCCTTGGCTTTGGCTGCTGCCTCAGCTTCAGCATTAGTTCTCAAAGTCTATGGAGTGAACAAGCGTCCACTTCTGGTAAAGCCACCAAGACCTCCAACATTGTCAATACTGGAACTACCCCCAGATGGAGCTTCCACTTCTTGCTTTTCTCCTTGGTAGTAAACATCTACACCGTAGTGCCATGGGATAGCCCGCTCACTAGTATAAGGAACTGGTCCTGGTACCGTAATAGTAACAGGACTCACCATATCAGGCACAATAATGGCTGCAGGCGATGGCACCTGAATTTCAGCTGGCGTAAAATAAATGGTAACAGTTGACACATCATCATCCTTTCTGTCCCCCTGATCAAACTGTAGACATCCTACGTCCATCAAACTTTGGATACCGGCCTGCAGTTTATCACAACCATTACTCTGATTCTTACAATAAACACAATCTTCTTCACAGCCAGGGAACACTTGCCCCTTCAATAAATGAGCCTTCACAATACTCAGCGGAGTCCTCACCCTGTTCACATCAGTTACCAAATTCAAAACTTTCCCATCTTCAATGGCATTGACCTTTGGCACATTATGATCCGGCATAGGATTCTGAAGCACATTTGGTGGAGGCGAGAAATTAATTGCCTTGGCATCGATCAAATCCTGTACTTTATGCTGAAATGTACGACACTTTTCAATACTCTGACCTAGAGCCCCAGAATGATACTCACAACGAGCATTAACATCGTAACCCTTTGGTAATACTGCAGGAGCCGGGCCCATCGTACGAAGCTCCACCAGATTAAGCTTCAACAATTGGGGTAACAAAGCTGCGTAAGTCAAAGGCAGAGGGTTCATATGCCTGTCAGCTTGTCTCTGCTGATATGATCTCCGTGGCTGTTGATTATTCTGTGCCTGAACATTTTGTTGCTGCGGCTGTGATTGTACTTGTGGACTAGGAATGGTCACATCAGCAACCTGATTATTAGAATCTTGATAGCCTCTTCCTCTTCCTTTGTTCTTATAAACAGCACTGGCCTCCCCATCTCTCTTTCTGGTAGATCCAGCAAATGGCTTCCTCACCCCTAAAGAACTAGCACCACTGACATCTTGTATTTTTCCGAGCTTCAACAAACTTTCAATCCTTTCCCCAGCGATTACAATGTCTGCAAACCCAGTTGAAGGGCAGGCGGCCAACCTATCAAGATAAGTTCCCTGAAGAGTACCCATAAACATGTCAGCCATTTCTCGGTCCTGCAGCGGAGGATGAACCATGGCAGCCAACTGGCGCCACCTTTGAGCATATTCCTTAAAACTCTCCTTCGTATTCTGAGCCATACTCTGCAGCTGAGTACGGTTCGGAGCCATGTCCATGTTGTATTTATACTGCTTGACAAAAGCATGAGCTAACTCCTTCCAGTTCCTTACAGTAGTCCTGCTCAACTTCATATACCATTCTTGAGATGCCCCAGTAAGGCTGTCCTGGAAATAGTACATGCACAATTTCTCATCGTCAGTATGAGCAGCTATCCTCCCCACATAAGATTGGAGATGAGTTTTAGGACAAGTAGTGCCATTGTACTTGTCAAATGTTGGTGGCTTGAACTTGTGTGGGATTCTTACTCCAGGTACCAATCCCAAGTCAGAAACGTCAAAACCAAGAGTGTTTTGGGATTCAGTGGACTTGATTTTTTCAGCGAGCTCGTCAAACCTGTGAGTGTTGTCATCTTCAGCATCCAACAGAGTGAATTTATCATCTTGGTTGTCTTCCACAGCATGACGAACCCCATTATTTCTAGGAGGGTCACCGCCTGCACCAACGCCATTCTGATTACCAGTATCTCTGTTATTATCGTTGCCATTCTGCACCTCTACTTTTGGCCGCTCGACCATTGCCCTGAGTCTTTCCTGATTTTGAGCCATACCAGTCATTAAGGTCATGAACTGGTCCATCCTGTTCCTCAGCTCAGCCAATTCAGTTTGCATCTGATCCATGATCTTAGCTTGGTTTCTGCGAGTTGCGTACCGGTGGACGTGGTTGTCAGCTATAGTGCCTGAAACCAAATAAAGGTTAGAGACCCTGCAACGAGTACCTGAAAAGCAAGCAACAAAATGCAAAATTATATATGCTATGCAATGTCATGTTTATTCATTTTGGGGCATTCCTTCCCTCGATTCCAGTTTGACTACAATGGAGTAACACGTACACCTGCAACTGCTAATATTGATAGAACATCAGAGGTGCACATTAGTAAATCAGAATATCCATCATATACGGCCCAGTGAGTGTGTGAACCATTGTATAATCTGGTGAAGAATCCACCTCATAGAATCAACAATACCAAAATAAAATACCCATAGCATAAATGAAAACCCACAACCAGGTGTGGAACTGTCAAATACAAATCTGTTTTGAACAAATACAACTGAAAGCATGAATACAAATAAAAGAAAACCCGTCAACAAGCCTGATGGTGAGTTCTCGGCATAACAACGAAAATGCTTCAGACACTAAGCCCATACAAGTTTTCCCGAACCTCCTTGAGAAATGCTTCTATAACGGGATCATTAGGGCGCTCTGTAAGACTCCTGATCAGTTGACTCCTTATCTTGACAGCTTCCTCCAGTTTCCTGATTTGGTCTTTAACAGCTAAATCTTTCACTTTCTTTACTCCAACGTGGACTTTCAGATCTTCAATCTCTCGGTTAGCTGAACTAAGTTTCTTGAGAAATTCGCTTTCTTTATTCTTCAAATTCTTTTTCAACTCATCATTTTCAGCCTTGATTCCTGCTTCAATCTTCCTTTGGCACTCGGAGAACTCATCCCATCTCTGCTGCCCTTTGGAAAGTGCATTTTCAGACTTTGCCAACTGCTCGTTGATACGTTTGCACACCTCGTTTAATGCCATCTCATTTTGTTTAATCTTGCGAATATAGACAGTGTCCTCAGCAATTCTTTTCTCATTTTCCTCATGGCGCTCGGCTAACTTTTGAACTTCATGCTCCACCTTATGCTTTTCACAAAGCGTCTTTCGGAGTCCTTCGCTTAACTTCTCATTCATCTTGACTGCCTTGTCCTTTTCCGCCTTAAGCTTGTTATATTCAACAACACTTATCATGGTCACAGGTTCAACAACAACTGGGTCTGACGGTCCTTCCATAGAGAACGACAAAAGAGTGATCTGAACTCTTCTTTTCATCCATGCATCATACTGAAGAGAAGACACGTTATTGCACTTGCCAAAGACAACTTTACCTTTTGTTTGCAAATTGCCCCAGGCTCCGGCCGCTTGCCTTACCAACAAAAGATTATCTTTTACAGGGAAAAAGAAAGATTCTTCTAATTCGCTATCCCTCAGAGGATCTATTAAAGAAAATCCCAACTGTCTTCTTAAGATAACAGGATTGTAATTGATGCAACCCCTTATTCCCAAGAGTGGCACATTTGAATGTCTTCCGCAACTGCTGATAAAATTCGCACCCATCGTTCTTTGATCAAACCAACGAATATCTTTTGCCATCAACTTAATCAGCCTTTTAGCCTAATTCATTAAAGGATGAGGATCCAAGAAAGCCTCGGAATTAGGTAAGTGTCTCATGAGCCTTTTATGAAACAAAGGTGCACAACATCGAACCAATCCCCCTCGTTTCTTCTCATTCTTATAATGCACAGAATAATACAAGTCACCCAAGAGCGTAGGTATAGGAATCTTCAACACAAAGATATGGATGGCTCTTATGTCTACAAACTTGGACTCATCAGTAAACAACATAATCCCATAAATGCTCAAGTCCAGAATAGCACAAACTGTTTCCCATTGAGCCTTAGCAGCACACTCTTCAGCTTTGGCAACCAAGAAATCCAAATGAAAGCCAGATAAACCTCCTTTGGTGGCGAGGTTATCTTTTACCACAGGTACACTCAGATGGAGAGCCTTAGCTATCTCCTCATGCATCGGAGGACGCATATCAGAGTTAAAAGGAATCTGGTGTTTAAGAGGAACACCTAGAAGAAGGACATACTCTTCTAGCATCGGAGCCAACTGAAAGTCTGAAAAAGTGAAGCACCTCAACTGTGGGTCATAAAATTGCAAGCAAGTATGAATAACACTCCTATCTGAAGCATTAAAATCATCAACCATAGTCAGAATCTCTCCATGAGCCTTTCTGAACATACCCACATAATCTGGAGTAATAAGAGATACCATCTTCTGTAACTGACCCACCTTGGTGTCAAAGAATGTGTAATGCACATTGTACTTTCTTGGAATATCCATAGCTGCAAAGGGAACTGTCAACTGGAATCAAAAGGAAGTATACCCTGCAAATGAATAAACATGAAGGTTAAATGCAAAAATGCGAATGATGATATGTATGCAAGGGCATGTGATCAATGTTGAACATATATTGCTGAACCCACTGTACTGCAGTCTGAATTTGGTGAAATACACAAAACCAAGATCAAAGATCTGGTAATAAATCCAGAACAATAAGAAACCAGTCAGGATCAAAGATTCAGTAACAAATCCAGAACACATAAGGAAACCGGGTATGCTGAAGGTCAAAGGTTCCTGCACACCTGTAAACAATCCCCCCAATCTCACATGTATGTACTAGAAAGTAAGGATTCTCAAATTCGGATCTCGGAATGAGAGGTAATAGCACATTTAGCCCGAAGGATACAATGCTATCGCCATACAAAGAGACCGTCCTCTGATTCACCTCAAAATAAAGAGGGGTCATCCTAAAAGGTCATCGAGACTTAACAGCTCTTCTAGATAGCTCTACCATTGTGGCAGACCCACAACGCAGAATTCTCTAGAGAGAACCACATCCAGATTGTGTTTCATATTCCCTCTTCGCACCGAAATGGAGTGTGAGAGGACATGAAACACGCTAAACATAAGTGCACTCAGGCCTGTGTACTGGGCCTATCTCTCAGAATACCCCATCCTGCCAAACAGACAAAGCAGCACAGCACAGTATAGTATAATACAGTATATGAAATGAAAATGCTAAAATGCGGTAAATACAATAATGTACAATAAAGCAGTAATACAGTAAACAACAATACAGTAAAACAGCAAAATACAGCACAACGCAGCTCCACAATAAACACCCAATGAAAGAAAACAAACAAGCGCTAGGATTGACTCCCTTAGGAAACCAGAGGTCCCCAGCAGAGTCGCCAGCTGTCGCTCCCAGGATTTTCATCCAAGTACAAACGCGAAAGTGGCACGGAAACAGAGTCGCCAGTAATGTGTATTTATCCCAAGAGAGGGAAAGGAAACACTGCATAAACCTGAGGGAAGGAAAGAACGAGGTCCTGCGACCAAGAGAACTGGGTTCGGGAGTCGGTTACGCGAAGGGAAGGTATTAGCACCCCCGCACATCCATCGTACTGGATGGGATCCACGCTTGCTGTTCGATCAAAAGGTGCCGTCGTTAGGAGCTCCACTGCTGACTGGAGAGGAGAAAGACCGAGAACGGAAAAGAACGGAGAAACGAAGAAGAAAAGAAAAAGAAGTGTCTCGATAGGACGTTATCATTGTCCTAGGCCTATGTATTCCCTCAGTGCAATGGGAAAGTCAGAGTCAACGTAGTTCGACGGACTACGGGGAAAGGTTGCTCGTCGAGATATCGCTTCTCATGCCTACGTATCTTCAATCAGACGAGAAAGAAGAATCAGAGCAAACGTAGTTCGGCTTAACAAGGGTTGCTTTGTTTGTCCTTTTTATGGAAACGTCTGAGTGCGCGTCCCAGTAGTTAGGTGTTGCAGCTCGCTGTATGGAGACTTAGGCGTTACCTGTTTGTGGTAGAACGGACATGACGAGTCCTTAAGGAATAGAATGAAGGAGATGAGAATAGAATTTGTTTGTTTTTGTATTTTAGAAAGAATTATTTTGATTATTGGTGTGTATAACGCATATTGCATTTAAGTATTTCACGTAGGATCGAATGCCTCGAATATCGACCCAAGACGGGACGTATGCTAAACATTCTAAGAAAGTGAGAGAAGACCCCTCACTATCTTATTCTCACGTGAAAGGCTCAAATACAATATATGTTATGCCTTTATTAAGTGTTTTTGCTTTTGTTTTGAGATGATAAGAAGAGAGACTCAAATGGTTGAGAAAGGTAAAATCTAATGAGGGATACTAAGACTCAAACCCTAAAGTTATCATACATGGATGTTCCTAATGGTTAAGTGTGGTTTAGAAACCTAAGTCTAAAAGAAAAGAAAAGTGAGTTCTAACTTACTTCAAAGGTTGAAGTTAAGTTAAGAACTCAAAGGGAATGAAAGCAATTGAACAAAGAAAGCATAAAATGCTTATCACAATCACAATTTGAAAGCTTAAAAAGATAAGAGAAAAGAAGTTGTATGTGGGTGCACCCCCACACACTTGACTTACCATAAGCCCCTGAAAATGTTAGCAAAACCATTTACAAGTAAAGAAATAAGGAAAGACTAACAAGTAAAGACCAAACAAGTTAAGAACTAAAGAATAAAGGTCCTAATGGTTGAAAAGCACTCAAGGTCAGAACCTAAACCATAAGAATGTTCTTTAAGGTTAGGAGATCAAACACCAACAAACTTTATACAAACAATGTTTTAACCATCCAAGAAATTGCACCATGAAATTAGTTGATGAAACATGAATAAAAATGTAAGATGAACAAGTATTTATGCTTAATGAAATGCCAAGGTCAGAAGCATACATCATATTATAATGCATATGGATGTATATGAAAAATCATACAAGGCATGAATGGGACGATTCAAGTAGAAGAGCATAGATGAAGAAGATATGAAAAGGAGAGAAACAAATTTCATGTAGATGCACACGTTTACATGTTAAGGATGCATGACATATGAAATGAGTATGAATGCATATAGACCAGTAGCATACAATTGATGACATGTAAATGACATGAATAAAATGGCATACACAATGCAAACACAAATCATATAGAGCACAAGAAGAAATGAGATGAGGAATTAGGTCAAAAATGCAAATTAAAATGCACAACCACACATCAAAGGCAAACCCAAATCAAAAGGATTCAAAAATGAATCAAGGAGGACCTATAATCCTCTAAGCAAACCCTATGAAATGATCACAAAGCAAGCAAAATAAGGTGACACAAGTGCCTCATCAAAATCATATTAGATGGAAATAGAAGAATATGCACACAAGTTGGGTTACTTACAAGACAAGTCACACATGATGGTGAAATACAATTATGAATGCAAATGCACATGGATCAGTAGCATACTTATTATAAGATGACATGAGAATGCACCAATGAACAAGTTTTGTTCATACACAAGTCACATTAGAAATTAAGAAGAAGAGAACACAATTTGAAGTTCATACAAAATGGAAACACACTTCAAATGTTTATGTGATTGTAATGCATATGATATGACAATATGAGTCAATAAAAAATGATGAAATGGTTTATGTACAGTAGACAGACATATAAGAATGAGTGTGGATGGCATACCATTATGAGATACACACAACTATATGAAAGAAGAGCAAGTGATAGATGCACAATTAAGTGTGAATGCAAGATGAACATCAATTGCAAAACACGTCCAAATGAAATATGGAAGACCTATAATTTGACATACATGCCCTATAATATTCAAGAAGTGACATATAAATGCATCTCAACAAACAATGTAAAGCAACTTGGTCACATCACACACAAAACTCAAAGACAATCCACTTGAAGATCAACATGTATCAATGCAATCAAGGTGAGCCAAAACACATTAGAAAGATGATAAAAAACTACAAGAACCATATCACATGAAGCACAACCAGGGATTAAGCACATCACAAAATTATAGGTCCAAACCTTTTAAGAATCACATTCAAACATGCCTCACAATTCACAAAGATCATACACTTATGGATGCACAAAGATCAACTCTAAACCCTAAGATAAAATGACTTTAAAAATCAACAAAAATATGGATTAAATGCATTAAGATGTGTAATATGATCATAAAAAATTCCAAGCGAAAATTCAGAAAAGAACTAGTTCAATAAAAATGAGAGTGAACCAAATATCATGAAGAATGCACTTAAAAAAGAAATTAAAAGAAAATTATGAAAATAATGCCAAAATAAAAGAAAATCAGCAATAAAAAAATTGAAAATTGGTTTAATGTACAAAAATGCTATATGAATTTTTGTAGAATTATTTAATGCATTTTGGTATTTTTACTAAAAGAAAATGAAACAAATATAAAAAAGGAAAATAAAAATGCAAGTAAAAGAGTGCAGGGGGTGTGGCGAAAGTAAGAAAGTAGTTAAAATGAGTTTGGGCTCAGAACATGGGGGTGTGAAAAGCATTTATGTTCAGTCCATTAACAGCGTGTGTTTGTGTGTGATTAAGGTATATTTCAGTCAACATGTTTGACGCAATCACAGCCACACATCCAAGTCAACAAGATCAATCATCAATCCAACGTTTCATAAAGCATGCACATGACAATTATCACGCACGCACACACATGCAATCATCTGAGACCAAAAATGAAGTCATGCGCATGTCACATGATTTTTAATGCGTTGGAAGCATAATAAATGTAGGATCAAAACGCATCTAACGACTACGTTTTAAAGTTGAAAAAACCTAATCTGAAAATCTTATCGGCCGGAGAAGGACCTCCGGTCATCTTCTCCGGCGAATCACCACCACCTGCAGATCCTCAAACCCTCAAGAAATCTATGAAACGTATATCAATAGAAAGCTGAACTTATGTAGAATTTAAATCTAACATTAAAAACACCATACAATGCACACACAGCAAGAATCAATCACAAACATTTTTCCCTAAAAAACACAACTACGCTCCTATTGAGCCTATCACTAGCCGAAGATGCAAATAGTTCCTAATGAACTTCAAACAAGCAAAAATGAACTCAAGGTAGCTTGAATTAGAGAGAAAAAGTTAAAATGATGAAACCCGAACTTGATGAGATGAATGTTGTAAGAATACTAGAGGTTCCTTCTTGAATTCTTGAGCTCAAGATTTGGCCAAATAAAGGCTTTGGAATGCGAAAATTCAGAGAAAAGTAAAGTACATCTTGATCTGCAGTGGTGGTGTTGAGCTTGATTTCAATCCATCAATGGTGTTGGATGATGATTGATGATGATGAACTTGATGAGAAACTGATGAAGTTTATGGAAACACTCGTGCAAAAAAAGAGAGAATGCAGAGAGAATTTTCAGAGAGAAAGTGTGAGAATGATTTGTGAAATGTGTGAAAATGAAGTGTTGTTTTCAGTTGTGTTGGAATGGAACTTATATAGGGTTGGTTACTTATTAACTAGAATGGTTAACAGTTGGAAAGGGAGTTAAATGAGTTGAGTCAAGTGAGTTTGAGTTAACTAACTGAGTGAGGTTAGTTAGTGACACGAGTTGGGGTTTGGTTATGGTGATGGTGAGCTCATGAAGTTTATGGTGGAGCTGAGAAATGAGAGGTGATGAGGTTGATGTGTGTTGTGGCAGCAAGGCTTAGTGGACAAGCTTCCTTTTATTTCCTCTTGTATGTATGATAGCACCATGGCATGTATGTGTGTAAGGGATATGCTGGTTCAAATGAGGCAAATGGTTGTACATGTGAAGTATGCGTGTGACCTGAGTTTTAACAACAACCACAATATTACAACACGCTATTCTTGGCAGCCATGCATGCAGTGAAAAATTGGAAGTTTGAGGGTGAATATCTCTCACATTAATGGATGAAAATGTATAATTTTGGTGGCAAATGAAAGATGGTACATCATAGAACATGATTGATGTTGGAATCAAAGTGAAAGAAGACCTTTAACACACTTGAAAATGGCTTGAAACTCAAGGGATCCAAACTCTCTCATGGGCGTGGCAACATGTTGCATGCATGGCATCATGGCTTATGGCAATTTCAGAGTGGAGATTCCATGTTTGGACCACTATAACTCCTTCATAACTTGTTCAAATGAAAAACTGTCTAACATCAAAGTTAAAGAGGACAAGGAGATGAACAACTTTGATGTTTAACAATTTTTCATTTGAAGCTTCCTTGATGGAGAAAATTGGCTTGACATTTGGAACACCAAGTGTTTGATGAAATTATGGCCTGGAAGCCTGAACTTGCCTTGCCATGACTTGGAATTTGCCTTGATTTTACCAAAATTTGATTGATCATAACTCCCTCAATTTTGATCCAATGGAAGAGTTCTTTATATGGATTTGAAGCTGGGAATGTGATCTTTAATTGGCTCAACTTGGGCTTGAAGTTTGAAGCTTTTATCATGGAGAAAGAATCCCTTAAAGTGTAGTGCAAAATGGTCCAAAACTTGCCATTTTTAGAAACCCTAAGTTTCTAAAAATGGAAACTTTGTACAATTCTTGATTTTGATGATTCCTCCATAATTTCTTGATCAAATCTTGTCCAATGAACATATGTAACTTGAATTTCATGAATTTGATCTTAAAAAGTCAGGAGTTGACTTTGCCACTGCACAGTTGACTTTTCCCCAAATTTCTTGATTCTCAAGCAACTGACCAATTGAACCTCTTCTGAAATGAACCAATGAGCAATCTTCCATCCTTAGATACTTGACATCATGTAGAAAACATTGAGATCAAGTTTGAACCAAAAATTCATCAGGGGACTGCTTGAGTCACAAACCCTAATTTGGACTGTTTTTGGTTAGGAGATGATGAACTGTCCAACTTCTTGGTGAATTCTCTTCTTCCAATGACTTGTGGGATCAAATGGGATGATATATGATATAAAAGACCTTTGAGGCTTATTGGGAGACCCTTGACTCTAGCTCTCTTGCCCTGGACGATCTATACTCTGAAAACCACTGATCACATGCCTATGCTGAATGCAAAGATGAATGCTTTATTTTTCTATGCTTGAATGGAATGCAATGCAATGAAAGTATATGCCAAATGATATGAAAATGAGAGGGAAAATTTTGGGGTGTTACACCACATACATAGCTGCTGTGCACAAAGTGTACTGTAAAATGTTGTTGTTCTACCTGATTGCATATACACCTGTCATGTTTTGGAAATAGTAGCTGTTATAGGCTGTTTTTCCTTGTTGCTGGTTTTTATAGCTATGCAGGTGCTGGAGCGTTGTTGTTGCTGCTGTTTATGGCTTATTGCCTTGTTTTATTGTATTATTCATAATGGGTGAAGAGCATTTCGTTCCATGTATTTCACGGATCCGTTCCGCTTCCTAACACTTTTGCTCATTTATGCTAGGTTACTAGAAGTTTGTCGGTTGCTTATACTTTGCTTGCGTTGCTACGGATTGATACCCGTTCGGTATTACTTCTCTTCCCTTTTACTAATTCCGCATTTTTTTCCTTTTGATGCCATGAGAAGTAGGATTGAGAGTCCGTGCCACTTGGCCGGTAATGCTGGAAGTCCTCAAAGGAGGCTCTGTTTGTGTTTGTTTAATATTGTGCCTAAGACCTCCAAAGATGCATCCCATTCCCGTATCCCCGTGTAAGACCTCCAAGAAGGCAATTGACGGAAGTTAGGGTTCGCAATCGACCCCCGTTATTCTAGTTCCAGGTCGTTCTTAGCTCCCATTACATGATCGAAGCTTTGAACATAATTCACTCTTGTTATCGAGCCCGTCAAGTGGAAGAAGGGTTTCGCAATCAAACCCTCACACCGTGTCTATAGCTCACATTGACCGATGTTGATGCTTATGGGATCTGATTCACATCTTCCCCTTCTTTACTCTGCTTTCCATGGTTCTCGATATCATTGGGTGAGTATCCTGATTTCCCATAGATAGCTTGTTTGCCTCGGTTGATATGACCCCTTGGATAAAGCTTCCCCTTTTCTTACTTTAATTGTGTGACATTATTGTTGACTGACACTGTTTACTCTTTCTTTGCTTTTAGTTCGTTTTGTGATTGATTTATCCTGTGTTTACTTGTTTGATGACATGATCCCTTAGGATTCCTGGCTCCACTTAATTTTTGATTAAGTTAGAAGTAGGAGAGATATTAGGACATCAATCTATGTATGACAACATTAGTTAGATGTCCCTCTTGATCCTGACCTTAGGACCATTTTGCATGCTAACATTAGGACTACAATTAGTCTCCCCTTAGATTTTACTTTTACAACTTGAGTCTCTCTTTTCTCATCTCAAAACAAAATCTCAAAACACTTAACAATTAAGAGTGTGCTTCGTGTGCCATGAGCCTTAAGTACATAGTATACTTTGTCGCGCGAGGCGTGTGACTCGTTACGCAAAGTACTTACTACGTCATAAACTTTAGCACGAGGCATACTGCAAACAACAATCAAAATACTTTCTCCTAAAAGACAAAAAACAAACAATTCTCTTCTTCCTCACTCCATTCATAAAGGATTCGTCACTTTCATTCTACCGCAAACAGGTAAATGCCTAAGACTCCGTACAACGAGCTACGACACCTAACAGCTGGAACGCGGACCTTGGCGTCTTCCGTTAAAAAACACAAACCAAGAAAAGTCCATCCCTAGTGAGGGGAACTACGTCGCTCTGATTCTCGCGTGCGAGCGGGATACGTAGGCAGGATATCGTGCGAGATCTCTCCGAGCACCATCCTTCTCTTTTCCCCCCGAACCGTAGTCCGAACTACGTTGACTCTGACTTTTCCATTGCGCAAGGGAATACGTAGGCCTAGGACTTTGAGGACATCCTACTGAGTCACTTCTTTTCCTCTTCTTTCGTCTCTCCTTTCTCTTCCGTTCTTGTTCCTTTTCCTTTCCAGTAGCAGCGGAGCTCTAGATGATGACACCCTTTGATCGAGACAACAAGTGTGGATCCCATCGAGTACGATGGATGCGTGGGGGTGTTAATACCTTCCCCTCGTGTAACCGACTCCCTTACCCATTTCTCTTGGTCGCGAGACCATGCTTTTCCTTCCCTCAGGTTTATGCAGTGTTTCCTTTCCCTCGCTTGGGATAAATACACATTGCTGGCGACTCTGTTTCTGCGCCACTTTCGCGTTTGTACTTGGATGAAAATCCCGGGAGCGACACCGCTACCCAGTGAAGGGCAAGAACCAGGTTCCCAATGGGGACTTATCTTTGACGGGGCTGTCAATCATTTTGGAAACGGAATTGGGGCAATCATTGTAACACCTCACGGTACCCACATTCCTTTCACTGCCAGACTGACATTCAAGTGTACAAACAACGAGGCCGAATAAGAAGCTTGTATCATGGGTCTCGAAGAAGCAATCGACTTAAGAATTAAGAACTTGGATGTATATGGCGACTCAGCCCTGGTTATCAATCAAATCAAAGGATATTGGAACACAAACCAATCAGGACTGATTCCTTACAAAGATTACGCAAGGAGGTTGTTACCCTTCTTCAACAGAATTGAGTTTCATCATATCCCTCGTGAAGAAAATCACTTGGCTGATGCACTAGCCACTCTCTCTTCCATGATTAGTGTAGGTCAATTGAACGACCTACCTAAGATTGACGTTAATGCGCCTTGTAAGGCCCGCTTACATCTTCGCGATTGAAGCAGTCATAGACGACAAACCTTGGTATCATGATATCAAATGCTTCCTTCAGAAACAAGACTACCCACCTAGGGCATCCAGGAAAGACAGAAAAACCCTTAGAAGGCTGGTAGGCAGCTTCTTCCTGAGCAGTGATACACTCTATAAGAGAAATTTTGACATAGTCTTGCTCTGATGCGTAGACAAACCAAAGGCAGACATGTTGATGAAAGAAATTCATGAATGATCCTTTGGTACGCATGCCAACGGACACACATTGAAGAGAAAAATTCTAAGAGCAGGGTACTACTGGTTGACCATAGAATCCGACTGCTACAAGTACATGAGGAGGCGTCACAAGTGTCAGATATACTCCAAAAAAATCCATGTGCCGCCAACGCATCTCAAAGTTCTTTCTTCCCCATGGCCTTTTTCCATATGGGGAATCGATATGATCGACATGATTGAACCCAAGGCTTCAAACGGACATCGGTTCATCCTAGTAGCCGTTGACTACTTCACCAAGTGGGTCGAAGTAGCGTCTTACTCCAATGTAACCCGACAAGTGGTGGTCCGAATTATCTAAAACAATATCATCTGCCATTATGGTGTTCCAAGCTAGATCATTACTGATAATGGATCTAACTTGAACAATAGGATGACGAAAGAGTTATGCACTGAATTCAAGATCGAGCTCCATAACTCATCTCCCTACCGACCTAAGATGAACGGAGCGGTAGAAGCGGCTAACAAGAACATCAAGAAGATCGTTCAAAAGATGGTTATAACCTACAAATACTGGCACGGGATGTTACCCTTTGCTCTTCATGGTTATTGAACATCTGTCCGCACTTCAACAGGGGCAACCCCTTTCTTTCTAGTATATGGCATGGAGGCAGTGCTCCCCATCGAAGTAGAGATCCCATCAATCTGGGAATTGATGGAAGCTAAACTAATAGAAGCTGAATGGTGTCAAAGTCGACACGACGAACTGAATCTGATCGAAGAAAAACAAATAACGACACTATGCCATGGTCAGTGGTATCAACAAAGAATGAAGAAGGCGTTTGACAAAAAGGTCTGACCTCGTGTCTTCAGGAAAGGAGACCTTGTGCTCAAAAAGATACAATCATTCCTCACTGATTCTCGGGGCAAGTGGACTCCGAATTATGACGGCCCCTATGTGGTCAAGAAATCTTTCTCAGGCGGCGCCTTTAGACTCGCAACCATGGACAGAGAAGAGTTTGCCTATCCCACAAATGTCGACGTAGTCAAGAAATACTTCACCTAAAATAAAATAAAAACGTCTCTGTGGATTGAAAACCCGAAAGGGCGGTCCAGGCAAAAATTAGAGACATGATAAAAAATCATCCCGATGGATTAGAAATCTCAAAGTACAATCCAGGCAAAAGTTAGGGATACTGGTAAGTAACTACGTCCAACAGGGGAAAACCCCCTAGCAGCAGTCTTGCCATCCATCAGAAAACTCCAGTCAAGGTCATCTTCGACAGAAGCTCAGGATGTCCCAAATTCAAAGTTGGTAGAAGGATAGTGGTCGTTATGTTTCAATGTAGCCCTTTTCCCTTAAATTACCATTTTTTAACTTTGTAAATACTCTATGGAATCAGCGCTTAGCTGATTTACATCCTATCAATAAAATTTGAGCCCTTGTGCTTTTGTTTGCAATTCTTATTTGCTTTAGCTTTACAGAACGACATTTTTAACATGATTAACGATTCTTGAAATAAAACAAAAATGAATTTACTTGTTAAAATTTTTTCTGCTTTAAAATAAAGATGGCAATTTCTTTTGACTGTTGAACATTGAAAGAACATCGATCGCTTCTCCCAAAGGTGTTCGAGCTTCAAAGTACTCCTTCTGACATCCCCGGCAGAGTTCTTACCTCCTAAGCCCGACCAACGGTTGTTCCCTGCAGGGACTATCTCTCCTAAGCAAGGCAAAATTGCTATCGTGAACCAGTGATACTTTTCATCTCCCACTGTGGTCGAGTATCCAGTCGTGTTCATCTACTAGTTTGTATGTCGCGTCAGTTGTGTCAGCATAAACATACATACATCATGCATTGTTGATTTACATTCACATTCATATTGCATCACTATCACTCTGGTAAGTCTTATCCGCAAGTGATAACAGTCCTCTCAATCGAGTTGTCAATTGTTTCCTCGTCAGGAAATGTTGCGTCCGAACAATCTCTCCTCCAATTTATTTCTGGATTGGAGACGGTCCCTTGACAACTTTGATAACTTAAACCTCTGAAAGACAAGAAGACCATCAACGAACATCACTCTTTGCCATTGAAGATGATATTTTCGCTTTCCCAGATTAAGGAAAATCCCCAGAGAAATCCTCTTAATCAGAGATTCGGCAATACAGCAGTTTGTCTCCGAAAAAATCCGCTGACGAAAAGGTCATCAGCACCTCAAAATTGGATCACATCATATGGCATTTCTCCGAGAAGATCCCGAGAAAATTATGATGTAATACCCCAAGCGGAAACAGTCTCTAAAGAGACTCGTTTTCCCCAATAGAGTCGACAAATGGCGTCTCCAAATAGAGAAGTTTGTGCACCTCTACAACTCAGACGACTGGGTTCCCCAGCAACCCTGACATCAAAGTTTTTTTCTATCAAATGGCATCTCCCCAGGAAAATTCGGCGAGAAGTTTGAGGAAAACCGCTATGGATAGCGTCCCTTGTCAAGAAAGTTTATTGACAAAAGAAACTGAGACCAGTTCCTTGGTAGGAAACCAGGATCGAGTGGAAGTTTATTTCAGAAACTGAGACCAGTTCCTTGGTAGGAAACCAGGATCGAGGGAAAGTTTACATCAGAAACTTAGACCAGTTCCTCGGTAGGAAACCAGGATCGAGGGGAAGTTTATATCAAAAACTTAGACCAGTTCCTTGGTAGGAAACTAGGATCGAGGGGAAGTTTATTTCAGAAAACTGAGACCAGTTCCTTGGCTGAAGACCAGGATCGAGGGGAAGTTTACCTTTTCTAAGCATCATTTCTTAGCAAAAGAAGAAGGATGTGTGACCTACCATTCCTAACCACCATCAAAATTTCGGGTATTCCGATATTTAATCCTCTTGCACCCCGAATGCCCAAATACCTTCGCCATTCACACCTTCGGGTCCAAGAAGATTAAATAGGGGCATCTGGCATACCCAAAATTTTGACCACTAAGATTTCCCATCATTGGGCCAATCATCATCACAATATGGTAAACCATTATACTTCATCAGTCTCCCCAAAGATGGGTGAGCATTCACTACTATCAAAGATTAGGGTTTCAAGCCCTCTTTGAGCCTTAGACAAAGGATCAATCAAGAAATGACATGATCTTCAACTTTTTCTAACCTCTCAAACATCCACCAAGGATCAAGAGGACTCCCACATCAAGGATTAAGCACAAGGCTGCAACATTCCAAGTGTATTAAGCCTCAAGATCAACAGTGTCACCAAATTAGGGTTTTGGTCGACCAAGGCCTCCAGATGGAAATTTTCCTCTGGGCATGAGCAAAAGCTTCAAAACATAACCTAATATACTCCATGGGACCTCATAAACCCAATCATCAAGTCAATTTGGCCTTCAGGGGATGTATTCACTAAAAATCAGGAATTAGGGTTTCTTGACCTAATTCACCCCTAAGTTGACTTTTGGGCCAAAACATGAGCCAATACCTCAAGACATAATTTCAGGGTCTCTAATACACCACATTGATCCATTTGCAACAATGTATTGATCCAAGAAGCTTGATTCCCAAGTTTCAAGTTCATATGAACCACAGTTAGGGTTTCGCGGAAAAAGTCAACTGTGCCTTTGACTTTTGACCAAGACATGCTCCCAAACCTTGGGACATGATTCAATACACCCTATAACACCTATGAAATCAATCCATCAAGTTTTATTTAGGTCAAGGACTTGATTTCATAGAGGATCGCACAGTTTGGAGTTCATCTGATAAAAAGTCAACTGTGCCCAAAAGTCAAAGTTTGACTTTTTGATTTTTTGATCAATTATGGTTCCCTAACCCTAAAATGATGTTAATGTGTGATTTGAATCAACATTCATCAAGAAAAATCAAAGAAAGTGGGATAACTTGTAAAAGGGGTAACCATAAAAAACTTAGAAATTTTCTAAGTTATGGAACAAAGTGGCTAGGGTGCCAACTTCCAAGGATCATAACTTGAGATCCAAACAACCATTTGGGCTGATCCAAAGATGGATTTATAGCTCTCATGGCATACTTTAAAAGTGTCAACTACACCTCATTCCAATTCATCATGGATTTTGAGTTATGGTTGGATCAAAATCACAAAAAGTGAAAATGTCACTTTTCTCCAACACTTAGTGAAATTTTCACTAAGTCAGAATCTGTTTCACTTTTTCCAAAATGTAAGGACATTTTTCACTTGGATCCAAAAAGTGTCAAGACAAACTATGATCACACATATGTTGTATCATATGAGAGCTTTCCAAAATGGCCAAGAACCCCATGAAACTCCACTTAGGCCATGAGATATGACAATGGCAATGTGCCTTGCTGCAAACTGTCATGGCTAGGCAGATTTGTGCATTTTGCTCGATTTGAGCAATTTGTACAAATGACAAACAAGTTTATCCATCTGAACACCTCAGGGAGGGACCAAAGAGGGACAAACACTAATCCATAAGCCTCCTAAATCTTTGGAACTAAAAATAGCATGCTAAACCTAAAAATGCCTAAAGAGGGGACAAGACTCCAATTTTGTTTTGGGGCATTCAATGGATGCACCAAGGTGGCATGAACTGAGTCTTTTCCAACTGAATGAGTCAAGGATGATCTCTGAACTAGGGAACCAAAGGCGTGTGCTCTAACCTCTAGTCAATGGCTAGAGGAGACTTGAGATTCCAAAGTGATGCAATTGGCCAAACCTCTGCTGCAGTTGCCATTCACTATTGTTTGCAAAACAAACTTGCTCTACTATAAATAGAGCTCATTTGTGCTCAGTTTAAGTACACCAAAGCCATCAAACTGATGCTTTCCTCAAAATCTCTTCTTTCACTCCAAAATTGCCTCCCAAAGCAAGTCACTATCGGGTTTTGAGTTTGAGAGCCATTCCAACCAAACCAATCACACACACACCTCATAAACATCATATGAAGTGATCCAAACACTTAAACAACAACTATAACACAGATATATCAGAATCAACAGCCAGTTCCTCAAGGTTTTAACCAAGTTGCAGTTGAGATGCCATGAAGTGATCCAGCCATTTCCAATAAAGTCCAAGCATTCAAACACACTCCATATGGCGTAGGGAAGCTGTCCAGATCATCACAACTCATTTGTAACACCTCTAACTCAAAAATCACATTGCCCTTGTTGTCACGACCTTCAAGTAAGCCTAAACTTGGTCATCTCTTAATCTATGCATATTTCCTCGCACAATACTTTTGCCAAATGTTCATAATCATGCATAGAATGTTTCCCCTCAATTAATTGCTTTGTTTGAATCGTGTACCAAAATCTCAACCTTCATGCAAATTTTAGGGTTCCTGAGGTTTTGTCTTAATTTCTTATTCCATGCTTAAAATAAATGAAATTAAAGACCATAGACATGATCGTGAGGTGAAAACGAGCAGATTGATATGTGGATTGTGTGATTTCATCAAGTATTCAGTGAGATTGGATAGAAAATGCAAATCAGGCCAAACTCAGAACACGCGCGTGTTCTTGCCATGTTCTTGGCGCCTTTTTTGAAAGTTCAAATATTTGAATTTTGTGATTTTATTTAATTGATTCAAAAATTAATTTCTCTCTGAATTTTAATGATTTTGAGTTGATTCTTTTTTTAATAATTCACAAAAATGTTAAAATATTTTATTTTACCAAAAATTCCTAAAAATGTTATTTATTTCATATATTTGATATTTTTGCAAAGAATTAATGTTTTATTTGTTTTTAACATTTGAAATATTTGTTTCTTCTTGATTTCCCTAACTTAATTGATTTTCAATCATTTTGTGGATATAAACACGATTTTTGAATCTTTGATCCTAGATCACCACTCATTTTTTACATGTTTTCATCAATTTTTATTAATTTTTAAACAAAATTAATTCCTTTTTGAAACAAATTTAGGGTTTTGAGTAATTCAACCCTCATTAATCACTTTCAAAACACTTTTGGGCCTCTTGATAGAGTGTAAGTCCCACCTCTTTGTAAATAAAATAATTTGGGCCTCCGTGCATTGTATAAGTCCCAATACAGTTTCAGAAATTTCGACGCGGTCATCATTTTCAAACTATTTTTTTACTTGGGCTTCTCCTTCAGCTATAAGACCCATCTTTGGGCCTCTTGATAGAGTGTAAGTCCCAACCCTTTAGTAAATAAAACCTTTCTTTGGGCCTCAGTGTATTGTATAAGTCCCGGGTACCGTCAAAATGTTCGACGCAATCGTCGCCTTTTTAACAAAAATCCTTGGGTTTCTCCTTGAGCTATAAGACCCATCTTTGGGCCTCTAATAGAGTGTAAGACTTAATCCCCTTTTACTCAAAACAATTTTTGTGCCTCAGATATTATATAAGTCCCTTTGCGTTAAAAGAAAAAATCTCGGCGCGATCGCCAGTTCAAAATCAACTCATCTGGGCCTACCCTCGTGTTATAAGCCCCATTTCTTTTCTTTAAATTTCTTTGGGCCTATAATAGAGTGTAAGACCCAACCCCTTTTTGAAACCAAAATGATTTGGGCCTCACATATTGTATAAGTCCCTCTGTACGGTTTTCAAAACAACGGTGCAATCATCGTTAAAACTTAGGCCTCTCCTTGAGCTGTAAGCCCCAACAATCTTTTCAAAGCACTTTCTCCTTTGATTTTGAATTCAAATACAATATTGTTATCAAAACTTTCTTTGTTGAACAACTAACAAAACAATATGGAAGCTCTACAACGGGTAAATGTTTATCCGCTTTCATTTATCGCTTTCATATGTATATAAGTGTATTGTGGGGCTGCTTCACTGTAAGTCTTCTTTCACATCCTTTTACTTGTCACATATCCACTGTGTAATACTAGTATATTTATTTAGAGTTTTCCTCGGCAACTACGTCTAGCACTAGGTAAAGCCTTGTTGGTTACTGCTAAATACAAACAAAACTAGATCCCCCCGTAGGATTCCAGATACAGTCTTCCCTTCTCTTGGGGTTAAACAATATGGAACAAAGAGAAAGGCGGTATTCTCGGTGAACCTTTTCTCAGACTGTCACTCTTAGAAATTGTCAAAGAAACTCTACTCCCCAGAGTTGATCTATTCTCCGTGAATAGCATCTCTTGAGTTTCTTCCAAATTCTCGAACTTTCCTGGAATGATCTCTTCTCTGTGAATTGCATTTCTTGAACTTCTCTTGGTTTAGGGACCCACAGGCTTCCTAAAAGCATCCCCGCCTCCTCTTGGGTGTTGTACAAGGACCCTTCGGCTTTTAGAAGTTCTCATGCCTTCTCTTGGGCTTAATACAAGGACCCTGACGACCTCTTAAAGGTATAAGACAGAACTTAGTCATCCTTTGCTAGAGCAGTCTTTCCAGTGTCAAACCTCTGGCCACTTTAGGGCTGATACTCATCCCTTAATGCCCATGCCTCCTCTTGGGCATTGTACAATAGATAAAACCCTAGACTTGGACAGTCTAAACCCCCTTGAGTCTTAAAGACATTCTCAAGTTCCTTTCAAACATAGGAAAAAGCACTGATCACTCTGAAACCCGGTCTCTCTCATGAGAGTTCCCCACCCTTTGGCCTGCCTATGCATCTAATCCTCAGCAGTAACATAGCCTCCTCTTGGGCTTTGTACAATGACTCTCCCCAACGGAGCTAACCTTTTCAGACTCTCTTGTTGAGTATAAAAGACTCTCTTATTGAGTCAATCTTCTTTTAGCCTCCGTCTTGGACTTCAAACAAGACACATATAAAACACTCTCTTGTTGAGTATAAAAGACTCTCTTGTTGAGTCACTTTCCTTTTAGCCTCCGTCTTGGGCTTGGTACAAGACATATAAAACACTCTCTTGTTGAGTATAAAAGACTCTCTTGTTGAGTCAATCTTCATTTATCCTCTATCTCGGGCTTCGTACGAGACAGTAAAACACTCTCTTGTTGAGTATAAAAGACTCTCTTGTTGAGTCAATCTCCTTTTAGCCTCTATCTCAGGATTCGAACGAGACATCAAAACACTCTCTTGTTGAGTATAAAAGACTCTCTTGTTGAGTCAATCACCTGTCAAATAGACTCTCTTATTGAGTCAACCTTTTTAGCCTCCGCCCTGGGCTTTATACAGGACAAATAAAAGTACTCTCTTGTTGAGTCAAACCTTTTAGCCTCCGTCTTGGGCTTTGTACAAGACACATAAAAGCACTCTCTTGTTGAGTCAGTCACTTGTTAGTACTCTCTTATTGAGTCAACTCTTTTAGCCTCTATCTCGGGCTTCGTACGAGACAACAAATAAAAAGCACCCTCTTGTTGGGTCAATCGCCTCCTCTTAGTCTTTGTATAAGGAAACCTCGGTTGAGTCAATCAACCTTTTAGCATCAAATTTGTGCCTTGCTCACAGCATACAAACATCAACAACTCCTCTTTAGAGATGGCAAATTCTCTCTCATCCAAAACCCTTTAGCTTCACAACTTGGGCTTTGAACAAGATACAAATCACCTTGAGCTTCATGTCTTGGGCTTTGAACAAGACACCAAAATAACCTTTTTCCTCCCATAGAATAGGAGGAACTACGATCGCTCTGATTTCCCTATTTCGGGAATACGTAGGCATAAGATTGCAAAAATCTTAGCGAGCATACTAACCAAAAAAGGAAAAAACCTAAAATTCAGTACCTTCATATATCCATCAAAAGCATCAGACCTAACACCTTACCATAAACCTAGCCGATAGTCCAGACATTGTTTTTAAGCAAATAACCTTAAAAGATGAAACCCCCCTATTTTGATAGCATCTGTAAACCAACAGATTTGACTGTTTAACCTCAGTTTGCGAGCAGGGTTAATTAGAGACATCTATTTCCCTTCCCTAATCAGCTCAACAGGATAAAAAATGGATCGAACTATAGTACCCAAGCGATCGTGATTCGAAACCACCAAAAAATCACGCTACATTCTCTTCAAGAGAGTTTCAATCACCTTTTCTTGTGGCTAGTCACTTCTTTTGTTGATTCCCCATGAGAGTCGTAATCATTCTTCCTTTGGTTGATCACAATCGCACTATTAAAACCAATTCTCTATTTCCCCTACAGTCGCACTCTTTCTTCGCATAAACACAGTCTTCTTGTTAAACACCGAAACCCTAACGGAGTTCACAACCTTCTCTTGGTTCCTCTCCCTTTGATTGGTTAACCACTGCTTGTCAGTTAAAACACCAATTCACACTTCTTCTCGGTTAACCATCGTCTATTTGTTAATACCGAGTTTCCTCTTGGGTTAATCACCTTCTCTTGGTTAATCAACCATTTTTTCAGTTAACCACAACCTGTCTGTTAAAATGCTGAACCCCTTTTTGAGTTAATCACCTTCTCTTGGTTAATCACTCATTCTTTTGGTTATTCACAATCTTTCTGTTAAAACCAATGCCCTATAAGTCAACAACCTTCCTTCGGTTCAAATGCTCACACCCTTGGGTTAGTAACCTTCTTTTGGTTCAAATACCCTTTCTTCGGTCAGGTACTGCTTGTTTAGTCAGTGTACCAAAATTCTTTGGGTCACGACCTTCGCTTGGTCCCACACCTGTCCTTTGGGTCACGACCTTCGCTTGGTCTCACACTCGTCCTTTGGGTCACGACCTTCGCTTGGTCCCACACCCGTACTTTGGGTCACAACCTTCATTTGGTCCCACACCCGTCCTTTCGTTCACGACCTTCGCTTGGTCCCACACCCGTCCTTTGGGTCACGAACTTCACTTGGTCCTATACCCGTCCTTTTGGTTGATCACAGTCTTGCTATTAAGACCTTTCTCCCCGCACAGTTGCAATCTTTTCTTTCTTCAGTTAACCACTGTTTATCAGTTAATAGGCCGAAATCCCTTCAGAGTCAAACACCTTCTTTTGGTTCGGTATCTCTCCTTGTGGTTCATCGCAACCTGACTATTAACACCAAACCCTTGTTTCCCTACAGAGTTTTAATCTCTTTTGCTTCGGTTAACCACTGCCAATCAGTTAACACACTGAGTCCTTTTCTCTCCTTGGTTTCAATACCACTCTTGCACGTTATTCTCAGTACAACTATTGTCTTTCCTTTTGCACTCCTTTCTTGGTTTTGACACCATTTCCTTGGATTCCCCAGTGGAATTTCCTTCTCTCTTTTGCTTCTGGTTTTGACACCACTTTCCCTTTTTTTTTTCCTTTTTTCCGTCTTGGTTCCTCGAACTACAGAAGCTCTGATTCTGCATTCATTCCAATGTATTATACGTAGGCACGAGATCGCGATGATCTTGGGGAGCACACTTCCACCTTCTTCCATTCCTTCTTTATTTTCCCTGGTTCCTTTGAACTACAGTGCTCTGATTTCCTCATTGTACTATGAGGTTACATATGCACGAGGGCCCTAATCCTCCGCGAGCACTTTCTTTCTTTTTCTTTCTTTTCATTCTCTCTCCTCTTCGTTTAGCTAGAAGCCTTTAGATTGATAACCCATCCAAGCCTAGAAGCAAGCGTAATGGTTCCCGTCGAGTATGACGGATGCGTAAGGTGCTAGTACCTTCCTTTCTCATAACCGACCCCCGTTCCCTTTTCTCTTCCCCTTGGGTTTTATCGATATTTTCCCTGTCCTTTGGGACTAAATAAAGTTTGGTGGCGACTATGTTGTATCTTTGAGTGTGCGATTCACTCAGGTATAAATCAACCATCTTCACTATGGAAAAAGCATGTTTAGTACAACAAAATTGGTGTTTGAATCAAGTTGAAAGGGGGTCTTTAACAAGATGAAAAATGGGGTTGAATCCACTTGCACTAAAGCTACCATGCATGTGACATGAATTGGTCTTGCATGAATTTCCAAAAGGGTGATTTTTTTGTGATTTTAGAAGGATCGATTTCCATGCATTGTGAATCAAATGCTATGGTTCTTGTAACAAAATTGAAGGGGACACTTGATACTATATTTTTCACGTTGAAGGGAAATGAATTTGAGGTTTGCAACATCATGAAAAATGGGCTAGAACATTGTCATACACGAGCTGCCATATGCATGAAATTTTTTCTAAGTTATTTGCAATGTTGAACAACTTGATGACCCCATTTTCAAATGATCATAACTTTTGATCTATAAATCCAAATGAGGCATTCTTTATATGGTTGGAAAGGTGAGAGATCATACTACAACTTTCATGTTCACCCAAAATTGAAATGAAGCTTGTAGCATGGAGAAAATCGGCCTTGATGTTGGCTGCAAAAGGTGAAGAACTTTCCCAAAATGGAAAGTTTTCTTAAAACCCTAATTTCCTAAAATGGCAACCTTTCACAACTCTTAATTTTTCTTGATTCTCTTGATGTTTCTTGATCAAATCCCCCCATTGACCATATTTGACATGAGAAACCTGATTTGACTTCAAAAAGTCAGGGGTTGACTTTTTCCTTGATCAATTGACTTTATCCCCAATTCTCCTAATTTTCAATCAATCATTCAATTGAAACCTTTGTGAATGGCATTGATGATCCATAATCCAATCTTAGACACTTGAGAACATGTGGAATGCCATGGTATCAAGTCTTGCCCAAAAAATCAGAAATAAACTGACTTTAGGCAAAACCCTAATTTGCCCCCTAAAAGTCAGGAGATAATGACTGATTCTTCAAACCCCAATTGGAAGATCAAGAGATAGGAGGAGGTGATTCTCTTCAATTATCTTGCCAATCTCCATCTATTGATGAAATGGTGGGCCAAGTGAGAGGTCTTGAGTCTTTAAGGGTCTTTATGGCTTGAGTAACTGACTATATCTTATTCTTTTTGCTTTGCACAATCAATGATGGTGATACCCTTGATACCATGCCTTGAGAAGACCAATGATGCATGTGTAATGTTTATTAACTAAATGCATATGAGGCGTGAAGCATAAGACACTTATTAGGTATAAATAGGAGGGAAAATTTTGGGGTGTTACAGGTGTCCCTATTCAATCAACTTAAACCTGGAGGGATGATAGCAACGACTTTCAGACGTTCAAGGTAGGAGGTAATTGAATACAAAAGAACCTGGAAATTTCCACTCTGTGGGGGGATGTCATACCCCAAATTTTGACCACTAAGATTTCCCATTACTGTGCAAATCATCATCACAATATGGGTGTGTCATTATGCCTCATCAGTCTCCCCAAAGATGGGTGAGTATTCAATACTATCAAAATTAGGGTTTGAAGCGGTCTCAGAGCTTTTAGACAAAGGATCAATCAAGGAATGACATGATCTTCAACTTGTCTACACCCTCAAACATACACAAAGGATAAAAAAGGACTCCCACTTCAAGGATTAAGCACAAGGATGCTCCCTTCTAGGTGGATCAAGCCTCAAGATCGCCAGTGTCACCAAGTTAAGGTTTTGATCGACCAGGGCCTCCAGATGGAAATTTTCCTCTGGGCATGAGCCAAAGATCCAAAACATAACCTAATATGCTCCATGGGATCTCATGAACTCAATCATCCAGTCAATTTTGCCTCAGGGGATGCATTCATCAAAAATCAGGAATTAGGGTTTCTTGACCTAATTTACCCCTAAGTTGACTTTTGGGACCAATTATGAACCAAGACGTCAAGAGAGGATTTGAGGATCTCCAATATTCCATATTGATCCATTTTGAACAATGGATTGATCCATGAAGCTTGAGCAACAAGATTCAATTTCATCTGAACCACAGTTAGGGTTTTGCGGGAAAAGTCAACTGTAACTTTGACTTTTGACCAGGACATGCTCCCAAGCCCTAAGACATGATTCAATATCCACTATAACACCCATAGAACATGTCCATCAAGTTTGATTTAGGTCAAGGACATGATTTCCTGAAGAATTGCACAGTTTGGAATTCATCGGATAAAAAGTCAACTGTGCACAAAAGTCAACTTTGACTTTTTGAGATTTTTCACAAAAATACATTTTTAACCCTAAAATGATGTTTATGTATGATTTGAATCATCATTCATCAAGAAAAATCAAAGAAAATGGGATAACTTGTAAAAGGGGTAACCATAAAAACTTATAAAATTTTCTAAGTTATGGAAAAAAAGTGACAAAGGTACCAACTTTGGAGGATCATAACTCCTAAACCACAAAGCCATTTTTTTCCATCCAAAGCATGAGTTGTAGATCTCATTACCCTTTACAAAAGCTTCATACTGACCTATGTCCAAATTCCTCATGGATTTTGAGTTATGTAGTGATCAAAATCAAGAAAAGTCACTATGTTCCAACACTTAGTGAAAATTTCACTAAGTCAGATTTTGCCTTACTTTTTTCCAAATGTAGGGGCATTTTTCACTTGGATCCAAAAAGTATCAAAACCAAATATGGTCAAACAGTTGTTTTATCATATAAGAGCTTTCCAAAATGGCCAAGAACATCACCAAATTCAACTTGAGCCATGAGATATGACATTGGCAAGTTGCCTTGCTGAAATCTGCCAAGGCAAGGCAGATTTTTGTACTTTTGGTCGATTTGCCAAAATCAGCCAATTTCAAGCCTTGTCATCACCTTGGACACATCTGAGGATTGAACCTAAAGGGGACAATCACTGAGCCAAGCCTCCAAATTCCTTGGAACAAGAAATAGCATGTTGAACCTAGAATTGCCCAAAATAGGGACAAGACTCCAATTTTGGATTGGAGCATTCAATGGAAGCATCAAGGTGGCATGGACTGAGCCATTCTCAACTGAATTCAGTCAAGACTTATCCAAGACCAAGGGGACCAGCAGCCTGTGCCCTAACCTCTAGTCAATGGCTGGAGGAGACTTGGATTTTCATTTGCCAACATTGGCCAAACCTACTCAGCAGTAGCCATTCACTATTCCTTGCAAAACAAACTTGCTCTACTATAAATAGAGCTCAATTGTGATCAGTTTAAGTACACCAAAGGCTAACAACACTTGCCTTTCTCAAAATCCACTTCTCTCTCTCAAAAATGCCTTTCTTAGCAAGTCACTATCGGGTTTTTCATTAGAGAGCAATTCCACTTAAACCAATCACACACACACACCTCATATACATCATATGTGAGCTGATCAAACACTTAAACAACATCTAGAACACTGATTTCTCAGAATCACCAGTCAATTACTCCAGGTTTTAACCAAAGTGCAGTTGAGATGTCATGAAGTGATCCAGCCATTTTCAGTCAAGTCCAAGCATTCAAACACACTCTATAGGGTGTAGGGAAGATGTTCAGATCATCACAACTCATCTGTAACACCTCCAACTCAGAAATCAATTTGCTCTTGCTGTCACGACCTAGAGGTAAGCCTAAACTTGGTCATCTCTCAATCTATGCATATTTCCTCGCATAATACTTTTGCGAAATGTTCATAATCATGCATGGAATGTTTCCCCTCAAGTAATTGCTTTGTTTGAATCGTGTATTAAAAATCCCAGCCTTCATGCAGAATTTAGGGTTCTTGAGGATTTTTCGTGATTTCTTGTTTTATGCTTAATTTAAATGAAATTAATTGCCATAGACATGATTGTGAGGTTGAAACGAGTTGATTGGTATGTGAATTGCATGATATAATCAAGTATTCAGTGAGATTGGATAGAAAATGCAAATCTGGGTAAGGTAGAAAACACGCGTGTTCTTGGTCCATGTTCTTGGCGCCATTTTCATAAATTCAAATATTTGAATTTTGTGATTTTATTTAATTGATTCAAAAATTATTTTCTCTCTGAGTTTTAATGATTTTGAGTTGATTCTTTTTTTAATAATTCACAAAAATGTTAAAATATTTTATTTTCCCAAAAAATCCCAAAATTATTATTTATTTCATATAATTGATATTTTTGCAAAGAATTAATATTTTAATTATTTTTGACATTTTGAATATTTTTTCCACCTTTATTTTGCAACTTTTAATGCCTTCTAATTATTTTGTAGGTCAATACTTAATTTTTGAAGCATTAATCCAAGATCACAATTTGTTTTCCATATGTTAAACAATTTTGATCATTTTAATTGAATTTTTATTCAATTAAAATACATTTTGAAAACAAATTAGGGTTTTGGATTAATTCAACCCTCATAAATCATTTTCAAAACTCTTTTGGGCCTCTAATAGAGTGTAAAACCCAAGCCTTTTTGTAAAATAACCTTTCATGGGCCTCACTTATTGTATAAGTCCCTCCGGGTATTTTAAAAAACCTCGGCGTAATCATCGTTTTGTACACAAATAACCTTGGGCCTACCCTCGAGTAGTAAGACCCATTTCTTTTCTTTAAACTCTTTTGGGCCTCTTGATAGAGTGTAAGACCCAAACCCCCTTGTACAAACAATTTTGGGCCTCACTTATTGTATAAATCCCTCTGTACAAGTGAACGACGCGATCGCCGCCTTTTAAAAATCAGCTGGGCCTCTCCTCGAGCTATAAGACCCATTCAAAACTTTTGGGCCTCTAATAGAGTGTAAGACCCAATCCCCTTTTAACCAAAAACAACTTTGGGCCTCAGATGTTGTATAAGCCCCTTTGCGTTAAAAGAAAATCTCGGCGCGATCGCCATTTTAAAAACGAAATCATCTGGGCTTACCCTCGTGTTATAAGCCCCACTCTTTTTCTTTAAAACTTTTTGGGCCTCTTGAGAGAGTGTAAGACCCATCCCTTTGTACAGAAAATAATTTTTGGGCCTCAGTCACTTGTATAAGTCCCTCTGTACAAATTCGACAGTGCGATCACTGATAAAACCCTGGGCCTCTCCTTGAGCTGTAAGCCCCAAATCTTTCTTTTTCAAAGCACTTTCCCCTTTCATTTTGAAATATACTGTTGTTTTCAATCTTTCTTTGTTGAACAACTAACCAAACAGCATGGAAGCTATACAACCGAGTAAGTGTTTATATGCTTTCATCTACCGCTTTCATATTCATATAACTGTATTGTGGGGCTGTTTCGCTGTAAGTCTTCTTTCATAAACTCATATCAACTGTGTAATAATAGTATAGATATTTAGAGTTTTCCCAGCAACTACGTTTAGCATTAAGCCCGTTGATCACTCTTAAATAGTCAAAACTAGATCCCCATAGGATTACCAGACACAGTCTTCCCTCCTCTTGGGGTTAAACAATATGGAGACATGAAAGGCAGCATTCTCGGTGAACCCTTTCATAGACTGTCACTCGTAGAAGTTGTTAAGAAACTCTATTCCCCAGAGATGATCTTTTCTCCGTGAATGGTATCTCTTGAGTTTCTTCCAAATTCTCGGACTTTCCTGGCTTGATCTATTCTCTGTGAATAGCCTGTCTTGAACTTCTCGGGGTTTGGGGACCCACAGGCTTCCTAAAAGCATCCCCGCCTCCTCTTGGGCGTTGTACAATGACCCACAGGCTTCCTAAAAGCATCCCCGCCTCCTCTTGGGCGTTGTACAAGGACTCGTCGGCTTCTTAGAAGTATTCACAGCCTCCTCTTAGGCTTCGTATAAATGATTTCTTCCTCCGGGAATGATAGCCTCCTCTTGGGCTTCATACAAGGACCTATCGGCTTCTTAAAAGTTTCCAGCCTCCTCTTGGGCTTCGTACAATTTGTCCCGACGACCTCCTAGAGGTATAGGAACAGAAATCAGTCATCTTAATAGAACAGTCTTTCCAAGAGTCTACTACTGTTTCTCAAAGCATAGTACAAAAGATGAAACTTTAGACTTGGACAGTCTAATTTCCTTGAGTCTCCAAGACATTCTCAAGCTCCCTTCAAAAATAGGAAGAAAACCCATAAACTCTGACAGTATCAATACCCTTCGGATTTCCCACTTCCTTAAAGAATAGGAAATATCCCTGATCCTCGAATCAAAATCCCCGAGTGCAAACATTACTCATATAAGAACTGATTTTCTCTTTAAATCAGCATACTGGTCCTGTCACTCAACTGAAACAGTCACCATAGCCTCCTCTTGGGCTTTGTACAATGATTCTCCCCAGCGGAGCTAACAATTTTAGCCTCCATCTCAGGCTTTATACGAGATACTAAGAGACTCCCTCGTTGTTTCAATCGCCATCTTTAGCCTCCACCTCGGGCTTCGTACGAGATACAAAAACACTCTCTTGTTGAGTATAAAAGATTCTCCTGTTGAGTCAAAACCTTTTAGCCTCCCTCTCGGGCTTTGTATGAGACACATATTAGCCTCCTCTTAGGCTTTGTATAAGGAAAACCTTTTAACCTCCTCTTAGGCTTTGTATAAGAAAACCACTGGTTGATCCAATCAACCTTTTAGCATCAAAGTTGTGCCTCGTTCACAGTACACAAACATCAACAACTCCTTCCCCTTCATCTAATCGCTGTAAGCGGCAAGCCTTTGGATCATCTACATCCATGCCATTGTCCCTCCTTTAGCATGAGAAATTCCTAAAGGGAAAGATAGCATTTCTCTACACTGAGTTAAAGTCTTCTCCTTCAGGTTGGAAATCCCTTATAAAGGAAATTATGGCATTGCCAGATTCACACATCCCGGTTAAAGTAATTCTCCTTTATATACAGTTGTGACATACAAACCCTTTTAGCTTCATATCTTGGGCTTTGAACAAGATACAAATAGACTCTTTAGCTTCACGTCTTGGGCTTTGAACAAGACACCAAAACACCATTTCCTCCCGTAGAATAGGAGGAACTACGATCGCTCTGATTTCCCTGTTTCGGTAAACGGGAATACGTAGGCATAAGATTGAAAGAAAAATCTTAGCGAGCACCCTAAACAAAATCCCATACTCTCATACATCCGTCCTAACATCTTAACCTCCCACCCATCGACCGAACACTACTTTTAACAAAATAAACCCAATAGAGACCCCGAATCTTTGTAGCATCTGTAAACCAACAATTTTGACTGTTTAACCTCAGTTTGCAAGCAGGGTTAATTTGAGACATTTATTTCCCTTCCTTCATTAGCTTCAATAGGATAAAAAATGAATCGAGTTGTAGATACCAAAGAGCGGTAGTGCTTCGCAACCACATCCAAAATCGCTCGCTACAGAAAAATGGCGACTTCACTGGGGACGTGTCATTAGGATCTGTCTCACCTTTGTAGCTAGATCTTGTTCTCTTCCCATCTATTAGGTGGAAACTTTAAAAGTGGCGCCCCGCGGGGCCGGTCTTTCTTTCTTTCGGGGATAGGACTCTTTGTTGACTTCACTAGGATCTTAGGTCAAAAAACCCTTTAAGTTGGGAAGGAACCACAGAATGGCGTCTCCACCGGGGAACCATTTTCTGTCAGGAACTTAAGATTCTTAGCTTTCAAAAGGTCTAGGACATTAGGACAAATATATATACTACTTTTCCTAATTGATATATGTGTTTATTTTTCTGCTAATAGGAATGCGTGTGATGCCGCATGTGGAAAGATTGAGTATACACTTAAGATAAGTGATGGCGACGAGGTCGACCATCAACCTCAGTGGAGGCTTCCCAATGCACCCATTCCCTCTCATAGGCAATGGGCCGATTGTGACGTCTGAGAAGCTGAGGAGCCAACCCTTTTGTAGTGCGGAAGCTATCGGAAATAGTTGTCACGCGATACTACCCTTATTTGAGGCTGATGATCTATTCTCGGTGAATAGCATTACTCTAAGATTTCATACAGCTCGTTGGCGATCCGCTTGCTGTTTGTTATCCTGGGAGGAGCTGATGATTTTGAGTACAGGTACAAAAAATCACCCTAGTACAAACCTTTGGGGATGGGTAGAGCCCTGACTTCATGACAACAACCCTTTGACCCCATGTTTTTTCCATGTTTTTATGTGCTGCATTCATGCATTCATTTTAAAAACATTAAAACATTCAAAAATTTCTCTTCTAGTCTCTCTGTTTTTTCAAAATAAACTAAGACTGTGATTGCAAATATCAGAGAAAAGAATTGCGCTAATGGATTTCGGTAGAAGGAGAACTCATAAGTACACCTTCAGGATTCCAAAACTAGAGGATTTAAGAGGTTTGGCGAGGATGATCACAAACCAAGAGGTTTTCAGAGCCAAGCACGGAAGTTTGCTATCTCTGCTAAGAGTCCATGTGATTGAGGGAATCATGGATGCGCTCATTCAATTCTACGATCTGGTCTATCATTGTTTCACATTCCCGGATTACCAGCTAGCACCAACGCTGGAGGAATATTCTCATCTGATTGATCTACATATTACAGATCAAGCTCCATTTTCTGGATTGGAAGAAATTCCAAAGAATCAGACCATTGCGAAAGCAATTCATTTGGACGAGTCTGAGGTCAGGACTCACATGACCACTAAGGGTGGCATACAAGGTTTGCCAGCCCAGTTCTTGACAAAGAAAGCCCTGTACTTCGCCAGTATAGGGAACGTGACTACTTTTGAAAGCATCTTTGTTTTACTCACCTACGGGTTATTTTTGTTGCCCAACATTAATAACTTCGTCGATATCAACTCCATTAAGGTTTTACTCATTGGAAACCCTGTGCCAACTTTGCTCGCAGATGCGTATCATTCTGTACACTTGGGAAATTTGTACAGCGGAGGGGAGATCACATGCTGTGTACCTCTGCTTTATAAATGGTTTATCTCCCATTTGCCTAAGTCTGCTGCTTTTTGGGATCATAGGAGTGCCTTACGCTGGTCGCAGAAAATCATGTCTCTCACCAACTCTGACATTGATTGGTGTAATTGGATTTATGACAGAATCAGGATCATTGACCGTTGTGGAAACTTCCCCAACGTACCCCTTATAGGAACTAAGGGAGGAATCAATTACCATCCAGTTCTCGTTCGTCGTCAATTTGGATACCCGATGAGACATGTCCCACGGGGTGTTCATCTGGAAGGTATTTTCTTCAAGGAAGGAGAAAGTGACAGAGCACTAAAGACAGAAATAGTGCATGCTTGGAAACATGTTCATAAGAAAGGACGAGAGTTTCTAGGAAAACCCGACTGTGTCTCGGTGGAGCCTTATCTCCACTAGGTGCAAACTAGAGCTCTCAAGCTAAAGATGCCTTATCCTCATCATGGAGTTCTTCCACCGAGGGAGTCTGTCATGTTCTTCATGAATGAGACTGAAAAGCTCCAGGTTACTCTCAACAAAGTTCAATGGGAGAGGAGGTCTTGGAAGAACAAGTACCGCACCCTCAACGTTGAGTGCATCAAAATACAGCAACTACTGAAAGATAAGGATGCTCTGATTGAAATTTTGGAGCAACATGCTATAGAGAATCAAGATGACCAAAGGAATTTGCTCGCTTCTTTCACTTGGAAAAGGAATGACAACCCGACAACGACCCAAGAGCCCCAGTCAAAGAAAAGGAAAGTACCAGAATCAGCACCCGATTTCTCCTCAGAGAGGACTCTGGGCCAATTAACTTAGGTTTCTGTTTCTGCACCTTGTAATCTACTGTATTTCCATTTCTGTAATCCTTTGAATTCAATAAAAAGGGGTTTCCCCACTGTTTTATATTTGCAATCTAATTGTCGAAGTTTATTTTGATTAAACCAAAAAACAATTATTATAATCATTGCATTCATCATTCTCACATCGCGTATTCTTCTTACCTACGAATCTCACGTTTGTGTCTCGGTTCTAGAGTCAAACTGTCTCATTCGTACAATACTTGGCCCAATCGTCAGAAAAAGATGGATGATCTTGAGGAAGAAAACAGAGAGTTGAAAGAAGAGATCGACGCTTTGAGAGAGGATATGAGAAAGCTTCATAACGACATGCAAGCCATGGCAGAAGCTCAGCTACAAAGAACTGTGATCTCAGAGATCACCTCAACGTCCATAGTGGAGAAGTATGATCCTAGGTATCAAATGCTGAAAGATCGTCCTTGGGACATGCATGTTAACTATATCCCGGAAGGATATATTCCGCCGATCACTAAAGATCAGGGAATCATAACAGAAACCGCTGGGCCTGAAGGTTACAAACTTCGGGAAAACGAAGATGCCAGGGGAATATTGAAGACTCCTAAAGGTTAAAAACTTCGGTAAATGCCAAGATTCACTGCCGTAGTCACGGTACCACCCCTTGTGGTGCATACTGTCCCGGAAGGATAGATTCCACCGATACCTTCTGGTAAGAAGGAAACTATGTTCGATAGAATGGATAAATTCCAGGAACAGTTCCTGGAAATGCAGAAGGAATTGCAAGCCATCCGCGGCTAGGATTTATTTGGAAAGGACGCCGCAGACCTTTGTCTGGTCCCCAATGTGAAAGTTTCGCACAAGTTCCAAGTGCCCGACTTTGAAAAATACAAGGGTAACTCTTGCCCTCAGAGCCACTTGGTGATGTACGCTTGGCGAATGTCAGCTCAGACGGAGAATCAGGACCTACTGATTCACTACTTTCAGGATAGTTTAACCGGTGCCACACTCAAATGGTACATGGGTTTAAACCGTTCTACGATCAGCACTTTCAGAGATCTTGGCACTGCCTTCGTCCAGCAATACAAATATAATTTGGACATGGCACCGGACAGAGATCAACTCAGATCAATGTCACAAAAGGACAAGGAAACCTTTAAGGAGTACGCTCAGAGATGGTGTGAAATTGTCGCTCAGATTTGTCCACCTCTTGAGGAAAAAGAGATGACAAAGATCTTCTTAAAGACCTTAAGCTCATTTTACTACGACAGAATGGTTGCCATGTGCACCCAGTGACTTCACCGAGATGGTCGGTATGGGAGTTCGTCTTGAGGAAGCCGTCCGAGAAGGACGTCTAATAAAAGACACCGGATCATCGAGTAGTACAAAACGATACGGTAGTGCTCTCCCTAAAAAAAAGAGCAAGATATTGGGAATATCTCTCTAGAAAAGCAAAGGCGACGTTATCAGCCAGTAGCGGCTGTGACTCCTGTTATCAATCCTGCGCCTATTCCTACGTATCAACCTCAGGTTGCGCAAAGCCAACCTAATTAGCAAAGGACACAACAACCTCTTCAGCAGGCTCGTCCTCCATACAACAACAACCGTACAACGCGGCCACCAGGGTTTGATCCTATACCCATGTTGTTCGCAGAACTATTTCCGTTACTACTGGCTAAGGGGCACATCCAGATTAAGTCTCCTCTTACAGTACCGAAAAATCCGCCTTTTTGGTTCAAAGCGGATCAGACATGCCCTTATCATCAAGGAGGACAAGGGAATAACATAGAGAATTGTCTCAATTTCAAATCCGACGTGCAAAAGCTTGTTAGGAGCGGGCTCTTATCTTTCAAAGATACGAATCCCAATGTTCTTACGAACCCGCTGCCTCAGCATGAGAAAGCTGCAGTCAACCTGATAGAGGAAGAATCTAACAACGTCTATCAAGTTCGTGATGTACTCTCGTTAAGGACCAATCTGGTCAAGATGCATTGTAGACAGAGTGGGTAAGGTCATGTGCCACCTCATAATTATCACCAGTGTGATGTCTGCTCTAAAAACATCCAAAGATGTTTTGTAGTGCAAGCGGCTCTACAGGAACAGATGGATCTCGGATGGATCCAAGAGCACCGAGTTCGTGGAGTTAACATGGTCTATACGAATTCCAATGTCATTCAGAACCACGACATATATGCGATGAATGCTAACCTAGTGGCAATGCACTCAAGGCAAAGCCAGTATCATAATCTGCCGCGGCACGATTACAGTTCTTGTTTGACTTGCTCGGTAAACAAACAGGGATGCTCTTTCATACAGGAGGCCCTCTAGCGTCAGATGGATCTTGGATGGATCCAAGACTACCATGATAGGAATTCCTATCAGATCAATATGGTTCAGATCTTCGACATTCGCTTGATGAATACCAACTTGGTAGAATTGCATGCTGAGCAGGTCCGACTCGGATTCCTGATCTCACATAATTATCACAGCTGTAAAGCGGGTTGTGAAAACGATCAGAGATGTGCCCTTGTCCAGGAGGCACTTCAGCACTTGTTAAATCATTGGTGGATGCCAATCTACATGGATGAGGATACTCAGGAAATTAGTATCAATAACAGAAACCCCACTTGGCATCAAAGTCAGGATGTCCGACTCGTGGAAGCTAACCTAGTGAGGTTACATTGTATTCAAAGTGGGTGTGGCCAGGTGCCACCACACAATTATGAACGTTGTGGAGTCTGTTCGGAAAGTAACCAAGGGTGCTACCTTATGCGAGCAGCTCTTCAGGGTCAGGTGGATTGTAGAGAGATTCGCCCATATCCGGGTTCCGGATCAATTAACTGGGCGCCGGACTACCTCGCTGAGCGAATTGAGGACGTTGTCGTAATCTCCGATTATGAGAATAACAAGGATGTTTTTGCCATCATCCCTCTACTTGACGGATCGAGAATTCCCAACCGGGAACGGATCGAGATTACGTACGATGGTCAGGAAAACCAGAAGGTTCCCATAGTTGTCTATCTACCGGGACCACTACCATATGAATCAACTAAGGCAATCCCTTACAAATACGGTGCAAATATAATTGAGAATGGAAAGGAAATTACATTACCCTCCGTCGTGAATATTGCAGACATCAGTCGTGTAACACGGAGTGGTAGAATCTTCAACAGAGGAGTTGGAGAGTCTAACAAAGAAAAGGAACTTCAGACAGAAGCTCCCAATCCACCAGTCGGTCAATCCAGTAATCCCGACCTTTCGAAAAACAATGATGAGATACTGAAGCTCATCCAAAGGAGTGAATACAACATTGTTGATCAGCTATTACAGACTCCTTCAAAGATCTCGGTATTATCACTGTTACTCAGTTCAGAAGGGCACAGGGAGGCTCTACAGAAAGTCTTGGAGCAAGCCTTTGTGGAACAGGATGTAACAATCAGACAGTTCGATAGTATTGTCTCTAACATCACTTCTTGCAATAACTTGGGAGTTAGTGATGAGGAATTACCTGAAGAGGGTCGCCGTCATAACATGGCACTCAATATTACAGTCAACTGCTAGGACGATGCTTTAGCCAGCGTACTGGTAGACACAGGGTCAGCCCTGAATGTTATGCCGAAGTCCACTTTGATGCAATTATCATTCAAAGGACCCCCGATGAGAACTAGCGAGGTCGTCGTCAAAGCGTTCGACGGATCCATAAAAACGGTTATCGGCGAAGTTGATCTTCCCATAACTATTGGTCCTCACACTTTCTAAGTCACCTTCCAGGTCATGGACATCCGAGCAACGTATAGTTGTTTATAGGAAGACCTTGGATACATCAGGCTGGAGTGGTCACCTCGACCCTCCACCAAAAGTTAAAGTTCGTCCAGAATGGCCAACTCATCACAGTCTGTGGGGAACAGGCCTTGCTCGTCAGCAATTTATCGTCAACCACTTATGTGGAACCATAAGGGATAATCGGAACCCAGTTCCAAGCACTTTCGTTACACAAGGACGAACAATCCGGAGGAGGAACTTTGATTTCCTCATACAAAGATGCTATTAAAGCGGTCGAGAGTACCGATACAATAGGATGGGAACATCTTGTCATTCCTACTAGCAATACAACAAAGAAGGGTCTTGGTTTTTCTGCAACCTGTACCCGGATAGCTGCTAACGCTGAAAGTCTTCATCCCATTCAGAACTTCTTCCATAGTGGAGGTTTCCTTCACCCAATGTCTCAAATAGTCCATGCAATTAATGAGGAGGATCCCTCTGACACAGATGAAGAATGAAAGTCCTATCTTAACAAGGACGGTTATATGTCTCAGGAAGAGGTGCCTACGCCATTTTTCTATCCTGTACAGAGTCCCAGATTTATACCACGGTCAGATGTCGAAATGATATACGGGGTGAAATTCTGGTACAGATGTGTGATGTCTCGTGCAATGTCACAACATCGCAATCTGCTGTATGAACAAGGTAATAATAGAAAATCAACACAAGGATTGTTCACCCAGTTCGGTTCAACAACCTACGTCTGGGGGCATACCAAGCCAGGAAGGAAGTCCACTATTAGTAGTATCAAATTACAGACTCAACAGACCAGTTGACAATCTACCTAATTCAATCACTACCCAATGACCCTTCTACCTAAGTCCTCCTTAGGTAAGAGACTCCATCTCACTCCCAATCACCGCAATGATGTCTAGCAGTCAACAACTCCGCCACTGCATCGACAGCTTGTTTACCAACAACTTTTCTAACACAGAAAACTAGAAGACACACTTCCATGACTCACATTGGAGTTGCTTAACAGCTTCCTCCAAGAACAATACAGTACTCATTACCTACAGGTTTCTGAGTAATAACACAGTGACCATCTCATAACCCGAGTGGTTCACTTAGACAAAGCCCTAATTATCTACATCTTGGACCCGTACACCTTCTTAGGTTACAAGCATTCTATTTATAATATAATCCCAACATGATTTGGGCCTTCAAATCATATCAAATCTTCTGTAACAAATCTACACCAGATCCTGCTTCAAAATAGATCTTCAATCATATCTTTAATTAAATCTTCAATAATTAACTCTGAATATTCTCCATATCTTTTTGCACTAAAATAGTGACAACCTATTCTCCATATCTTTTTGCACTAAAATAGTAACAAACTATTCTCCAATAATCTTCACTTTTTAATTCAGCTGCAAGATCTTCTCCATAAAAATATCTGATTTGATTTGAATTTAAAAACAGATTTTATCTTCAAATCTTTTTAAGTCTTCAGCCCTTAAACACAGCAAAAAATCTGCACAAAATCAGATTGCAACAGAAAATATTTCTCCCAAGATATTCGCACACTAAATCTCTAACAGATCTGATCAAATCAAACTTAAACTCGCAGCCCTAAAACATCACCACCTGATGTTTTAATGTTCTGGTATAGTGATGTCAAGACATCGCATGTGACATCACTGTTCAGCACTCTAACTCTTCATCACCTTAACATTCACTAATGTTATGACTCAATGTTAAGACATCAGACACATGACATTAACATTGTTCAACTTTGTTTTACCAAAATTCCAGCCAATACAAGAACTAACAATCTCCCCTTTTGGCTAATTTTGGCTAAAACAATCTCGGCTAACATTAGCAGCAAAACCCAAAACCCAACAAGCTGCATAAACTCACTTTCACATCAGCATAGGGTAAACTCCCCCTCAAACCAAGAACCAGCTGACAGCTACTGCACCATATCAGAAAAGGCTTCACAACCACACCTTGGCAACCTTGGCGACTCAGTCCCCCTTTTTAGCCATAATTGGACAAACTCTGAATCGGCCAACCAACATACTCAGAACAAGATCCAGACTCAACAGCTACTACTGAACATTCTCTCCCCCTTTTTGGGCAATAATTGACAAATATTGGGGTAAATGTATACTTCTAATTCAATCCATTGACACACAAATCTATAGAACCAGGTCCAAACTGTCAAGAACACCATGAACTTCACCAGTAACATCTTGTCTGACAACTACTTCAACAAAATATCCAAAACAAAAGATCAACTCCCCCTATCTAAGATAACCAATGCTCATTTGCAAGAAGAACACTTTAAATGAATGGAAAACATAAGACTCATCTTCATGTCTTCAAGAGCGCACCCTCTGTTCAACACACGTGCTGAACGCATTCACTTAATGCTTGATCCTCAAACAATCCAAATACCAAAACACACACGATTCCCTCTTGGTTTGTTATCTTCTCATGCTCCAAAACTCAGATCTTGCCAAGTTGATCAACTTCTCTCTGTAATATCCACAGGAATGACCACAATGAACTCCTTGATCATAGCATTTGGAAAATCTAGTCATAGTCTTCATTCATCCAGTCAGGAATGCTTCACACAATCATCCACAAGTTCTGAAACACACACACAATGCCTTCCACTGAACTCTAAATAAACTCCTCTTACACACACCAAGACAAGTGTGACATCTCCCATCAACAAAGACCCTCACAAAGTAATTCCAAAATCTGCACAAATAAAATCGTCCTTCAGACTCCTCCACAGAAGCATGTGCACATATGATTCAAACAATTAGCTTCACATGGCTAGAACCATTCATGTCCACACCAACACGCCATCCAACAGCCTAATGTCATAACATGGTATCTGACATTATCTCCTCACAAGAGGCAACCAATCTCCACAAGCTTGATCAGCATGCAAGCTTCACAATATATGCACCTTTGCTGCAGAATCCATAGACAAGTACTCCCCCTGTCATGGTTAACTAATGCTCTAGATGGAGATGAACATTTGAGCACACTTGCTGAGCACATGCATTTTGGTTCCATTGTCCCTTTCTCCAAAGGCAGTCATTCCCTATCATACTCTTCATCTTCAGACTTCCAATCAATCAATACCTGATCTACTTCAGTCTTCTCTACATTCTCCATCCAAGGCAGACCTTCTACTTCATCATTCTCCCGTATGACTATGTAGACGCTCCTTAGGCATAATGTAGGCACCACGCTTCTGAACCAGAGCATAATAATCCTTCACCAAGGATATCCAACCAGATAATGTCCCAACACAAGTTAGAACATCTGCCATACACCAAGACATCATCACCATGATTCTTGATATGCTCCACCAATTGGACTTACACTAGCATAGTAATCCAAACTGAAGATCTTCACACAACACTGCGTCATCAGCTTGAACAAAGAGAGCTTCAGAAACCCAGAGAGAAATAAACTCTCATCCACCAAAAGAGGGTATACTTCCATCCTCAACCTAGAACTTCTGCCACAAGCTCCAAGAGAATTAGAACCTCCTTACGTTTTCAACTAAATACTCTTCTGCACAAGAGCAATCAGTTTCAAGCATCCTGCTTGAATGCACATAATGAAACCAACCAAATTCCGCCTTTTGATTGATCTCAATCTTCTTCAGAACTCCCACAAGATATCCTGATCCACCAATGAAACCAGATCTTCAAGTCACATGAACTACTTGCTCCACAGAAAGACATCTTGGATTCACCAAGCCTCTTCGTCATGTAACATCTTCTCAAACCACAGCTCCCGCAAACTGTATGAAACTGACCTTTTCGAAGCATCCATACCTTCCATTACTTTAGATCACCTCTATCTTAAGCTGATGTGCCACATAACCAGCTGAGACTTTTGATTTTAATCTAGATGTCAGAACATTATAACATCCAACTGTTGAATTCAGCTCCTCCTTCTGGCACTCAGAAGAACCTCCCCCCTTTGTAGAAACAGATTTCCATGCTCTCATAGACTTGATTCAACAATCAAGTATGAGTAGACAACCTCCATCCTGCTTAGAAACTCCAAATACTTCAAACCTACCACATCTGAATCTTCAGAAAATAAGTAGTCCAAGACTACCCCATAGCAATACTAAAGAAGGTCACTTCCCTTAGTAGATCTGTCAGTAGAAAGCCAGAGATAACTGCCACTTATCTTCGACCGTCACAACCAAAGCAAACACCATGCTCTAACCTGATCTATGCTGTAACCATCATGATGTGATGTCTTCATATCTTTCAGCCTTAAAGCCAGCAACTTGTCTGACTTGAGATGTTGGATGTCACAACATTCCATAATCAATCTGCCTCTCATAATCCAAACTCTTCCCAGACAATTTGGATGAAACTCCATAGATACCAATCAACCCCACCAGTTGATTCAACTCTCAAGTGCTTAACCCTTGAAAATACTTTTCAAAACAGCCACATAGAGAAAAGTAAATTCTCAATCCTTCTGCAGTTCTGCACTTTTACCTCAGACATATACATAGTCTCCCGTCAATGTATATTGTCGTTAGTTGAATGCACGACCTCAACAATTGTCCAGCTATTTATCACAAGAAACACCCTTTGATCTGGTCTGACATCCTTTTCCTGCAGACTTGAGGCACTAGTTGATCCTTCTTTTACTAATCCACACCACTGATCACTTCAGATTAGGCAAGTGGCTTCACCTGATACTTCATCATGAGCACCCCTAACTTTCTTTGGCTGAGAAAGCAAAGACCTGAAATGATGTTTCAACATCAGTTCTGAAATATCTCCTAATCAAAGAGTAATAACTGCCATCCTTCTATAGACAATCTGCTACTTTGAATCCTTCAAGGCACAAAACAGAATGAGCTCAATTGACCACCGGCTGAATTACCCTGCTACTGCACACAAACTCTTGGAAGCAACTCAAAAGTTGTTCAACTTCATAGCTTCAATGATCCTTCAAAACAGCTACAGTCTAATAGGTCTTTGACTTAACATTTATCAAAAACTGCTAATGTGAAGCACGATGTCGAGACATTGACATATAAGCTCAGCTTCTTTCTTGATGAAACCACCAATAAGCTTAAGAGATGACTGATCAGGATCTTCACTCCCGCATGAAAGATTTGACAGTGATACTCTTATGCTTTGACTCTACCCTCTTCTTTTACCATAAGAAATCACTGTTCTGGACAGATCGATCTTCAATGTTTGATTTGAACTGAAACATCCATGTCATAAGATCTATTCACCTTTTGATCACTCAATCCTCCAGAATCTTTAAAGCTGTCCTGCAGAGAATATCCTGCTGAGGAGACCAAACCCTAATGGCTCTCCCAGAGAATCATTCATGGAATCTCACTACCAGAGATACAAAAATAAACCAGGGTACCATGCAGCGGAACTACTCCTCAACAACCTTCAGGCACTATCCAAAAATCCTTGCCCACCACGTGCCAACAATATTCTATCATGAATACTCCATACTTCACTCAAAGGGATCACACAAACAACTATATGAGCTGACCAAATCCAAAACACAGCAAAACTATCTTCCTTGCTCATGAACCAGAAAGTATCTTCCCTAGATCTCATCCAGAAACAGACAGGATGCTGCTCTGATACCAATTGAAATTCTGGTACAGATGTGTGATGTCTCGTGCAATGTCACAACATCGCAATCTGCTGTATGAACAAGGTAATAATAGTAAATCAACACAAGGATTGTTCACCCAGTTCGGTTCAACAACCTACGTCTGGGGGCATACCAAGCCAGGAAGGAAGTCCACTATTAGTAGTATCAAATTACAGACTCAACAGACCAGTTGACAATCTACCTAATTCAATCACTACCCAATGACCCTTCTACCTAAGTCCTCCCTAGGTAAGAGACTCCATCTCACTCCCAATCATCGCAATGATGTCTAGCAGTCAACAACTCCGCCACTGCATCGACAACTTGTTTACCAATAACTTTTCTAACACAGAAAACTAGAAGACACACTTCCATGACTCACATTGGAGTTGCTTAACAGCTTCCTCCAAGAACAGTACAGTACTCATTACCTACAGGTTTCTGAGTAATAACACAGTGACCATCTCATAACCCGAGTGGTTCACTTAGACAAAGCCCTAATTATCTACATCTTGGACCCGTACACCTTCTTAGGTTACAAGCATTCTATTTATAATATAATCCCAACATGATTTGGGCCTTCAAATCATATCAAATCTTCTGTAACAAATCTGCACCAGATCCTGCTTCAAAATAGATCTTCAATCATATCTTCAATTAAATCTTCAATAATTAACTCTGAATATTCTCCATATCTTTTTGCACTAAAATAGTAACAACCTATTCTCCATATCTTTTTGCACTAAAATAGTAACAAACTATTCTCCAATAATCTTCACTTTTTAATTCAGCTGCAAGATCTTCTCCATAAAAATATCTGATTTGATTTGAATTTAAAAACAGATTTTATCTTCAAATCTTTTTAAGTCTTCAGCCCTTAAACACAGCAACAAATCTGCACAAAATCAGATTGCAACAGAAAATATTTCTCCCAAGATATTCGCACATTAAATCTCTAACAGATCTGATCAAATCAAACTTAAACTCGCAGCCCTAAAACATCACCACCTGATATTCTAATGTTCTGGTATAGTGATGTCAAGACATCGCATGTGACATCCCTGTTCAGCACTTTAACTCTTCATCACCTTAACATTCACTAATGTTATGACTCAATGTTAAGACATCAGACACATGACATTAACATTGTTCAACTTTGTTTTACCAAAATTCCAGCCAATACAAGAACTAACACGGAGATTTTGATCCGGAAGAATGTCGTGCTCCGCCAAATTCATTAGAGGAGGACACTCTGATGAAAGACAACTTTGACCACAACTACTATGGCCCGATGGATGGTCTGCCAATGTGGCAGCCTTACCCAGGAGATTTGGGGCCAGAAAGTCAGCCGAGTAATGAAACTCAGCTGAGCATCATTGAAAAGAATACCTATGTCCCCACCATGTCATGGGATCAGCACTCAGGTCATTCCGAAACTACTCAACATGACGATGAATTTGCAACGTTTGCAGGACTTGAATTCATCAACTATACTTTTCCCGAGGTCAACGTCATCGAGAGGGATGACTCCTCCAGTTCCAAAGAAGTGTGGGACACCCTGGGACAACCGAGTGGAAAATACGACTTCATGGTCAAGTACACCGCTCCCGAAAGCTCTCGTATCAGGCTCGAAGATATCCAGCCAACTGGATGGGGAGATACAGTTGAGAGCACTAATACCATGCAAAATACAACTGAGGAATCCTCCTATGACAACTCTGCCTGGGAGACAGATTCCAATGATCATGCTCCACCAGAAATCAGCGTTATTTCTGAAGACAAATCAAGGAAGGTACCCGACTTTGTGATTCACCGAGGAGTTCGCCGCCAATGGGTTGCTGTCGATGTTCCTAAGGTCGTTCGCCAATCAAAGTAATTGCCATCTTTAACCTTTCACCCTGCCCAGGTGAAACGAATGTTTTGATAGGGCTCGCTTTTTGTAAATTTTCCCTCTTCGCTTCGCCCAAAGCGACAGAGTTTTGTTTTATAGGGTTGTAGTTTCAAGAATCGACTTGTTCATTAATAAAATAACGTCGTTCTGTAATTTCCGCATTTATTGTTGTTTTCTATTTTTGCTTTTTCTCAAAAAATGGTAATCCTAAAAAAACAATTCAATAACAAAAACAAGCAGTAATAAAAAAAATACACTGCACACACGTTTGCATTCTCTCTGTTTCTTCTAAACACGAATCATCACGTCATGCAGATTGCTTGTTTTAAAACCCGTTGAAACATACGATCCAATGCCTTCTCCCAACTTTGAATTCCCGGTATTTGAGGCTGAAGAAGAAGATGACAACGAAATTCCAGAAGAGATCTCCCGACTACTCAGACAAGAGGAAAGGTCCATTGAACCTCACAAAGAGCCGTTGGAAAAAAAAGAGAGAAAAAAAATCAGGATTAGGGCACTGCTCAGTCCAATTGCCAGAGAGGGTTTGATAAAGCTTCTCAAAGAATTCCCCGATGTATTCGCTTGGTCCTATCAGGATATGCCAGGGTTGGATACCTGCATCGTGGAACACCATTTACCGTTAAGATCGGAATGTCCGTCAGTAAAGCAAAGGTTGAGACGCACTCATCCGGACATGGCCATCAAAATCAAAGAGGAGGTACAGAAACAGATTGATGCGGTTTCCTCGCCACGTCAGAATATCCTCAATGGTTAGCCAACATCGTACCTGTTCCGAAAAAGGACGGAAGGGTCAGAATATGTGTCGACTACAGAGATCTAAACAAGGCTAGTCCAAAGGACGACTTTCCTTTACCTCACATTGACATGCTAGTAGACAGTACAACAAAGTTCAAAGTTTTCTCCTTCATGGATGGATTCTCGGGCTATAACCAGATCAAAATGGTGCCGAAAGACATGGAGAAAACTTCGTTCATTACCCCATGGGGTACCTTTTGTTACAAGGTAATGCCGTTCGGTTTGAAGAACGCCGGGGCAACCTATCAAAGGGCAATGACTACTCTGTTTCATGACATGATACACAAGGAAATTGAGGTATATGTCGATGATATGATTGCAAAATCTAAGACAGAGGAGGAGCATGTGACCCACCTGTCAAAACTATTCGAGCGTCTGAGAAAATACAAACTCCGCTTGAATCCCAACAAATGCACCTTCGGTGTCCGTTCAAGGAAACTCTTAGGGTTCATCGTCAGCCAGAAAGGAATTGAGGTTGATCTTGACAAGGTCAAGGCCATTCAAGAAATGCCTTCTCCGAAAACTGAAAAACAAGTCAGAGGATTCCTGGGACGTTTGAACTACATCTCCAGGATTGCGTTTCGACAGAAGATTGTCAAACCGCCTTCGACAGTATTAAGGAATATCTGTTGAATCCTCCGATTCTATCACCTCCAGTGGAAGGAAGACCACTGATTATCTACCTCACAGTCTTGGAAGACTCAATGGGGTGTGTACTTGGCCAACAAGATGAAACCAAACAGAAAGAGTCTGCCATTTACTATCTAAGCAAGAAGTTCACCGACTGTGAAACTCGGTACACGATGCTCGAGAAAACTTGCTGTGCTTTGGCTTGGGCAGCCAAACATCTGCGCCAGTACATGATTCGTCACACTACTTGGTTAATCTCCGAAATGGACCCAATCAAGTATGTATTTGAAAAACCTGCTCTCACGGGAAGGATTGCCCGTTGACAGATGTTGTTATCAGAATATGACATAGAGTACCATGCTCAGAAAGCCGTTAAAGGGAGTATTTTAGCCTATCATTTGGCTCATCAACCGATTGACGATCAAGAATCAATCGGGTTTGACTTCCCAGACGAAGATGTCATGTATCTCAAAATGAAAGATTGCGATGAACCGCTACCCAGTGAAGGGCCAGAACCAGGTTCCCAGTGGGGACTAATCTTTGACGGAGCAGTTAATCGTTATGGAAACGGAATTAGGGCAATCATTGTTACTCCTTAGGGTACCCACATTCCTTTCACCGCTCGACTTACGTTCAAGTGTACAAACAACGAGGCCGAATACGAAGCTTGTATTATGGGTCTCGAAGAAGCGATTGATTTAAGGATCAAAAACTTGGACGTATACGGCGACTCAGCCCTGGTTATCAATCAAATAATAAGAGATTGGAACATATACCAATCAGGACTAGTTCCTTACAAAGACTATGCAAGAAGGTTGTTACCCTTCTTCAACAGAGTCGAGTTTCATCATATCCCTCGTGATGAGAATCACTTGGCTGATGCATTGGCCACTCTCTCTTCCATGATTAGTGTAGGTCAATGGAACGACTTACCTAAGATCGACATCATGCGCCTTGAACAGCCTGCTTACATCTTCACGATTGAAGCAGTCATAGACGACAAACCTTGGTATCACGATATCAAATGCTTCCTTCAAAAACAAGAGTACCCACCTGGGGCACTAAGGAAGGACAGAAAAACCCTTAGAAGGCTAGCAGGTAGCTTCTTCCTGAGCGGTGATACTCTCTATAAGAGAAATTTTGACATGGTCTTGCTCCGATGCATAGACAGACCGGAGGCAGACATGCTGATAAAAGAAATTCACGAAGGATCCTTTGGCACTCATGCCAACGGACACACAATGGCAAGACAAATTCTAAGAGCAGGGTACTATTGGTTGACAGTGGAATCCGACTGCTACAAGTACATGAGGAGGTGTCACAAGTGTCAGATATACTCCGACAAAATTCATGTACCGCCAACGCATCTCAAAGTTCTCTCTTCCCCGTGGCCTTTTTCCACATGGGGAATCGACATGATTGGCATGATTGAGCCCAAGGATTCAAACGGACATCGGTTCATCCTGGTAGCCATTGACTACTTCACCAAGTGGGTCGAAGCAGTGTCATATGCTAATGTAACCCGACAAGTGGTGGTCCGATTTATCAAAAACAATCTCATCTGTCGTTATGGTGTTCCGAGCCAGATCATTACTGATAATGGATCTAACTTGAACAATAAGATGATGAAAGAGTTGTGCGCAGAGTTCAAGATCAAACACCATAACTCATCTCCCTACCGACCCAAGATGAACGGAGCGGTAGAAGCGGCTAACAAGAACATCAAGAATATTGTTCAGAAGATGGTTGTAACCTACAAAGACTGGCACGAGATGCTACCCTTTACTCTTCACGATTATCGAACATCTATCTGCACTTCAACAGGGGCAACCCCTTTCTCTCTAGTATATGGCATGGAAGCAATGCTCCCCATCAAAGTAGAGATCCCATCAATCCGGGTATTGATGGAAGCAAAGCTTAAAGAAGCTGAATGGTGTCAAAGTCGACACGGCGAACTGAACCTGATTGAAGAGAAACGAATCACGACACTATGCCAAGGTCAATTGTATCAGCAAAGAATGAAGAGAGCGTTCGACAAAAAGGTATGACCTCGTGTCTTCAGAAAAGGAGACCTTGTGCTAAAAAAGATACAATCATTTCTCACTGATTCTCGGGGTAAATGGACTCCGAATTATGATGGCCCCTATGTGGTCACAAAAGCTTTCTCAGGCGGCGCCTTGAGAGTTGCAACCATGGACGGAGAAGAATTTTCCTTCCCCACGAATGTTGATGTAGTCAAGAAATACTTCGCCTAAAAAAAATGTCTCGGTGGATTGAAAACCCGGAAGGGTGGTCCAGGCAAAAGTTAGAGACAAAATAAAAAAAATCATCTCGGTGGATTGGAAACATCACAGTACAATCCAGGCAAAAGTTAGGGATAATGGCAAGTAACTATGTTCAACAGAGGCAAGTCCCTCAGCAGCAGCAGTTACACCGTCCATCGGAGGAAAACTCCAGTCGAGGTCATCTTCGACAGAAGCTCAGGATGTCCCGAATTCAAAGTTGGTAGAAGGATATTGGTCGTTATGTTTCAACGTAGCCCTTTTCCCTATAAATTACCATTTTCTCACTTTGTAAATACTCTTTGGAATCACGCATTTGGCTGATCTCCGTCTTATCAATAAAATTTGAGCCCTTGTGCTTTTGTTTGTAATTCTTATTTGTTTTAGCTTTACAGAACGACATTTTGACATGATTAACGATTCTTGAAATAAATCAAAAATGAATTTACTTGTAAAACTTTTTCTGCTTTAAAATAAAGATGGCAATTTCTTTTGACTATTGAACATCAAAAGAACATCAACCGCTTCTCCAGAAGTAAGCGAACCTCAAAGTGCAGAATCAAAGTACTCCTTCTACGCTAGTGCGCCTGAATGAAGGATCAACAGTGTCAGATATGACTATTCCGCCTGACATCTTCAGCAGAGTTCTTATCTCCTAAGCCCAACCAACATAGTTCCCCGCGAGGACTACTTCTCCTAAGCAAGGTAGAATTGCTACTCTTGAACCAGTGATACTTTTCATCCCCCACTGTGGCCGAGTATCCAATCGTGTTCATCTACTGGTCTGTATGTCACGTTAGTTTTGTCAGCATATACATACATACATCATGCATTTTCATTCATATTGCATCACTATCACTCAAGTCGGTCTTATCCCCTAGTGATAAAAGTCCTCTCAATTGAGTTGTCGATTCTTTCCTCGCCAGGAAGTGAATCATCTGAACAATCTCGCCTCCAGTTTATTTCTAAATTGAAGATAGGTCTTGGACCACTTTGATAACTTGAACTTCTGAAAAACCAGAGAAACTTTCAACAGATTCACTCTTCGCCATTGAAGATGATATCCTTGCTTTCCCGGATTAAGGAAAATCCCGAGAGAAAGCCTCATAATCAGAGATTCGGTGATACGACAGTTTTTCTCCGAAAGAACCACTGATGAAAAGGTCATCGGCACCTCAAAAATGGATCCCATCATATGGCATTTCTCTGGGAAAATCCCGAGAAAAGTATGATGTAAGACCCCAAACGAAGGCAGTCTTTCAGGAGACTCGTCTTCCCTAGTAGAAACAAATGGCGTCTCCAACAGAGAAGTTTGTACACCTCTATAATTCAGACGAATGGGTTCCCCAGCAAGTCTGACATCAAAACTTTTTCCACTCAAATGGCATCTCCCCAGGAAAATTCGGCGAGAAGTTTAAAGGAAAACCGCTACAAACAGCGTCCCTTGTCAATAAAGTTTATTGACAAAAGAAACTTAGACCAGTTCCTTGGTAGGAAACCATGATCGAGGGGAAGTTTAAATCAGAAACTAAGACTAGTTCCTTGGTAGGAAACCAGGATCGAGGGGAAGTTCATCTCAAAAGAAAACTAAGACCAGTTCCTTGGTAGAAAACCAGGATCGAGGGGAAGTTTAAATTAGAAACTAAGACCAGTTCCTTGGTAGGAAACCAGGATCGAGGGGAAGTTCATCTCAAAAGAAAACTGAGACCAGTTCCTTGGTAGAAAACCAGGATCGAGGGGAAGTTTAAATCAGAAACTAAGACTAGTTCCTTGGTAGGAAACCAGGATCGAGGGGAAGTTCATCTCAAAAGAAAACTGAGACCAGTTCCTTGGTAGAAAACCAGGATCGAGGGGAAGTTTAAATCAGAAACTAAGACCAGTTCCTTGGTAGGAAACCAGGATCGAGGGGAAGTTCATCTCAAAAGAAAACTGAGACCAGTTCCTTGGCTGAAGACCAGGATCGAGGGGAAGTGTACCTTTTCTAAGCATCATTTCTTAGCAAAAGAAGATGAATGCGATCTTCCATTCATAACCACCATCAAAATTTCGGGTATTCCGATATTTAATCCTCTTGCACCCCGAATGCCCGAATACCTTTGTCATTCACACCTTCGTGTCCAAGAAAATTAAATTGGGGCATCTGTCATACCCCAAATTTTGACCACTAAGATTTCCCATTACTGTGTAAATCATCATCACAATATGGGTGTGTCATTATGCCTCATCAGTCTCTCCAAAGATGGGTGAGTATTCAATATTATCAAAATTAGGGTTTCAAGCCCTCTCAGAGCTTTTAGACAAAGGATCAATCAAGGAATGACATGATCTTCAACTTGTCTACACCCTCAAATATACACAAAGGATCAAAAAGGACTCCCACTTCAAGGATTAAGCACAAGGATGCTCCCTTCTAGGTGGATCAAGCCTCAAGATCGCCAGTGTCACCAAATTAGGGTTTTGATCGACTAGGGCCTCCAGATGGAAATTTTCCTCTGGGCACGAGCCAAAGATCCAAAACATGACCTAATATGCTCCATGGGATCTCATGAACTCAATCATCCAGTCAATTTTGCCTCAGGGGATGCATTCATCAAAAATCAGGAATTAGGGTTTCATGACCTAATTCACCCCTAAGTTGACTTTTGGGACCGATTATGAACCAAGACCTCAATAGAGGATATTAGGATCTCCAATATGCCATATTTATCCATTTGGAACAATGGATTGATCCAAGAAGCTTGAGCAACAAGTTTCAATTTCATCTGAACCACAGTTAGGGTTTCGCAGGAAAAGTCAACTATAACTTTGACTTTTGACCAGGACATGCTCCTAAGCCCTAAGACATGATTCAATATCCTCTATAACACCCATAGAACATGTCCATCAAGTTTGATTTAGGTTAAGGACATGATTTCCTGAAGAATTGCACAGTTTGGAATTCATCGGATAAAAAGTCAACTGTGCACAAAAGTCAACTTTGACTTTTTGAGATTTTTCACAAAAATGGATTTTTAACCCTAAAATGATGTTTATGTATGATTTGAATCATAATTCATCAAGAAAAATCAAAGAAAATGGGATAACTTGTAAAAGGGGTAACCATAAAAACTTAGAAAATTTTCTAAGTTATGGAAAAAAAGTGACAAAGGTACCAACTTTGGAGGATCATAACTCCTAAACCACAAAGCCATTTTTTTCCATCCAAAGCTTGATTTGTAGATCTCATTGCCCTTTACAAAAGCTTCATACTGACCTATGTCCAAATTCCTCATGGATTTTGAGTTATGGAGTGATCAAAATCAAGAAAAGTCACTTTGTTCCAACACTTAGTGAAAATTTCACTAAGTCAGATTTTGCCTTACTTTTTTCCAAATATAGGGGCATTTTTCACTTGGATCTAAAAAGTATCAAAACCAAATATGGTCAAACAGTTGTTGTATCATATAAGAGCTTTTCAAAATGGCCAAGAACATCACCAAATTCAACTTAAGCCATGAGATATGACATTGGCAAGTTGCCTTGCTGAAATCTGCCAAGGCAAGGCAAATTTTTGCACTTTTGGTCGATTTACCAAAATCAGCCAATTCCAAGCCTTGTCATCACCTTGGACACATCTGAGGATTGAATCTAAAGGGGACAATCACTGAGCCAAGCCTCCAAAGTCCTTGGAACAAGAAATAACATGTTGAACCTAGAATTGCCCAAAATAGGGACAAGACTCCAATTTTGGATTGGAGCATTCAATGGAAGCATCAAGGTGGCATGGACTGAGCCATTCTCAACTGAATTCAGTCAAGACTTATCCAAGACCAAGGGGACCAGCAGCCTGTGCCCTAACCTCTAGTCAATGGCTAGAGGAGACTTAGATTTTCATTTGCCAACATTGGCCAAACCTACTCAGCAGTTGCCATTCACTATTCCTTGTAAAACAAACTTGCTCTACTATAAATAGAGCTCAATTGTGATCAGTTTAAGTACACCAAAGGCCTACAACACTTGCCTTTCTCAAAATCCAATTCTCACTTTCAAAAATGCCTTTCTTAGCAAGTCACTATCGGGTTTTTCATTAGAGAGCAATTCCACTCAAACCAATCACACACACACACCTCATATACATCATATGTGAGCTGATCAAACACTTAAACAACATCTGGAACACTGATTCCTCAGAATCACCAGTCAATTGCTCAATGTTTTAACCAAAGTGCAGTTGAGATGCCATGAAGTGATCCAGCCATTTTCAGTCAAGTCCAAGCATTCCAACACACTCCATAGGGTGTAGGGAAGATGTTCAGATCATCACAACTTATTTGTAACACCTCCAACTCAGAAATCAATTTACTCTTGCTGTAACGACCTAGAGGTAAGCCTAAACTTGGCCATCTCTCAATCTATGCATATTTCCTCGCACAATACTTTTTCCAAATGTTCATAATCATGCATGGAATGTTTCCCCTCAAGTAAGTGCTTTGTTTGAATCGTGTATTAAAAATCCCAGCCTTCATGCAGAATTTAGGGTTCTTGAGGATTTTTCGTGATTTCTTGTTTTATGCTTAATTTAAATGAAATTAATTGCCATAGACATGATCGTGAGGTTGAAACGAGTTAATTGGTATGTTGATTGCATGATATAATCAAGTATTCAGTGAGATTGGATAGAAAATGCAAATCTGGGCAAGGCAGAAAACGCGCGTGTTTTTGGTCCATGTTCTTGGCGCCATTTTCATAAATTCAAATATTTGAATTTTGTGATTGTATTTAATTGATTCAAAAATTAATTTCTCTCTGAGTTTTAATAATTTCTCTCTTTTTTTAATAATTCACAAAAATGTTAAAATATTTTATTTTCCCAAAAAATTCCAAAAATATTATTTATTTCATATAATTGATATTTTTGCAAAGAATTAATATTTAATTGTTTTTGACATTTTGAATATTTTTTCCACCTTGATTTTGCAACTTTTAATGCCTTCTAATTATTTTGTAGGTCAATACTTAATTTTTGAAGCATTAATCCAAGATCACAATTTGTTTTCCATATGTTAAAAAATTTTGATCATTTTAATTGAATTTTTATTCAATTAAAATACATTTTGAAAACAAATTAGGGTTTTGGATTAATTCAACCCTCATAAATCATTTTCAAAACTCTTTTGGGCCTCTAATAGAGTGTAAGACCCAAGCCTTTTTGTAAAATAACCTTTCATGGGCCTCACTTATTATATAAGTCCCTCCGGGTATTTTCAAAAACCTCGGCGTAATCATCGTTTTGTACACAAATAACCTTGGGCCTACCCTCGAGTAGTAAGACCTATTTCTTTTCTTTAAACTCTTTTGGGCCTCTTGATAGAGTGTAAGACCCAAACCCCCTTGTACAAACAATTTTGGGACTCACTTATTGTATAAGTCCCTCTGTACAAGTGAACGGCGCGATCGTCGCCTTTTAAAAATCAGCTGGGCCTCTCCTCGAGCTATAAGACCCATTCAAAACTTTTGGGCCTCTAATAGAGTGTAAGACCCAATCCCCTTTTAACCAAAAACAACTTTGGACCTCAGATGTTGTATAAGACCCTTTGCGTTAAAAGAAAATCTCGGCGCGATCGCCATTTTAAAAACGAAATCATCTGGGCCTACCCTCGTGTTATAAGCCCCACTCTTTTTCTTTAAAACTTTTTGGGCTTCTTGAGAGAGTGTAAGACCCATCCCTTTGTACAGAAAATAATTTTTGGGCCTTAGTCACTTGTATAAGTCCCTCTGTACAAATTTGACAGTGCGATCACTGATAAAACCCTGGGCTTCTCCTTGAGCTGTATGCCCCAAATCTTTCTTTTTCAAAGCACTTTCTCCTTTGATTTTGAAATATACTGTTGTTTTTAATATTTCTTTGTTGAACAACTAACCAAACAACATGGAAGCTCTACAACCAAGTAAGTGTTTATATGCTTTCATCTACCGCTTTCATATACATATAACTGTATTGTGGGGCTGTTTCGCTGTAAGTCTTCTTTCATAAACTCAAATCAACTGTGTAATAATAGTATAGATATTTAGAGTTTCCCCGGCAACTACGTTTAGCATTAAGCCCGTTGATCACTCTTAAATAGTCAAAACTAGATCCCCATAGGATTACCAGACACAATCTTCTCTCCTCTTGGGGTTAAATAATATGGAGACATGAAAGGCAGCATTCTCGGTGAACCCTTTCATAGACTGTCGTAGAAGTTGTCAAGAAACTCTATTCCCCAGAGATGATATTTTCTCCGTGAATGGCATCTCTTGAGTTTCTTCCAAATTCTCAGACTTTCCTGGCTTGATCAATTCTCTGTGAATAGCCTGTCTTGAACTTCTTGGGGTTTGGGGACCCACAGGCTTCCTAAAAGCATCCCCGCCTCCTCTTGGGCGTTGTACAAGGACCCACAGGCTTCCTAAAACATCCCCGCCTCCTCTTGGGCGTTGTACAAGGACCCGTCGACTTCTTAGAAGTATTCACAGCCTCCTCTTAGGCTTCGTATAAATGATTTCTTCCTCCAGGAATGATAGCCTCCTCTTGGGCTTCATACAAGGACCTATCGGCTTCTTAAAAGTTTCCAGCCTCCTCTTGGGCTTCGTACAAATTGTCCCGACGACCTTCTAGAGGTATAGGAACAGAAATCAGTCATCTTAATAGAACAGACTTTCCAAGAGTCTACTACTGTTTCTCAAAGCATAATACAAAAGATGAAACTTTAGACTTGGAAAGTCTAATTTCCTTGAGTCTCCAAGACATTCTCAAGCTCCCTTCAAAAATAGGAAGAAAACCCGTAGACTCGGATAGTCTCAATACCCTTCGGATTTCCCACTTCCTTAAAGAACAAGAAATATCCCTGATCCTCGAATTAAAATCCCCGAGTGCAAACATTACTCATATAAGAACTAATTTTCTCTTTAAATCAGCATACTAGTCCTGTCACTCAACTGAAACAGTCACCATAACCTCCTCTTGGGCTTTGTACAATGATTCTCCCCAGCGGAGCTAACAATTTTAGCCTCCATCTCGGGCTTTATACAAGATACTAAGAGACTCCCTCGTTGAGTCAATCACCATCTTTAGCCTCCATCTCGGGCTTCGTACGAGATACAAAAACACTCTCTTGTTGAGTATAAAAGATTCTCCGATTGAGTCAAAACCTTTTAGCCTCTCTCTCGGGCTTTGTACGAGACACATATTAGCCTCCTCTTAGGCTTTGTATAAGGAAAACCTTTTAGCCTCCTCTTAGGCTTTGTATAAGAAAACCACTGGTTGATCCAATCAACCTTTTAGCATCAAAGTTGTGCCTCGTTCATAGTACACAAACATCAACAACTCCTTCCCCTTCATCTAATCGCTGTAAGCGGCAAGCCTCTGGATCATCTACATCCATGCCACTGTCCCTCATTTAGCATGAGAAATTCCTAAAGGGAAAGACAACATTGCTCTACACTAAGTTAAAGTCTTCTCCTTCAGGTTGGAAATCCCCTATAAAGGAAATAATGGCATTGCCGGATTCACACATCCCGGTTAAAGTAATTCTCCTTTATAAACAGTTGTGACATACAAACCCCTCTTTAGAGATGAACAATCCTCTCTAAAGTCAAACCCTTTTAGCTTCATATCTTGGGCTTTGAATAAGATACAAATAGACTCTTTAGCTTCACGTCTTGGGCTTTGAACAAGACACCAAAACACCATTTCCTCCCGTAGAATAGGAGGAACAACGATCGCTCTGATTTCCCTGTTTCGGTAAACGGGAATACGTAGGCATAAGATTGAAAGAAAAATCTTAGCGAGCACCCTAAACAAAATCCCATACTCTCATACATCCGTCCTAACATCTTAACCTCCCACCCATCGACCGAACACTACTTTTAACAAAATATACCCAATAGAGACCCCGAATCTTTGTAGCATCTGTAAACCAACAGTTTTGACTGTTTAACCTCAGTTTGCAAGCAGGATTAATTTGAGACATCTATTTCCCTTCCTTCATCAGCTTTAATAGGATAAAAAATGAATCGAGTTGTAGTGCTTCGCAACCACATCCAAAATCGCTCGCTACAGGGGATATACAATAAAGTGTTTGACAACCGAAGGTGGACTCAAAGATAGCGGATACCAACCAAAATTTAAAATAGCGAAAGATGACAGATGAGTCCTTAGAAGACGCCAACCAAGAGTTGGGATTAAAATGACACTGATGCATAATGAATTCTTGACAAGGAATACCAACCAAAAGTTGGAATAACGGAAAGGACATCTACTTAAATTGGAGATAAAAGACAAAGTACTAACCAATAGTTGGGATACGGGACACCAATCAACAATTAGTATAATGAGGCTGTCGACCGGAGGCGAGCTCACAAAGAGTATCAACCAAAAGTTGAGATAAAACCAAAGATTGCCAACCAATAGAGAAGAGACACCAAACCAGAGCCGAAATAGAGGTAACTAACCAAGATATCACCAACCAAGAGTTGGGAAAGAGGAGACTAACAGGGTGATTAAGATAAAAGATATTGACCAAGAGATTACCAACCAAGAGTTCGAGAGTGAACCCCTAACGAAAGATACCAACTAAAACTCGGGATGAAAGATACAAACCAAGAATTAGGATAACAAAGACGCCGACCGAAGGCGAACTCACAATGAAGAATACTAAACAAAAGTTAGGATAAAAGATACTCACCAAGAGATTAGGATAGCAGGTACTAACCAAGAGTTAGTATAATGGGTATACGGAACGTCGAACGAGGGACAACTCATAATAGAGAATGCTAACCAAAAGTTAGGGTGGCGAGGACGCCGACCAAAGGCGTACCCACAATGGAGGATACAAACCAATAGTTGGGAAGGAAGATACTAAATAGAGGATACTAACCAAGAGTTAGGATGAGATAGAAGATACTAACCAAGAGTCAGGACACGGGACATTAATCAAGAATTGGGACCACCGAAATGCCGACTGAAGGCGAACTCATATCAAAAGGTACCAACCAAGACTCGGGATAAAAACCAAAGATTACCAACCAATAGTTGGGAAAAAGGAAACTAACCAATAGTTAGGATAACTAAGAACGCCGACCAAAGGCGAACTCACAACAAAAGATACAAACCAAGAGTTAGGATAAAGGATACTATCCAATAGTTAGGATAACAGAGAACGTCGACCAAAGGCAAACTCACAATGAAACATACCAACCAATAGTTAGGATAAAGGATACTAACCAATAGTTAGGATAACCGAGAATGTCGACCAAGGGCGAACTCACAACAAAAGATACCAACCAATAGTTGGGATAAAGGATACTAACCTATATTTAGGATTACCGAGAACGCCGACCAAAGGTAAACTCACAACAAAAGATACCAACCAATAGTTGGGATAAAGGATACTAACTAATAGTTAGGATAACCGAGAATGCCGACCAAAGGCGAACTCACAACAAAAGATACCAACCGATAGTTGGGATAAAGGATACTAACCAATATTTAGGATAACCGAGAACGCCGACCAAAGGTGAACTCATAACGAAGGATACCAACGAATAGTTGGGATAACTGAGACATACAGGAAGTAGACTTCACATATTTACGACCTGAAGGGAAGATGACTCCGTTGGGGAAAAGTGATGTTTAACCAAATAACTATGCAGGGAGTACAAGCATGATAAACGAATCCATCGTCAACTCGGGTGGGGATAAAGGAATGTTGAATCTATTGAAATATATCGTTCTCTATTGAGGAACGTCTGGTGAAGATAATGTCAAACCTGGCTTATGCTTCAAATGCATATGCTTGAATTTTTCCATGGCGTAATGCTCCATACGAAATGGAAATGCTACGCGTTTGAGGATGCAATGTAATGATGATTACTAAATGCAAGATGCAAAGAGAAACCTCTGTCGGGGATCACGAGTAACCATTGTGGAAGGGAAAACCCACAATGACTTTCCCCATGCCGGGGATCACGAATGACAACTACTAAAGATGGAACCCAAGGATCTGATACAGAAAAGGTGCTAATAACCATTGGGCTTGGAATCTGTCGGGGCTGTCAACCACCGTTGACTGAACCGTTGAGAGGATTAACACCAAACTCTGCTTGGGGAATGAAGTCAATCACACCAAACCTGCCAGAGACTATCCTTGAACTCGACTTGCTTCTGAGGAAACGACTTTAACGTGCTGGGAATGATAACATATATTTGCTAGCGAGATTACCCTTCCGGACCTGATGAGGAATGCAGTCACCGAGACTCGGTGGGGAACACAAATCTCTATCAAGGAGAGAAATCAAACCAATATCCCGCAGGGGACGCAACATTATCTTGTCTAGGAAAGTCAACTTTTGAATACTCGCTGGGGGAGCAACAAAGCATTCTGACCGGGGAAAGCAAATCTTTGTACTCCTGCTGGGGAGAACTAAATTCCCGATGCCCTGCTGAGGATGCTAGATCTTTAATGCTAGAGAGAACGACTCTACTGGGGACGGGATGTCAGACAAGCCTCATGCTGGGGATGCCGACCTGCTTGGGGAGCAAGAACAAATCATCCTTACCTTGTCTGGGGACTTAAACTCTGGTAGGAGAAAAGATAAATTCGACTCTGGATGAGGAAACCAAACCTCAAGATTCTCGCTAGGGAGAATAGTAACACTCTGCCGAGGACAATGCTACCTTGGCTATTTCTGCAGGGGACGAATAGCAATTCTAACACCTCACTGGGGAAAGACACCTTCTAGCGCCTTGCCGAGGAAGAGAAACCCCATACTGAGAACTACTTTGGCGCTTCCCGCTTCTGCTGATCAACTACATACCCATCATCATAGGCGAACTCTCCACTTGCCTCAGACCACCTGGTCTACTGGGAAGAATTGTCTCAAGAGGATTTTACAGAAAACCTGGCATTTAAAATGCCCCAGGGTCTTCAAACTCTTGGAGAGATTTGTCAGATCTCGGCGTAACTTCCCCAGATTAGCTAAACTGTGAAGGAATTTGCCTCGAGAGGATTCATAAGGCTAAACTCTTGGAGAAGTTTGTCGGATCTCAGCATGCTGAACCCTAGAGAAGTAATTCTTATTAACCATCTTCTGGAGAGAATAACTTCTCGCTCCTGAAGGGGCCTGCCTCAGTACGAGCCTTGCAGTAATTCTATCCCTGTCTCTGAGAGATTTGCTAAATCTCGACATGATTTCCCCAGATTGGCTGAACTTGGAGAGATTCCTCGACGTGATTGTCCCGGATTGACTGAACTTTGAGCATAACTAGCTGAGAAAACTGTTACCTGACGGAGTCTTTTGGCTACATGCTCATCAATATGCTTATCCAGGAATTTCCTCTTGGCAAGGTTAGACTTCTCGACTGATGTTCATTATGCAAGTTTCATTAGCGTCAAGTACAATGTATGCAAGCAGAAAACGTTTATTCTGAGAATGTTCATTCTAATACAACATACATGTTAATCTAGAAGTTTTTATTAAAAAGATGCCGCTAAACCTTGTGAAAGAATCACTAGTTAAGATGCGACACTAATTTTTGAATAAAATATGTTATGCACATGCAATACCAACAAACCTATCAACCTCACTCATGGGAGTCAGGAACGCTGTCTTATCAGAAGTACACCTTCGGGATAAACTTACATCAATTAGGACTTTTGAGGGTTGTAACGTGGTCTGGTTCACGGTTTGAGAAAGAATGATTTATGGCTCAAAGTTTTGTTAGTACCCACCCATTCTCCTTGATGTCCTTGTTCAGTTCATTTGACACAAGCACTCACCTTCCAAAAGATTATTGCATGTCATCAGTGATGGCTAAGGAGCCCATACTACTTTTGGAGTGGCTATCACTCCTTTTGCCTTTGGTGCCTATAGTCACACGACTCGTTTTTGCTCGAGGATTTTTGCTTTTGTGATCCTTTTCGCTTTCTCTATTTGCTTCTTTTTCATTTGTTTCCCTGATCTTGCCTGGATTGATTCTTTTGAATCGATTTTGATGTCCAGCGGGATGCCCTAACTTTTTCCTAAGTCATTTGTTTTCAAGCTTTCTACTTAGTAGGCCTTCTTTCTCCTCTTTTTTCCTTTTCTTCTTCTCTTTTTTTTTTTAACAAATCGTGTGACACTGGTTGTCTTGACTTCCTTGAAGGGATTGTGACTGCTTCACTCCTTGCGGTGAGGGATAACCATTGTGGTTTCATGCTCCTTGGCCTCCTGATGAGAAAAAAGGTAATGGATCCTTAGATGCGCACTCCTTTCAAAATTTGAACGATTGGTCAAATCAACTGACAACTACCCTGCCCCTAGGCTAAGTGTTAGGGTTTTTTCAAAAGAAAATCCTACTTCTAGGCTAAACGGAGTTAACGAGGGTCTATCTCCCTTATATCTCCGGTGTTTGGGGAGTAGAAATAATGCATGTACGTCATCAGCAAGGTTTTGTTCCCAAAAGCATACGACTAGAAAGTTTGCATTTTCAGATCGTCATCCTCCCTCTAAGAGTTTAAGCACGTAGATTGGTATTGCAATGCACAAAAATATTATATGAATGAATAACAACGAATTACTTCAAGAAAAACATATTCATTACATTAAAACCACCATTCAGTACAAACAAGTTTTAGATGTATACAACTTATTAACAAACAATGAAAAATTACAACTGAAAATACAGTAAAGAAGATAAAAGTGCCATTGTCGAGGAGGTCTGACTCCCTCTGGACTTATTTGCAGCATGAGTGCTTCGCTTGGAAGGCTCTAATTGGTGTGCAGACCGTCTGCCATGAAAGTAATGACCCCAGCATCAATCCAACCCTGCACCTCGTGTTGGAGCTCTACGATCTTCCGTTGAATGTCCCTATGCCCCACCATGATTAGGCATAGGGTTCTAGATTACGTTTGGGCCATCGTTGGTAAAATTTATAGCCTTAGAATCAAGAAGGTCTAGGATTTTGTGCTTGAACGCTTTGTAATTTTCGATGTGGTACCCCGTCGCTCCAGAATGGAAATCGCAGTGGGTGTTGGCTTCATATCCGGGTGGAGGAGTGCCGGTTAGAGAAGCTAACATTATCTTTTGAACCAACTATAACTGAAGTAGATGTTGTAATAGCTGAGAGTAAGGCATAGGCAGAGCATCAAAATGCCTTTCTGCCATTTTTGGTCTTGCGGTATACCGATGGGGAGCACCATTTTGTTGTTGTGGCGTAGCCAGAATTGTTACAATAGCCGCCTGATGATATGGGGCCTGATATCCTCTATTTCTACTCTTCTGAGAAGATGCAACATTAGTCTCCCCTTCACGTTTTTTACTTGCACCCGCGAAAGATTTCCGCACACTAGAAGACGACCCAACACTGTCTTGAATCTTACCCAGCTTAAGCAAATTTTCAATCCTCTCCCTAGAAACTACAATATCGGAGAAACCAGATTAGGGACACCCTGCCAGGTGTTCTAGGAATGGGCCTTGCAGTGTTCCCATGAACATGTCAGCCATTTCTCTTTCAAGCAAAGGTGGTTGCACTCGTGCAGCCAACTCACGCCACCATTGGTCGTATTCTTTAAAGGTTTCCTTGCTCTTCTACGTCATACTCTACAACTGAGTCTAGTTAGGAGCCATATCAATATTTTATTGATACTATTTTAGAAATGCCTCTGCCAACTCTTTCCAGTTTCATGTACCACTCCAGAGGTGCCCCAGACAGGCTATCTTGGAAAAAGTACATCCAAAGCTTTTCATCATTGGAGTAAGAAGAAATTTTTCTGAAGTAAGCTTGCAAGTGAGTTTTTGGGCAAGAGTTACTGTTGTATTTGTCAAAAGATGGAGCCTTGAATTTAGGAGGGATTCTTACTCCCTGAACCAACCCCATGTCTGCTACGTCAATGCCCATAGTATTCTTACATTCTATGGCCCTGATTTTTTCAGCAAGCAATTGGTACCTTCGGTCTCCTTCACCATTGTTACTACCCAGATCTGCGTTCATCAGAGAAAACTGATCATAGTGATTATCCTCCATATGAGGAACAAGAATAGGAATGGAGATAGGACCCCCAGCAGCTTGACCAACAGGAATACCACCATTAACTCCAGCAACAGGAATACCATCATTAACTCCACCGACAGGAATACCAACATTAACTCCACCGACAGGAATACCACCATTAACTCCACCGACGGGAATATCACCTCCAACATGAGGGTCAACTTGATTGTCAGCATTTGGAATCTCGACTTTGGGGCTTTGCACCATCGCTCTTAGCTCTTGTTGGCCCTGAGCCACTCCTTGCATCAGGTCCATAAACTGGTTCATCCGGGCCCTCATTTCAGCCATTTCTTCCTATAATATTGCTCCATGACTCGTTGATTTTGACGCGTTGAATAGCGCTGGATATGATAATCAACAATCTTTCCTGTTAATCAAATAAGGTTAGGAAATCCATAAATAAACACCTGTTATGGAATATGATATGTATAAATGCATGCATATGTCATGTTCGATTATTTCTGAGATATCTTTCTTTTATGATTCAAGTTTTTTCACAGGAACACCACGAGGAAAAGATAGAGAGCTCGATTACGAGACCCAAAGCTAGGATCCTTGGAAATAAAAGAACATGTATGTCCGAATGATGATATGGATGCAGCGGCATGGGATAAAGCTTCCACAAATTGTGGCTAGCGACTGTACTGCTGATGGACTAAGTTCAAAGGTCTTCTCTGATAAGAAAACTAGAATACCGAGAATACCGGAATAATTAGAATACCAGAACACCAAGCTAATATGTTCACACTGATAACAAAACTAGAATCCCAGGTAGGTTGAAGGTCAAGGTTACCTGCAAACCTGTAAACACCCAGCCCTTCTCACATGTGGGTTCTAAGACCAAGGATCCTCAGCGTCACAGAATCTCAGGTTGAGAAATGATGATACGTTCACCATTTCTGGTTTGGCATAATCATCAATCAAGGAGGCCTCAACTGATTCCCCTCAAAAGGTCAACCTATGGCAAGTTCTCAGCTTCGGGTCCTAGGATCAAGAAGCGTAATGGGTTTGCCATTTCTGGTATGCCATTATCGCCCCTTGGGAGGAATGCCTTAACTGAATCCTCGGGAATGGTCACCAGAGTCGACATATTTCTAAGTTAACACCCCGAAATGCACAAGACGCACAAATCAGAATATCTCCCAAGAAAACCTCGTCTGGGTATGGGTTTCATGTAAACCAAACGTACCAAGACGCTACGTAGGCCACACTACTTTCCACTTTAGTCGTAGGTGTACTCTCAAGCCTAGGTAATGGGCTTATCTCTCCGATCACCCATCCCACCAAAGAAAACAACAGTCCAGCACAGTCTAGTATATATGGAAATAATGAATGTAAAGCAAGCAAATACGATAAAAGCGATAAACATGCGATAAAATCCATAAATAAAATAGGTAAAGCGTACAGATAAACACCCAATAACCAAAAACAAACAGGCGCTAGGATTGACTCGCTTAGAGAACAAGAGATTCTGGGTTCGATCCCCAGCAGAGTCACCAACTGTCGCAACTGCGAAAATCAACCGGCGGAAAAGAACAGAAGAGTCGCCACTGAACGTTATTTATCCCGATGCAGGGAAAGGAAATGATCGAAGAAAACCTCAATAAAGGGAAAGACATGGTCATCGCAACCATAGCCTGGGTTCAGGAGTCAGTCACGCGAGAGGAAAGTATTAGCACCCCCTCGCGTCCATCGTACTCGATGGGATCCACGCTTGTTGTTTCGATCAAAGGGTGTAGGTATCTGAAGCTTAACTGCTAAAAGAAGAGAATGAGAAACAGAAGGACGGGAAAGGAAAACAAAAGGTGAAAAAAAATAAAAAGGGACTCGATAGGACATCGTCGTCCTAGGCCTACGTATTCCCTTGGGAACGGGAAAGTCAGAGTCAACGTAGTTCAGAGGCTACAGGATTGTGGGGGAAGGTTGCTCGCAAAGACATTGCCGTCTTGTGCCTACGTATCCTCAATCGTACAGAAGAGAGGAAGTCAGAGCAGTCGTAGTTCGACCTACCAGGTCATTAAGTGTTTTTTATGAGTGTCCCAACTGCGAAAAAAACAATCGGCGGAAACAGAACCGAAGAGTCAGCACCGAACGTTATTTATCCTGGCGCAGGGAAAGGAAAGGATCGAAGAAACCTAAAAAGGGGGTAAGACATGGTCATCGCAACCATATTCCGGGTTCAGGAGTCGGTTACGCGAGGGGAAAGTATTAGCACCCCCACGCATCCATCATACTCGATGGGATCCACGCTTGTTGTCTAATAAAAGGGTTAGTTATCCAAATCCTACTGCTAAACGGAAACAAGAAGGGAAAAACCAAAAACGGACTCGCAAGGATTATCACAATCCTATGCCTACGTATCTTTGTGGACGAACGAAGAATAAGAGTCGACGTAGTTCGACGGACTACGCACGAAAGGGGGGGAGGTTGCTCGCCAAGACATCGCCGTCTTGTGCCTACATATCCTCAATTGGACGAGAAAGAGGAAGTCAGAGCAGACGTAGTTCCACATACGAGTCGATACATGTTTTTTATGAGCGACGCCCTCTTTTCTGAAAATGATTTGAAACCCAACAATCCTGAAGGATAAAAAATATTTGAATTTATTTTGTGTTTTTTAGACAGAAGTGAATTGAATTTAGTTTGACACTCACATTGCACTAAAGTCTATGACATAGGAGCGAATACGTCGCATGGTGTTAACCCTCATTTTCGACGCTAGAATGAATCAAAGCTATTTTAAGTTAAAAAATTATTTTTAACGTGAAGGAGGTTTCGACCCAGTTTTGGTGAAGCCTGAGTCGAATAGGGGTTTTGGAAACCTCAAAAATGGCTAAGTGTTGGGAAAGGTTTCGACCATGGGAAAATGGAAACGCATGCTGCAGTTGTTATACTAAGGCTGGAGGGAATTTCCAATGTTTGAAATTTAAATAGGAGCAGTTGTGAATGTGGGAACAGTTGAGGCCAAGGAGAAGGCGCCATAGAAACACGTTTGAAGCAATAACCACCACTTAGTAGTAATTTCTTAGCACTATAAATAGGAGTTAGTTCTATGTAATAAGGGTGTTCATATTTTTGTACAAGTTACTCAAAGAAACTCAAAGTACCCGCGTGTAGAGAAACGAGTTCGTGAGAATGTATGTAATGTAACACCACTTTCTTCATTAATGCAATTTATCTTCATCATGTTTAAGCTTCAAGCATTTAATTTCCATGTTTTTACGTTTTCCTGAATTTTACTTTTCATGTCAAATTTACTCAATGTCTTGTTTTTAAACTTTCATTTAAACGTTCTGCATCTACTTTCGACTGCACCTTTATATTCAAGCATTTACTTTTAAAGTCTTTATTTCCAAGAACGTGGAGTTCATCTTTATTTCTTGTCTTTTATCTTCAAAGTCTTTTATTTTTAAAGCCATTTAAACTTCCTGCAGTTACTTTCGACAGCACCTTTACATTTCAGTCTTTATTTTCAAGAACGTGGAGTTCATTGCATTTTTCAAAAGCTTTTACATTACTGCATTTACCTTCGACAATCATTTACTCTTTCTGCACCTTTTACATTCAAGAACGTGGAGTTCAAGCACTTTAACATTTCTTGTTGTGTACTTTCGACAGTTATTTATCTTCCTGCACTTTTATTTTTCAAAGTCCTTTACCTTTTGTCTTTTACATTCGACGCCTTTAAATTCTGCATCATTTATTTACAGCCCTTTACATTTCCAAGCCTTTACTTTATTTGCAAGTAGTCGAACGTGGAGTTCATGTAGTTTTCTTTTACTGTCGAACGTGGAGTTCAATTTACATTTCTTGCATTTATCATTGTCAGTCACATTTTCCTTTAAATTTAGCACATGTCCTAGGATTGGTGTGGTCGATCCTGCAAGTTAGTCAGTTTTATTTAAGATTGATAGGCCAGAGGTTGTTTACCAAAATTCACAGTAAATAAATTGGCACACCCGGTGGGACACAGTGCTAAGTTTTATACTTTTTGTTAACCTTATCTTTCTTGGTGAAGAAATACTTTCGTTGTATGTTATTGAGAAGTGGGAAGTTGGCCACAACAAATGAAGGAATACCAAAGAGAAGATACACTAAGAGATTGGCAACTAATGCCAACCAACAAGTTGATCCTCAAGGGAGTATTTCAAACACTCAGTTAAGTAGCAATATGGGATCTCAAAGCACATCATCACCAGTGCCTTCGACAGGAGGACAGACGTCATCTCCATTAGTAGTGTCTGAACCAGGATCAACATATACAAAATCATATACTCAACCTGTGTTAGAATACATAGGACCACAAAGTCCTAATTCACCAACACCCCTAGGAGGAAATTCAATGTACAGGCAATATCCTCCTCCAGGTTTTCCATATCCAGGGTCAAGGAGTCAACCCTATGGTATGCCTACATCACTAATGCAAAATCTGCAGAATGCTCCACCTGTACTTTCAGAGACTGTAGTGTCTTCGCCATTACAAGGATCAGGATCAGGGGGTCAAAACAATCAGAGTATAGGTGTTGGTTACTCTGTTCAGACGCCTAGTCTTACAAATACATCCATAAATTGTTTGAGACAGCAGATGGATGAAAGTAACATGCAAATGGTGCATACGTTGTCTCAGACAATGGGAGAAGTTTTTCAACCCTTGATTCAGAATACGACTCAAACTAACCAACAATTGGCTACACAATTGGCACGTATGGCTGACTTTATGGGAGTACCAGCGGTGGATTGAAGAGCAACTGTTGTCGAAGATATCCCAAGACGTCATCCACGTCATGTGCCTGAGGTGCACTTGGAAGATCAAGAGATGATTGATCATTTTAGAGTCGAACCACCAAGAAACCAGATGCCAATCCAGATGGAGGAAGAGCCAGTAGTGATGGTGAACAGGAACCAAAATGCTGATCAATTACTTAGACAGGTTCGACATCGAAATCAAGCAGAAGAAAATAATCTTGCAGCCATGGTGGAAAGGATATTGACCATAAATGGTGTGAATCTTGGCTTCACAAGGCCAAATTATACTTCGCCTATAGTGGATTATATTCTCCAAGCAGAATTACCCCCTAGGACGAAGGTTCTAAAGTTCAGCAAGTTTTCAGGAGATACTACTGAATCTACCGTCGAACATGTGGCTAGGTATTTGATTGAAGCAGGCGAAATTGCAGCTGACGAAAGCCTTAGGATCAAATACTTCCCAAGTTCCCTTACCAAGAATGCCTTCACATGGTTCACTACTTTGCCTCCAAATTCCATATACAATTGGACCCAGTTAGAGCGTTTGTTTCATGAACAGTTCTACATGGGGCAAACTAAGATTAGTTTGAAAGAATTGGCTAGCATCAAACGCAAAGTTATTGAGCCAATTGATGATTACCTGAATAGGTTTTGACTTCTTAAATCCAGGTGCTTTACACAAGTGCCAGAACATGAGTTGGTCGAAATGGCTGCTGGGGGTCTTGATTATTCCATTAGTAAGAAATTAGATACCCAATATCTTAGAGATATGGCCTAGTTGGCTGATAGGGTTCGACAACTAGAAAGGCTGAAAGAAGAAAAGGATAAATTCAGCAGGGGTAAAAAAGTGGCCTTTGTCGAGTGTAGTGAAGATGTGGAGAACTCATATGATGAAACATCTTACTTCGACGGAAATGAGGTTGATGTTGCTGAGTTAAAGCAAGGTCCACCTTATGCCTGCAAATTATTAGCCCCTTCAAATGGAAAAAATCCTGTCGAATCTAATGACAAATTTCCTAAGAAAACATACACTTTCGACGTCACTAAATGTGACAATTTTTTATTTGTTAGTTAAAGATGGGCAAATGATAGTGCCTGCTGGTGCTAAGATGTCACCTTTAGAACAAAGAAAGAAAATAGGTTTTTGTAAGTACCATAATTTTCTGGGTCATAAAACTTCTCAATGTTTTCTTTTCATGGATTTGGTGCAAAGTGCAATTCAAGAAGGGAGGCTGAAGTTTGGTGACAAAGGCAAAGCCCATATGAAAATTGACTCTGACCCATTGCAAGTTGCAGAGGCTAACTACACAGAGCCTCACGAGGTCCAAATGGTCGAAGCCACAGAAGGATTTGATCAGTCAGTCAACATGGCGGAGGTTACTGAGGACTTCGCCACTAATCCTGTGATGACTGAAGGTTTTAATAAGGCTGCAAACGACCTGAATGTTGATGGTACCAGTTTAATGTTGGTGACCAAAGAAACTGCTGACAAGTTTGTCTAAATGGATAATGCTGCCAAGGTTTTGGATATGGCAGTGAGTGGATTGAAGATAAATGCCACTGAAGGCATTAACATGGTCGAATTGGTTGAGGAATCTAAATCTAGCTTAGGTAGCATCAACACCAATGAGGCTATGGGCAGAAATGCCCCCAAAGTCCAAGTTGTTAAAGAATTGGAAGATGACATGCTATTGGTAGGAGAGATGATAGACATGGATGGTTGTTTGGTGGAAAACTGGATATGTATGGTTGCTGAATAGTTTTTCAAGATGCCTCCTAATTTCGAAAAGGTGAATGCTAAGGAAATGGTCGAAGCTAAAAAGACTGCTTGGCAGAAGGCTTCCCAAAAAGCTGCAAGAACAGCAGCAAGTGGTGGTTGTCTGGCGAAGACTACTAAAAGCCTTGAAGCTCATTTCTCCAAGATGCGCTTAAGGGATACAATTGATGTGAATATGGTCGAAATTACAGATAAAAAAGCTGAACAAGTGAGTAAGGCAGATGAACAAGAAGAGCGTAACAAAATAGCTTATCCTAAGCAAGAGGAGACAATTGTGGATTTTCTGCACCGTTTCCAGAAGAAAGGTTCTGGAGTAATGCTATGTCCTAGATGCAGCGCCATTTTTTATGAGAAAGCTGCCCACAAGTTAGAAGGTGTCAAAAAAGCTGGTGGAAGCTGGGGCAGAAGTAAATAAAGGTCCCAAGAGTTAGGCCAGGTACATTCAAACCAGCTGCGAATGTGCCAACAGGTAGTTGGATCAAGCCTATCGAAGGAAGAGGATAGAAGAAGAAGTGGGATAAATTTGATGTAGAAAGAGGTTCTTTATTTGAGTATAGAAAAGAAAACCATACCACCAACAAGTCAGCATACATTTCTCAAAATTACAAGGGTAAAAATCCCATGTCTAGATCACAATGGCGAAGAGAGCAACGTAGGCGAAAGGCTATTAGGGAGGCTCAGGTACAAGGAGAGTCAAGCACCAATATTGATAATCAAGCTGGGACAATTGAGAAGATGCCCATAAGGCGAAAGCTGTTCAATGCTCACCCAGATAAGAAAGTTGAAGATGATGAGAATATGACTGATAATTTCGACAGTGAATCAGCAGCTTCTCTAGATATTCTTGTGAATGTGGTATCAGTAATGCCAAAAGAATTTGGTCAAGTTTCAGAGGTCGAAGACTTGGATCAAACTGCTGAATTAGAAATGTTGGCACACAAGCCTGTGTGTTATTACATCATGAACAATGGGTGCATCGAAGAACATAATGCTTTCTTTGAACGCCCCACAGAGGAAATGAAGGGTCATCTGAAGCCTCTCTACATTACTGGCAAAGTAGAAAATGTTCCTGTTAACAAAATCTTGGTGAATTGTGGTGCAACTGTTAATTTAATGCCAAGATTTTTGCTGAGCAAGATTAGGAAGTTTGAGACTGATACCAAACCACACAACATGGTTCTGTCGAACTATGAAGGAAAAGTTGGTTCCACTCTAGGAGTGATTCAAGTGGATCTTACTGTGGGAACCATTACCAGACCGACAGTGTTTATGGTCGTTGAGACGAAAGCTAACTACAATCTACTCTTGGGTAGGGAGTGGATTCATGGGATAGGAGTTGTACCTTCATCTATGCATCAAAGAATCACCATTTGGAGACCAGATGGGATAATTGAAAATATTGAAGCTGATCAAGGGTACTTTAAGGTGCCTATTAATCATGTGGATAGTAGACAGTTTGAGAAACATTTGGCGAACATTGCTCCATGTCCTCCAGCTGACTTTGAGTTTACGCCTGATGAAGAAACATTCTATTCAGTGTATTTACACCCTGTCGAAGGTTTCAGATGGGACAGGGAAGTACCAGGAGGAAGGTTGCCATGCTTAGGCTTACCTCCAATAGAGCCCACAGGATGGGGAGATGAATTCAGTGATCATGACTGAGTTCGAAGCTTTAAAAAGAATTTCGGCCTATGTGGCTGAAACGAAACTACAAGCGGCTTTGGAAGCTGCTAATGACTATATGGCTGGCGAAGCCATTTTTGAATTTTATCAAGAAGGTCCTGGTAAGGACTTCGACCCAAAACCTCCAGATAAGACTGAAACTGGAGAGCAAAGCCAGAGGCTCGACGCCATCTATGAAGACGAGCCTTTGGGATTTGAGAAGGATCCGTTGGCGAATAATATCAAAATGCTAGCACAAGATCCTTTAGAAGAAGTTGACCTCAGTGAGGGGACAACCAAAAGGCCTACCTACATCAGTGCCAACCTTGATCCCCAGTTGAAAGTTGAAGTGGTTCAGTTGTTGAAGGAGTTCAAGGACTGCTTCGCCTGGGATTATGATGAGATGCCTGGTTTGAGCAGGGAGTTGGTCGAACACAGGTTACCTATGACACCTGGGAAAAAACCAGTCAAGCAGAACCCAAGACGGTTTGCACCAGAGATACTGTCAAAGATCAAAGAGGAAGTCGAAAGACTGCTTCGTTGCAAATTCATTTGCACGGCAAGGTATGTCGAATGGTTGGCTAATATAGTACCTGTTATTAAAAAGAATGGGTCTTTGAGAGTTTGCATTGATTTTAGAGATTTAAACTCTGCAACTCCTAAAGATGAATATTCAATGCCAGTAGCAGAAATGTTAATAGATTCTGCAGCAGGACATGAATATCTTAGTATGCTGGATGGATATTCTGGCTACAACCAAATATTCATTGCTGAGGAAGATGTTCATAAAACTGCTTTTAGATGCCCTGGAGCCTTAGGCACCTATGAATGGGTAGTGATGCCTTTTGGTCTCAAAAATGCTGGTGCCACTTATCAAAGGGCGATGAATTCAATCTTCCATGATTTTATAGACACATTCATGCAAATTTACATTGATGATATTGTTATAAAATCTATTTCTAGGAAAAGTCACATTGACCATCTTCGACAGTCCTTTGAAAGGATGAGAAAATATGGTCTTAAAATGAATCCTCTCAAATGTGCTTTTTGTGTGCAGGCAGGGGATTTCCTAGGCTTTGTGGCCCACGAGAAAGGGATCGAAATAAATCATAATAAAACCAAAGCCATAATGGAGGCGAAAGTGCCATCAACTAAAAAGGAGTTGCAGTCGTTGTTGGGCAAGATCAACTTTTTAAGAAGGTTTATATCCAACCTGAGTGGCAAAACACAAGCTTTTTCGCCATTGCTTCGTTTCAACAAAGATGGTTTTGAGTGGGGGCAATTACAGCAGGAAGCCTTTGACAAAATCAAGGAGTACCTAAGCCACCCTCCAATTCTTTCACCACCTTGTATAAACAAGAGTATGAGATTGTATATAGCTGCATCAGATAAAACTCTAGGGAGCATGTTAGCTCAGGAGGATGAAACTGGAGTCGAAAGAGCCATTTATTACCTTGGTCGAGTTTTAAATGATGCAGAAACTAGGTATAGCATGATTGAAAAGTTATGTTTATGCTTATATTTCTCTTGTACTAAATTGAAGCAATATATAAAACCAGTTGATGTGTATGTTTCTTCTCACTTTGATGTTGTAAAACATATGTTATCTAAGCCTATTTTGCATAGTCGAATCGGCAAATGGGCATTAGCATTAACAGAATTTTCCCTAACATATCAACCTTTAAAAGCTGTGAAAGGGCAAATAGTTGCAGACTTTATAGTTGACCACTCCATAAATGAAAATGATTTGAATTATGTTGAATTAAAATCCTGGAAGTTATACTTTGATGGATCAAGTCATAAAAATGGAACAGGAGTGGGAATATACATTATTTCTCCTGAACAAATTCCAACAAAATTCAAGTACAAGGTCGAAGGACCTTGCTCTAACAATGAGGCTGAATATGAAGCATTAATTGCTGGCCTTGAAATTTTGTTAAAATTGGGGGCAACTAGAGTCGAAATAATGGGAGACTCAGAATTGGTTATAAAACAAATCACAAAGGAATACAAATGTGTTAAAGAAAATCTCATTATGTACTTTGTGATAGCCAATAGATTATTAAAGAAATTTGAGGTAGTGGCCATCCAACACATACCTAGAATAGAGAATCAAGTTTCTAATGACTTGGCTCAAATTGCCTCTGGATACAAGGTGTCGAAGGAAAACCTTCAAGAAGTAATTGAAGCAAGAGGTAAAGTGGTGGCTGTTGGATTGTGCCCATAGATGGCGAAAATTTTGAAATTTTTGCTATAGATAATTTGACAGATGAAGATTGGAGGAAGCCTATAGTTCAATATTTGCAGAATCCAACGGCTTCGACAGAGTGAAAAATCAGGTAACAAGCTTTAAGCTATGCACTTTTGGGTAATGAATTGTTTAAAAAGATCCCGGAGGGAGTCTTATTGAAATGCCTTAGTGAAGCAGAGGCATATTTAGCTCTTTCGACAGTATATAGTGGGGCATGTGGAGCACACCAAGTTGGCCAGAAGATGAAATGGCTGTTGTTTCGATAAGGCATGTATTGGCCTACTATGCTGAAAGATTGCATAGAATTTGCTAAGGGTTGCCAAGAATGTCAAATTCATGCTGGCATACAGCATATCCCTGCAAGTGAATTACATTCCATAGTGAAACCATGGCCTTTCAGAGGATGGGCTTTGGATATAGTGGGAGAGATTCGACCAGCATCTTCAAAGAACCAAAGATATATTTTGGTGGGAATTGATTATTTCACCAAGTGGATTGAAGCAATACCACTGGCGAATATAGGTCAAGAAGATGTTATTGAATTCATTCAAAATCACATTATTTATAGATTTGGTATTCCTGAAACAATCACTACGGATCAAGGATCAGTGTTTACTGGTCGAAAGATGCAGGAGTTTGCCAAAGAAATAGGTTTTAAGTTATTGACTTCTACACCTTATTAGGCTCAGGCCAATGGGCAAGTCGAAGCTGCCAATAAGGTAGTGATTGGACTAATTAAGAAGCATGTGGGAAAGAGGCCTAGAAATTGGCATAAGACATTAGACCAAGTTCTTTGGGCATGTCGAACATCCCCTAAAGAGGCTACCAATACCACTCCGTTTCGACTTACTTTTGGTCATGATGCAGTATTGCCTGCTGAGATTTATTTGCAATCTGTAAGAGTTAAAAAACATCATGAGATTCCCTCTGAGGATTATTGGGAAATGATGATGAATGAATTAGTGGATTTGGATGAAGAAAGGCTTAGAGCCTTGGAGTTGTTAAGAAGACAAAAGAAAAGGGTCGAAGAATCTTACAACAAAAAGGTTAAGTCTAAACCTTTTGCATGTGGGGATTTAGTTTGGAAAGTGATTTTGCCTATGGATCGAAAGGATAGAACATTAGGCAAATGGTCTCCTAAGTGGGAAGGTCCATTCCAAGTCATACAAGTTTTCTCTAATGGAGCTTATGAAGTGGAAGAGTTAGACAAAGATAAAAGAATCTTGAAAGTAAATGGCAAGTATTTGAAAAAATATAAGCCTATGTTACAAGAGATTCATATAAAAACTTAAGCTTTATTCAATAAAAATAAAGCCAAAATAGGCCAAGTCAGGCTAATATGGCATACAAAGCAAGGAAGAATCAATACAACAATTTTTAATCAAGGAAAGGTTATTCATAATCTCTCCAATCTATGGATTTGAGGAAATCCATATAATCTGCATCTGGTTCATCATCAAAGTCCTGGGTGTTGGAGTGTCCTTTCTTAGAGATCTTCATTTTAGTTTCTCTCTTCTTGGCTTGAGAGGTTGCTCCAATAGAGGCTTCAGGTTTCTTTGTTGCCTCCATCTTTTTTGTTTCCTCAACAGTCTTTGCCTTTCCAGCCATTCTCTTGGTTGAGGCTTCAGGTTTCTCTTGGCTTGAAAGGTTTCTATGTGATGTTTGAGGCGAGCATTGCACAAGGATTCATCAAGTTTGGCTGTGGCAAGCTGTTTCTCAAGTTTTTGTGCTGCCTCAATACGATTTATGGCATGTTTCATTTCCCTAGCCATCTTAGTGGTGTCGAAATTCTGCAAATCACGGTTGCGTTTTTCAGTATTCTCAATTTTAGCTTGTAACTCAGTGATTTGCTGCTTCCAGGCTTCGATATTCTTCTGATTGGAGGCAATTTCATCTTGTGTTTTCTTTTGGTCAGCCTCTATACTTTCGACCTTCTCATATGACTCCTTTGCACCGCACCAAGCTGCACTCTCAAGACCAGATGTTTCCTCTAGGGTATTCCTGATAGATGGAAGCAGCTTTATCTCTGTAGCTATTTAGTTCACCACAGCGGTTAACTCTATCAGAAAACCAGAAACGTCTGGATTAAGAGTGGTGAGTTCAAGCTTTCCAAGGGTATCCTTCAGATAAGCAGTTGCAGATGGGTCTGAGGCCAAAACTTTGTGGATGTCCCCCCTGAAGAATTTTTTCTTTATGGCTTGGAGGATTGGTTTGGCGAAGTCATCTGATGCTGAAGTCGAAGAGACAGAAGAAGAAGAACCATACTTCTGCCCAAGTATTAATTTAGAATACTCACATGGGTTCGACCACTTGAGTGCTGTCAGTGAGTCTCCAGGAGGTGGAAGGTTAGCCAGGGTTTGCTGGACCACAGGCGAAGGAGTATGATGGGGATTAGGATCAGTTTGTTCTTCTTCCTCCTCTTCTTCTGATTCTTCTCCTTCTTCATCTTTTTCTTCTTCGACTACCATTTCTTCGTCAGGCTCTTCAGCAATTGGTCGAATATTCTCCTGGTCAGGATTGTCGTTGTGTGTTTGAACTTCGGGTTCATTTCTTTCTTCTTCAACCAATTGATCATTATCCATGAGGTTAGCCAGGTTGAAAGGTGGTGGACTTGAGGCATCATCATCATCAGAATTGGCGCCATCAGCTTGTGCGTTTTGAGTAGGGGTTTGAACTGGTGGTGTGGTGTGTTCTGCAGCATGTGGATTAGGTTGATTAATCTCACTCAAACCAGAGCCAATATCAGAAGATGGGTATTTATAGACATTTGAAAATACCAAGAACCTTGAATCTACCGTTGAAGTTGAGGAGTTAGTGGGACGCGTGTTCTTTTCCTGGAGACGTGATGAAGGGTAGCAGTTATGTTCAGACTGCAAACATCTGTTTTCAAGAAAGGTGTTATGATGAATACGGCTGAAGAAACGTTTAAGGATTTGTCATGATGGTATGACGTCATAAGCGTGGGTTAAAGAAAATGAACAATTCAGCCACTAAGTAATTAGTGGGATATTCAGTTGAAGCCATGCAAACAAGCGTCGAAATGGTTATTACATCAAGAAATGACCTTCCTACCAGTTCTGGCGAAAAGACATTCCTTGGGGGCAATTTGTTAACCCTCATTTTCGACGCTAGAAAGAATCAAAGCTATTTTAAGTTAAAAAATTATTTTTAACGTGAAGAAGGTTTCGACCCAGTTTTGGTGAAGCCTGAGTCGAATAGGGGTTTTGGAAACCTCAAAAATGGCTAAGTGTTGGGAAAGGTTTTGACCATGGGAAAATGGAAACGCGCACTGCAGTTGTTATACTAAGGCTGGAGGGAATTTCCAATGTGTCGCTCCCGGGATTTTCATCCTAGTACAAACGCGAAAGTGGCACTGAAACAGAGTCGCCAGCAATGTGTATTTATCCCAAGAGAGGGAAAGGAAACACTGCATAAACCTGAAGGAAGGAAAAGCATGGTCTTGCGACCAAGAGAACTGGGTTCGGGAGTCGGTTATGCGAGGGGAAGGTATTAGCACCCCCACGCGTCCATCGTACCCGATGGGATCCACAATTGCTTGTCTCGATCAAAGGGTGTCGTCGTCTGGAGCTCCACTGCTACTGGAAAGGGAAAAGAAAAAGGAAGAGGGAAAGGAGAGAGAGAACAAGGAACAAATGTAGGGAAAATAAAAGAAGTGACTCGATAGGACGTCCTCGGAGTCCTATGCCTACGTATTCCCTCGTGCAATGGGAAAGTCAGAGTCAACGTAGTTCGGACACGAACTAAGGGGGGAGGTTGCTCGCCAAGACATTGTCGTCTTGTGCCTACGTATCCTCAATCGGATGAGAAATAGGAAATCAGAGAAGTCGTAGTTCGACCTACGGGTCGGAAAGGTCTCGATCGCGCTAGGGATAGAGAAAAGGCTCGGCTAACAGGTTGGTCTCGATCGCAAGAGTGCGAGAGAAGAGGGAAGTTAGTTGTTAGTGTGCTCGCCAAGGATAGGGATCCTTGTGCCTACGTATCCTCAATCTATCCAGAGAAAGGAAGTCAGAGCGTCCGTAGTTCGTGGCACTACGGAAGAAAGGAACAGTCTCAATCGCAAGGGTGCGAGAGAAAAGAGAGGAGTCTAACTAGTCTCAATCGCACGAGTGTGAGAGAAAAGGGGAAGCTCTGTCCTACAAGTTATCATGCAAAATGGCCCTAAAGTCAGGATTAGGAGGGAATTCTACCTAATGTTGTCATGCTTGGATTGAGAGCCTAATGTCTATCCTACTCCGAGCTTAATCAAAAATTAAGTCGGACTAGGAGCCTTAAGGGAGCACGCGAATATGAAGATAAACAAGTAAACACAAAGCATTGCAATCACAAAGGAAACTTAAGCAAGAGGCAAGTTAAGTATTTAATCAGGAATTAATCAGAATAAGCATCAAAATCAAGATAAACAACAAGTCAAAAATAACCAAGATAAAGTGCAAATTAAACTTCAATTAATAATCAAGATTAAACGTTAGTCACTAATTTAGAATCCAAACCTAAGATTAATTCAAACTAAAAAATTATCCTAAGTTAATTCAAAATTAAACTTCTAGTTCTAAGTCAAGATTAAAATCTAATTAAAAAGAGTTAATCTAAAAATTAAAACTAATTAGAAAATTAATCCTAAAACAAAAAGTTAATTAATTCAAATTAATTTCAAAACTCAAATAAAGAAACTAATTAAAAGGAAATAATCAAAACCAAATTAAGAGTTAATTAGCAACTAGAAACAAGATTAATTCTAAAAACATAAAATCTAATTGAATTCTAAATAATAACCAAGATTAATTATTAAAACCATAAATTCAATAAAACAAAATAATAAAAAAAAAAAAAAAAAAAAAAAAGAGGAGGGTGCAGAGCTAGCTTTGAGTGGTGTGATCAGTTAGGCGAGTGGGCCTCAAAAGTCTTAGGCCCACTGATTTCTCATCCTAAGCCAGGGGGTGCGCTAGCGTTTTGGGGAGTGCAGAGCAACATCATGCGAGTGGGCTGAAGCTGAAGGCCCAATAGAACATCATAATGAAACCAAGGAAAGGGGGGTGTGTGATTGAAAACGGGTGTGAAGCAGAAACATAAACCTAATACGGGCCCAAACCCAATCCCTTTAACCTAAAAAAACAAAAAGACTCAGCCGCAACCCTCATCATCGTCTTCATTCACTCTGTCTCTCTCGGCCGCTTCTCTTCTTCAGTCATCTTCTTCTCCTTCACAAAAACACCATGCCGAAAAACAAAGAAAAACAACATGCCGGCAAATCCGTCGTCCACCTCAACCTCACTCGCCTCATCTCCTTCTTCATACACTCAACTCACTTACCTTGCCAGAACTCTCTCCCTTCGTTACTTCTTTCATTAAACCTCGCCGGATTTCACACAACCAACGAGCCTCTCCAACATCAACACTTCCCTCTCTTTCACAAACTCGTCTCCCACGGCTCACTACTTATCCATCTCAACGCTCTTCATTCCGGTGACACCGTCTCACCATTCTTTTCATCGCCACTCATCAAACATCAACGGCGCGACTCAACCTTGTCTCCCTCCTCCATGGAACGTCGCCGTTACTCCTATTCACCATCGGCGATTTCACCATAACACCATGAAGGAGAGCAACACTTGCTCACCCTTCGAACCTCAACGATGAAATCGTAACCTCAACTCCACTTATCAATACTCACAGATTTACAGAAAAAGAGATGAAAAACAAAAGCGAGGATTCGAAGTTCAAAGTGACTTACCTACTGGAGCGACACCGGTGGCTCTTCAAGCTTGATGAAAACGAAGAGAAAATCATTGACAACCGGCTCAGGTATTGGTAAACTTCTCGTTCTCGAAATCTCTCGTTCTCGATTCTGCCTTCATCTCCTTCTTCTTGCTTCTTCTGAAATGTTTTTGAATTTGCTGCGAATCGTAAAACTTGAGCAATCTTTTGAATCTGTTGATTTGTATTTGGTTCTGATTAAGCCTGAATTGTGCTAAATCGATTTGTCGATGTTGTGAATTGTTGATTTCTGCAGGTCTATTGAAGGTTGAAAAGAGAGCTGCGGAGAACTGAAGGTGATGGAGCTCGAGTGTTTCTCACAAGTGGAGTTGCAGAAATACGATTTGCAGAAGATGAACGAGTTGTCTGTTGATGCGTTGATGATGCAGTTTAAATCAAACTCTCTTCTTCTACTTTTCTGTGATCTGTTTCAGAATGGTTTGTGATGTTTGGTTGAAAAGTGGTGGATGAGGTGTTGTTAAAGAAGATGGTTCAGGAAGGAAAGTGAAGTTGTGTGTTTGAGGGATGGTGGTGAGATTTTACGATGTGTTTGTGAAACCTGGTGGAAAAGTTGTTGTTGACAAAGAGTGGTTCCTGTGATTGTGAGTTTTTGGAGATTATGGAGCGAGGAAAAAAATTGAGGCTTTTCTCAGTGAGTCTCCCTCTTTTATATCAATTCTCTCCCTTTTTAAAAACGGATGAAACTTGCTTATGAAGTCCTTTGGTACAAATTTCCTGCAGTGTACAGGCTGTGCAGGATTGTGTCGCACATGCTTGTGTAGAGTAGCGAGTTTTGCGTCGTGGTTGTGTGAAAGTCGCGTACAAATTGTTGGGGTAGCAGGACGTGGTTGGTACATACTGGTATAAGGCTGTGCTGAAGTCGTACGTTTGCAGGTTTTGGTTTTTGAGTTGTGATTTTGGTTGATGTGTGGGGCCGATTGAGGGTTTCATCAAGTGGCTGAATTGTTTAGCTTGGAATAGAAGTATGGGTCGTGTACTTCTCTCATGGCCTTTGAAGACTGTTTTTTTTTTTTATATTATTTTTGTAAATGATTGTATGAATAAAAATGTTAATTGAATATTTGGAACAGTGGTATGGATTAAAAAGTGATAATAGCCTTGGGTATTTAAAGTGGATAATGAAATGGTTTAGAATTAAAAAAAAGAAAATGGATATTTATGAAATGTGGGTTAAAAATGGATATGGATGGACATTTGGATAGAATTGACTCAAAAGTGGCTTATTTATTGAATATGGATAGAAATGTGGATTATAAATTAGAAATGAAATGGATGTGAAAAATGACTTGAACCATGAACTTGTATAAACCCTCCACTGATACTTCCACTAACAAACACCTTGACTGACTTTAATCCAGGAAGCACACTCAAACTGCTTCCAACATCCTCTAATTAAAATGAATCTCCTGCACCACTGAACGACTTGCAATTGAAACAATAACCATCTGAATTAATCATCTTATGAACTAATCTTCTAGAGCAAACCTCACATGAACCAACCTCACATGAACCACTGCTTGATAACCGGATGAGTTACAACACACGAGAACCTTACCCTGAGCACACGCTGTCTGAGAAACAATCATTGACACAGATAATTTGAATTTGAAACAGTCTCTTGATAGTTTGACCAAGATTAGGTCAAACTTCCATCTGATCTTAGTCGTGACTGAATAACTACACCTGACTTGAAATTGAACACCTTAACCTGGAACCAATGCTCCTGACGCCTCTTGAGAAATCTCGAAGCAGATGGACAATGAGAACTCAAAACTCTGTCAAACTTGAATGGAAGTACCTCAGGGAAAATAGAAACCCTAATCCGGAGAAACTCCTGATCCCATGTCTTGAGAAAACTAATGCAAATGAAATGATACAAAATATGACCTAATGAAAATGCAAATGAGAGAGAAACATAAGCCAGAAAACGGTAGGGCAAATTTTGGGGTGCTACACAATGTTTGAAATTCAAATAGGAGCAGTTGTGAACGTGGGAACAGTTGAGGCCAAGGAGAAGGCGCCAGAGAAACACATTTGAAGCAATAACCACCACTTAGTAGTTATTTCTTAGCACTATAAATAGGAGTTAGTTCTATGTAATAAGGGTGTTCATATTTTTGTACAAGTTACTCAAAGAAACTCAAAGTAACCGCGTGTAGAGAAACGAGTTCGTGAGAATGTACGAAATGTAACACCACTAATGAAAATGCAAATGAGAGAGAAACATAAGCCAGAAAACGGTAGGGCAAATTTTGGGGTGCTACAGCTGCCCCTATTCAATCAACTTGGACTTGAAAGGATGATTGCAACGGCTTTCAGACGTTCAAGGTACAAGGTGATTGAATACAAAAAGAACCGAAAAATTTGCTAACCGCAAAGAGAGAAAATATAAATGGAGCCCAGTCACACTTCGTCAAAGGGATTTGACGGATAGACAAAACCTGGAGAACCACATCGTCAAAGGGGTTTGACAGGAAGAAAAATGGAACCCGACTGAAAGGACACATCGTCATAGAGATGACAGAAAGACAACTCGACCAAGGGAAACACGTTGTCATATGGATGACAGAAAATGGACTCAACCAAATGAAACACATCATCAAAGGGTTGATGAAAAGAACACCTGACTGAGGGAAACACATCGTCAAAGGGGTTTGACGGAAAGAAAACCTGAACAAAGAAGACACATTGTCATGGGGATGACAGAAAGAAGACCTGAACGAAGAAGACACATTGTCATGGGGATGACAGGAAGAAGACCTGAACGAAGAAGACACATTGTCATGGGGATGACAGAAAGAAGACCTGAATGAAGAAGACACATTGTCATGGGGATGACAGAAAGGAGACCTGACCGAAATGTCGTCATCAAGGGGTTGATGGACAATGACTGGTCGAGGGTAAGATTGACGTATGATCTACGACCCAAAAGAAAGTTAAGCAGAGGGACTGATTATAATGTCTGTTGGGGATATGTCACTGTCTTAAATGGAAGTTGATTCGGGCTTTCGCGCAAGGTACCAAATCTGGCTTATGCTTCGCATGCATATGTTTGAATTTTGGCGTAATGCTCCATATCAAATGAAAATGCTACGCATTTGAGGATGAAATGCAAATATGCTTACTATATGCAAAAGGACCCCTCCAGCAAAATAAATGCTGAAGAGAAGAGGCCAACTCCGCTGGGGATAACAACTGAATCATCTTCAGTGTCATAACTGCCCGAGATCCCAACTAAACCTCCACTCTGCAGGAAAGTATGAATAACAAACTTCTGCTGGAGAAACATCCCAGGAATCTGCTGAATAAAGGTGTCAATGACAGTCAACCTTTGACTTGCTGGGGAACGCTAACCACCACCCAAAAATATGCTTGAGGGACAATGGTTGATGATATCAGCTCTGCTAGGGGACAATATCAGACTTGGTCCTCTGTTGGGAATCTACCTTCTACCCTTATTCTGTTGGGGAGACGAAAAACTTTACAGCAAATTGAGGAAGCACAAATCCAATACTCACAACACTCTTATCTTGTACAGTAATATGAACTCTCGCTGAATAAAACTCTGATGGGAAGAACAACACTGAAGGGATGTCTTTTGTACAACGCCAGATGACTACTGACCTGCCACACTACGGGTGGACTTTAACAATGTCTTTTGTACAACGCCAGACGACTACTGGCCTGCCACACTACTGGTGGACTTCTGCCAATCTACGGTTGGACTTTGCTGCTGAATTGCCACACTACGGAGGACTTTTTCCAATCTACGGTTGGACTTTGCCTTGCTTTGCCACCCTTGGATGATCTTTTGCCAATCTACGGTTGGACTTAGCTGCGGAATTGCCACACTACGGGGGACTTTTGCCAATCTACGGTTGGACTTTAAAAATTTGCCACCCTTGGATGGACCTTTTGCCAATCTACGGTTGGACTTTGAGAATTTTCCACCCTTGGATGGACCTTTCGCCAATCTACGGTTGGACTTTCCAATGATTTGCCACCCTTGGATGGACCTTTCGCCAATCTACGGTTGGACTTTCCAATGATTTGCCACCCTTGGATGGACCTTTCGCCAATCTACGGTTGGACTTTAAGAATTCCATAATTGGATTACTCTCTGCATACGTGTCAAACATCTCTGCCGACTCTGCTGAGGGACAATGATCAATGATTTGACTTCAGAGACTCCTGAAAGGATAATATCTCTGCTGAAAAAATGAATGAACAATCCGTCTGCTTTGAATTGTCAAGTTTGCCAAAAATAAATTGGACTTTGGGATATGATGATTCTGCCAGGCATTACTTCATCTGCTTGGGGCTGGATTCTGGTCACAGCAATTCCGCTGGAGATGAGAATTTTCTGTCTTGGCGTCTTGCTAGAAAAGAAAAGTCATTAAAACTCTGCTTGAGGATCTGTCAAACCTGAGATCCTTTGCGGGGAGAATCAACCTTCTAACCCGGCTGGGGAGAGAATATAATAATACTCTGCTGAGGAAGAGATTTTATTGATCAATAAGCCTCTGTGGGGACAAAACAACTCAGCTGAGGAGTATTGTTGGCAAGATTCAATGCTGAACTCTGTGGGGAATACAACTACCAGAGATACGATCTTGCTGGGGATCAGGGCTACTCTGCCGGGGATATGCAAATCCTGGTTAGAACACGTTCTGCTGCCACATGCTGGGAGAGAGTCCTTAGATATGCTGGGGAAACCCAAAGCAACTCCATAGTAGTCTACTGAGGAATAAGACTATTGAGCCTCGGGATAAGTGCTACAATGCCCCATGTTGGGCGAACTTTCCATTCGACGACTCCGTTGGGGATGATGAGTTGATAACAAACTCTGCTGGGGAGAACCGCTTCAAAGCGCCTCGTGCTGGGAATGTCTCTTAAGAGGATTTTACAGAAGACCAAGTGTCTTCAAACTCTACTGGGGATAATAGATCGGGAACATCTCCTGCTGGGGAAATCAAAATGCCCCATGCCTGGGAAGATCAGCAACTTGTTTCCTGCTCCATGATACAAGACTTACCGGGAGAAACGTCATAAGAGGATTTTACAAGAGATTAAGCATCTTCAAACTCTTGTGACTTTACTGGGGAATTCACCATCAACTTCGGTGTCTGTGCAGCAGCTCTATTGGGGAATTCACAACCGTTATCGACAAAAGGGTGACCAGGGAATCATTCCCTAAACATGATTGCCCCAGTATTATGCATGGGAATAAGTGATTACCCATCTAGGAGAGATGCCTCATGATCTCGAAAAGGCTTCCATCTTGCTCTTGAGCCTAGTATGAAGCTGCTTCCTGTAAACAACGGATGTGCACGTATGCCCCGAGCTGGATATAACTTCTACCTCTGAACCACCACTTATTGGGGAGAAATGTTTTGATGCATCTCTTGTTAGGGACATGATTCATGAAGCCTGCTGAAAATAGGGGACCACAAATGCCTTGGATTGGAATGCCCCTTTGCTTCAAGCCTTTTGGCTGATTGACAGCATATGCGTGAACAACAGTTCTTCTTTCATTTGCCCCAGACCAACATGGTCCACAAAAAGAAATTGCCTCAAGAGGATTTTATAGATGACTTGACATCCAAAATGCCTCGATGTCTTCAAACTCTTGTAGAGATTCGTCGGATCTCGACGTAACTGCCCCAGACTGAACGGTCTACAGAGAAATTCGCCTCGAGAAGATTCATGAACCTTTTCATACAACCGTGAGATATTCTGCCTTAATACTCTGAACCTTGTATAGGCTGACCAATCATCTGGATGGACTACCTTCTCATGCTCTTGGGATGGCCTTCCCCAGCCTTGAAATGATTTGTGCCCTTGTCTGGCTGATCTTTGAAGAAGTACCTTTAACTGACCGACTTTCGAGAGATTGTCTAAATCTCGACTTGATTGCCCCAGATTAACTAAATCTTGGAATGAGTCGCCCATATGATATGACCTGCCCCAACTCAACGGAGTATTCAGGCACTCTGCACTTATATTGATCAATCTTTTCATTACAGAAACTTCCCTGATCAAGCACTTACTCGCAAGTAAAACAATTCGTTTTGAAAATGACAATTTTAATGCAATGCATATGACAGTTTTGAAATCCAAGTATGTTCACTGGAAAAAAAAGTTGTGACATATAGTGAATGAATCACTAATCAAGGTGTCACTAATACCAACATGAATGGTAAGAAGATCCTTTTAGGAGTCAGGTTCGACGCGATCTTTACCGAAGTATGCTTTCGAAACAACCTTGCTTCAATTAGGTCTTTTAAAGGTTGTAACGTGGCTTGGTTCACGGTTTGAGAAAGAAAGGATATAAGGCTCAAAGTTTTGTTTTAACCCACCCATTCTCCTTGATGTTCTCCAGTCCTACGTTCAGCTAACTCGACATAAGCGTTCACCTTTCAACAAGGTTAATGAATAATATGAGGATAGAAAGAACCCACACGGTTCTCGGAATGACAGCCACTCCTTTTGCCTTTGGTATCTGTAAACACACGACTTGTTCTTTATTTGAGGATTTTTCTTTTCCATTTTTTCGCTTTTTATTCTTTTGCTTTCCCTGATTTTGCCTGGACTAACTCTTTTGAATTTTTCGATTTTGAAGTCCAGCGGGATGCCCTAACTTTTGCCTAAGCCGTTTATTTTCATGTTTCGACTTAGCGGGCTTTCTTTCTTTTGATTCTTTTTTTTTGAACAAATCGTGTGACACTGACTTGTCTGACTTGTTTGAAAGGGATGTGACTGCCTCACTCTCCGATTGGTGAGGGATAACCATGGATTTGATCCTCGAATTGAATGCTCGGTCAAATTAATTGACACCTACCCTGCCCCAGGTTAAGATTGAGGGTTTTTTCCGTTTTCAGAAAGAAACTCCTACTTCTAGGCTCAAAGGGGTTAACGAGGGTTTATCTCCCTTATATCTCCGGTGTTTAGGGATTTGAAACAATGCCTGTACATCATCCGCAAGGTTTTGTCCCAAAAGCATACCATCAGAAGTTCTGCGTCTTTGAATTTCATCATCCTCCCTCAGATCCTGCTTAAACAAGGGTTAGATATCAATAAAGAAAATATGAGTGAACACAGATGGATTTAATCAAAACATGCATATTCATTTCATTATCATTATCAACTGAAAATAGACGAGTTTTACAAATGAGTTTGCACTTTAACAAAAAGAAACCACAAATGCAAAGAAATGACATGATCTAAAAGATTTCCAGCTTCGGGGAACTGGGCTTTCCAATCTTGGGTTGCTACTGAACTAGCTATCTTCAGAACTGCTCGTCGAAGTCAGTATGATAATCATCTGCACAACTGCTCTCAGTGACTTCTTCCATAACCTGAACTGATGAACCCACATAACTGGATGAAGGAGAATCGTGAATCTGAATACCCTGAGGCGTGAATGAGAACATGTTGGAGTCAAGAAGTGTCTGAACTTTGCTCCTGAGCACCTTACAGTCTTCAGTTGAATGCCCCTGTGCCCCAGCATGGTAGTCACAACGGGCGTTGACATCAAAACCTGGTGGATACGGAAAAGGCACTGGCTTCAATTCCTTCGGCACTATCAATCCACCTCTAATCAAATCTGGCAACATCTGACTATACGACATTGGCAACTGAGCGAAATACCTCTCTGGCTTCCTTGGTCTTTGTCGGGCGTGCTGACGCGACTGACGACGATATGACCGTTGATTCTGGGGAGGTCTCTGATTTGCAGAAGAATGTTGTCCTTGATATGAAGACCCATAAGATTGTTGACTCTGAACAGTTGATATGTCTGAAAACTGAGAACGGGGTGGTAAAGATTCCTGAATGGAACTATTTTCTTCCTCAAATTCTTCCTGAGAACTGACAACTGATTCATTTTCATTAGCTTGGAAGTTCGAGACGCCTTGGAGCTTTCCACACTTAATCAGGCTCTCGATACGTTCTCCCACCATCACCAGGTCAGAAAATTTTGCTGCCCCATTGGCAACCATCCTTTCCAAGTATGGACCTTGCAAGGTATCCATGAACAAATCAACCAATTCTCTATCCGAAAGTGGCGGTTGAACACGGGCGGAGAACTCTCTCCATCTCTGAGCATACTCTCGGAATGATTCATTATCTGCCTGAGACAAGTCTTGCAAATGCATTCGGCTGGGAGCCATGTCAAAATTATAATCGTACTGCTTCACAAAGGCATTAGCTAGGTCTGTCCATAATCGGACGCTACCACTCTGCAACTGCATATACCAATTCAGTGATGCCCCACTCAGACTGTCCTGAAAGCAGTGGATCATGAGCTTGTCATTGTCGACATGTGAGGTCATTCTTCTGCAGAACATCACCAAATGTAGCCTCGGACAGCTATCTCCTTTGTATTTTTCAAACTTCGGCATCTCAAATTTCGGAGGCATTACCTGGCCAGGCACCAAACACATGCTCAAAGCATTCAGATCAAGAGTATCACGCCTCTCCAGGGCTGTAATCTTTTCCTCCAACACACGGTATCTTTCGTTATCAATAGATCTTGGATCCTTAGGGTTCACCTTTGGAACAACCCCTTTGACATCTGGCACAGAGAAGGCAAAACTTTGATAATCTGCAGCATCAAGAGAAGAAGAATGTCCATCTCGGACGATGGTACGCTCGTGTATAGCTTGATCCTCAACAGGGATTCGAACAGGCTGAGCTTGAGCAACATTGTTCACTGGAGGTGGAATGACATTCCCAATCACAGAAGTCCTCTGAACATTGGCTTCTCCCCTATTCATGGCTGTCACAGCTTCCACAAGTTGATCCAACTGACTCTTCATCAATTCAACATCGGCCCTAGTTACAAACTAAGTTTGTTCCCCTGAATTCATGATGATCTCCCCGAAAGCTGATTCAAGTCTGGTGAGAAAGTCTAGAAATCAGCTGCGGTTCAGACAAAGGATGGATGAGTACTCTGATCAGGCCAGAGACAGATATGCAAAAAAAAGGTGCAAGATGCAAAATGCGATGCAATATGAATGCAGCAGACACGGGATCAAAGCTTCCACATATTCTGAATAACTGTTGTGCTGCTGACTGAATAAGGTCACAGGTCTGCTCTGAAGAGAATACCAGAATACCAGAATACTGGATGATCAGAATACCAGAATACCAAGCTGATAAGTCCACACTGACAGGAAATCCAGAATTCCGGGTATGTTGAAGGTCAAGGTTACCTGCAAACCTGTAAACAACCCGCCCCTCTCACATGTGGGTGCTAAGATCCTTAGTATCCCGGGCTCTCAGGTCGAGAAATGATGATACGTTCACCATTTCTTGTTTGGCATCATCATCAATCGAGGAGGCCTCAACTGATTCTCCAAAAACGAAAGATCCTCAGCTTCGGAGGTTTGAGAAGCAATAGCACATTCAGCCCGAAGGATACAATGCTACCGCCAATCAAAGAGGTCGTCTGCTGATTCTCTTCAAAATAAAAAGGGGTCATCCTAACAGGTCATCCAAACTTAGCAGCTCTTCCAGATAGCTCTACCATCGTGGGAAATCCACAACGCAGAATTCTCTAGAGAGAACCACATCCAGATTGTGTTTCATATTCCCTCCTCGAACCGAGATGGAACGCGAGAGGACATGAAACACGCTAATCCTAAGTGCACTCAAGCCTGTGTATTGGGCCTATCTCTCAGAATACCCCCATCCCGCCAAACAGAAAATAGTACAGCAGTGCAGCATAATACATCATATGAAACGAAAATATGCTAAAATACAGTAAATGCAGTAATATACAGTAGTATATAACAGAAAACAGTAAATAACTATACAGTAAAACAGTAAATATAGCAAAGTACAGTAAACACCCAATGAAAGAAAAACAGACAAGCGCTAGGATTGACTCGCTAAGGAAACCAGAGATTCTGGGTTGATATCCCCAGCAGAGTCGCCAGCTGTCGCTCCCGGGATTTTCATCCTAGTACAAACGCGAAAGTGGCACCGAAACAGAGTCGCCAGCAATGTGTATTTATCCCAAGAGAGGGAAAGGAAACACTGCATAAACCTGAAGGAAGGAAAAGCATGGTCTTGCGACCAAGAGAACTGGGTTCGGGAGTCGGTTACGCGAGGGGAAGGTATTAGCACCCCCACGTGTCCATCGTACCCGATGGGATCCACGCTTGCTTGTCTCGATCAAAGGGTGTCGTCGTCTGGAGTTCCACTGCTACTGGAAAGGGAAAAGAAAAAGGAAAAGGGAAAGCAGAGAGAGAACAAGGAACAAATGTAGGGAAAATAAAAGAAGTGACTCGATAGGACGTCCTCGGAGTCCTATGCCTACGTATTCCCTCGTGCAATGGGAAAGTCAGAGTCAACGTAGTTCGGACATGAACTAAGGGGGGAGGTTGCTCGCCAAGACATCGCCGTCTTGTGCCTACGTATCCTCAATCGGACGAGAAAGAGGAAATCAGAGCAGTCGTAGTTCGACCTACGGGTCGGAAAGGTCTCGATCGCGCTAGGGATAGAGAAAAGGCTCGGCTAACAGGTTAGTCTCGATCGCAAGAGTCCGAGAGAAGAGGGAAGTTAGTTGTTAGTGTGCTCACCAAGGATAGGGATCCTCGTGCCTACGTATCCTCAATCTATCCAGAGAAAGGAAGTCAGAGCGTCCGTAGTTCGTGGCACTACAGAAGAAAGGAACAGTCTCAATCGCAAGGGTGCGAGAGAAAAGATAGGAGTCTAACTAGTCTCAATCGCACGAGTGCGAGAGAAAAGGGGAAGCTCTGTCCTACAAGTTATCATGCAAAATGGCCCTAAGGTCAGGATTAGGAGGGAATTCTACCTAATGTTGTCATGCTTGGATTGAGAGCCTAATGTCTATCCTACTTTGAGCTTAATAAAAAATTAAGTCGGACTAGGAGCCTTAAGGGAGCACGCGAATACGAAGATAAACAAGTAAACACGAAGCATTGCAATCACAAAGGAAAGTTAAGCAAGAGGCAAGTTAAGTATTTAATCAGGAATTAATCAGAATAAGCATCAAAATCAAGATAAACAACAAGTAAAAAATAACCAAGATAAAGTGCAAATTAAACTTCAATTAATAATCAAGATTAAACGTTAGTCACTAATTTAGAATCCAAACCTAAGATTAATTCAAACTAAAAAATTATCCTAAGTTAATTCAAAATTAAACTTCTAGTTCTAAGTCAAGATTAAAATCTAATTAAAAAGAGTTAATCTAAAAATTAAAACTAATTAGAAAATTAATCCTAAAACAAAAAGTTAATTAATTCAAATTAATTTCAAAACTCAAATAAAGAACCTAATTAAAAGGAAATAATCAAAACCAAATTAAGAGTTAATTAGCAACTAGAAACAAGATTAATTCTAAAAACATAAAATCTAATTGAATTCTAAATAATAACCAAGATTAATTATTAAAACCAGAAATTCAATAAAACAAAATAATAAAAAAAAAAAAAAAAAAAGAGGAGGGCCTCAAAAGTCTTAGGCCCACTGATTTCTCATCCAAAGCCAGGGGGGTGCGCTAGCGTTTTGGGGAGTGCAGAGCAACATCAGGCGAGTGGGCTGAAGCTGAAGGCCCAATAGAACATCATAATGAAACCAAGGAAAGGGGGGTGTGTGATTGAAAACGGGTGTGAAGCAGAAACATAAACCTAATACGGGCCCAAACCCAATCCCTTTAACCTAAAAAAACAAAAAGACTCAGCCGCAACCCTCATCATCGTCTTCATTCACTTTGTCTCTCTCGGCCGCTTCTCTTCTTCAGTCATCTTCTTCTCCTTCACAAAAACACCATGCCGAAAAACAAAGAAAAACAACATGCCGGCAAATCCGTCGTCCACCTCAACCTCACTCGCCTCATCTCCTTCTTCGTAAACTCAACTCACTTACCTTGCCAGAACTCTCTCTGTTCGCTACTTCTTTCATTAAACCTCGTCGGATTTCACACAACCAACGAGCCTCTCCAACATCAACACTTCCCTCTCTTTCACAAACTCGTCTCCCACGGCTCACTACTTCTCCATCTCAACGCTCTTCATTCCGGTGACACCGTCTCACCATTCTTTTCATCGCCACTCATCAAACATCAACGGCGCGACTCAACCTTGTCTCCCTCCTCCATGGAACGTCGCCGTTACTCCTATTCACCATCGGCGATTTCGCCATAACGCCATGAAGGAGAGCAACACTTGCTCACCCTTCGAACCTCAACGATGAAATCGTAACCTCAACTCCACTTATCAATACTCACAGATTTACAGAAAAAGAGATGAAAAACAAAAGCGAGGATTCGAAGTTCAAAGTGACTTACCTACCGGAGCGACACCGGTGGCTCTTCAAGCTTGATGAAAACGAAGAGAAAATCTTTGACAACCGGCTCAGGTATTGGTAAACTTCTCGTTCTCGAAATCTCTCGTTCTCGATTCTGCCTTCATCTCCTTCTTCTTGCTTCTTCTGAAATGTTTTTGAATTTGCTGCGAATCGTAAAACTTGAGCAATCTTTTGAATCTGTTGATTTGTATTTGGTTCTGATTAAGCCTGAATTGTGCTAAATCGATTTGTCGATGTTGTGAATTGTTGATTTCTGCAGGTCTATTGAAGGTTGAAAAGAGAGCTGCGGAGAACTGAAGGTGATGGAGCTCGAGTGTTTCTCACAAGTGGAGTTGCAGAAATACGATTTGCAGAAGATGAGCGAGTTGTCTGTTGATGCGTTGATGATGCAGTTTAAATCAAACTCTCTTCTTCTACTTTTCTGTGATCTGTTTCAGAATGGTTTGTGATGTTTGGTTGAAAAGTGGTGGATGAGGTGTTGTTAAAGAAGATGGTTCAGGAAGGAAAGTGAAGCTGTGTGTTTGAGGGATGGTGGTGAGATTTTACGATGTGTTTGTGAAACCTGGTGGAAAAGTTGTTGTTGACAAAGAGTGGTTCCTGTGATTGTGAGTTTTTTGAGATTATGGAGCGAGGAAAAAAATTGAGGCTTTTCTCAGTGAGTCTCCCTCTTTTATATCAATTCTCCCCCTTTTTAAAAACGGATGAAACTTGCTTATGAAGTCCTTTGGTACAAATTTCCTGCAGTGTACAGGCTGTGCAGGATTGTGTCACACATGCTTGTGTAGAGTAGCGAGTTTTGCGTCGTGGTTGTGTGAAAGTCGCGTACAAATTGTTGGGGTAGCAGGACGTGGTTGGTACATACTGGTATAAGGTTGTGCTGAAGTCGTACATTTGCAGGTTTTGGTTTTTGAGTTGTGATTTTGGTTGATGTGTGGGGCCGATTGAGGGTTTCATCAAGTGGCTGAATTGTTTAGCTTGGAATAGAAGTATGGGTCGTGTACTTCTCTCATGGCCTTTGAAGACTGTTTTTTTTTATATTATTTTTGTAAATGATTGTATGAATAAAAATGTTAATTGAATATTTGGAACTGTGGTATGGATTAAAAAGTGATAATAGCCTTGGGTATTTAAAGTGGATAATGAAATGGTTTAGAATTAAAAAAAAGAAAATGGATATTTATGAAATGTGGGTTAAAAATGGATATGGATGGACATTTGGATAGAATTGACTCAAAAGTGGCTTATTTATTGAATATGGATAGAAATGTGGATTATAAATTTGAAATTAAGTGGATGTGAAAAATGACTTGAACCATGAACTTGTATAAACCCTCCACTGATACTTCCACTAACGAACACCTTGACTGACTTTAATCCAGGAAGCACACTCAAACTGCTTCCAACATCCTCTAATTAAAATGAATCTCCTACACCACTGAACGACTTGCAATTGAAACAATAACCATCTGAATTAATCATCTTATGAACATGATCTTCTAGAGCAAACCTCACATGAACCAACTCACATGAACCATTGCTTGATAACCGGATGAGTTACAACACACGAGAACCTTACCCTGAGCACACGCTGTCTGAGAAACAATCATTGACACAGATAATTTGAATTTGAAACAGTCTCTTGATAGTTTGACCAATATTAGGTCAAACTTCCGTCTGATCTTAGTCGTGACTGAATAACTACACCTGACTTGAAATTGAACACCTTAACCTGGAACCAATGCTCCTGACGCCTCTTGAGAAATCTCGAAGCAGATGGACAATGAGAACTCAAAACTCTGTCAAACTTGAATGGAAGTACCTCAGGGCAAATAGAAACCCTAATCCGGAGAAACTCCTGATCCCATGTCTTGAGAAAACAAATGCAAATGAAATGATACAAAATATGACCTAATGAAAATGCAAATGAGAGAGAAACATAAGCAAGAAAACGGTAGGGCAAATTTTGGGGTGCTACACAATGTTTGAAATTCAAATAGGAGCAGTTGTGAACGTGGGAACAGTTGAGGCCAAGGAGAAGGCGCCAGACAAACACATTTGAAGCAATAACCACCACTTAGTAGTTATTTCTTAGCACTATAAATAGGAGTTAGTTCTATGTAATAAGGGTGTTCATATTTTTGTACAAGTTACTCAAAGAAACTCAAAGTAACCGCGTGTAGAGAAACGAGTTCGTGAGAATGTACGTAATGTAACACCACTTTCTTCATTAATGCAATTTATCTTCATCATGTTTAAGCTACAAGCATTCACTTTCCATGTCTTTATGTTTTCCTGAATTTTACTTTTCATGTCAAATTTACTCAAAGTCTTGTTTTTAAACTTTCATTTTAACGTTCTGCATCTACTTTCGACTGCACCTTTATATTCAAGCATTTACTTTTAAAGTCTTTATTTCCAAGAACGCGGAGTTCATCTTTATTTCTTGTCTTTTATCTTCAAAGTCTTTTATTTTTAAAGCCATTTAAACTTCCTGCAGTTACTTTCGACAGCACCTTTACATTTCAGTCTTTATTTTCAAGAACGTGGAGTTCATTGCATTTTTCAAAAGCTTTTACATTACTGCATTTACCTTCGACAGTCATTTACTCTTTCTGCACCTTTTACATTCAAGAACGTGGAGTTCAAGAACTTTAGCATTTCTTATTGTGTACTTTCGACAGTTATTTATCTTCCTGCACTTTTATTTTTCAAAGTCCTTTACCTTTTTGTCATTTACATTCGACGCCTTTAAATTCTGCATCATTTATTTACAGCCCTTTACATTTCCAAGTCTTTACTTCATTTGCAAGTAGTCGAACGTGGAGTTCATGTAGTTTTCTTTTACTGTCGAACGTGGAGTTCAATTTACATTTCTTGCATTTATCATTGTCAGTCACATTTTCCTTTAAATTTAGCACATGTCCTAGGATTTGTGTGGTCTATCTTGCAAGTTAGTCAGTTTTATTTAAGATTGATAGACCAGAGGTTGTTTACCAAAATTCACAGTAAACACATGGTCGCCCCCAATGGGACGTATGCTAAACACTCTAGAAGAGTGAAGGGAGCCTCCTCATTCTTCATTTCCTATGTACTTAAGGCTCGCGGCGTACAATGCTCGTTGAATTTATTAATTGTTTTTGGACTTGTTTTTGAGATGAGAAGAGAATACTCAAAGGAAAACACTAAGGGAGACTAGGTCCTAATGTTGTCATGCAAAATGGCCCTAATGTTGAGGTAAGAAGGGAAGATTCTACCTAATGTTATCATACATGGATTAACTCCTAATGTCTATTGTATTCCAAGCTTAATCAAAGATTAAGTTGGACTAGGGAATCCTAAGGGAACATGCAAAAGCAAATCTAAGACTTAAACAAGTCTTAAGATTCAAGGGAGAAGAAAGAAGTAAGAGATGAAGGAGAAGATGCAACAAAGTGAACAAACATGGAAGTTCAACTCAAGAAGCCAAACAAAAAGGAAAACATCATACTCATACAAAGTAATCACCAATCATCATGTCCAAACAAACAAGATCATGCAAGACATAGTGTTCAAACACACTCAAGTGATCTAGAACTCCACAAGAGATGTAACAATTCATAGAACAATGATAGATGAGACCAAATGAAGTGAGATACAAGATAGGGTAACAAGCACATCATGTCATAACAAACCAAAGTTAAAAGAAGGAACATCATCCATCACATTCAAAGCATATGTCAAAACTAGGCATGTATTCAACAAAATCAAATCCAAAGTGATTCACATGTTCTTATACAAGTAAGACAACACCAAAGGAGGATCATACATCAAGAGTCAGAACCTTAAGCATGTATTATCAAGCTAAGAAAGATCACAAAGTATGAAAAAGATTAATGTCATTCAAGAGCACAAAAATTAGGTCAAGATGTGTTTATTAACATGCTCAAAACATCACCAGATGGGAGCATCAATCAAAAATAGCAAAGTGATCCAATAAAATTCAAAAAAATATTCAAAGGCATGATCAAACATCCAACTAAGCATGTAAAAAAGATGGGAGCAAAACAAGTTCAAGAACATGTTCAAAATGATTAAACAAGACAAAGTAAGCACCAAATCGAGGATGAATCGAGGGCCAACAAAAATTAAATGGCAAGTCACTCAAAGTAACTCAAAACAAGCCCAAACCAACATCAAAACAACCTCATATGAAGTTCTAAATGTTGCTAAATAAATGGCTTCAAATGATGAGCAAAAGCCAAGAAGTATCCTAACCCTAGATGAAGGGTATCATTGGAAACACACTCACAAAATAAACCCAAATAAAATACTAAAATAAATGGAAAAATAAAATAGAAATATTTAAAAATAGGTCAACATGTCAATGGACCAAAAAAATATTTTTGGTGATTTTTAAAATGAGTTTTACAATAAAAAATAAAATAAAATGGAAAATGAAATAAAATAAAATAAACAAAGAAGAAACAAGCCATGGGGGGTGTCTAAGTAATTCTGATTACAAAAGAAAATAAGTCAACACGCGCTGGGCCTTAAAATAGGGGTGTGTGAATAGCAGAAATTACACAGGCCCAAACCAAATCCACTCAGAACCAAACAAATTAAGGCTGCATGGCATGCCCGATCAGCCTTATTAATTGAGGTGGCATCCACGCAGCAGATCACGCGGCCTGGATTAAGACAACTCAATCAATTCAAATTTAAAAACATCGCGCAAAGGCCACATCACCACCTTCAACCTTCAGACGCCGGAGCCCTAGCTCCGGTCGTCTTCTCCGGCCAACTGGCTACCGGAGCCACCACCAACCACCCAGAAACATGAAATAAGACCACCACTCCACTCCAAATTCCATGAAGATCATGAATCTACCAACCATTTTTAAAAATAAACACGTTTACATGATGAATCGAAGAGGAAAAGAAAACAGATCCAAACTGAAATGTTCACAGAACAAGACAAGAGCATATGCAAACATTGCCTCCCACATGTAGGACTTCAGATGCACTTAGAATGAACTCAAATTAGGCTTAGCATGAGTAAAAATGGATCTGAAAGTTTACCTAACGGAGAACAGTCTGTTGCTTCTTCTTAGCAAGAGATGGGCCTAAAAAATGATGTGGAAATCTTCAGAACCAACTGGAGAGTGTAGATCAGAGCTTGATTTACTCAGAAAGTTATTGAAAAGCTTCACATAAATCTAACCTGATGATGAAGAAAACTGAGCTTGCAGAGTCTCCAATGGTGAATTCAGATGATGAATTTTGCATACAGAAGCCAGATCACACTTGGTAGATGATGATTCAACCAAGAGAAACTCCAAAACTCTCAGAAATTGGAAGAAACGAAAATGGGAAGTTTGGAGAAATTTGGAGTTCAGATCTGAAAAATGGAGAATGAGGTTCAAATTTGGACCGAATTCTCTTACAAATGAGATGTTTAGGGTTGTAAAGAGGTGTAGAAACGAAGCTGAGGTTTGGGAATTGGTTATTTTGGTTTGGAAGTGAAAATGCACATGAAATGGTGCACATTGAGCAGGCTCGGGTTATGGCTTGGCAATGAGGCTTGGAGGAGTGGTTTTGCAATGAAAATGCACATAAAAGATGTGTGATCAGATTGGCACATGAAAAGCAAATGGAATAAAATCAGGTTGTACATTCTCCTTTTCCAAGTTTGGCATGAAATTCAAATATGTGCATGAGGTATACTTCCAATTTTGGCATGATAAAAGGATTTAATGCATAGTGTGCACATGACATGCTTGGCCATTTAGAGCAAAGAAAAGAGATCATGCGTGTGAGAATAAGGTGTACATGCCATGCTGCCAAAAGATTTTCCAAATGGTACCAAACCAAAAGGGATCACATGCTTTGCCATGCCTTGAAATAAAGTTCACCTAGCCACTTTTAAGCCACTAAAACTCCATGGATTTCAATCCAAATTGTGCAAATTGATGCTCATTAGAAAGCTCACAAATCAAGGAACATCTTAAAAAGTTAAGATTAATCTTGGAAGATGATGAAAATTGAGGTAGAAAACCTTGTCCAAGAGCTGTCCAAAAAGACATAGAAAAAATTCTAAGTTACTAGATTTCATAACTTGAAACCTCAAACTTGCAAGCATCATATCTTGGTGAGTTTTGATCCAAATGAGGACTTCTTGTAATGGTTGGAAAGCTTAGAACAAGGCCTACAACTTTCATGTGAAAAATATTTCAAAATAGAGCTTGGATCATGATGAAAAGTATCCATGAAGATGACTGATCCAAACTTAGAAATTTCCAAAAATAGAAAGTTCCTAAAACCCTATTTTGCCAAAAATGGTAACTTCTCAACTTATTGATTTTTGTGTGTTTCCCTTGACATTTCATGATCAAATGCAGTCCATTGATCATATTTGACATGAAGATTGAGAATTGACCTCAAAAAGTCAAGAGTTGACTTTTTCACTGTACAGTTGACTTTATCCCCAATTCTCCTGATTTTTAATCCTCTTATCAATTGAAACCCTTCTGAATCAAATTGGTGGTCAATCTTCCATCCCTAGACACTTAGATACATATGGAATACCATGGAATCAAGTCTTGCTCAAGGAATCAGAAATAAACTAATTTTAAGCAAAACCCTAATTTTGGCCCCAACTGTTAGGAGGAATCCACCCAAGCTCAAAACTCAAATTCCTCTGAGTATGATGTGAATCATCTTATACAAAAATGAAATGTGTTATATGATGATGATGAAGCTTCAAAAATCTTGCCCATTGGAGTGTTACATTCCCAGATGTTCACAACCCTAGCTTGATGATCAACAGATAAGAGGAGGTGATCTCCTTCAAATCTTTTGCCAAATTCAACCATTTGATGAGGTGATGGCCATATTGGGATACCATGAGGCCTAAGAACCCATTGTGGCTTGAGTAATGATGATATTAAGACCATCTCTTCCATTCATATCTTGAACAATATTCATTTACGCACACATGATCTCTTGCTTGAACTTCTGAGAAACATCTTCTCCTCTTGAGCTAACCAAGATACCTTGATCCCATGCATAGAACCAATGATATGCATAAATGATAATGCAAAATGAAATGAAACATAAGCCTGTTAGTGTTAGAAACAAGAGGGCAAATTTTGGGGTGTTACAGCTGCCCCTATTCAATCTTCGTAGACCTGAAGGTACGAGAGCAAAGGCTTTCAGACAATCTGGGTACACGGAGATTGAATACCAAAATAACCACACAAATTTGCAACCTGAAAAGGGAGAGACGACTCAGTTGGGGAACAAGTAATAAAAGGTATAAAACCCTAACATGGACGGGTGCCGGAAGAACATGGACGGGTGTATAGGATCAATACGGACGGGTATTGAAGAAGGGAGTAAAATACAGAGGGTAACTGGGTCTAATACAAACGAGTATCGAAAGCCGTAAAGTGAACATGAACGAGTGTCAACTACGCTGGGGATAAACACGAACGAGTGTCAAAACATCAATACAGACAAGTACTAAAAAGTAGCCAAAATGAACACGGACGGGTGTCGAAAGAACACGGACGGGTGTCTAAGGTCAATACGGACGAGTATTGAAGAAAAGGGTTCAAACACGGACGGGTGTTGAAAGAACACGGATGGGTGTGTAAAGAACACGAACGGGTGTTGAAAGAACACGGACGAGTGTCTAAAATCAATACGGACGAAGTATGGAAGAAATAAAATCGAACACGGACGGGTGTCGAAAGAACACGGACGAGCGTCTAAGGACACTATGGACGGGCATTGAAGAAAAAGAGATCGAACATGGATGGGTGTCAAAAGATCACGGACGAGTGTCTAAAATCAATATGGACAAAGTATTGAAGAAATATCAAACACAAACGGGTGTCTAAGATTAATACACACGAAGTATTGATGAAAAGGATTCAAACACGGACGGGTGTCTAACTAACGCTAACAACTCTGAGGGGATAATTCAATAGACCACTTGGACGAAGGGGTGAAAACAAAAGAAACCACAGACTAACGATCCTGACAAACAACTCTACAGGGGAATACCAAACAGTCTCTCTGGATGACCCAATCCACTGCTTGGGGAATAAAGTTGAATGATATCACCTGAGTTACCGTACTTCCTTCTGGAAATGCCTGGAAAAAGAGAACTCAAACCTGGTTTATGCTTCGAATGTATATGTTTGAATTTTTCTATGGCGTAATGCTTCATACGAAATGGAAATGCTACGCTATTGGGAGGATGCAATGCAAATGATGCTTATGATATGCAAAAGGAACACCTTAGCGAAATAAACGCTGAAAATGAAGGCAACCCCACCGGGGAAGACAAACTGAATTGTCTCCAAGGTCACTAACCCTGCTGAGGAAAATCACATTGAACAACTTTCTTGATAAACAACCTTAGCTGAAGATAAAACCCAAAGAAAACCTCCCCTCTTCTGGGGATTACAAACAACCTTTACTGAAGATAGAACACAAAACCTGATACTGAAAAGTGCCAATAACAATTAGACTTAGAACCTGCTGGGGATGTCAACCACCATTGAAAAACCCGTTGCGAGGATTAACACCAAACTCTGCTTGGGGAGAAAAGTTAATAATACCAAACCTGCTGGGAGATATCATTGAACTTAACCTACTGCTGGAGAAATGACTTTATCCTGCTAGGGATAAAACATATAGTTGTCGACGAGACTACACTTCCTGATCCGACGAGGAAAGTATATATCCAGACTCTGTGGGGAAGATAAAATCTCCATCCAGGAAAGATATCCAACAAGTCTTCTGCTGGAGATACAACAACATCCATCTTGGAGCAATCAACTTTTGAATGCTTGATGGGGGAGTAATAATCAAAACACGACTCCGGCTGGGGAAACAATCCTCTGCACTCTTGCTGGGGAGAGTATGCTCTACTGAGGATGGTGAAATTTCAATACTGGGGAGAGAAACTCTACTGGGGATAAACAATCTAGCTACCCTACAAACACACAACAATAACAGAATGTTCTATTTGCAAAATGGCTACCTTGGTTACCATCCACAATATCCATTTGCTCGAGCAATTTTCATTGTTTTCCAATATGCTTCACAAAGCTTAATGTTTTCACATGCAATGTTTATAAAAAATATCGGACCTTTTCGCAAACAAAACAGTAAAAGTAAAAACGAAAATGGAAAGCTCTTTGAGTGAAATGAAAACTTTATTAAATGAATTAACCTGTAAATAGGCATTTTACAATTGGAAGCAATTCCTGAAAAGAGGTAATTGCACAAAAGTGAAAAGAAAGTACACATGTCGGCAATGTGGGAACAGATATCCACCATGCTTCAATTCAGCTATGACCCATATGCCTTGCTTATCCACATATGCTTCGACTTTTGAAGAGACTGGATGGACTGATTCCTTTCCTTCGAAATTCCCAGGTGTCAAAAGTGCTCACAAATCGAACGCAGACTGCAACCTCTTGCTTTTAAATCCCTAACTTTTGCTTGGATCGCCCTTTCGGGTTTTCAATCCACCGGGATACCCCTTTTTTCCAAAGTTTCCTTTTCAGGTTTTCAACTTTACGGGTTTATTCTTTTTTTTTTTTTTCTTTTTATTCCTAATTTTTTCCCGAACCTTTTCTTTTTATGGTTCGCCAGGATGCTCTTTTTTGCCTGGACTTTTCTTTTTATGTCCAGCGAGTCTCTTTTTATGCAAAGTATTTTTTGACTGAGTCCGTGTCAACAGGGGATGTAAAATCTTCGCCATCCATAGTTGAAAGTAATAAGGCTCCACCAGAGAAAACCTTTCTTACTACATATGGCCCTTCGTAGTTTGGATTCCACTTGCCCCTGTGATATGTCTGAGGAGGAAGGATCCTTTTCAAAACTAACTCGCCTGTCTGAAAACACCAGGGACACACTTTTTGATCAAAGGCCTTTTTCATCCTGCTCTGATACAACCGGCCATGTCCAATGGCTGCCAATCTTTTCTCCTCAATAAGGTTCAGCTGATCCAACCTGGAACGTACCCATTTGGCTTCATCAAGCTTTACATCTGCCAAAATTCTTAAAGAAGGAATCTCAACCTCTAATGGCATGAATGCTTCCATACTATACACCAGTGAGAAAGGAGTTGCGTCGGTTGATGTGCGCACCGAAGTACGATATCCATGTAGAGCAAAAGGCAACATCTCATGCCAGTCCTTATACGTTACCACCATTTTCTGCACAATCTTCTTGATGTTCTTATTTGCCGCCTCAACAGCACTATTCATCTTCGGACGATATGGAGAAGAATTATGATGTTCAATTTTAAAGCTCTGGCATAGCTCCTTCATCATCTTGTTATTCAAGTTTGAACCATTATCAGTAATGATTCTTTCCGGGACCCCATAACGGCAGATGATGTCTTTCTTTATAAATCGGGCTACCACTTATCTGGTGACGTTGGCATACGAGGCTTCTTCCACCCACTTCGTGAAATAATCAACGGCAACCAAGATGAAACGATGCCTATTGGAAGCAGTTGGCTCAATCCTTCCAATCATGTCAATGCCCCACATGGCAAAGGGCCAAGGAGATGTCAATACATTCAGAGGAGTAGGCGGTACGTGCACCTTATCAGCATAAATCTGGCATTTCCTAGCGTATTTGAAATAATCGAACTCCATAGTCATCCAGTAGTACCTTGCCCTCAATAGTTTTCTAGCCATAACTTGCCCATTGGCATGAGTACCGAAAGAACCCTCGTACCTCTTCGATCAACAGGCCTGCCTCGTGTTCATCAACACAATGTAGCAAGACCATGTCGAAGTTCCTTTTGTACAACACATCGTCTGCATTCAGAAAGAAATTACCTGCTAACCTCCTCAGAGTTTTCTTATCCTTGGTAGATGCCCTTGCTGGGTACTCTTGACTCTTGAGAAAACACTTAATGTCATGATACCAAGGCTTGCCATCTGATACCTCTTCAACTACAAACACAAAAGCCAGTCTATCAAGATGCATAATTCTGATTAACGATGCTTCATTCCACCGACTCACCTTGTACATGTAAGCCAAGTTTGCCAACGCATCAGCCATCTGATTCTCAGTCCGGGGTACATGATGAATGTCCACCTATCAAAGAACGACAACAACCTTCTGGCATATTTCTTATAAGGCACCAAATTTGCCTGACGTGTCTCCCATTCTCCTTTGATCTGATTAATCACCAACGCAGAATCACCATACACATCGAGGTTCTTGATTCTCAAATCAATATCTTCTTCCAACCCCATCATGCATGCTTCACACTCTACCTCGTTATTGGTGCATATAAACGTTAATCGGGCAGTGAAGGTATATGAGAACCCCTTGGAGTTGTAATGATTTCCCCGATTCCGTTACCATATGAATTAACGGCCCCATAAAAGACTAAGCTCCACTGAGATCCAACTTCAGGTCCTTCGTCAGGCAAAGGCTCGTCACAATATTTCATCTTTAGAAACATGATATGCTCATCCGGAAATTCAAACTTCATCGGTTGATAATCCTCGATCGGTTGTTGAGCAAGATATTCTGACAGAACACTTCCCTTAATGGCCTTCTAGGAAACATACTGAATATCGTATTATGTCAAAACCATCTGCCAACGGGCTATTCTCCCAGAAAGTGCTTGCTTATCAAACACATACTTAATCGGATCCATCTTTGAAATCAACGGGGTTGTGTGGTTTAACATATACTGCCTCAAGCGCTTAGCTGCCCAAGCGAGTGCATAACATGTTTTTTCTAGCATAAAGTACCTCGACTCATAATCAGTGGATTTTTTACTTAGGTAGTAGATGGCATGCTCTTTCCTACCTGTCTCGTCGTGTTGACCGAGCACACACCCCATTAAATTCTCAAGAACCGTAAGTTACATAATCAACGGTCTTTCTGGCACTGGCGACATGAGGATCAGAGGTTCCTGCAAATATTCTTTTATTTTTTCAAATGCCTTTTGACAATTTTCATTCCACCTGACCTCTTGATCTTTTCTTAGCAATTTGAATATCGGTTCACAAGTGGCTGTAAGATGAGAGATGAATCTAGCAATGTAGTTCAACCTCCCTAAGAAACCACGAACCTCTTTTTATGTTCTCGATTCAGGCATTTCTTGTATGGCTTTTACTTTAGCAGGATCTACCTCGATACCCCTTTCGCTAACAATAAATCCCAGTAATTTACCAGATCTCACACCAAAGGCACACTTGTTCGGATTCAACCTCAGTCCGAACATCCTCAAACTTTCAAACGTCTTCTTTAAATTCACCAAATGTTCTTCCTCCTTTTGTGACTTCGCAATCATGTCATCAACATAAACTTCGATCTTTTTGTGAATCATATCATGAAAGAAAGTCATCATTTCCTGCTGATAGGTTGCCCCAGCATTCTTCAATCTGAAGGGCATTACCTTGTAGCAAAATGTTCCCCACGATGTTATGAATGTTGTCTTCTCCATGTCCTCTGGGGCCATCTTGATTTGGTTATGCCCAGAGAAGCCATCCATGAAGGAAAATACGGAATACTGAGCGGTGTTGTCTACTAACACGTCAAGTCTCTATAATCAACACACATCCAGACCTTTCCATCCTTCTTTGGTACAAGAACAATATTATCAACCCACAAAGGATAATTCGTTACAGCAAGAAAACCAGCGTCTGACTGTTTCTGAACCTCTTCTTTGATTTTGACAGCCATGTCCGGTTTTGTTCTTCTCAATTTCTGCTTGACCGGGGTACAACCCTCCTTAAGCGGCAACTGGTGTATAACAATATCAGTGTCAAGCCCGGGCATGTCTTGGTAAGACCAGGCAAAGATATCCACATATTCTCGAAGCATTTCAACCAATCTTCCCTTAACATTGTCTTCCAAGGCGGCCCTAATTCTTACTTCCTTTTTCACATCATCGGTGCCCAGATTAACAGTCCTCTTGATGAGGTAAAATAATTCGTTCCTCCTGTTTTAGCAGTCTGGCTAATTGTTCAGGCAAGTCACAATCTTCATCAGCCTCTTCTTCAGGCTGATAAATGGGATTGTCGAAGTCATATCGAGCCATAGCTGAATCATTATCGGTAGAATTTGAACAAATAAACCTGCATGATTGATGTTTTATGTTTATTATGAATGCAACAAACAAAAACACATTCTTATTTTACTTTGAATAAATGCAAAAAGTAAAAACAGAAAAACAGGGATCAAAATATTTGAATGCAAAAAACGTCCTTTATTAATGATGAAATTGAAAGCAAAACATCATGTCCTACAGAAAAGAATAAATACATCTTGGGCAGAACGTAGGACTTAACATATGCAGAAAACAAAAGTAATTCCTCTTTGCTGGTCACTTGGATGACTTCCTCAGAAGACCAGTTGCACAAACTCTGACCAGGAATGCAAGGACGGATCCACTCATCCATATCACGGTCATTGTCACCTTCATCCCCAATTGCGTTGATCTTGTTAAAGAAAACTCCAGCACTTGTAAACTGAACCGGACCATAGTACTTTGGAGGCTCTTGAGCCCGCTTGGGTGGCTTGTACCCCAGACCATACGTATCCTTCTTCATTTACACATCAATCACCTGACCCCATTTATGGGATTTACCAGCTTCTACCACCACACGCGCATCTTTGAATGAGGACTTTGAAACTTCAGGCTGATTAACCTCCACTGGAGGCTCCTTAGGAATTTGGACAACTTCAAAAGCCTGACACAAGGTTTCATGTATTTCCCCGTCCACTTCTGCATACTTGAATATATCTTCTTTGCCATAAACTATAACCACATTACAATCCACCATATTTTTCAACTTTTGGTGCAATGTTGGCGTCACTGCTTCAGCGCCATGGATCCAAGGGCGACCCAACAAACAACTGTATGCAGGCTAGATATCCATGATGTAGAACGTAGTGTTGAAAATTTCTGGGCTAACCTTAATTGGTAACACAATCTCCCCAAATACGGACCTCTTCGACTAATCAAAAGCACGCACCATCAAATCACTTGGCGTGCAGATAAAACCTCGTCTATCCAACTTCATTAAAGCTTTCTTCGGCAACACGTTCAATGAAGACCATGTATCAACCAACACGTGGGACATCAAAGAACCTCTCCATTCTAAAGAAATAGGAAAAGCATTGTTATGATTCCTCCTTGCTGAAGTCAAGTCTAAATCTGTGAAGCCCAAACCATTTCTGGCGTTTACATGTGCTGCAACCCCTTCCAATTGATTCACTGATATTTCCTGTGGTACATAAGCGACATTCAAAACTTTTAACAAAGCATTTATGTGCGCTTCTGAGCACAACAAAAGCGACAGAATGGAGATCTTTGATGGCGTTTGATTGAGCTGGTCAACGATCTTGTAGTCACTCTTTCTTATCAACCTCATGAATTCTTCTACATTTTCTGAAAAAGAGTTATCAATCTGTTTTGACACTGAATCATTCACAAGTGGTCTTTGTACAGAATCATCAACTACTTGATTTCCCTTGTCCTGTTTTGAACCACCCACTTGATCATTAGATGGAGAAAAAATGCTACCACTCCTTGTGATAGCTCCAGCCTCAACAGTATTATGAATCCCTGAACCCTCAACTGACGACCCTACCAATTCCTGCTTCTTCCTATTACAGAACACCTCGGCCCCATAATTCCATGGAATGGCCTTGGTACTCTCATAAGGCACTGGCCCTGGGATAGTGATGATAACTGGCACTAGGCTTGCTGGTGCTGATATAAAAATTGTTCTGTATGGAATGGATATTGTGGAAATATCATCCCCCTCATCAACAAATTTCCTATGACTATTAATCCGGTCAAACTGCAATCGCCCTTCATTGATCAACTTCTGGATACCTGACTTTAGCAAAGCACAACCCTCAGATTATAGTAAACATTCTGAACAACCATCTGTACACCCAAGAAATACTCTCCCTTTCAATAATCTTTCTTTAACCACTGACAAAGGAGTCTTCAACTCATTCACATCAAATATCAAATCCAACGGCTCTCCATCTTCTACAACATTAACCTTCGGCCCACCATGATTTGGCATCGGATTCTGGATAACATTTAGAGTATCATTAGTGAAGTTTATGGCTTTTGAATCCACCAAATCCTGCACTTTGTGGTGAAAAGCTCTACATCTTTCAATTGTATGACCCGGGGCACCAGAGTGAAAATCACAGTGTGCATTAGCGTCATAGCCAGGTGGTAGCTTCCTAGTAGGTGGGGCTAAAGTACGGAGCTCAACTAAGCGTAGCTGCAGCAAATGTTGTAGAAACTGGGCATAAGGCATATGTGGAGGATCAAAATGCCTTTCAGTATTCCTCTGCCTATTCTAATACTGGTTAGTAGCATTCCTCTGTTGCTGAGGCGCTGCCAGAATGGTCACGGAAACAATCTGTTGATTAAAGTTTTGACGAGCTCTTCCTTTACCACGATAAGATGAAACAGAACTTGCGTCCCCTTATTTCTTCCTATAACTCCCAGCGTATGGTTTCTTTCCTCCTCCAGATGAGGATCCCTCATTAGTCAGTATCTTCCCAATCTTAATTCCACTCTCCACTCTTTCACCAGCTAGAACCAAATATGAGAACCCAGCAAACAAATAACCTACAAATCTTTCATAGTATGGCCCTTGAAGAGTGGCCATGAACATGTCAATCGATTCCCTCTCCACCATGGGAGGCTGAACCCTGGCAGCCAGTTCACGCCACCTCTTGGGGTACTCTTTGAAGCTTTTGTTGTTCTTTTGAGAAAGGCTCTATAACTGCATACGATTCGAAGCCATGTCTGTGTTGTACTGCTAATATCTGCCAAATGCTTCAACCAGCTCGTGCCAACTAAGGATACGACTCCTTTCAAGATGCATGTACCACTCTAGGGATGCCCCATCCAGGATGTCATAAAAGAAATGCATTAACAACATCTCGTCCTCCGATTAGGCATACATCTTCCTGTAATAGGCCCTAACATGAGTCTTAGGGCACGTAACACCAGTATATTTGTCAAAGGTAGGCACCTTGAACTTAGGAGGGGCCTTCACACTAGGAACCAAACCCAGATCATCCATATCCAGACCCAACAACTTCTGACTCTCATAAGCCCTCATCTTTTCCTCAATCATCTTGAACCTTCTGTCAGCATCAGTCTGGTGGCCAGCATCCCCACCTTGCATAGAGAAAACATCATCTTGTTGATCTTCCATCTAGTGATGGCCTCCAACGCCATGCACTACACACACACTGTTACCACCTCCAACCACCGCAGGGATTTCAATAGTTGTTCCTCCGCCCGGAGGAATAACAACATTAGGGATAGGAATACCTCCGCCCGAAGGAATAACATGGACACTACCATTACCACCTCCGCCCAGAGGAATAACATTAGTCTGAATACCCCCATGAACAATTCCATCTTCATCAACCCTGGATATCAAGGGCTGAACAAGGGACCTTAACTGTTCTTGGCCTTGGGAAACATTCTGCATTAAGTCCATAAATTGATTCATGCGGCTGCGGACTTCTTGGAGCTCAGCTTGAACTTGATCCATGACTCTTCGTTGATTGTTACGAGTAGCGTAGAGGTGAGTGCGAAATTCAGCAATCTTGCTGCAAAACATCAGGCAGAGATAAGGAAACCAAATAGAAACACCTGTTATGCACATGAGTATGGAAATGAAAATGCAAATGACATGTTTGAGTATTCACAGGACGATCCACCCCTTGATTCCAATTTAATAATAAGCAACAAGACAGAACGGAATACCAACAATATCTGCTCATATATTAGAAAGCCGAAGAATAACCATCTGTTAATACATACAGCCTGAAATAAAGATGCCTGAATACAATAATTAGGGATCCCAACCAACAAGCCTGGCGGTGATCGAATACAAAAGAAAAGAAAAACTAAGGCATATCATCAAAGTCCACCATGGTCAACCCTCCCTAGCCACTGTGTTCTCTGCTCCAGTCTTGGACTTCTTTGAACAACTTCTTAGTTTCAGGGTGTTTTGGCCTCTGAATCAGCTCTTGAATAAGAACATCTCGCCTGTGCATGATCCCTTCTAAACAACGACAATGCAATTCCCAAGCTTCCTCTCCAGAAGCATCCTCTAGTCTAGGACTCTCACCTCTTGTGCAGAGCCCTAAACTCATAATCAGTGATGTTGTAGACAAAATTAAGAATTTTCCCATATTATCTTTTGAAGTCTGCTAAAACACCGGGGATCTGCCATAGCCATCAACTTGAGAACAAAATCCAAAGCAAGTTGTGGGAACTTGTACACTATGCTATTCTTCTTCTTTTAAGTATTCATCTCTGACAATCTTCGAAAACCGAAATCAAGGATAGGATGCAAACCCTACAAATAAACAAACATGTTAGAAGGCAAAATGATGATGCAGATGCACACATGGGATCAAGGTATCCATAAAGCTCTGCATTACTGATGTACTACTGACTGAATAAGACCTAGATTCCACTCTGACTAGAATACCAGAAACCCAGAAATCCAGAATAACGGACCAATCAGAATACCAAGATATCGGGATGATAAGTCCACACTGATAAGAAAACCAGAAATCTGGGTAGGATGAAGGTCAAAGTTACCTGTAAACCTGCAAACACCCAGCCCCTCTCACATGTGGGTGTAGCGTGCGATTTTTGTCGGTGACACGACCACCTTATCGCAAATGGGTTCTTCCTCACCGCAACGGTAGGGAAGGGGTGCTACTTTCTAATTTCTTATTTATCACGTGGAGCTGAAAGGGAAAGGGAAGATATCTCAAACTAACTGAATAAACGCTTAAAGACATTCGAGGAGTTTGGGGTCAGGTTATACAACGGGGAGTTGTCAGTTACCCATCCTATATGTGGTTATCCACAGGTCGATAGTTTTAGGTTCTGCTTTGTACTTGATGGTGTTTATCTGTAAATGGGAAAGTTTCTTCTGTGGGAAATGTGAGAGAGAGGGTGAGTTTTTTATGATTATGGTGAGGTACTGGACCTCAGTTTTGATTGGTGTGAAGGTACTGGACCTAGAGTTTTTTATTGGTATGAAGGTACTGAACCTAAAGTTTTTAATTGGTATGCTCGCTAAGATTTCACAATCTTATGCCTACGTATTCCCGTTTAAAGAAACAGGGAAATCAGAGTAATCGTAGTTCCTCCTATTCTATGGGTGGAAAAGATGTTTTGGTGTCTTGTTCAAAGCCCAAGATTGAAGCTGAAAGGTTGAGTATTTGTGTCTTGTTCAAAGCCCAAGATTGAAGCTAGAAGTTTGACTGAGAGAGAATTTGTCATATCTAAAAGGAGACACCTCGTCTTTTTATCACAACTATTGGGTGACTGATTATAAAGGAGATTTACTTTAACTGGGATATGAGAATCCAACAATGCCATAATTTCCTTTATGGGGGATTTTTCCTGAAGGGGAAAACTTTAACTCAGTATAGAGAAATGCCATTTTTCCTTAGGATTCTTTCATGCTAAGAGAGGGACAGTGGCGTGGATGTAAATAATCCATTGGTTTTGCCATTTACAGCAATTAGACGAAAGATGGAGTTTTACCAGGATAAGAGATGGACGACAGCTTGGATATTTGAATCAACAAGTGTGCCACTTATAGCAGTTATCTGGGATTAGGGTTTGTTTTTTATTTATCTGTTTTGATGCATGATATCACAAAGAAATGACTTCCTGCAGAGAGATTTTGATTTCCTCTAAGGGGGATGTTGATTTTTGGGTACCTTGATCAAAGCCCGGGGTTGAAGCTAAGAGATTGATTGACTCCACTGGGGAAGTCCTTATGCAAAGCCAAAGAGGAGGCTGGAAAAGGCTGACACAACGAGAGAGTGTTTATCTGTCTTGTACAAAGCCCAAGATTGAGGCTAAAAAGAGACTGACTCTTCTGGGGACACATTATATAAAGCCTAAGAGGAGGCTAGGAGGAATCGACTCAGCTAGGGAGGTATATATTTGTCTTGTACGAAGCCCAAGATTGTGGCTGAAAGAAGATTTTTTTATTCCACTGGGGAATATTTTGTAGGTGTCTTGCACAAAGCCCAAGATTGAGGCTGAAAAGGAGAAGATTGACTCTATTGGAGAGTACGGTTTGTCTTGTATAAAGCCCAAGATTGAGGCTAGGAAGAGGTTTGACTCTACTTAGGGAAATTTATATGTTGTCTTACACAAAGCCCAAGATTGAGGCTACAAAATATTTGACTGACCCAGCTGAAGATATTTATGGCTGTCTTGTATAAAGCCCAAGATTGAGGCTGAATTTTGCTGAGGGAAAGAAGGATCATTATACAAAGCCTAATAGGAGGCTGAGAGAGATGACTACTTAATAAGAGATTGGTCTAAGGTGATTTACTCAACAAGAGAATATCTTTGTGTGTCTTGTACAAAGCCCAAGATTGTGGCTAAAAGGGTTTGACTCAACAAGAGAGCGCTTTTAACTGTCTTATAAAAAGCCAAAGATTGTGGCTGAAAAGGGTTAACTCAAAAAGAGAGTGTTTTAAGAAAGAAGATGGACTCAACAAAAGGGTGTTGTTGGGGATAATTCTGCTGAGGAAAATCATTATACAAAGCCTAAGAGGAGGCTGGCTTCTGCTGAGGATAATTAAGATCTAGAGGCAGGTCCAAAATGGGGAATCAACTCTTGCTGAGGATTTACAGAAGAGTTGAGGTATCAGATGACTTGAGGTTCTGATTTGGGATAGTGTTATACTAATGATAAGCTGACCCTAGCTGGGGAAATTTAGGAGAAAGACTGGGTTTTAGAACCCATGGGTTTTAACTCTACTGGAGATTTATTAAATGACCAGGGTTTTTTCCTGTGTTTGTAGGGAACTTGAGAATATCTTTGAGATCCAAGAGGAGATTAGGATGTCCAAGTCTACTGGTATGGAAAAGTTTATCTTTGTATGATGCCCAAGAGGAGGCTGGTATTTTAAGGGATGAGTATCAACCCTAAAATGTTCAAGGTTTTGACTCTTTGGAAAGACTGCTCTAACAAAGGATGACTAGGTTCTGTCTTATAACTTTAAGAGGTCTTCAGGGTCCTTGTATTAAGCCCAAGAGAAGGCATGAGAACTTCTAAGAAGCCGGAGGGTCCTTGTACAAAGTCCAAGTGGAGGCGGGGATGCTTTTAGGAAGCCTGTGGGTCCAAACTTAAGAAGAGTTCAAGAAAAGTTTCATCGAGAATAATTTTTTCTTTAGTGAGTAGTTTTAGGGTTTGAAGAAATTCAAGAGAGGTTTCACCAGGAATTAATCCTCACTGGGGAAATGAACTTCTTTGACAATTTCTAATAGTGACAGTCTGAGAAAAGTTTCACCGGGAATAATGCCCTTCTCTTTGTTCCATATTGTTTAAGCCAAAGAGAAGGCAAGACTGTATCTGGAAATTCCTACGGGGAACTAGTTTTGAGTGTATTTAAGAGTGACCAACTGGCTTTACCTAGCTCTAGACCTAGTTTCTGGGGAAAACTCTAAGTAGATATACAAGTATATATACAGTAGATATATGAGAAGTATTGAAAAGGATATGAAAGAAGGAATTACAGGTGAGCAAGCTTCCAACAATACAGTTATATATATGAAAGCAAGTAAATGAAAGCTCATAAAAACTTACAGGTGAGCAAGCTTCCATTGTAACAGTTGTATGGTTAGTTGTTTAAGAAATTAAAGAAAGTTTTGATAACAACTATGAATTTAAACCTAAATCAAAAGGGAAGTTGTTTTGAAAAGATTGTTGGGGCTTATACTCAAGGAGAGGCCCAAATATAACAGTGATCGTACCGTTGTTCTGAAAACTGTATCGGGACTAATACAACAACTGAGGCCCAAATTATTGTATTTACAAAGAGGGTTGGGTCTTAAAATTCAAGGAGAGGCCCAAAGTTTTTTTTGTACAAGAGATGGGGCTTACAACTCAAGGAGAGGCCCAAGTTATTTTGTTGAAAAGGCAATGATCGCGCGGAGGTTTTAAAAATCGCAGTGGGACTTATACAATGACTAATGCTCAAAAAGGTTTTTATTTACAAAGAGGTGGGACTTACACTCTATCAAGAGGCCCAAAGATGTTTGAAAAGATTTGTTAGGGTGATAGTGATCAAAACCCTAATTTTTGGCTTTAAAATGTATTTTAATTGAATAAAAATTCAATTAAAATAATAAAACATGTGAAAAAGGGTTGTGATCTTGGATTTATATTTGGAAAATCATGTTTTATTCATGGGATGATTTAAAAATCATTTTAATTTTGTAAAACCAAGAGAAAGAAATATTTTTAATGTTTAAAAACAAATAAAAAATATAATTCTTTACAGAAATATCAAATATATGAAATAAATAACAGTTTTGTAAAATTTTCATGGAATAAAATATTTTAATATTTTTGTGAATTTGAAAAAAAAGAATCACTCAAAAATAATTAAAATTGAGAGAGAAATTAAATTTTGAATTAATTAATAAAAACATGAAAATAATGAAAAATAGAAAAAATGAGAGAGGTAGCAAAACAGGTCTGGGTGGGGTTTGAACCCACGACCTCATACACAAACACACATGCGCGATACCACTGGGGTGGTTATACATCCATGTGTCAAAACCACCCATTAATACATAAGGAATCCAATGGTGCTCTTGGAATTTTCAGAAAGTGCCCCTATTTTAAAACCCGATAGTGGTTTCAAAATAGGCCAAATTTTGCATGTTCTATGCTATCTCATGGCACAGGCAAGAATTATATGACAAATTGGTTCAAATACAACATATACAACATGTATGAGATGTTTATGATCAGTGGACCTCAAAGGAATGCATAATTCAAAGAGTTCAAGTTGTGATGCACTTACCTCTTGGAGCATCTTGTGCTAACTGTCAAGTTCCGTGTGCCAGAAGTGATCCAATGCTTTGAACACTCCCAATTGATCCCGTAGAAGCTTTTAGGATGATTAGAAGCAGCTGGAATCTTCAGGAACAAGTTTTGGCTCTTTCTTGCAAAAGGGGAAAAGTCATACCCCAAATTTTGACCACCAAGATCCCCCATAATTGTGTAAATCATCATCACAATATGGATGAACCATCATGCCTCACTAATCTCCTCAAAGAGGAGTGAGCATCCTTCACAACCAAGAATTAGGGTTTCAAGCCCTCTCTAAGCACTTAGACAAAGGATCAATCAAGGAATTACATGATCTTCAACTTGTCTAACCTCTCAAACACCCATAAGGGATCAATAGGACTCCCACATCAAGAACCAAGCACAAAGTTGCTACATTCCAAGTGGATTAAGCCTCAAGATCGCCAGTGTCACCAAATTAGGGTTTTGGTCGACCAAGGCCTCTAGGTGGAAATTTTACTCTGGGCGTGAGCCAATGCATCAAAACATAACTCAAGATACTCCAAGGGACCCTATGGACCCAATCATCAAGTCACTCTAGCCTCAGGGGATGTATTTACCAAAAGTCAGGAATTAGGGTTTCTTGACCTAATTCACCCCTAAGTTGACTTTTGGGACAAAACATGATCCAAGACCTCAAGTCATGATTTGAGGGTCTCTAATACACTACATTGATCCATTTTCAACAATGTATTAACCCAGGAAACTTGATTCACAAGTTTCATTTTCATCTGGACCACAACTAGGGTTTTGGGGAAAAAGTCAACTGTACTTTTGACTTTTGACCAAGACATGCTCCCAAACCTTGGGACATGATTCAATACACCCCATATCACCTATGGAGTTCATCCATTAGGTTTGATTTTGGTCAAGGACTTGATTTCACAAAGGATCGCAAAGTTTGGATTTCATCTGATAAAAAGTTAATTGTACAAAAAGTCAAAGTTTGACTTTTTGATTTTTTGGTCAACCAAGGTTCCTTAAGCCTAAAATAATGTTAATGTGTGATTGGAATCATCATTCATCAAGAAAAATCAAGAAAAGTGAGTTAACTTGTAAAAGGGGTAACCATAAAAAAATTAGAATTTTTCTAAGTTATGAAACAAAGTGGTTAGGGTACCAACTTCTAAGGACCATAACTTGAGATCCAAGCAACCATTTTTTATGATCCAAAGATGGATTTGTAGCTCTCATGGCATAATTTAAAAGTGTCAACTACATCTTATTCCAATTCCTCATGGATTTTTAGTTATGGAGTGATCAAAATGGCTGAAAACATGAAATGCCACTTTTTCCAACACTTAGTGAAATTTTCACTAAGTCAGAATCTGTCTTACTTTTTTTCAAAATGTAGGGGCATTTTTCACTTGGATCCAAAAAGTTTCAAGACAAACTATCATCACACTTGTGTTGTGTCATATGAGGGCTTTCCAAAATGCCCAAGAACTCCATAAAACTCCACCTGAGCTAGAAGTTATGACAGCTGCAACATGCCTTGCTGCAAACTGTCTTGGCAAGGCAGATTCGTGCAAAAGGGCTCGATTTGATCAAATTGTGCAACCAAAAGTATGGTTTTCCATCTGCACACCTCAAGGGGGAAGAAACAAGGGACAAGCACTGATCTATCAGCCTCCCAAGTCCAAGATTCCACAAGTAGCATGCCAAACCTAAAAAGCTACAAAGATGCCAAATATCCAATTTTGTTTCCAAGCATTCAATGCATACACCAAGGTGGCATGAACTGGACCTATTTCAACTAAATTCAGTCCTAGTTTATCTTTGAATCAAAGAACCATAGACATGTGCAATAACCTCAAGTCAATGGCTAGAGGAGACTTGAGATTTAATTTGATCCACATTGGCCAAAGGCCTGCTGCAATTGCCATTCCCTATTGATGCCAAAACAAACTTGACACACTATAAATAGACCTTATTTCTGATCAGTTTAAGCACACTAAAGGCCCCAAACAAATACCTTTCTCAGAATCACACTTTCACTCCATTTTTTTCCTTCTAAACCAAGTCACTATCGGGTTTTGAAATTGAGAGTGATTCAAACCAAACCAATCATTCTAACACTTCATAAACATCATATAGAAGTGATCCAAACACTCACATAACATCTGGAACACTAAATTCACAAAATCACCATCCAACTGCTCAAGTTCTTGACAGAGTTCCAGTTGAGGTACCATCTCAAATTCCAGGTTGTTTCAAACCACTCCAAGCATTCAGACACATCACTTGGCACCTAAGGAAGCTGTCCAGATCATTGGAACCAGCTTGCAACACCTCTAACCCAAAACACGATCACCAGCTGCAAGAGGTAAGCCTAAACTTGGTCATCTCATGATTCATGTATATTTCCTCGTACAATAATTTTTCCATATGTTCATAATCATGTATGGAGTGTTTTCCCTCAATTGATTGCTTTGTATGAATCGTGTATGGAATTTCTGAGCCTTCATGCAGAAATTAGGGTTTTTGAGGTTTCTCTTTGATTTCTTATTCCATACTTAAAATAAATGATATTAAAGACCATAGACATGATCGTGAGTTGAAAACGAGCAGATTGATATGTGGATTGTGTGATTTCATCAAGTATTTAGTGAGATTGATGAGAAAATGCAAATCAGGCAAAAACCAGAACACGCGCGTGTTCTTGGTGTGTTCTTGGCGCCTTTTTTTTATTCAAAAATTAATTTCTCTATGAATTTTAATGATTTTGAGTTGATTCTTTTTTTCAAAATTCACAAAAATGTTAAAATATTTTATTTTACAAAAATTTCCCAAAAATATTATTTATTTCACATATTTGATGTTCTTGAAAAGAATTAATTTTTATTTTGATTTTCAACATTTTGAAAATTTTCTTTCTCTTGATTTTCCAAACTTAAATGGTTTTCAATCATTTTATGGACAAAAACATGATTTTAGAAACATTGATCCAAGATGACCACTCATTTTTTACATGTTTTCAATAATTTTTATTAATTTTTTAACAAAATTAATTCCATTTTTAAACAAAATTAGGGTTTTGGTTGATTCCACCCTCATCAATCTTTTTCAAACACTCATGGGCCTCTAATAGAGTGTAAGACCCAAACCCTTTTGAAAACCAAAATAATTTGGGCCTAGGTCATCGTATAAGACCCACTGTGTTTTCAAACCTCGGTGCGATCGCCATTTTCAAACAAATAACTCTTTGGGCCTCTCCTTGAATTGTAAGCCCCATCACTTGTACAAAAATAACTCCATGGGCATCTAATAGAGTGTAAGACCCAATCCCTTTTTAACCAAAACCATTTTTGGGTCCCAGTGTATTGTATAGGCCCCGATGCAGTTTTAGAAACTTCGAGGAGATTGTCGTTTTCAAACTATTTTCAATTGGGCCTACCCTCGTGTTGTAAGTCCCATTTCTTTTCTTTAAATAATCTTTGGACCTCTCCTTGAGTTGTAAGACCCATACCTTTGTACAGAAAACCTTTTGGGCCTCAGTCATTACATAAGTCCCAGTACAATCTTATCAAAACAACTTCCCTTTTGATTTGGGTTCAAATATCCAGTTGTTATCAAAACTTTGTTTAATTTCTTTGAACAACTAATAATACAGCATGGAAGCTTGCTCACCTGTAAGTTTTATCTGCTTTCATTTACCTGCTTTAATATATATATATATATATATATATATATATATATGTATTGTGGGAAGCTGCGTATGGTTAGTCTTCTTTCATACCCTTTTAAATACTTGTCATATATCAACTGTATATATACTAGTATATTTATTTAGAGTTTTCCCCGGCAACTAGGTCTAGAACTAGGTAAAGCCATGTTGGTCACTCTTAAATACAGTCAAAACTAGATCCCCATAGGATTTCCAGATACAGTTTTACCTTCTCTTGGGCTTAAACGATATGGAACAAAGAGAAAGGTAGTATTCCTCGTGAACCTTTTCTTAGACTGTCACCCCTAGAAATTGTCAAAACCTCATACTTGGACAGAGCTGTCTTTCTAAAAAGGAGTCAAAACCTCAGACTAATTTTAGGGTTGATATGCATCCCTTAAAAGAGTCGGCCTCCTCTTGGGCATCATACAAAAGATAAAACTCTTCCACACCAATAGACTTGGACAGTCTAAATCCCCTCTTGAGTCTCAAAGACATTCTTAAGTTCCCTCCAAACATTGGAAGAAACCCCGGATTCTGGATTAATCTCCAGCAGAGTTAAAACTTGTGGGTTCTAAAACCCACTCCCTCTCCTAAAAACCCCCAGTCAGGGTCAGTCTATCACTAGCATAACACTATCTCAAATCAGAACCTCAAGGCATCTGATACCTCAACTCTTCTAGAACCCGCAGCAAGAGTTGATTCCCCACTTGGACCTGCCTCGGGATTTCAATAATTCCCAGCAGAAGTTAGCCTCCTCTTAGGCTTTGTATAATGATATTTCTTCAGCATATCTAGCCTCCCCTTGGGCTTCGTACAATGATTCTCCCCAACAGAGCTAACCTTTTCAGACTCTCTTGTTGAGTCAGTCACATTTTCATACTTTCTTGTTGAGTCAATCCCCGTCTCAGACTCTCTTGTTGAGTCAATCACCTTTTCAGACTCTCTTGTTGAGTCAACCACTTTTCTGACTCTCTTGTTGACTCAATCACCTTTTCAGACTCTCTTGTTAAGTCAACCACTATTCAGACTCTCTTGTTGAGTCTATCACGTTCCAGACTCTCTTGTTGAGTCAACCCTTTTAGCCTCAATCTTGGGCTTTATACAAGACATAAATCATCATAACCTTCTCTTAAGCTCGGGACAAATAACTTCCCCAGCAGAGTCAATTCCTCACAGCCTTATGTTAGGCTTCGAGGAATGATTTCCCAAGCAGAGTCGAACTCGTTTCAGCCTCAATCTTGGGCTTTGTACAAGACAGATAATACTCTCCTGTAGAGTCAAACTCATTTCAACCTCTATCTTGGGTTTTGTACAAGACACTTAAAATATCCTCAGCCAAGTCAGTAAAGTCTCTTTCAGCCTCAATCTTGGGCTTTGTACAAGACAGATAAAGATTTCTTTCTCGCAGAGTCAGTCTTTTTTTTAGCTTTTATCTTGGGCTTTGTACAAGATACATACAAACCTCCCCAGTGGAGTCAAAATCCTTTTAGCCTCGATCTTGGGCTTTGTACAAGACAGATAGAACATTTTCCCCAGAAAATTCAAACTTTCAGCCTCCTCTTAGGCTTTGTATAATGATATCGCCAAAGAGTTAGTCTCTTTTTTGCCTCAATCTTGGGCTTTGTACAAGACACCAATATATACCCTCTCTTGTTGAGTTGGTCTTATCCAACCTCCTCTTAGGTCGTTGATAAGTGCAAATTGTACCTATTTTTGTATATATGTTTTTTTGTACTTATCAATGCTTTGTGGTAAATATCGTGCGAATAAAACCCGATTTGTTTATAAATACGTTTAGTTTACGTTTTAGTGTATATATTGCGTATCGTGTAAATATCAATGAGTTTAATTGATTTTATCTCATTCTTGCAGGTATCCAATCAAGGATATCTTTCCATTGTTGTATAGAGCATTGAATAAGCTTTCCAGTGCTTCAAACCGTGCGTCAATCGGAGTTACGGTTCAAAAGTTACGAATAAAACAGTGCAGGATTTTTGGTTGTTCTGTCAAATTCGCCAGATGCTCGCCAGGCGAATTGGTGGCGAGTCAGATAGCCAGAAACGTGAAAAAAAAAGGCCAGAATAAGCCTCCTAACTCGCCAGGCGAATCCGAATTTCGCCAGGCGAATTTGCCTGGACAGAAACACCATTTAAGGCATAAAAACACAATTTTTTAGGGATGGTTTTGGGGTTTCTTGATCCCACTTCCATCAAACTTCATTTTTCATTGGAGAGGTTAGAAAACAACTATGGAGCATGCATACGGATGAACCGGGGTGGATTGATCATCGATCGGCGCCGACAAACCGCGAGATTTTTGGTTCATTTCTCTTCTTCTTTGTGTTTGTCTTTATGGTTGGGTTGTGTATATGTATTTGCTGCAAACTCATGTATATTTGTCGCCCATGGCGTTGTATAAAACTTGCTTTACAAATCTCTATTGGTGATTGTTTCTGACTTTTGCTTTATGCGCGGGGTTTGGGTTGCGTTAGACATAACCCTCACGAACTTCGATTAGGGATGATTGTCTGTTAGTTTCTGGATTCTAGAGATAGATTTATTAGCTAACAATCTTCAATAGGCGTCGAATCTTAATGTCTTCCGTGTCTCGAGGCTTCGCTCGTGAGAGTGACGAAGAGAGTGACACGGTTGTTAGCTCAACTTTGCATTAGACATAACCTGTGTTGTGAGCGGTGCTGGGTAATATTGAGGAGTATTGCAGGTAGAGTATAACTGGTCGCTAAGTTTAAGTTTGGGAGGAGTCGATTATGTGCACGCCTGATAAGTTTCTTGTTGTTGAAGAATGAAGTCTTTTTATGTTTTAATGTTTACTTTTCTATTTTCTTGTTTGAAACCATTTAATCCAAACTCATAAACGCGAGAGATTGTCGAACGACATTCTTTCCCTCGAACCGATCTCTGTGGACACGACATAAATCCCGGAGGGAATTCTTCCGAAAATAAATATTTTTGCTTGCTTGCCGCTATTCTGCATTCAACAAAATGGCGCCGTTGCCGGGGATAGTGGTGAGTATTCCCGCCTGTCACGCGGGTGACCCGGGTTCGATCCCCGGCAACGGCGCCATTTTGTTGAATGCAGAATAGCGGCAAGCAAGCAAAAATATTTATTTTTGGAAGAATTCCCTCCGAGATTTATGTCGTGTCCACAGAGGTCGGTTCGAGGGAAAGAATGTCGTTCGACAATCTCTCGCGTTTATGAGTTTGGATTAAATGGTTTCAAACAAGAAAATAGAAAAGTAAACATTAAAACATAAAAATACTTCATTCTTCAACAACAAGAAAATTATCAGGCGTGCACATAATCGACTCCTCCCAAACTTAAACTTAGCGACCAGTTATACTCTACCTGCAATACTCCTCAATATTACCCAGCACCGCTCACAACACAGGTTATGTCTAACGCAAAGTTGAGCTAACAACCGTGTCACTCTCTTCGTCACTCTCGCGAGCGAAGCCTCGAGACACGGAAGACATTAAGATTCGACGCCTATTGAAGATTGTTAGCTCATAAATCTATCTCTAGAATCCAGAAACTAACAGACAATCATCCCTAATCGAAGTTCGTGAGGGTTATGTCTAACGCAACCCAAACCCCGCGCATAAAGAAAAAGTCAGAAACAATCACCAATAGAGATTTGTAAAGCAAGTTTTATACAACGCCATGGGCGACAAATATACATGAGTTTGCAGCAAATACATATACACAACCCAACCATAAAGACAAACACAAAGAAGAAGAGAAATGAACCAAAAATCTCGCGGTTTGTCGGCGCCGATCGACGATCAATCCACCCCGGTTCATCCGTATGCATGCTCCATAGTTGTTTTCTAACCTCTCCAATGAAAAATGAAGTTTGATGGAAGTGGGATCAAGAAACCCCAAAACCATCCCTAAAAAATTGTGTTTTTATGCCTTAAATGGTGTTTCTGTCCAGGCAAATTCGCCTGGCGAAATTCGGATTCGCCTGGCGAGTTAGGCGGCTTATTCTGGCCTTTTTTTTCACGTTTCTGGCTGTCTGACTCGCCACCAATTCGCCTGGCGAGCATCTGGCGAATTTGACAGAACATCCAAAAATCCTGCACTGTTTTATTCGTAACTTTTGAACCGTAACTCCGATTGACGCACGGTTTGAAGCGCTGGAAAGCTTATTCAATGCTCTATACAACAATGGCAAGACATCCTTGATTTGATACCTGCAAGAATGAGATAAAATCAATTAAACTCATTGATATTTACACGATACGCAATATATACACTAAAACGTAAACTAAACGTATTTATAAACAAATCGGGTTTTATTCGCACGATATTTACCACAAAGCATTGATAAGTGCAAAAAAACATATATACAAAAATAGGTACAATTTGCACTTATCAGTCGTGGGTAAGGATTTCCCTAGTGGAGTCAATCAACCTCTTAGCTTCAACATTGGGCTTTGATTAAGGCACACAAAAGTCAACAATCCCTCCTTAGAGATGACAAGTTCTCTCTCAGTAAAACCTTTTAGCTTCAATCTTGGGCTTTGAACAAGACACAAATAAACCTTTTAGCCTCTCTCTTGGGCTTTGAACAAAACACCAAAACATCTTTTTCCTCCCTTAGAATAGGAGGAACTATGATTGCTCTGATTTCCCTGTTTCGTTTAAACGGGAATACGTAGGCATAAGATTTTGAAATCTTAGCGAGCATACTAATCAAAAACTCTAGGTCCAGTGCCTTCATACCAATCAATCCTTAGGTCCAGTACCTTACCAAACAAATCAACAAAAACTCAATCTCACTCTATAATATTTCCCAAGAAACTTTCCCAACCCATTAACAGATAAACACTATCAATTACGAAGCGAAACCTAATGCTAATATCCCGTGGATAACCACATATAGGATGGGTAGCTGACAACTACCCATTATATAACCTGACGCCGGACCCCCCAGTCTCTTTAAGCGTTTGTTCAGTTGAGAATTCGCGTGCAAGGTTAGTTTTAGATACCCTCTCTTTCCCTTCCAGCTTCATGGGATAAATAGGAAATCAGAAAGTAGCACCCCTCCTACCATTGCAGTGAGGAAAACCCAGCGATAAGGTGGTTACGTTACCGGCAAAAATCGCTCGCTACAGAAAAATGGCGACTCTGGTGGGGAGTCATTGACTGTATAGGATCATAGGCTATAGCTCTTAAGAGGTCTAGGATGTTAGTTTTAGGAATAAATATATATATCGCTTTTCCTAATTGATATCCGTGTTTATTTTTCTACTAATGGGACTGCGGGTGATGCTGCATCTGGAAATTTTGAGTGACACCTAAGATAAGTGATGGCACTAGACGGGTAATCTTACAGGGAGTGACTCCCAAATAAGAGACCCTGGTCAACCATCGAATCAGTGGAGACACCCTTTGCGGATTCAATGTCTATACGACTTCGGTTGTTGAAAACAGATTGTTCGATTGTGGTTGTCCATGAAACTGAGGATTTAGAAGGCTGAGACCATGTTACAGTTTTGTAGTGAAGAAGTTATCGGAAATAGTTGTCACGCGATACTAACCTCATTTGAGATCACTCTAAGATACATCAGCTCGCTCGGGTGAACCAGCTTGCTCTTGTTATCTCAAGAGGGGTCAATGATTTTGCGGACAGGTACAAAAAATCACCAGTATAACCTTTGGGGATAAGTAGAGCCATGACTTCATGACACCGAACCTTTGACCCCATGTTTTTTCTATGTTTTTGTGTGCTGCATTCGTTTCATCTAAAAAACTTTCAAACAAAGAAAAATCTTCTTTTCTAGTCTCTCTCTTTTTTCAAATTAAACTAAGACAATGATTGCAAATATCAGAGAGAAAGATTGCGATATGGATTTTGGTAGAAGAAAGACTTACAAGTACACCTTCAAGGTTCCAAAACTAGAGGATTTGAGAGGATTGGCAAGGATGATCACCAACCCTGATGCTTTCAGAGCTAAGTACGAAGGACTGCGGTCTCTGTTAAGGGTCCATGTAATTGAGGGAATCCTGTCCACACTCATCCAATTCTACGATCCGGTCTATCACTATTTCACATTCCCGGATTATCAACTGGCACCAATGCTGGAGGAGTACTCTCACCTGAATGATTTAACCATTACTGACCAAGCTCCCTTTTCTAGACTGGAAGAAATTCCAAAGTATCAAACCATTGCAAGAGCAATCTATTTGGACGAGTCAGAAGTCAGGACTCACATGACCACTAAGGGTGGAATCCAAGGTTTGCCAGCCCAGTTTTTGATAAAGAAAGCCCTGTACTTTGCTAGTATAGGGAATGTGACTGCATTCGAGAGCATCTTTGTACTAATCACCTACAGGTTATTTCTATTTCCCAACATTGATAGCTTCATTGATATCAATGCCATTAAGATATTTCTGATTGGAAATCTCGTACCAACCTTGCTCACAGATGCTTATCATTTTGTACACTTAAGGAATTTGTACAACGGAGGAATGATCACATGCTGTGTACCCCTGCTATACAAATGGTTCACTTCCCGTTTGCCTAAGTCTGCTGCTTTTTGGGATCATAAGAGTACTATGCGTTAGTCGCAGAGAATCATGGCTCTTACCAACTCAGACATAGATTGGTACAATCGAATCTATGACGTGATCAGAGTCATTGACCGTTGTGGAAACTTCCCTAATGTACCCCTCATAGGAACTAAAGGAGGAATCAACTATCATCTAGTTTTAGTTCGTCGTCAATTCGGATACCCGATGAGACATATCCCACGTAATGTTCATCTGGAAGTTCTTTACTTCAAGGAAGAAGAAAATGACAGGGGACTAAAGATAGAAATAATGCATGCCTAGAAACATGTTCACAGGAAAGGAAGAGAGTCTCTAGGAAAACCGGAGTGTGTCTCGGTGGAACCTTATCTCCACTGGGTACAAACTAGAGCTCTCAAGCTGAGGATGCCTTACCCTCGTTAAGAAGTTCTTCAGTTAAAAGAATATGTCCTTTATTTTATGTATGATACGGAAAAACTCCAGGTTACTCTCAACAAAGTTCAACAAGAGAAGAAGTCTTGGAAAAACAAGTACCGTATTCTCAATGTGGAGTGTAACAAAATACAGCAACTATTAAAAGAAAAAGATGCTCTGATCGAGATTTTAGAGCAACATGCTGTAGAAAATCAAGAAGACCAAAGGAATTTGCTTGCTCCTTTCACTTGGCAAAGGAATAATAACCCGACAACGGCTCAAGAGCCCCAGTCAAAGAAAAGGAAAATACCAGAACCAGCACCTGAGCTCTCTCCAGAGAGGATTCAGGATCCATAAGCTTATATATTTCATTTTACAACACTTTGTAAATTACTGTATTTCCATTTCCGCAATCTTTGAATTCAATAAAACGGGGTTTCCCCCAACTGTATGATATTTGCAATCCAATTGTCAAAGTTTCTTTTGATTAAATAACAAAAAAATTAATTTATATAATCATTGCATATCATTCATCATTCTCACATAACGCATTCTTCTTCCCTACGAATCTCACGTTTGTGTCTCGATTCTAGAGTCAAACTGTCTCATTCATACAATACTCGGGCTAATCGACAAAAGAAAATGGATGATCTCGAGGAAGAGAACAGAGAGTTGAGAGAAGAACTTGACACTCTGAAAGAAGATTTGAGGAAACTTCACAATGACATGCAAGCTCTGGCAGCGGCTCGGATACAAAGGACTGTGATCTCAGAGATCACATATGCGCCCATAGTGGAAAAGTATGATCCTCGGTACAACATGCCTAAAGATCGTCCCTGGGGCATGCCACCTAACTATATCCCGGAAGGATATATTCAGCCGATCATGGAAGATCCGGAAACTGCAGCAGGAGCCGCTGGGCCTGAAGGTTACAAACTTCGGGAAAGCGAAGATGTAAGGGGCATGATAGCAACTCCTGAAGGTTACAAACTTCTGAAAAGGGAAGCACCCATAGTCACTTCCGTAATGACTATACCACCACCCGTGGTACACACTGTCCCGGAAGGACAGATTCCACAGATACCTTCTGGTGGAAATGAAGGTATGAACGATAAAATGAAGGAATTCCAGGAGCAGTTCCTAGAGATGGAGAAGGAAATGCAAACCATTCACGATCAGAATCTATTCGGAAAGGATGCCGCAGCCTTTTATTTGGTCCCCAATGTGAAAGTTCCGTACAAATTCAAGGTGCCCGAATTTGAAAAGTACAAGGGTAACTCTTACCCTCAAAGTCATTTGGTCATGGATGATCGGAGAATGTCAACACAGATAGAGAGCCAACAGCTACTGATCCATTACCTCCAGGATAGTTTAACCGGTGCCGCACTCAAATGGTACATGGGTTTAAACCGCACCAAGATCGTCACTTTCAGAGATCTTGGCGCTGCCTTTGTTCAACAGTATAAGTATAACCTGGACATGGCACCAGACATAGATCAACTTAGAGCCATGTCGCAGAAGGACAAGGAAACCTTTAAGGAATATGCTCAGAGATGGCGTGAAATTGCCGCTCAGATTTGTCCACCTCTTGAAGAAAAGGAGATGACAAAGATCTTCTTGAAAACCTTGAGCTCATTTTACTAGGACAGAATGGTCGCCAGTGCGCCCAGCGACTTTACCGAGATGGTGAACATGGGAGTTCGTCTTGAAGAAGCAGTCCGAGAAGGACATTTATTTAAAGATGCTAGACCATCAAGCAGTACCAAAAGATACGGTAGTTCTTTGCCTAAGAAAAAAAAGCAAGATATTGGCAACATCTCTCTCGGAAAGCAACGGCGACGTTACCAACCAGTAGCAGCTGTAACTCCTAAAATCAACCCTGCGCCCGTTCCAACGTATCAACCTCAGGTTGCTCAGAGCCAACCAAATCAACAACAATATCAGTAAAGGACAGAATAACCTCTTCAGCAGGCTCGTCCTCAGTACAGAAACAACCGTACAACGCGACCACCGGGGTTCAACCCTATACCAATGTTGTACGCAGAACTGTTTCCATTACTGCTAGTCAAGGGGCACGTCCAGACCAGGTCTCCTCTTCCAATACCGGAGAATCCACCTTTTTGGTTCAAAATGGATCAGACTTGTCCTTACCATCAAGGAGGACCAGGGCATAACATAGAAAATTGTTTCAGCTTCAAATGCGATGTGCAGAAGCTTGTCAAGAACAGGGTGCTATCCTTCAAGGATACAAATCCAAATGTTCAGACGAACCCATTGCCTCAACACGAGAAAGCTTCAGTCAATTTGATAGAGGAAGAGTCTAAGTACAACTATCAGATTCACGATGTACTCTTATTGGGAACCCACCTAGTCAAGATGCATTTTAGACAGAGTGGATACAGTCATATACCGTCTCATAACTATCATCAATATGATATCTGCTCTAAAGACAATCAAGGATGTTATGTGATGCAATCAGCTCTACAAGAACAGATGGATCTCGGATGGATCCAAGATCACCGAATTTGTGAGGTCAACATGACTTATACAAATTCCAACATCATTCAAAACCACAAAATCCATGCGATGAATGTCAACTTGGTGGCAATGCACTCAAGGCAAAGCCAACATCATGATCTGCCACGACACGATTACGATTCCTGTCTGATTTGCTCGGTAAACAATCGGGGATGCTCTTTTGTATAAGAGGCCCTACAACATCAGATGGATCTTGGATGGATCCAGGATTACCGTGATAAAAGTCACTATCAAGTTAATATGATTCAAATCTTCAATATTCGCTTGATGAATACCAGCATGGTGGAATTACACGCTACACAAGTCCAGCTCGGCTTTCTGACTTCGCACGACTATCAGAACTGTAAAGTGTGTCGGGAGAGTGACCAAGGATGTGCACTCGTTCAAAGAACACTGCAACACTTGTTAAACCACCGGTGGCTTCCGATCTATCTAGATGAAGACACACAACAAGTCAGCATGATTAACGGGAACCCTACTAGGCATCCAAGTCAGGATGTTCGATCAATGGAAACACACCTAGTGAGGTTACACTGCATTCAAAGCGGACGTGGCTGGGTGCCACCACACAACTACGAGCGCTGTAGATTCTGCTCGGAGAATAACCAAGGATGCTACCTCGTGCGAGCAGTCCTCCAAAGCCAGTTGGACCATAAAGAGATTTAACCGTGTTCAAGTTCTGGTTCAATTAACGTAATGTCCGACTATCTTCCCAATCAAAGCAGGGATGTTGTCTTAATGCCTAAGCGAGAAGTGGCCAAGGATGTGTGCGCCATAATCCCTTTATTCTATGAATCAAGAGTCCCTCTTGATAGTGGAAAGGTTCTCAATCTCGAACCAATTGAGGCCGGTTATGATGGTCAGAAAAATCAGAAGGCTCCTGTAGTTATCTATCTGCCGGGACCAGTACCGTACAAGTCTGATAAAGCTATCCCTTACAAGTACGATGCAACAACAGTTGATAATGGAAAAATGTTCCATTACCCTCCGTCGTGAATATTGCAGATGTAACACCCCACTTTCCCATTTTTCAAAATGCGTAAATAATAAGAAAATAATCAGAGTTTACAACACAGCAGGATGTCACATCAACTAAAACCATAAAGAAGTCTCAATTACTTCGTTCGCTTTATTATTCATAAAAAAAAGTTTTTACAGCTGATTCATAATCCAATTCAATCCATGGCACTAAGGCCTTCACCACAATACTCTCCACATAACAAGTGGTCTCACAAAAGGTTAATAAATAAGATACATAACAAAATACAATGGTATAAAACATAACAAATCCCCAACATCCCGTGTTACGTATCAGAGCGACTCCTACGACTCGATCAAGCAATTCAAGCTCCAAGTACTACTCAGGTACCTGTTTATCTGTACTCCCCAAGGAGCACAGACGCCACAAAACAACAAAGGGGTGAGAATTACGTTCAATAATTTAATGGTGAAAAATACATGCTAAGGAGTAGTATAACACACCAATCAGCATAACAACACACAGTCAGGACGCTGCTTGTCATTTTCAATCGCCCATTAATCAACATACATAAATGCAATGTGACTCAACAACTTACACAATGCATGTGGTACCAACACACCATGGTTCATTCAATCGAACCCGATTCCTAATAGAATCCGGATGGATCACATACACCCCTACTTGGCAATGATCTATCCCCACCATACTCCACATTAGAGTTCGGATGAATCACATACACTCCTCCTGAGCAATGATTCATCACCACCAACACACCATGAATGCATGACAAGAATATGCATATAATACATGTATAATAACAATTATACATCTTCACGATCCTCTTGATCACACGTGAGTTACACTCACCGTAATTCCCACTGGAATTACCCACCTGTAACACAATATCAATACACACCAAAATATACACCAGATACTATTATTAATCATAATGTACGATCCTCAAGATCTCACGTGAACCAAACGTTCACCGTAATTCTTATTGGAATTACTATTCCTGCATCAACAGAAGTTATCTAATAATCACCATTCAGCATACAAGTATCAATCATGCCTAGGGAAACAACCCTAATGCATCACCACAATTATCACACACAAATAACCTATCACGCGGTATTAATTAATTATAACTAGACTAATCCACACTAACTATAATTCATCCCATCACCCATCAATGCTAGCCAAATCTGCTCAATTAAATCTTACTGCGACTGTCACCTTGCACCAAGATTACCACACGATCCGTAACAACACGCCAAATGGCCTCAATTGTCTACTTATACAATTGATCGGTTAAACTCTCCTATTATCATTCGTACTACTATTACTAGTCTCAACATGTTCAATTATGTTCCTACTAGTCTCACAAACCACAAGAAATTACATCAAATGCGAAATTGGGAAGAATTCGCAAAACAGCAAAATTCTGCACTCTCGGTGGTCATACGCGTATTGCCTTGTGCCGTACGCGTATTGCCCAGCTGCGTACCTGACGCGTAAGGCCTCTCCTCCCGCCCTGCCATACGCGTATTGCCCTGCCTTTTACGCGTATGGGCAGAGACGTTACATTCCCTCAGAAATCCAACTTTCAGATCCAAATACGCGTAATCCTTCTCATACGCGTAAGGCCAAGCTTCCATACGCGTACCATTACGCGTACGGGCAGAGGGCCGTGCCAAATTGATGTCTCATACGCGTATACCCATGTAACACTTTGCCATACGCGTAACGACTTGCATGTTACGCGTAATGGCCCCCTGGAACACAATGCCATACGCATAACGTCTTCCTTGTTACGCGTATGGCCAGAGACTGTGAAAAATACCCACTTTTCATATCAGTCCAAATTCTACCCCTATACTCTCACTTCTAACACCCAGATTTGTCCTAAATTCATCTCTACATTGATTTTAAGACTTATAATTTCATACTACCACATTCTCCTATCATTACTAACTAATTTACTATTTCTAGATCTAAATTCGTTACCCTTAACCTGTCACAAAACCAGATCTACAACCACAGTTCTACAACAACAACACCACAGAGTTCAATCATCATAATTGCACGAATTTCAAATCTATATCAACATACACATCAACTATTTATGATCATCATGCATACAGAATCAAGAAAACAACCAGATTCGAAATAGCACATAAAACCTACGAGGGTAAGGAGCCCTCACTACCCTCTCATGTCAGAATCGCCAGTTATTAAACCCATTCTCCCCCTTACCTCGAATTGCACTCCAAATTCCTGTGAAAATTGATGGAGAAGAATGCCCTAGCAGCTTTGTTCTTCCTCCTCTTGCCTTCTCTTTCTCCGTGAAAAATATCGTTATCACCAAATCTGTCCCTAAACTTTGATTAGGTCTTAATCTTCCTTATTTTCCTCCCACTATCCATTTACTAATTAAATCTGATTTTTAATTAATAAAATAATAATATTAATAGTGATACTAATAATTAATAATAATAATAATTCTAATAACACACCAATAATATTAATAATAATAGTAATAATAATATTAATAATCTTAGCCATATTAATAATAATAATATTCACCATACTATTGTTATTACTATGTCCACACACAATCCAACATTACATTATCATCATCCCGGCATCTCTATTTACCGGTTCCGCTAAGGACACTACGCCTACGCGCTCAACCACACACACCCTTAACAAGGCAAAATAAATAAAATACCACACGACGATTTAATAAATTAAAATGGGGTGTTATAGCAGACATCAGTCGAGTAACACGGAGCGGTCGAATCTTCAACCGAGGAGTTGGAGAACCTAACAAAGAAAAGGAACCGCAAACAGAAGTTCCCAAACAACCAGTCGGTCAATACGGTGATCCCGACCTTTCAAAGAAGAACGATGAGATGCTGAAGCTCATCCAGAAGAGTGAATACAACATAGTGGATCAGCTGTTACAAACTCCTTAAAAAATGTCTGTGTTATCTCTATTACTCAGTTCCCAAGCTCACAGGGAAGCTCTACAGAAAGTCTTAGAGCAAGCCTTTGTGGAACAAGATGTAACAATAAGACAATTCGACAACATCATCTCCAACATCACTTCCTGCAACAACTTGGGGTTTAGTGATGAGGAACTGCCAGAAGAAGGAAAAAGTCACAACATGGTGCTCAATATTATAGTCAACTGCCAAGACGATGCTTTATCCACCGTACTGGTAGACACCGGATCGACTCTGAATGTTATGCCAAAATCCACTTTAATGCGACTATCATTTAAAGGATCTCCGATGAGGGGCAGTGAGGTCATCGTCATAGCATTTGACGGATCTCAAAAAACAGTTATCGGGGAAGTCGACCTTCCCATAACTATCAGTCCTCACACTTTCCAAGTCACTTTCCAGGTCATGGACATCCGGGCAGCATACAGCTGTTTGTTAGGGAGACCTTGGATAAACGAGGCTGGGGCAGTCACTTCGACACTTCACCAGAAGCTGAAGTTTGTTAAGAACGACCAACTAGTCATAGTCTGTAGAAAGCAAGCCTGGATCGTGAGCAACTTATCATCGTCCACTTGTGTAGAGCCATAAGAGGTTGTTGGAACCCAGTTCCAAGCACTTTCGGTGAGCAATGACAAATCAGAAAGAGGAACATCGATTTCCTCGTACCAAGATGCTCTTGAAGTGATCAAAAGTAACAATGCAAACAGATGGAGACAACTTGTCATTCCTCTGCTAACAAAGCAAAGAAAGGTCTTGGTTTTTCCTCAAACTATACCCAGACTGCTGCTAACGATGAAAGTCTTCATCCCATTCAGGACTTCTTCCACAGTGGAGGTTTTCTTCACCTAGTGTCTCAAGAAGTACATACCATCAACGAGGGGGGTTCCTCCGATACAGATGAAAAATGGAAGTCCTATCTTAACGAGGATGGTTATATGTCTCAGGAAGAGGTGCCTACGCCATTTTGCTATCCTGTACAGAGTCCAAGATTCATACCGAGGTCAGACGTCAAAATGATATACAGAGATTGTGATCCAGAAGGATGTCGTGCTCCACCAAATTCATTAGAGGAAGACACTCTGATGAAAGACAACTTTGACCATGACTATTATGGCCCAATGGATGGCCTGCCTATCTGGCAGCCGTACCCAGGATACTTGGGGCAAAACAGTCAGCCCAACGATGCATATCAGCTGAGCATCATTGAAAAGAATTCCTGTGTCCCCACCGAGTCATGGGATCAACACTCAGGGCATTCAGAAAATACCCAGCATGATGATTAATTTGCAAAGATTGCAGGACTAGAATTCATCAACTATGCCTTTCTTGAGGTCAACGTCATCGAAAAGGGATGACTCCTCTAGTTCCAAAGAAGTGTGGGACACCTTAGGACAACCGAGTGGCAAGTTTGACTTCTTGTTTAAGTACACCGCTCCTGAAAGCTCTCGTATCAGCCTCGAAGACATCCAATCAACTGGATGGGGAGATTTTCCTGAGAGCACAAACACTATGCAAGATACAACAGAAGAGTTCGTCTCCGGCAACTCTGCCTGGGAAATAGATTCCAATGATCCTGCTCCACCAGAAATTAGTGTCATTTCTGAAGACAAGTCAAGAAAGAAGGTGCCAGACTTTGTGATTCACCGAGGAGTTCGCCGCCAATGGGTTGCTTTCGAAGTTTCGAAAGTCGTTCATAAGTCTAAGTAATTGCCGTCTTTATTTTAACCTTTCACCCTGCCCAGGTGAAACGGATGTTTTGATAGGGCTCACTTTCTGTAAATGTATCCTCTTCGCTTGGCCCAAAGCGGCAGAGTTTTGTTTTATAGGGCTATAGTTTCAAAAATCGACAAGATCATAAATAAAATAACGTCGTTCTATAATTTCCGCATTTATTGCTGTTTTCCCTTTTTGTTTTTTTTCAGAAAATGGTAATCCTAAAAAACAACTCAAATAATAAAAACAAGCAGTTATAAAAAAATAAACTGCACACACTCTTGCATTCTCTCTATCTCTTCTAAAAACAAATCATCACGTCATTCATATTGCTTGTTTTAAACCCCATTGAAACATACGATCCAATGCCTTCTCCTAACTTTGAATTCCCGGTATTTGAGGATGAAGAAGAAAATGACGAGGAAATTCCAGAAGAGATCTCCTGATTACTCAGACAAGAGGAAAGGTCCATTGAACCTCACAAAGAGCCATTGGAAACGATCAACTTGGGTTCAGAAGAAGAGAGAAAATAAGTCAAGATTGGGGCACTGCTCAGTCCGACTATCAAAGAAAGTTTGATAAAGCTTCTCAAAGAATTTCCCGATGTATTCGCTTGGTCATATTAGGACATGCCAGGGTTGGATACCAGCATCGTGGAATATCATCTACCGTTAAGATCGGAATATCCGCCAGTAAAACAAAGGTTGAGACGAACTCATCCAGACATGGCCATCAAAATCAAAGAGGAAGTACAGAAATAGATTGACGCAGGTTTCCTCGCTACATTAGAATATCATCAATGGTTATCCAACATAGTACCCGTTCCAAAAAAGGATGGAAAGGTCAGAATGTGTGTAGACTACAAGGATCTGAACAAAGCAAGTCCAAAGGATGACGTTCCCTTACCACCCATTGACATGCTGGTAGACAGTACATCAAATTTCAAAGTATTCTCCTTCATGGATGGATTCTCGGGCTATAATCAAATCAAAATGGCGCCAAAGGATATGGAGAAAACTTCGTTCATCACCCCATGGGGTACTTTTTGTTACAAGGTAATGTCGTTCAGTTTGAATAACGCCGAGGCAACCTATCAAAGGGCCATGACTACTCCCTTTCATGACATGATACATAAAGAAATAGAAGTATATGTCGATGATATGATTGCCAAATCTAAGACAGAAGAGGAGCATGTGATCCGCCTGTCAAAGTTATTCGAGCGGTTGAGAAAGTACAAACTCCGCTTGAATCCCAATAAGTGCACATTCGGTGTCCGTTCAGGGAAACTTTTAGGGTTCATCATCAGCCATAAAGGAATTAAGGTTGATCCTGAAAAGGTCAAGACCATTCAAGAAATGCCTTCTCCAAAGACTGAAAAATAAGTCAGGGGATTCCTGGGACGTCTGAACTACATTTCCAGATTTATATTCCTCATGACTGTGACATGTGTGCCGATATTCAAATTACTAAAAAAGAATCAGGACTGCGTTTGGACAGAAGACTGCCAAACCGCCTTCGACAGTATCAAGGAATACCTATTGAACCCGCCGATTCTATCACCTCCAGTGGAGGTAAGACTGTTGATTATCTATTTAACAGTCTTAGAAGACTCAATGGGTTGTGTACTTGGCCAATAGGATGAAACAAAAAGGAAAGAGTCTGCCATCTACTATTTAAGCAAGAAATTCACCGACTGTGAAACTCGGTACACTATGCTTGAGAAAACTTGCTGCACTCTGGCTTGGGCAGCCAAACGTCTTCGACAGTATATGATTCGTCACACTACTTTGTTAATCTCAGAAATGGATCCAATTAAGTATGTCTTTGAAAAACCTTCTCTCACGGGAAGGATCGCCCGTTGGCAGATGTTGTTATCAGAATATGACATAGAATACCATGCTCAAAAAGCCATTAAAGGAAGTATTTTAGTCGATCATTTGGCTCATCAACTGATTGACGATCAGGAATCAGTCAGATTTGACTTCCCGGACGAAGATGTCATGTATTTGAAAATGAAAGATTGCGATGAACCGCTACCCAGTGAAGGGCCAGAACCATGTTCCCAATGGGGACTAATCTTTGACGAAGCTGTCAATCATTATAGAAATGGAATTGGGGCAATCATCATAACACCTCAAGGTACCCATATTCCTTTCACCTCCAAATTGACATTCAAGTGTATGAACAACGAGGCCGAATACGAAGCTTGTATCATGGGTCTCGAAGAAGCGATCGACTTAAGGATCAAGAACTTGGATGTGTATGGCAACTCAGCCCTGGTTATCAATCAGATCAAAGGAGATTGGAACATATACCAATCAGGATTGATTCCTTACAAAGACTATGCGAGAAGGTTGTTACCATTCTTCAACAGAATCGAGTTTCATCACATCCCTCGTGAAGAGAATCACATGGCTGATGCACTAGCCACTCTCTCTTCCATGATTAGTGTAGGTCAATGGAATGACATACCTGTAGCGAACGATTTTGGATGTGGTTGCGAGGCACTACCGCTCATTGGTATCTACAGTTCGATTCATTTTTTATCCTATTGAAGCTGATGAAGGAAGGGAAATAGATGTCTCAAATTAACCCTGCTTGCAAACTGAGGTTAAATAGTCAAAACTGTTGGTTTACAGATGCTACAAAAATTCGGGGTCTCTATTGGGTTTATGTTGTTAAAAGTAGTGTTCGGTCGATGGGTGGGAGGTTAAGATGTTAGGACGGATGTATGAAAGTATGGGATTTTGGGTTTTTGTTTAGTGTGCTCGCTAAGATTTTTCTTTCAATCTTATGCCTACGTATTCCCGTTTACCGAAACAGGGAAATCAGAGCGATCGTAGTTCCTCCTATTCTATGGGAGGAAATGGTGTTTTGGTGTCTTGTTTAAAGCCCAAGACGTGAAGTTAAAGAGTCTATTTGTATCTTGTTCAAAGCCCAAGATGTGAAGCTGAAGGTAGTTTGTATCTTGTTCAAAGCCCAAGATATGAGGCTAAAAGGTCTCAACTTTAGAGAGAATTTATCACCTCTAAAGAGGGGTTTGTTTGTCACAACTGTTGGGTGACTGGTTTATAAAGGAGGATTACTTTAACCGGGATATGTGAATCTAGCAATGCTATAATCTCCTTTATAAGGGTTTTTGACCTGAAGGAGAAGACTTTAACTCAGTGTAGAGCAATGTTATCTTTCCTTAGGAATTTCTCATGCTAAAAGAGGGACAGTGGCATGGATCTAGATGATCCAGAGGCTTGCCGCTTACAGCGATTAGATGAAGGGAAAGGAGTTATTGATGTTTGTGTACTGTGAACGAGGCATAGCTTTGATGCTAAAAGGTTGATTGTATCAACCAGTGGTTTTCTTATACAAAGCCTAAGAGGAGGCTAATATGTGTCTCGTACAAAGCCCGAGAGAGAGGCTAAAAGGTTTTGACTCAACGAGGGAGTCTTTTGATATCTCGTATAAAGCCCGAGATGGAGGCTATTTGACTCAACAAGAGAGTTTTTTGTATCTCGTACGAAGTTCGAGATGGAGGCTAAAGGTTTTGACTCAACGAGGGAGTCTCTTAGTATCTTGTATAAAGCCCGAGATGGAGGCTAAAATTGTTAGCTCCGCTGGGGATAATCATTGTACAAAGCCCAAGAGGAGGCTATGGTGACTGTTTCAGTTGAGTGACAGGTCCAGTATGCTGATTTAAAGAGAAAATCAGTTCTTATATGAATAATATTGGCACTCAGGGATTTTGATTCGAGGATCAGGGATATTTCCTGTTCTTTAAGGAAGTGGGAAACCCGAAAGGTATTGAGACTGTCCGAGTCTACGGGTTTTCTTCCTATTTTTTAAGGGAGCTTGAGAATGTCTTGGAGACTCAAGGAAATTAGACTGTCCAAGTCTAGAGTTTCATCTTTTGTACTATGCTTTGAGAAACAGTAGTAGACTCTTGGAAAGACTGTTCTATTAAAATAACAGATTTTTGTTCCAACACCTCTAGGAGGTCGTCGGGATAATTTGTACGAAGCCCAAGAGGAGGCTGGAAACTTTTAAGAAGCCGATAGGTCCTTGTATGAAGCCCAAGAGGAGGCTATCATTCCCGGAGGAAGAATCATTATACGAAGCCTAAGAGGAGCCTGTGAATACTTCTAAGAAGCCGACGGGTCCTTGTACAACGCCCAAGAGGAGGCGGAGATGCTTTTAGGAAGCCTGTGGGTCCTTGAACAATGCCCAAGAGGAGGCCGGTGCTTTTAAGAAGCCGATGGGTCCCCAAACCCCGAGAAATTCAAGACAGGCTATTCACGAGGAATAGATCAAGCCAGGAAAGTCTGAGAATTTGGAAGAAACTCAAGAGATGCAATTCACGGAGAAGAGATCATCTCTGGGGAATAGAGTTTCTTGACAACTGCTTTTAAGAAGCCTGTGGGTCCCTAAACCCCGAGAAATTCAAGACATGCTATTCATGAGGAATAGATCAAGCCAGGAAAGTCCGAGAATTTGGAAGAAACTCAAGAGATACAATTCACGGAGAAGAGATCATCTCTGGGGAATAGAGTTTCTTGACAACTTCTACGAGTGACAGTCTATGAAAGGGTTCACCGAGAATGCTGCCTTTCATGTCTCTATATTGTATAACCCCAAGAGGAGGGAAGACTGTGTCTGGTAATCCTATGGGGATCTAGTTTTGACTATTAAGAGTGATCGACGGGCTTAGTGCTAGACGTAGTTGCCGGGGAAACTCTAAATATCTATACTATTATTACACAGTTGATATGAGTTTACGAAAGAAGACTTACAGCGAAACAGCCCCACAATACAGTTATATGTATATGAAAGCGGTAAATGAAAGCATATAAACACTTACTCGGTTGTAGAGCTTCCATACTGTTTGGTTAGTTGTTCAACAAAGAAAGATTGAAAACAACAGTATATTTCAAAATCAAAGGAGAAAGTGCTTTGAAAAAGAAAGATTTGAGGCTTACAGCTCAAGGAGAGGCCTAGGGTTTTATCAGTGAGTGCATTGTTGAATTTGTACAGAGGGACTTATACAAGTGACTGGGGCCCAAAAATTGTTTTCTGTACAAAGGGATGGGTCTTACACTCTCTCAAGAGGCCCAAAAAGGTTTAAATAAAAAGAGCGGGGCTTATAACACGAGGGTAGGCCCAGATGATTTTCGTTTGAAATGGCGATCGCGCCGAGATTTTCTTTTAACACAAAGGGGCTTATACAATATCTGAGGCCCAAAGTTGTTTTTGGTTAAAAGGGGATTGGGTCTTACACTCTATTAGAGGCCCAAAAGTTTTGAATGGGTCTTATAGCTCGAGGAGAGGCCCAATTGATTTTAAAAGGCGACGATCGCACCGTTCACTTGTACAGAGGGACTTATACAATAAGTGAGGCCCACAAAGTTTTTGTACAAGGGGGTTTTAGGTCTTACACTCTCTCAAGAGGCCCAAAGAGTTTTAAAGAAAAGAAATGGGTCTTACTACTCGAGGGTAGGCCCAAAGTTTGTTTTTCAACGGATGATGATCGCGTCGAACTTTTTGAAATACAACGGGACTTATACAATAAGTGAGGCCCAAAATAGGTTGTATTTACAAAGGGTTGGGTCTTACACTCTATTAGAGGCCCAAAAGTTATAAGAAAAGAAATGGGTCTTACTACTCGAGGGTAGGCCCAAGGTTTTTTTTTGTTTTGAAAAGGCGACGATCGCGCCGTTTGTTTTTTACGGTATCGGGACTTATACAATACACTGAGGCCCAAAAATGATTTGGTAAAAAAAAGGATTGAGTCTTACACTCTATTAGAGGCCCAAAAAGTTTTGAAAATTTTTTATGAGGGTTGAATTAATCCAAAACCCTAATTTGTTTTCAAAATGTATTTTAATTGAATAAAAATTCAATTAAAATGATCAAAATTGTTTAACCTATGGAAAATAAATTGTGATCTTGGATTAATACTTCAAAAATTAAGTATTGACCTACAAAATAATTAGAAGGCATTAAAAGTTGCAAAATCAAGGTGGAAAAAATATTCAAAATGTATAAAACAATTAAAATATTAATGCTTTGCAAAAATATCAATTATATGAAATAAATAATATTTTTGGGATTTTTTGGGAAAATAAAATATTTTAACATTTTTGGGAAATATTAAAAAAAGAATCAACTCAAAATCATTAAAACTCAGAGAGAAATTAATTTTTGAATCAATTAAATAAAATCACAAAATTCAAATATTTGAATTTATGAAAATGGCGCCAAGAACATGGACCAAGAACACGCGCGTTTTCTGCCTTGCCCAGATTTGCATTTTCTATCCAATCTCACTGAATACTTGATTATATCATGCAATCCACATACCAATCAACTCGTTTCAACCTCACGATCAATGTCTATGGCAATTAATTTCATTTAAATTAAGCATAAAACAAGAAATCACGAAAAATCCTCAAGAACCCTAAATTCTGCATGAAGGATGGGATTTTTAATACACGATTCAAACAAAGCAATTACTTGAGGGGAAACATTCCATGCATGATTATGAACATTTGGCAAAAGTATTGTGCGAGGAAATATGAATAGATTGAGAGATGACCAAGTTTAGGCTTACCTCTAGGTCGTGACAGCAAGAGCAAATTGATTTCTGAGTTGGAGGTGTTACAGATGAGTTGTGATGATCTGAACAGCTTCCCTACACCCTATGGAGTGTGTTTGAATGCTTGGACTTGATGGAAATTGGTTGGATCACGTCATGGCATCTCAACTGCACTTTGGTTAAAACCTTGAGCAATTGACTGGTGATTCTGAGAAATCAGTGTTCCAGATGTTGTTTAAGTGTTTGATCAACTCACATATGATGTATATGAGGTGTGTGTGTGTGATTGGTTTGAGTGGAATTGCTCTCTAATGAAAAACCCGATAGTGACTTACTAAGAAAGGCATTTTTGAGAGTGAGAAGTGGATTTTGAGAAAGGCAAGTGTTGTAGGCCTTTGGTGTACTTAAACTGATCACAATTGAGCTCTATTTATAGTAGAGCAAGTTTGTTTTGCAAGGAATAGTGAATGGCAACTGCTGAGTAGGTTTGGCCAATGTTGGCAAATGAAAATCCAAGTCTCCTCTAGCCATTGACTAGAGGTTAGGGCACAGGCTGCTGGTCCCCTTGGTCTTGGATAAGTCATGACTGAATTCAGTTGAGAATGGCTCAGTCCATGCCACCTTGATGCTTCCATTGAATGCTCCAATCCAAAATTGGAGTCTTGTCCCTATTTTGGGCAATTCTAGGTTCAACATGCTATTTCTTGTTCCAAGGAATTTGGAGGCTTGGCTCAGTGATTGTCCCCTTTAGATTCAATCCTCAGATGTGTCCAAGGTGATGACAAGGCTTGGAATTGGCTGATTTTGGTAAATCGAGCAAAAGTGCAAAAATCTGCCTTGCCTTGGCAGATTTCAGCAAGGCAACTTGCCAATGTCATATCTCATGGCTCAAGTTGAATTTGGTGATGGTCTTGGCCATTTTGGAAAGCCCTTACATGATACAACAACTGTTTGATCATATTTGGTTTTGATACTTTTTGGATCCAAGTGAAAAATGTCCCTACATTTAGAAAAAAGTAAGGCAAAATCTGACTTAGTGAAATTTTCACTAAGTGTTGGAACAAAGTGAGTTTTCTTGATTTTGATCACTCCATAACTCAAAATCCATGAGGAATTTGGACATAGGTCAGTATGAAGCTTTTGTAAAGGGCAATGAGATCTACAAATCAAGCCTTGGATGGAAAAAAATGGCTTTGTGGTTTAGGAGTTATGATCCTCCAAAGTTGGTACCTTTGTCACTTTTTTCCATAACTTAGAAAATTTTCTAAGTTTTTATGGTTACCCCTTTTACAAGTTATCCCATTTTCTTTGATTTTTCTTGATGAATGATGATTCAAATCATACATAAACATCATTTTAGGGTTAAAAATCCATTTTTGTGAAAAATCTCAAAAAGTCAAAGTTCACTTTTGTGCACAGTTGACTTTTTATCCGATGAATTCCAAACTGTGCAATTCTTCAGGAAATCATGTCCTTGACCTAAATCAAACTTGATGGACATGTTCTATGGGTGTTATAGAGGATATTGAATCATGTCTTAGGGTTTGGGAGCATGTCCTGGTCAAAAGTCAAAGTTACAGTTGACTTTTCCCGCGAAACCCTAATTGTGGTTCAGATGAAATTGAAACTTGTTGCTCAAGCTTCTTGGATCAATCCATTATTCCAAATGGATCAATATGGCATATTGGAGATCCTCAAATCCTCTCTTGAGGTCTTGGTTCATAATTGGTCCCAAAAGTCAACTTAGGGTGAATTAGGTCAAGAAACCCTAATTCCTGATTTTTGATGAATGCATCTCCTGAGGCAAAATTGACTGGATGATTGAGTTTATGAGGTTCCATGGAGCATATTAGGTTATGTTTTGGATCTTTGGCTCATGCCCAGATGAAAATTTCCATCTGGAGGCCCTGGTTGATCAAAACCCTAATTTGGTGACACTGGCGATCTTGAGGCTTGATCCACCTAAAAGGGAGCATCCTTGTGCTTAATCCTTGAAGTGGGAGTCCTTTTGATCCATTGTGTATGTTTGAGAGGTTTAGACAATTTGAAGATCATGTCATTCCTTGATTGATCCTTTGTCAAAACACTCAGAGAGGGATTGAAACCCTAATTTTGATAGTAGTGAATACTCACCCATCTTTGGGGAGACTGATGAGGCATAATGACACACCCATATTGTGATGATGATTTGCATAGTAATGGGGAATCTTAGTGGTCAAAATTTGGGGTATGACAATACCTAAGATTGACATAATGCGCTTGAGAAGTCCGCATACATTTTCACAATTGAAGCAGTCATAGACGACAAACCTGGGTATCACGATATCAAATGCTTCCTTCAGAAACAAGAGTACCCACCTGGGGCACTAAGAAAAGACATAAAGACCCTCAGAAGACTGGCTAGCAACTTTTTCCCGAGCGGTGATACTCTCTATAAGAGAAACTTTGACATGGTCTTGCTCCGATGCATAGACATACCAGAAGCAAACATGCTGATGAAAGAAATTCATGAAGGATCCTTTGGCACTCATGCCAACGGACACACAATGGTGAGAAAAAATCTGAGAGCAGGGTACTATTAGCTGACCATGGAATCAAATTGCTACAAGTACATGAGGAAGTGTCACAAGTGTCAGATATACTCCGACAAAATCCATGTATCGCCAACGCATTTCAAAGTTCTCTCTTCCCCATGGCCTTTTCCATATGGGGAATCGACATGATTGACATGATTGAACCCAAGGCTTCGAACGGACATCGGTTTATCCTGGTAGCCATTGACTATTTCACCAAGTGGGTCGAAGCAACATCGTGCGCCAATCTAACCCGACAAGTGGTGGTCCGATTCATAAAAAACAATATCATCTGTCGTTATGGTGTTCCTATCCAGATCATTACGGATAATGGATCCAACTTGAACAATAAGATGATGAAAGAGTTGTGAGCTGAGTTCAAGATCGAACACCATAACTCATCTCACTACCGACCTAAGATGAACGGAGCGGTAGAAGCGGCTAACAAGAACATCAAGAGGATTGTTCAGAAGATGGTCGTAACCTACAAAAACTGGCACGAGATGCTACCCTTTGCTCTTCACGGTTATCGCACATCTGTCCGCACTTCCACAGGGGCTACCCATTTCTCTCTAGTATATGGCATGGAGGCGGTGCTCCCCATCGAAGTAGAGATCCCATCAATCTGGGTATTGATGGAAGCTAAGCTAACAGAAGCTGAATGGTGTCAAAGTCGGCACGACGAATTGAATCTTATTAAAGAAAAGAGAATAACGGCACTATGTCCCGGTCAGTTGTATCAGCAAAGGATGAAGAAGGCGTTTGACAAAAAGGTTCGACCTCGCGTCTTCAGGAAAAAAGACCTTGTGCTCAAGAAGATACAATCATTTCTCACTGATTCTCGGGGCAAGTGGACTCCGAATTATGACGGCCCCTATGTGGTCAAGAAATCTTTCTCATGCGGTGCCTTGAGACTCGTAACCATGGATGGAGAAGAATTTGCCTACCCCACAAATGTTGATGTAGTCAAGAAATACTTCGCGTAAATTAAAAAAAATGTCTCGGTGGATTGAAAACCCGAAAGGGCGGTCCAGGAAAAAATTAGAGACCTAATAAAAAATCATCCCGATGTATTGGAAATCTCACAGTACAATCCAGGCAAAAGTTAGGGATTTATGGCAAGTAACTACATACAATAAGGGGCAAATTCTCCAGCAGCAGTCACGCCATCCATCAGAAAAACTCTAGTCAAGGTCATCTTCGACAGAAGCTCAAGATGTCTAGAATTCAAAGTTGGTAGAAGGATAACGGTCATTATGTTTCAATGTAGCCATTTTCCCTTAAATTTCCATTTTCTAAACTTTGTAATGCTCTATGGAATCACGCGCTTGGCTGATTTCCATCCTATCAATAAAATTTGAGCCCTAGTGCTTTTGTTTGTAATTCCTATTTGTTTTAGCTTTACAGAACGACATTTTAGCATGATTAACGATTCTTGAAATAAAACAAAAATGAATTTACATGTCAAACTTTTTATGATTTTTAAATAAAGATGGCAATTTCTTTTAACTGTGGAACATCGAAAGAACATCGATCGCTTCTCCGAAAGAAATTGAGCTTCAACGTGCAGAATCAAAGTACTCCTTCTAAACCCGTGCGCCTAAATGAAGGATCAGTTATGTCAGAGGCGAATATTCTATCTGACATCCTTGGCAGAGTTCTTATCTCCTAAGCCCGACCAACGGTTGTTCCCCACGAGGACTATCTCTCCTAGTCAAGGCAGAATTGCTATTTTTGAACTAGATGATACTTTCCATCCCCTGCAGTGGCTGAGTATCCCGTCGTGTTCATCTATTAGTCTGTATGTCGTGTCGGTTTTGTCAGCATAAACATACATACATCATGCATTATTGATTTACATTCATATTCATATTGCATCAATATCACTCTAGTCGGTCTTGTCCCCTAATGATAAAAGTCCTCTCAATCGAGTTGTCAGTCCTTTCCTCGTCAGGAAGCAAATCATCTGAGCAACCTCTCCTCCAGTTTATTTATGGATTGGAGACGACCCTTGACCACTTTGATAACTTGAACCTTAGAAAGACAAGAAAACTTTCGACAAATGTCACTCTTCGCCATTGAAGATGATATCCTCGCTTTCCCGAATTAAGGAAAAATCCTTAGAGAAAGCCTCACAACCAAAGGCTCTCAGCAACACATTGATTTTTCTCTCCAAGAGAGTCAATGTTAATGAAGTCATCAGCACCTCAAAATTGAATTACATCACATGGCATTTCTCCAAGAATATCTCGAAGAAAAGTATGATGTAATATCCCCAAGAGGAAAGCGGTCTCTCAAGAGACTCGTTTCCCCAGTAGATTCGGAAAATGGCGTCTCCAAACAGGGAAGTTTGTGCACCTCTTTAACTCAGATGAATGGGTTCCCCAGCAAGTCTGACATCAAAATTTTTCCCATCAAATGGCATCTCCCCAGGAAAATTCAACGAGAAGTTTAAGGATAACCGCTACGAATAGCGTCCTTTGTCAAGAAAGTTTATTGACAAAAGAAATTAAGACCAATTCCTTGGTAGGAAACCAGGATCGAGGGGAAGTTTATATCAGAAACTAAGACCGGTTCCTTGGTAGGAAACCAGGATCGAGGGGAAGTTTATATCAGAAACTGAGACCGATTCCTTGGTAGGAAACTAGGATCGAGGGGAAGTTTATTTCAGAAACTTAGACCAGTTCCTTGGTAGGAAACCAGGATTGAGGGGAAGTTTATATCAGAAACTAAGACCAGTTCCTTGGTAGGAAACCAGGATCAAGGGGAAGTTTATTTCAAAAGAAAACTGAGACCAGTTCCTTGGCTGAAGACCAGGATCGAGGGGAAGTTTACCTTTTCTAAGCATCATTACTTAGCGAAAGAAGACGGATGGGAAAACTGCCATTCATAACCACCATCATAATTTCGGGATTTCTTATATTTAAGCCTCTTGCACCCCGAATGCCTGAATACCTTCACCATTCACACCTTCAGGTCCAAGAAGATTAAGTAGGGGCATCTGTCAGACCTCAAATTTTGACCACCAATATCCCCCATCATTGTGTAAATCATCATCACAATATGGATGAACCATCATGCCTCACTAATCTCCTCAAAGAGGGGTGAACATCCACCACAACCAAGAATTAAGGTTTCAAGCCCTCTCTGAGCACTTAGACAAAGGATCAATCAAGGAATGACATGATCTTCAACTTGTCTAACCTCTCAAACACCCATAAGGGATCAAGAGGACTCCCACATCAAGAACCAAGCACCAAGTTGCTACATTCCAAGTAGATTAAGCCTCAAGATCGCCAGTGTCACCAAATTAGGGTTTTGGTCGACCAAGGCCTCCAGGTGGAAATTTTCCTCTGGACATGAGCCAATGCTTCAAAACATAACTCAAGATACTCCAAGGGACCTCATGGACCCAATCATCAAGTCACTCTAGCCTCAGGGGATGTATTCACCAAAAATTAGGAATTAGGGTTTCTTGACCTAATTCACCCCTAAGTTGACTTTTGGGACAAAACATGAGCGAAGACCTCAAGACATAATTTGAGGGTCTCTAATACACTACATTAATCCATTTTCAACAATGGATTAACCCAGGAACCTTGATTCACAAGTTTCATTTTCATCTGGACCACAACTAGGGTTTTGGGGAAAAATTCAATTATACCTTTGACTTTCGACCAAGACATGCTCCCAAACCTTGGGACATGATTCAATACACCCTATATCACCTATGGAGTCCATCCATTAGGTTTGATTTAGGTCAAGGACTTGATTTTACAAAGGATCGCACAGTTTAGATTTCATCTGATAAAAAGTCAACTGTACAACAAGTCAAAGTTTAAGTTTTTGATTTTTTGGTCAACCAAGGTTCCTTAACATTAAAATAATGTTAATGTGTGATTGGAATCATCATTCATCAAGAAAAATCAAGAAAACTGAGTTAACTTGTAAAAGGGGTAACCATAAAAAACTTAGAATTTTTCTAAGTTATGAAACAAAGTGGTTAGGGTACCAACTTCCAAGGACCATAACTTGAGATCCAAGCAACCATTTTGGATGATCCAAAGATGGACTTGTAGATCTCATGGCATACTTTAAAAGTTTCAACTACATATCATTCCAATTCCTCATGGATTTTTAGTTATGGAGTTATCAAAATGACTAAAAACATGAAATGCCACTTTTTCCAACACTTAGTGAAATTTTCACTAAGTCAGAATCTGTCTTACTTTTTTTCAAAATGTAGGGGCATTTTCACTTGGATCCAAAAAGTTTCAAGATAAACTATGATCACACATGTGTTGTGTCATATGAGGGCTTTCCCAAATGCCCAAGAACTCCATCAAACTCCACCTGAGCTAGGAGTTATGATAGCTGCAATATGCCTTGCTGCAAACTGTCTTGGCAAGGCAGATTTGTGCATAAGGGCTCAATTTGAGAAAATTGTGTAACAACAAGCATGGTTATCCATCGGCACACACCAAGGGGGAACAAACAAGGGACAAGCACTGATCTATCAGCCTCCCAAGTCCAAGATTCCACAAGTAGCATGCCAAACCTAAAAAGCTACAAAGATGCCAAATATCCAATTTTGTTTCCAAGCATTCAATGCATACACCAAGGTGGCATGAACTGAGCTTATTCCAACTGAATTTAGTCCAAGTTTCTCTTTGAATCAAAGAACCATACGCCTGTGCTCTAACCTCAAGTCAATGGCTAGAGGAGACTTGAGATTCCATTTGATCCACATTGGCCAAAGGCCTGCTGCAGTTGCCATTCCCTATTGATTCCAAAACAAACTTGACACACTATAAATAGACCTCATTTCTGATCAGTTTAAGCACACCAAAGGCCCCAAACAAATACCTTTCTCAGAATCACACATCCACTCCATTTTTTGCATTCTAAACCAAGTAACTATCGGGTTTTGAAAGTGAGAGTGATTAAAACCAAACCAATCATTCTAACACTTCATAAACATCAAATAGAATTGATCCAAACACTCACATAACATCTGGAATGCCAAATTCACAAAATCACCATCCAACTGCTCAAGTTGTTGACAAAGTTGCAGTTGAGGTACCATCTCAAGTTCCAGCTTGTTTCAAACCACTCCAGGCATTTAGACACATCACTTGGCACCTAAGGAAGCTATCCAGATCATTGGAACCAGCTTGCAACACCTCTAACACAAAACACGATCACCAGCTGCATGAGGTAAGCCTAAACTTGGTCATCTCATGACTCATGCATATTTCTTCGCACAATAATTTTTCCATATGTTCATAATCATATATGGAGTGTTTTCCCCCAATTGATTGCTTTGTGTGAATCATGTATGGAATTTATGAGCCTTCATGCAGAAATTAGGTTTCTTGAGGTTTCCCATTGATTTCTTATTCCATACTTAAAATAAATGAAATTAAAGACCATAGACATGATCGTGAGTTGAAAACGAGCAGATTGATATGTGGATTGTGTGATTTCATCAAGTATTCAGTGAGAATGATGAGAAAATGTAAATCAGGCAAAAACCAGAACACGCGCGTGTTCTTTGTGTGGTCTTGGCGCCTTTTTTTGAAAATTTGAATATTTGAATTTTGTGATTTTATTTAATTGATTCAAAAATTAATTTCTCTCTGAATTTTAATGATTTTGAGTTGATTCTTTTTTCCAAAATTCACAAAAATGTTAAAATATTTTATTTTACAAAAATTTCCCAAAAATATTATTTATTTCACATATTTGATGTTTTTGAAAAGAATTAATTTTTATTTTGTTTTTCAACATTTTGAAAATTTTCTTTCTCTTGATTTTCCAAACTTAAATGGTTTTCAATCATTTTGTGGACAAAAACATGATTTTAGAAACATTGATCCAAGATCACCACTCATTTTTTACATGTTTTCAATAATTTTTATTAATTTTTTAACAAAATTAATTCCATTTTTAAACAAAATTAGGCTTTTGGTTGATTCCACCTTCATCAATCTTTTTCAAACACTCATGGGCCTCTAATAGAGTGTAAGACCCAATCCCTTTTGAAAACCAAAATAATTTGGGCCTCGGTCATCGTATAAGACCCACTGTGTTTTCAAACCTCGGTGCGATCGCCATTTTCAAATAAATAACTCTTTGGGCCTCTCCTTGAGTTGTAAGCCCCATTACTTGTACAAAAATAACTACATGGGCATCTAATAGAGTGTAAGACTCAATCCCTTTTTAACCAAAATCATTTTTGGGCCTCAGTGTATTGTATAAGCCCGATGCAGTTTTAGAAACTTCGACGAGACTGTCGTTTTCAAACTATTTTCAACTGGGCCTACCCTCGTGTTATAAGTCCTATTTCTTTTCTTTAAATAATCTTTGGGCCTCTCCTTGAGTTGTAAGACCCATACCTTTGTACAGAAAACCTTTTGGTCCTTAGTCATTACATAAGTCCTAGTACAATCTTATCAAAACAACTTCCCTTTTGATTTAGGTTCAAATATCCAGTTGTTATCAAAACTTTCTTTAATTTCTTTGAACAACTAACAATACAGTATGAAAGCTTGATCACATGTAAGTTTTATCCGCTTTCATTTACCTACTTTAATATATATATCTGTATTGTGGGAAGCTGCACACTTTGAGTCTTCTTTCATTCTTTTAAATACACGTCAAATATATATAATTGTATTGTGGGAAGCTGTGCATGGTTAGTCTTCTTTCTTACCCTTTTAAATACTTGTCATATATCAAATGTATATATATACTAGTATAGTTATTTAGAGTTTTCCCCGACAACTAGGTCTAGAACTAGGTAAAGCCATGTTAGTCACTCTTAAATACAGTCAAAACTAGATCCCCATAGGATTTCCAGATACAGTCTTGCCTTCTCTTGGGCTTAAACATTATGGAACAAAGAGAAAGGCAGTATTCCTCGTGAACCTTTTCTCAGACTGTCACCCCTAGAAATTGTCAAAGAAATTCTACTCCCCGGAGTTGATCTATTCTCGGTGAATAACATCTGTTGAGTTTCTTCAAACCTCAGAACTTTCACTAAATGATCTATTCTCGGTGAATAGAATATCTTGAACTTTTCTTGGTTTGGGACCCACATGCTTCCAAAAAGCATCCCCGCCTCCTCTTGGGCTTTGTACAAGGACCCTTCGGCTTCTTAGAAGTTCTTAGGCCTTCTCTTAGGCTTAATACAAGGACCCTGAAGACCTCCTAAAGGTATAGGACAGAACTTAGTCATCCTTCGTTAGAGTTGTCTTTCTAAAAAGGAGTCAAAACCTCAGACTAATTTTAGGGTTAATACGCATCCCTTAAAAGAGTCGGCCTCCTCTTGGGGATCATACAAAAGATAAAACTCTTCGACACCAATAAACTTGGACAGTCTAAATCCCCTCTTGAGTCTCAAAGACATTCTCAAGTTCCCTCCAAACATAGGAAGAAACACGGATTCTGGATTAATCTCCAAAAGAGTTAAAACTTGTGGGTTCTAAAACCCACTCTCTCCCCTATAAACCCCCAGCCAAGGTCAGTCTATCACTAGCATAACACTATCTCAAATCATAACCTCAAGGAATCTGATACCTCAACTCTTCTTGAACCCTCAGCAAGAGTTGATTCCCCACTTGGACCTGCCTCAGGATCTCAATAATTCTCAGCAGAAGTTAGCCTCCTCTTAGGCTTTGTATAATGATTTTTCCTAAGCATAGCCAGCCTCCTCTTGGGCTTCGTACAATGATTCTCCCCAATGGAGCTAACCTTTTCAGACTCTCTTATTGAGTCAGTCAGATTTTCAGACTCTCTTGTTGAGTCAATCCCCATCTCAGACTCTCTTGTTGGGTCAATCACCTTTTCAGACTCTCTTGTTGAGTCAACCACTTTTCAGACTCTCTTGTTGAGTTAATCACCTTTTCAGACTCTCTTGTTGAGTCAATCACGTTCCAGACTCTCTTGTTGAGTCAACCCTTTTAGCCTCAATCTTGGGCTTTATACAAGACATAAATCTTCATAACCTTCTCTTAAGCTCGGGACAAATAACTTCCCCAGCAGAGTCAATTCCTCCCAGCCTTATGTTAGGCTTCGAGGAATGATTTCCCAAGCAGAGTCAAACTCGTTTCAGCCTCAATCTTGGGCTTTGTACAAGACAGATAATACTCTCCTGTAGAGTCAAACTCATTTCAGCCTCTATCTTGGGCTTTGAACAAGACACTTAAAATATCCTTAGCCGAGTTAGTAAAGTCTCTTTCAGCCTCAATCTTGGGCTTTGTACAAGACAGATAAAGATTTATTTCCCGCAGAGTCAGTCTTCTTTTCAGCTTCTATTTTGGGCTTTGTACAAGATAAATACAAACCTCCCCAGTGGAGTCAAAATCCTTTTAGCCTCAATATTGGGCTTTGTACAAGACAGATAGAACATTTTCCCCGGTAAAGTCAAACTTTCAGCCTCCTCTTAGGCTTTGTATAATGATATCCCCAAAGTGTCAGTCTCATTTTTGCCTCAATCTTGGGCTTTATACAAGACACCAATATATACCCTCTCTTGTTGAGTTGGTCTTATCCAGCCTCCTCTTAGGCCGTGGGTAAGGATTTTCCCAATGGAGTCAATCAAACTCTTAGCTTCAACCTTGGGCTTTGATCAAGGCACACAAAAGTCAACAATCCCTCCTTATAAATGACAAGTTCTCTCTCAGTCAAACCTTTTAGCTTCAATCTTGGGGTTTGAACAAGACACAAATAAACCTTTTAGCCTCTGTCTTGGGCTTTGAACAAGACACCAAAACATCTTTTTCCTCCCTTAGAATAGGAGGAACTACGATTGCTCTGATTTCCCTATTTCATTTAAACGGGAATACGTAGGCATAAGATTGCGAAATCTTAACGAGCATACTAATAAAAAACTCTAGGTCCAGTACCTTCATACCAATCAATCCTTAGGTCCAGTACCTTACAAATAACATCAACAAAAACTCAATCTCACTCTATCATATTTCCCAAGAAACTTTCCCAACCCATTAACGGATAAACACTATCAATTACGAAGCGAAACCTAACGCTAATATCCTGTGGATAACCACATATAGGATGGGTAATTGACAACTACCCATTGTATAACCTGACCTCGGACCCCCCAATCTCTTTAAGCGTTTGTTCAGTTAAACATTCGCGTGCAAGGTTAGTTTTAGATACCTTCCCTTTCCCTTCCAGCTTCACGGGATAAATAAGAAATCAGAAAGTAGCACCCCCTCCTACCATTGCGGTGAGGAAAACCCAGCAATAAGGTGGTCGCGTCACCGACAAAAATCGCTCGCTACAAGCAAAAGTGACCAATATGGCAACTATCTCAAATGGTGTTCCAGATGAGGGGAACCATTTGGGACAGTTTGAGGATGATATTTGGAGTGTGTTTCAGGCCTTGTTTGGTTTTGGAAGTGACTGAATCAAGACATGGCTTGAAAAATGCAGAAAAGTCAATTTTTGAGGTTCTGGAGGTTGACTTTTTTATTTTGGTGTTTCAGGTCACAAGTGAGTGATTAGACAACTTAGATATAACATATTAGAGGTGTTTGGATCATGTGCTGTGGTGGAATTTGTCTCTAAATAAAAAACTCGGAGATAACTTGCAAAAGAAGGCATTTTGGCCAAGAGAAAGAGAATTTGAGGAAAGCAAGTGTTGTAGTGCTTTGGTGTACTCAAACTGATCACAATTGAGTTCTATTTATAGTGTGTCAAGTTTGTTTTGGCATCAATAGTGAATGGCAGCTGCAGCAAGCCTTTGGCCAATGTTGAACAAAAGGAATCTTAAGTCTCCTCTAGCCATTGACTTGAGGTTAGGGCACAGGCCTATGGTCCTTTGATTCAGAGCTTACTCTTGACTTATTCAGTTAGGAATGTGTCAGTCCATGCCACCTTGGTGTATCCATTGAATGCTTGGAAACAAAATTGGAGTCTTGGCACCTTTTTAGCCTTTTTAGGTTTGTTATGGCTAAGTGTAGATCCTTGGATTTTGGAGGCTTGGGGATCAGATCATTCTCCTTTTTTTTATCCTCGGATATGTCCAAATGGATGACAAGGCTTGGAGTTGTCCAAATTTTCCAAATCGAGCAAAATGCCAAAATCTGACTTGCTTAGGACAATTGGAAATGGTGATTTTGAGGGATTCATATCTCCCTGCTTATGTTGAGTTATGGGAGGCTCTTGTGCTTTTTAGAAAGCCCTCATATGATACAAAACATGTGTGATCATAGTTTATTTTGAAACTATTTGGATCCAACTGAAAAAACCTCATGAACATTGATGTTCAAGGCTGGTAACTTAGGTAGATTTTCACTAAGTGTTGGAAAAAGTGTCATTTTCACGTTTTTGTGATTTTGATCACTCCATAACTTAAAATCCATAAAAAATTGGAGTTGGAGGTAGTTGAAGTTTTTGTAGATTGTAGCAAGACCTACAAATCTAGCTTTGGATCACCCAAAATGGTTGCTTGGATCTCAAGTTATGATCCTTGGAAGTTGGTACCAAAATCACTTTTGTTCCATAACTTAAAAAAATTTTGTTTTCTTATGGTGGCCCCTTTTGCAAGAAACCTCACTTTTCTTGATTTTTCTTGATGAACGATGATCAATGTCACTCATTAACATTATTTTTGACTTAGGGGAACCATATTTGTGAAAAATTCCAAAAAGTCAAACTTGATTTTGTGCACAGTTGACTTTTTATCGGATGAAATCAAAACTGTGCGATCCTTTGTGAAATCAAGTCCTTGACCTAAATCAAACCTAATGGATGGATTCCATAGGTGATATAGGGTGTATTGAATCATATCCCAAGGTTTGGGAGCATGTCCTGGTCAAAAGTCAAAGGTACAGTTGACTTTTTCCTCGTAACCGTAATTGTGGTCCAGATGAAAATGAAACTTGTGAATCAAGCTTCTTGGATTAATCCATTGTTGTAATTGGATCAATGTGATGTATTGGAGGCCCTCAAATCATTTCTTGAGGTCTTGGCTCATGCTTTGCCCCAAAAGTCAACTTAGGGGTGAATTAGGTCAAGAAACCCTAATTCCTGATTTTTGGTAAATGTATCCCCTGAGGTTAAATTGACTTGATGATTGGGTCCATGAGGTCCCTTGGAGTATCTTAGGTTATGCTTTGAAGCATTAGCTCATGCCCAGAGGAAAAATTCCATCTGGAGGCCTTGGTCGACCAAAACCCTAATTTGGTGACACTGACGATTTTGAGGCTTGATCCACTTGGAATGTTGCAACTTTTTGCTTGATTCTTGATGTGGGAGTCCTCCTGATCCTTTATAGGTGTTTGACAGGTTAGACAAGTTAAAGATCATGTCATTTCTTGATTGATCCTTTGTCTAAGTGCTCTGAGAGGGCTCAAAACCCTATCTCTTGATTGTAGTGAATGCTCAACAATCCTTGAGGAGATTAATGAGGCATGAAAGTACATCCATATTGTGATGATGATTTGCACAATGATGGGAAATCTTGGTGGTCAAAATTTGGGGTATGACAAATGCCCCTATTTAATCTTCTTGGACTCGAAGGTGTGAATGGTGAAGGTATTCGGGCATTCGGGGTGCAAGAGGATTAAATAACGGAACACCTGAAATTTTGTCAGTGGTTATGAATGTTAGCGGTTTGCTCATCCATCTCCTTTTACTAAGCAATGATGCTTTAGAAAAGGGTGAAACTTCCCCTCGATCCTGATCTTCAGCCAAAGAACTGGTCTCAATTTCTGAAATAAACTTCCCCTCGATCCTGGTTTTTACCCAAGGAACTGGTCTCAGTTTTTGAAATAAACTTTCCCTCGATCCTGGTCTTCAGCCAAGGAACTGGTCTTAGTTTCTTTTGTCAATAAACTTCCCCTCGATCCTGGTCTTCAATCAAGGAACTGGTCTTCGTTTCTCTTTTTTTTTTTGAGTTCCTTCCTTGACAAGGGACGTTATGTGTAGCGGTTTTCCTCAAACTTCTCGCCGAATTTTCCTTGGGAGATGCCACGTGATGGGAAAAAGTTTGGATGTCATACTCGCCGGGGAACCCATTCGTCTGAGTTGTAGAGGTGTTCAAACTTCTCTGTTGGAGACACCATTTGGTGACTCTACTGGGGAAAACGAGTCTCTTGAGAGGCTGTTTCCTGCTTGGGGATATTACATCATACTTTTCTTCGAGATCTTCTCGGAGAAATGCCATGTGATGTAATCCAATTTTGAGGTGCTGATGACTTCATTAACATTGACTTTAAAAACCAATGTGTTGCTCAGACTCTTCGGTTGAGAAGCTTTCTCTGGGGATCTTCCTTAATCCGGGAAAGCGAAAATGTCATCTTCAATGGTGAAGAGTGACGTTTGTCGAATGTCTTCTTGCCTTTCAGAGGTCAAGTTATCAAAGTGGTCGAGGACCATCTCCAATCTAGAAATTCACTAGGGAGAAACTGCTCAGGAGCTGTATTTCCTAACAAGTAAAGGACTGACAACTCGATTGAGAGGACTTTATCACTTGGGAACTAGACTGACTAGAGTGATAGTGATGCACTATGAACTTGAGTATGAATCAATAATGCATGATGTATGTATGTATATGTTGATAAAACTGACGTGACATATAGACTAATGGATGAACAAGATTGGATACTCGGTCACGGTGGGGGATGAAAAGTATCACTATCCAAAACAGCAATCCTGCCTTGCTTAGGAGAGACGGTCCTCGTGGGGAAAAAGAATTGTCAATCGGTCTTAAGAGGTATGAAACCCTGTCGGGGTTGTCAGATGAAACATGGTCTCTGACACAGTTAATCTTTCATTCAGGCGTACTGGTTTAGAAGGAGTACTTCGATTCTGCACTTTGAAGTTCAACCACCTCCGGAGAAGCGATCGATGTTCTTTCGATGTTCAACAGTCAAAAGAATTGCCATCTTTATTTTAAAAGCAGAAAAATTTTTCACAAGTAAATTCATTTTTGTTTTATTTCAAGAATCATTGATCATGTTAAAAATGTCAATCTGTAAAGCTAAAATAAATAAGAATTGCAGACATAACGACCGCTATCCTTTGAAACATAATTTAAGCGAAAAGGGCTACTTGGAAACATAACGACCGCTATCCTTCTACAAACTTTGAATTCTGGACATCCTGAGCTTCTGTCGAAGATGACCTTGACTGAAGTTTTCTTGATGGATGGCATGACTACTGGGGATTTAACCTTGTCAGGTGTAGTTACTTGCCATTAATCCCTAATTTTTGCCTGGATTGTACTTTGAGATTTCCAATCCATCGGGATGATTTTTTTGTTTGTCTCTAATTTTTTCCTGGACCTCCCTTTCAGGTTTTTAATCCACCGAGACGTTTTTTTTTTGTTTAGGCGAAGTATTTCTTGACTACGTCAACATTTGTTGGGTAGGTAAACTCCTCTCCATCCATGGTTGTGAATCTCAAGGCGCCGCCTGAAAAGGCTTTCTTGACCACATAGGGGCCATCGTAATTCAGAGTCCATTTTCCCCGGGAATCAGTGAGGAATGATTGTATCTTCTTGAGCACGAGGTCTCCTTTCCTGAAGACACGGGGTCAGACCTTTTTTTCAAACGTTTTCTTCATTCTTTGTTGATATAACTGACCATGGCATAGAGTCGTCATTCTCTTTTGCTCGATTAGGTTCAGTTCATCGTGCCGAATTTGACACCATTCGACTTCTATTAGCTTAGCTTCCATCAATACCCGGATAGATGGGATCTCTACTTCTATGGGGAGCACTGCCTCTATGCTATATACTAGAGTGAAAGGGGTTGCCTCTGTTGAAGTGCGGACAGGCGTGTGATAACCGTGAAGAGCAAAGGGTAGCATCTCGTGCTAGTATTTATAGGTTACAACCATCTTTTGAACAATCTTCTTGATGTTCTTGTTGTCCGCTTCTACCGCTCCGTTCATCTTAGATCGGTAGGGAGATGAGTTATGGTGTTCGATCTTGAACTCAGCGCATAACTCTTTCATCATCTTGTTGTTCAAGTTGGATCCATTATCAGTAATGATCTGACTTAGAACACCATAACGGCAGATGAGATTGTTTTTTATAAAGCAGACTACGACGTGTCGAGTTACATTGGTGTATGACACTGCTTCGACCCACTTGTTGAAGTAGTCAATGGCTACCAGAAAGAACTGTTGTCCGTTTGAAGCTCTGGGTTCGATCATGCCAATCATGTCGATTCCCCATATGAAAAAAGGCCATGGGGAAGAGAGAACTTTGAGATGTGTTGGCGGTACATGGATTTTGTTAGCGTATATCTAACACTTATAACACTTCGTCATGTACTTGTAGCAATCGGATTCCATTGTCAGCCAATAATACCCTGCTCTCAGAATTTTTCAGGCCATTGTGTGTCCGTTGGCATGAGTGCCAAAGGATCCTTCATGAATTTCTTTCATCAACATGTTTGCTTCTGGTCTGTCTATGCATCGGAGCAAGACCATGTCAAAGTTTATTTTATAGAGTGTATCACCGCTCAGGAAAAAGTTGCCTGCCAACCTTCTAAGGGTTTTCCTGTCTTTTTTGGATGCCCTAGGTGGGTACTCTTATTTTTGAAGGAAGCATTTGATATCATGATACCAAGGTTTGTCGTCTATGACTGCTTCGATCGTGAAGATGTAGGTGGGCCTTTCAAGGCGTATTATATCAATTTTAGGTATGTCGTTCCATTGACCTACACTAATCATGGAGGAGAGAGTGGCTAATGCATCAACCATGTGATTCTCTTCACGAGGGATGTGATGAAACTCGATTCTGTTGAAGAATGGTAACAACCTTCTCGTGTAATCTTTGTAAGGAATTAGTCCTAATTGGTATGTGTTCCAATCTCCTTTGATCTAATTGATAACCAGGGCTGAGTCTCCATACACATCTAAGTTCTTTATCCTTAAATCAATGGCTTTTTCGAGACGCATGATACAAGCTTCGTATTCGGCCTTGTTGTTTGTACACTTGAATGTCAATCTGGCAGTGAAAGGAATGTGGGTACCTTGAGGTGTTATGATGATTGCCCCAATTCTGTTTCCATAATGGCTGACAGCTCCGTCAAAGATTAGTCCCCATTGGGAACTTGGTTCTAGTCCTTCAGTGGGTAGCGGTTCATCGCAATTATTCATTTTCAAGTACATGACACCTTCATCTGGGAAGTCAACCCCGACTGATTCTTGATCGTCAATCGGTTGATGAACCAAATGATCAGCTAAAATACTTCCTTTGATGACTTTCTAACATGGTACTCGATGTCGTATTTTGATAACAACATCTGCCAACGGACGATCCTTCCCGTGAGAGCAGGTTTTTCAAAGACGTACTTGATCGGATCGATTTCGGAGATTAGCCAAGTAATGTGACAAATCATATACTGGCGAAGACGTTTGGCTGCCCAAGCTAGAGCATAGCAGGTTTTCTCAAGCATAGTGTACCGAGTCTCAGATTCTGTAAAATTCTAGCTTAAGTAGTAAATGGCAGACTCTTTTCTTTTCGTTTTATCTTGTTGGCCAAGTACACAGCCCATGGAGCCTTCCAAGACTGTTAAATAGATGATCAGCGGTCTTCCCTCCCCTGGTGGTGACAGAATCTGTGGGTTCAACAGCTATTCCTTGATACTGTTGAAGGCAGTTTGGCAGTCTTCTGTCCATACGTAGTCTTGATTCTTTTTGAGTGATTTGAAGTTTCGCGCGCATGTCGCGGTCATGAGGAATATAAATCTGGAAATGTAATTCAGACGTCCCAGGAATCCCCTGACTTGTTTCTCAGTCTTTGAAGAAGGCATTTCTTGAATGGCCTTAACTTTGTCAATATCAACCTCAATTCCTTTCTGGCTGACAATGAACCCTAGCAGTTTTCCTGAGCGGACACAGAACGTGCATTTGTTGGGATTCAAGCGGAGTTTGTACTTTCTCAGACGCTCAAATAATTTTGACAAGTGCTCCACATGTTCTTCTTCTATTTTAGATTTGGCAATCATGTCATCGACATACACTTTGATTTATTTGTGCATCATGACGTGAAACAGAGTTGTTATGGCCATTTGATAGGTTTCCCCGCGTTCTTTAGACCGAACGACATTACCTTGTAACAAAAGGTGCCCTATGGGGTGATGAAGGAAGTTTTCTCCATGTCTTTCGGCGCCATTTTGATTTCATTATAGCCCGAGAATCCATCCATGAAGGAGAAACTTTAAATTTCGTTGTACTGTCTACCAGCATGTCTATGTGTGGTAAGGGAAAGTCATCCTTTGGACTGGCTTTGTTCAGATCCCTGTAATCTATACACATTCAGACTTTTCTGTCCTTTTTCAGAACTGGCAGTATGTTGGCTAGCCATTGAGGATATTTTGAGGTGGTGAGGAAACCTGCGTCGATATGTTTCTGCATTTCTTCTTTGATTTTGATGGCCATGTCCGGGTGAGTTCTTCTCAGTCTTTGTTTCACCGGCGGACATTCTGATTTTAACGGTAGATGATGTTCCACGATGCTGGTATCCAACCCTGGCATGTTCTAATAGGACCAAGCAAATACATTGGGAAAATCTTTGAGAAGTTTTATCAAGTCTTCTTTGACAGTCGGAGTGAGCAGTGCCCCAATCTTGACTTCTTTTCTCTCTTATTCTGAACCCAAGTTGATTGTTTCCAACGGCTCTTTGTGAGGTTTAATGGACCTTTCCTCTTGTCTGAGTAATCGGGAGATCTCTTCTAGAATTTCTTCGTCTTCTTCTTCTTCAGCTTCAAATACCGGGAATTCAAAGTTGGACAAAGGCATTGGATCGTATGTTTCAATGGGGTTTAAAACAAGCAATCTGCATGACGTGATGACTATTTTTTTAGAAGAGATAGAGAGAAATGCAAGAGTGTGTGCAGTGTATTTTCTGAAAAATGCTTGTTTTTATTTTGAGTTGTTTTTAGGATTACCATTTTCTGAAAAAGCGAAAAGTGAAAACAACAATAAATGCGGAAATTACAGAATGACATTTATTTATTTATGATTTTGTCGATTCTTGAAACTACAGCCCTATAAAACAAAACTCTGTCTCTTTGGGCCAAGCAAAGAGGGACATTTACAGAAAGTGAGCCCTATCAAAACGTCTATTTCACCTGGGCAGGGTGAAAGGTCAAAACAAAGATGACAATTACTTAGACTTATGGACGACTTTCGGGACATCGATAGCAACACATTTGCGACGAACTCCTCGATGAATCACAAAGTCTGGTACCTTCTTTCTTGGTTTGTCCTCAGAAATGACGCTGATTTCTGGCGGAGCAGGATTGTTGGAGTCTTCCTCCCAGGCAGAGTTATCGTAGACGAACTCTTCTGTTGTATCTTGTACATTATTTTCACTCTCAGGCGGATCTCCGCATCCAGTTGGCTGGATGTCTTTGAGCCTAATATGAGAGCTTTCAGGAGGGGTGTACTTGACCAAGAAGTCGTACTTGCCACTCGATTTTCCTAAGGTGTCCCACACTTTAGTGGAACTGGATGAGTCATCCCTCTCGATGACATTGACCTCGGGAAAAGCTTAGTTGATGAACTTTTGCCCTGCAATCTTTGAAGATTCATCATTGTGGTGGTTGTCTTCTGAATTCCCTGAGTAATGATCCCATATTTGGTGGGGACGCAGGTATTCTTTTCAATGATGCTCAGTTGATATGCATCATTTGACTTACTCTTTTTCCCCAAGTCTTCCGGGTATGGCTGCCAGATAGGCAAGTCATCCATTGGGTCATAATAGTCATAGTAAAAGTTATCTTTCATTAGAGGGTCCTCCTCTAATGAGTTGGGTGGAGCACAACACCCTTCCGGATTGCAATCTCCGTACATCATCTTGACATCTAATCTTGGTATATATCTCGGGCATTGCGTGGGATAGCAAAATGGCGTATGCGTTTCTTCCTGAGACATATAACCGTCCTCGTTCAGATAGGACTTGCACACTTCATCTGTTTCGGAGGAGTCGCCCTAATCGATGGTATGTACTTCTTGAGACACCGGGTGAAGGAAGCCTCCACTGTGGAAGAAGTCCTGAATGGGATGAAAACTTTTATTGTTAATAGCAGTCTGGGTACAGGTTAAGGAGAAACGAAGACCTTTCTTTGTCTTGTTATCCGTAGGAATGACAAGTTGTCCCCATCCTTTTGCGTTGTTACTCTCGATCATTTTGAGAGCATCTTTGTATGAGGAAATCGACGTTCCTCTCTCTGATCGGTTCTCATTGCTCACCGAAAGTGCTTGGAACTGGGTTCCAACAATCTCCTCTGGTTCTACATAGGATGATGATGATAAGTTGCTTACGATTAAGGCCTGCTCTCCACAGACTGTGACTAGCTTGCAATTTTTGATGAACTTCTGCTTCTGGTGAAGTGTCGAAGTGACTGCCCCAGCCTCGTGTATCCAAGGTCTTCCAAATAAATAGTTTATGCTGCCCGAATGTCCATGACCTAGAAAGTGACTTGGAAAGTGTGAGGACCGATAGTTATGGGAAGATCGACTTCGCCGATAACTATTTTTCGGGATCCGTCAAAGGTTTTGACGATGACCTCGCTGCCTCTCATCGGATATCCTTGAAATAATAGTTGCATCGGAGTAGATTTCGGCATAACATTCAGAGTCGATCCGGTATCTACCAGTACGCTGGGTAAAGCATCGTCCTAGCAATTGACTGTAATGTTAAGCGCCATGTTGTGATTCTTGCCTTTTTTTGGCAGTTCTTCATCACTGAATCCTAAATTGTTGCAGGAAGTGATGTTGGAGATGATGCTGTCGAATTGTATTATTGTTACATCTTGTTCCATAAAGGCCTGCTCTAAGACTTTCTGTAGGGCTTCCCTGTGAGCTTCGGAACTGAGCAAGAGAGATAGCACAGAGATTCTCGAAGGAGTTTGCAACAGTTGGTCTACAATTTTGTACTCGCTCTACTGGATGAGCTTCAGCATCTCATCGTTGTTCTTTGAAAGGTCGGGATTACTGGATTGCCCTGCTGGTTGATTGGGAACTTCTGTTTGAGGTTCCTTTTTTCTAGTGGGATCTCCAACTCCTTTGTTGAAGATCCAGCCGCTCCTTGTTACTCGACTAATGTCGGAAATGTTTACAACGGAGGGTAATGGAGTTTCTTTTCCATTCTCAATTTTTGTTGCATCGTACTTGTAAGGGATAGCCTTTTCTGATTTGTACGGTATTGGACCCGACAGATAGATAACCACAGGAGTCTTTTGACTTTTTTGACCATCGTTGCCGGCCTCAATTGGTTCGAGGTTGAGAATCTTTCTACTATCAAGAGGAACTCTTGATTCATGGAGTAGAGGGATTATAGCGCATACGTCTTTGGTCCTTTCATGATCGGAGATTAAGACAACATCTTTGCTTTGATCAGGAAGATAGTCTTGCATTACGTTGATCGAACCAACACTTGAACATGGCCGAATCTCTTTTCGGTCCAACTGATTTTGAAGAGCTGACCATACAAGATAACATCCTTGGTTGTTCTCTGAGAAAACTATACAGCACTCATAGTTGTGTGGTGGCACCCGGCCACGTCCGCTTTGTATGCAGTTCAACTTCACTAGATCTGTTTCCATCGAGTCAACATCTTGACTTTGATGCCTAGTAGGATTCCCGTCAGTTATACTGACTTGTTGTGTGTCTTCATCTAGGTAGATCGGAAGCCACCAGTGGTTCAACAAGTGTTGAAGTGTTCTTTGGACAAGTGCACATCCTTGGTCGTCTTCACGACACACTTTACAGTTTTGATAACCATGTGAAGACAGAAAACTAAGTCGGACTTATAGCGAGCGATTTTGGACTGGTTCTTAAGCACTGTCACTCTGGGGTACTATAGGTCGATTCATTTTTTATCCTATTGAAGCTGATGAAGGAAGGGAAATAGATGTCTCCAATTAACCCTGCTTGCATACTGAGTTTAAACAAAGGACTGTTGGTTTACAGATGCGGTTTAGATTGTGGGCCTCTCTCTGCTTATTTTGTTAAGAATGAAATGACGGGACTATTCATGGAGATTTTGGGTTTTTTGATTAGTATGCTCGCTAAGATTTTTCAACTTATGTCTACGTATTCCCGTTTAACGAAACATGGAAATCGGAGCGATCGTAGTTTCTCCTATTCTATGGGAGGAAAAAGGTTGTTTTGGTGTCTTGTTCAAAGCCCAAGACGTGAAGCTAAAGGTGACTTGTATCTTGTTTGAAGCCCAAGATGTGAAGCTGAATGGTCTATTTGTATCTTGTTCGAAGCCCAAGATGTGAAGCTAAAGGGTTTTGACTTTAGAGAGAATTTGTCATCTCCAAAGAGGGGTATTTGGTATGTTTGTCACAACTGTTGGGTGACTGGTTTATAAAGGAGGATTACTTTAACTGGGATATGTGAATCCAGCAATGCCATAATTTCCTTTATAGGGGCTTTTAAACCTGAAGGAGAAGACTTTAACTCAGTGTAAAACGATGCTATCTTTCCTTAGGAATTTCTCATGCTAAAAGAGGGACAATGGCGTGGATGTAAATAATCCAGAGGCTTGCCGCTTACAGCAATTAGATGAAGGGGAAAAGGAGTTGTTGATGTTTGTATATTGTGAGCAAGGCACAGATTGATGCTAAAAGATTGATTGACTCAACTGGGGTTTCCTTATACAAAGCCTAAGAGGAGGCTATTGACCCAACAAGAGGGTGCTTTTATATGTGTCTTGTATGAAGCCCAAGAAGGAGGCTACAAGGAAGTTTGACTCACCAAGAGAGCCTTTTATACTCAACAAAAGAGTGATTTTGTATCTTGTACAAAGCCCGAGATGGAGGCTGAAAAGGCTTTGACTCAACAAGAGAGTCTTTTATACTCAACAAGAGACTGTTTTTGTATCTCGTTCGAAGCCCTAGATGGAGGCTGAAAAGGCTTGACTCAACAAGAGAGTCTTTTATACTCAACAAGAGAGTGATTTTGTATCTCGTACGAAGCGCGAGATAGAGGCTGAAAAGCTTGACTCAACAAGAGAGTCTTTTATACTCACCAAGAGAGTGTTTTTGTATCTCGTACGAAGCCCGAGATAGAGGCTAAAAAGAGACTGACTCTTTGGGGATATCATTATACAAAGCCTAAGAGGAGGCTAGAAAGGAGATTGACTCAACAAGAGAGTCTAAAAAGGTTAACTCTGCTGGGGAGAATCATTGTACAAAGCCCAAGAGGAGGCTAATGACCCAATAAGAGGGTAATTTTATATGTCTCGTACGAAGCCCGAGATAGAGGCTAAAAGGTTTATGATTGTTTTAGTTTAGTGACAGGTCCAGTACGTTGGATAGAAGAGAAAATTAGTTCTTATAAAGAGACTGATTCATAGTAAGGCTGTGCTTTGGTACTGGTCAGAGGATCATGGCTATTTCCTGTTCTTTAAGGAAATGAGAAATCCAAAGGGTATTAAGACTGTCCAAATCTACTGGTGTTTTGTATAAATCGATTCTCAGATAGTGAATGATCTTTGTATGATGCCCAAGAGAAGGCTGGTATGTTAAGGGATGAAGGTCAACCCATAAATTGGTCTGACACTTGACTCAGAAAGACAGCTCTAGCAAATTGATGACTAGGTTCTGTTCCTATACCTGTAGAGGTCTCTGGGTCCTTGTACTAAGCCTAAGAGAAGGTATGAGAGCTTTTAAGAAGCCGGAGGGTCCTTGTACAACGCCCAAAAGGAGGCGGGGATGCTTTTAAGATGCCTGTGGGTCCCCAAACCCCGAGAAGTTCAAGATATGCCATTCACCAAAAATAGATCAAGCCAGGAAAGTCCGAGAATTTGGAAGAAACTCAAGAGATGCCATTCACGGAGAAAAGATCATCTCTGGGGAGTAGAGTTTCTTAGACGATTTCTAAGGGTGACAGTCTGAGAAAGGGTTCACTGAGAATGCTGCCTTTCACGTCTCCATATTGTTTAAGAGTGAAGACTGTGTCTAGTAATCCTATGGGGATCTATTTTTGTTTGTATTTAAGAGTGACCAACAGGGCTTTACCTAGTGCTAGACGTAGTTGCCGGGGAAAACTCTAAATAACTATACTAGTATTACACAATTGATATTTGACAAGTATATAAAGGTTTGTGAAAGAAGACTTACAATGAGCAGCCCCACAATACAGTTATATATATGAAAGCGGATAAAGAAAGTCGGTAAACACTTACTCGGTTGTAGAGCTTCCATGTTGTTTGGTTAGTTGTTCAACAAATAAAGCTTTGATAACAATATTAAATTCAAAATCAAAGGAGAAATTACTTTGAAAAGATTGTTGGGGCTTACAACTCAAGGAGAGGACCAAGGTTTTATCAGTGATTGCGCTGTTGTTTTGAAATTGTACAGGGACTTATACAAGTGACTGAGGCCAAAAAAGGTTTTATGTACAAAGGGATGGGTCTTACACTCTCTCAAGAGGCCCAAAGGTGTTTAAAGAAAAAGAATGGGGCTTATAACATGAGGGTAGACCCAGATGATTTGTTTTTGAATTAGCGATCGCGCCGAGATTTTTCTTTTAACGCGGAGGGACTTATACAATGTTTGAGGCCCAAAAAGTTTTGGTTAAAAGGGGGTTGGGTCTTACACTCTAGGAGAGGCCCAAAAGTTTAAGGAATGGGTTTTATAGCTCAAGGAGAGGCCCAGTTGCTTTTTTTAAAAAAGGTGATGATCGCGCCATGAATTTTTTTGAAAACACAGTGGGTCTTATACAATGACTGAGGCCCAAAATGGTTTATTTACAAAGGGGTTGGGTCTTACACTCTATTAGAGGCCAAAAGGTGTTATTTTTGTACAAGAGGTGGGGCTTACAACTCAAGGAGAGGCCCATGGGTTTTGTTAAAAAGGTGACGATCGCGCTGTGATTTTTTTGAAAATGCAGTGGGTCTTATACAATGACTGAGGCCCAAAATGGTTTTTGTTTTCAAAGGGATTGGGTCTTACACTCTAATTGAGGCCCAAAGAGTTTGAAAAAGTTTGATGAGGATTGAATTAATCAAAAACTCTAATTTGTTTTCAAAATGTATTTTAATTAAATAAAAAATTCAATTAAAAATGATCAAAATTGTTAAACATGTGGAAAACAAATTGTGATCTTGGATTAATGTTTCAAAAATCAGGTTTTGATCTACAAAATGTTTGGAAATCACTAAAATTTGAAAAATCAAGAGGGAAAAAATATTTTAAATGTCAAAAACAATTAAAATATTAATTCTCTACAAAAATATCAAGTATATGAAATAAATAATATTTTTGGGATTTTTTTGGGAAAATAAAATATTTTAACATTTTTGTGAATTATTAAAAAAGAATCAACTCAAAATCATTAAAACTCAGAGAGAAATTAATATTTGAATCAATTAAATAAAATCACAAAATTCAAATATTTGAATTTTCAAAAAGGGCGCCAAGAACAAGGGCAAGAACACGCGCTACCCTCTGTTTCTGCAGATTTGCATTTTCTATGCAATCTCACTGAATACTTGATGATATCATGCAATCTACATATCAATCTACTCGTTTTAACCTCACGATCATGTATATGGTCTTTAATTTCATTTATTTTAATCATGGAATAAGAAATCAAAGAGAAACCTCAAGAACCCTAAAATTTGCATGAAGGTTCAGAAATTCCATACACGATTCAAACAAAGCAATTGATTGAGGGAAAACTCTCCATGCATGATTATGAACATATGGCCAAATTATTATGCAGGAAAAAATGCATGGAACATAGAGTTAGAAGAGCTCATGCTTACCACTTGCAGCTGGTGATCGTGTTTTGTGTTAGAGGTGTTACAGCTTGGTTCCAAGGATATGGACAACTTCCCTAGGTGCTATGGAGTATGTCTGGATGCTTGGAGTGGATTGAAATGATCTGGAACTTGAGATGGTACCCCAACTGCAAATCTGTCAAGAACTTGAGCAATTGGCTAGTGATTTTGTGATTTTGGTGTTCCAGATGTTATGTGAGTGTTTGGATCACTTCTATATGATGTTTATGAGGTGTGTGTGTGTGTGATTGGTTTGATTGGAATTGCTCTCAAACTCAAAACCCGATAGTGACTTACATTGGAAGGAAAATTTGGAGTGAAAGAAGATATTTTGAGGAAAACGTCTGTTTAATGGCTTTGGTGTACTCAAACTAAACACAAATGAGCTCTATTTATAGTAAATCAAGTTTGTTTTACAAGGAATAGTGAATTGCAACTGCTGCATAGGTTTGGCCAATGTTGATAAATGAGAATCCAAGTCTCCTCTAGCCATTGACTAGAGGCTAGGGCACAGGCTGCTGGTTCCCTTGGTCTTGAATAAGTCTTGACTGAATTCAGTTGGAAATGGCTCAGTCCATGCTACCTTGGTGCATCCATTAAATGCTCCAATCCAAAATTGGAGTCTTGTCCCTCTTTTAGGCATTTCTATGTTTGGCATGCGATTTTTGGTTCCAAAGACTTCGGAGGCTTGGGATCAGAGTTGGTTCCCCCTTGGTCTCACCTTGAGGTGTTCAGATGGATAGAGTTGCTTGCCCTTTGCAAAATTTGAGCAAATCGAGCAAAACTCTCAAATCTGCCTTGGCATGACAGTTTTCAGCAAGGCATATTGGCATGGTCATATCTCATGGCTCAAGTGGACTTTGATGGAGTTCTTGGCCATTTTGGAAAGCCCTTATATGATACAACAACTTTTTGATCATAATTGGTTTTGATACTTTTTGGATCCAAGTGAAAAATGCCCCTACATTTGGAAAAAAATGAAGTGTTGGAAAAAGTGGTATTTCATGTTTTCAGCCATTTTGATCATTCCATAACTTAAAATCCATGATGAATTGGAATGAGGTGTAGTTGAAGCTTTTGTAGAGGCCCGTGAAGACTACAAATTCAGCTTTGAATGGGGAAAAATGGCCTTGTGGTTTAGGAATTATGATCCTCCAAAGTTGGTACCCTAGCCATTTTGTTCCATAACTTAGAAAATTTTCTAAGTTTTTATGGTTACCCCTTTTATAAGTTATCCCACTTTTCTTGATTTTTCTTGATGAATAATGATTCAAATCATACATTAACATCATTTTAGGGTCAAAGACCATAATTATGAAAAATCTCAAAAAGTCAAAGTTTGACTTTTGTGGATAGTTGACTTTTTATCAAATGAATTCCAAACTGTGCGATCCTTTATGAAATCAAGTCCTTGACCTAAATCAAACTTGATGGATTAATTTCATAGGTGTTATAGGGTGTATTGACTCATGTCCCAAGGTTTGGGAGCATGTCCTGGTCAAAAGTCAAAGGTACAGTTTACTTTTCTCGCGAAACCCTAATTGTGGTTCTGATGAACTTGAAACTTGCTGCTCAAGCTTCTTAGACTAATCCATTGTTGCAAATGGATCAATATGGTGTATTAGAGACCATCAAATCATGTCTTGAGGTCTTGGCTCATGATTTGTCCCAAAAGTCAACTTAGGGGTGAATTAGGTCAAGAAACCCTAATTCCTTATTTTTTATGTATGCATCCCCTAAGGCTAAATTGACTTGATGATTGGGTTCATGATGTCCCATGGAGCATCTTAGGTTATAATTTGAAGCATTGTCTCATGCCCAGAGGAAAATTTCCATCTGGAGGCCCTGGTCGACCAAACCCTAATTTGGTGACACTGGTGATTTTGAGGCTTAATCCACTCAGAATACTGCAGCCTTGTGCTTGATTCCTGAGGTGGGAGTCCTCTTGATCCATTGTGGATGTTTGAGAGGTTAGACAAGTTGAAGATCATGTCATTCCTTTATTGATCCTTGTCTAAGAGCTCTGAGAGGGCCTGAAACCCTAATTCTGATTGTAGTGAATGCTCAACAATCCTTGAGGAGACTGATGAGGCATGATGATACATCCATATTGTGGTGATGATTTGCACAATGATGGGAAATATTAGTGGTCAAAATTTGGGGTATGGCAGATGCCCCTATTTAATATTCTTGGACCCGAAGATGTGAATGACGAAGGTATTCGGGCATTCGGGGTGCAAGAGGATTAAATATCGGAATACCCGAAATTTTGATGGTGGTTATGAACGGTAGCTTATGCATTCATCTTCTTTTGCTAAACAATGATGCTTAGAAAAGGTAAAAACTTCCCCTCGATCTTGGTTTCCTACCAAGGAACTGGTCTAAGTTTCTTGAAATAAAGTTCCCCTCGATCCTGGTTTCCTACCAAGGAACTGGTCTCAGTTTTCTTTTGAAATAATCTTCCCCTCAATCCTGGTTTCCTACCAAGGAACTGGTCTAAGTTTCTTTTGTCAACTTCCCCTCGATCCTGGTTTCCTACCAAGGAATTGGTCTAAGTTTCTGATGTCAATAAACTCTCTTGACAAGGGACGCTATTCGTAGCAGTTTTCCTCAAACTTCTCGCCGAATTTTCTTGGGGAGATGCCATTTGACAGAAAAGGTTTTGATGTCAGACTTGCTGGGAGACACATTCGTCTGATTTGTAGAAGTGTACAAACTTCTCCGTTGGAGACGCCAGTTGTTGATTCTACTAGGGAAAAACGAACCTCTTGAGAGACTGCTTTCGCTTGGGGTCTTACATCATACTTTTCCCTGGATCTTCCCAGAGAAATGCCATATGATGCGATCCAATTTTGAGGTGCCGATGCCCTTTTCATCAACGGTATTTTCGGAGAAAATTTGCTGTATTGTCGAATCTCTGATTAAGAGCAAATGGTAGATTCTCTGGTCTTTCAGAGGTTTAAGTTATCAAAGTGGTCGAGGGCCAACTCCAATCCAGAAATAAACTGGAGAAGAGAGGTTGTTTGGACGCCATATTTCCTGACGAGGAAAGAACTGACAACTCGATTGAGAGAACTGTTATCACTAGGGGATAAGATCGACTAGAGTGATGGTGATGCAATATGAATATGAATGCAAATCAACAATGCATGATGTATGTATGTATATGTCGACGAAACTGACGCGACATACAAACTGACGGATGAACACGAATGGATACTCGACAACTGCGGGGGACGAAGAAATATCGCTAGTTCATGAGAGCAATTCTGCCTTGCTTAGGAGAGATAGTCCCTGCGGGGAACAACCGTTGATCGGGCTTAGGAGGTAAGAACTCTGCCGAAGATGTCAGATGGAGTACTCGGATTTGACATAACTAATCCTTCGTTCAGGCGCACTGGTTTAGAAGGAGTACTTTGATTCTGCACTTTGAAGTTCGCTTACTTCTGGAGAAGTGATCGATGTTCTTTCGATGTTCAACAGTCGAAAGAAATTGCCATCTTTATTTAAAAAGCAGAAAAATTTTACAAGTAAATTCATTTTTTTTTATTTCAAGAATCATTGATCATATTAAAATGTCATTCTGTAAAGCTAAAATAAATATAAATTGCAAACAAAAGCACAAGGGCTCAAATTTTATTGATAGGATGGAAATTATCCAAACGCGTGATTCCATGGAGTATTTACAAAGTTTAGAAAATGGTAATTTAAGGGAAAAGGGCTACATTGAAACATGACGACCGCTATCCTTCTACCAACTTTGAATTCGGGACATCCTGAGCCTCTGTCGAAGATGACCTTGACTGGAGTTTTCTGATGGATGGCATGACTGCTGAGGAATTGAACTAATTAGACGTAGTTACTTGCCATTAATCCCTAATTTTTTCCTGGAATGTACTTTGAAATTTCCAATCCACTGGGATGATTTTTGATCATGTCTCTAATTTTTGCCTGGACCGCCCTTTCGGGTTTTCAATCCACCGAGACGTTTTTTTTTAGTTTAGGCGAAGTGTTTCTTGACTACATCAACATTCGTGGGGTAGGCAAATTCCTCTCCATCCATGGTTGCAAGTCTCAAGGCACCGCCTGAGAAAGCGTTCTTGACCACATAGGGGCCGTCGTAATTCGGAGTCCATTTTCCCCGGGAATCAGTGAGAAATGATTGTATCTTTTTGAGCACAAGGTCTCGATTCCTGAAAACACGAGGTCGAACCTTTTTTTCGAACGCCTTCTTCATTCTTTGTTGATACAACTGACCGTGGCATAGTGCCGTGATTCGCTTCTCTTCGATCAGGTTTAGTTCATCGTGTCGATTTTGACACCATTCAGCTTCTGTAAGCATAGCTTCCATCAATACCCAGATTGATGGGATCTCTACTTCTATGGGGAGCATTGCCTCCATGCCATATACTAGAGAGAAAGGGGTTGCCCCTGTTGAAGTACGAACAGATGCGCGATAACCGTGAAGAGCAAAGGGTAACATCTCGTGCCAGTCTTTGTAGGTTACAACCATCTTTTGAACAATCTTCTTGATGTTCTTGTTAGCCGCTTCTACCGCTCTGTTCATCTTGGGTCGGTAGGGATATGAGTTATGGTGTTCTATCTTGAACTCTACGCACAACTCTTTCATCATCTTATTGTTCAAGTTGGATCCATTGTCAATAATGATCTGGCTCAGAACACCATAACGGCAGATGATATTGTTTTTGATAAATCGGATCACCACTTGTCGGGTTACATTGGCGTATGACGCTGCTTCAACCCACTTGGTGAAATAATCAATGGCTATCAGGATGAACTGATGTCCGTTCGAAGCCTTAGGTTCAATCATGCCGATCACGTCGATTCCCCATATGGAAAAAGGCCATGGGGAAGAAAGAACTTTGAGATGTGTTGGCGGTACATGGATTTTGTCAGAGTATATCTGACACTTGTAACACTTCCTCATGTACTTGTAGCAGTCGGATTCCATGGTCAACCAGTAGTACCCTGCTCTCAGAATTTTTCTCGCCATTGTGTGTCCGTTGGCATGAGTTCCAAAGGATCCTTCGTGAATTTCTTTTATCAGCATGTCTGCTTCTGGTCTGTCTACGCATCGGAGCAAGACCATGTCGAAATTTATTTTATAGAGTGTATCACCGCTCAAGAAGACGGTGCCTGCTAGCCTTCTGAGGGTTTTTCTATCTTTCCTTAATGCCCCAGGTGGGTACTCTTGTTTCTGAAGGAAGCATTTGATATCGTGATACCAAGCTTTGTCGTCTATGGCTGCTTCAATCGTGAAGATGTAAGTGGGCCATTCAAGGCGCATTATGTTGATCTTAGGTAGGTTATTCCATTGACCTACACTAATCATGGAAGATAGAGTGGCTAATGCATCAGCCATGTGATTCTCATCACGAGGGATGTGATGAAACTCGATTCTGTCGAAGAAGGGTAACAACCTTCTTGCATAATCTTTGTAAGGAATCAACCCTGATTGGTATGTGTTCTAATCTCCTTTGATTTAATTGATAACCAGGGCTGAGTCGCCATATACATCCAAGTTCTTGATTCTTAAGTCAATTGCTTCCTCGAGGCCCATAATACAAGCTTCGTATTCGGCCTCGTTGTTTGTGCACTTGAATGTATGTCTAGCAGTGAAAGGAATGTGGGTACCCTGAGGTGTTATGATGATTGTCCCAATCCCTTTTCCGTAATGATTAACTGCTCCGTCAAAAATTAGTCCCCATTGGGAACCTGGTTCTGGCCCTTCACTGGGTAGCGGTTCATCGCAATCTTTCATTTTTAGATACATGACATCTTCGTCTGGGAAGTCAAACCCGATTGATTCTTGATCGTCAATCGGTTGATGAGCCAAATGATCGGCTAAAATACTCCCTTTAATGGCTTTTTAAGCGTGGTATTCTGATAACAACATCTGCCAATGGGCAATTCTTCCCGTGAGAGCAGGTTTTTCAAATACATACTTGATTGGATCCATTTCGGAGACCAACCAAGTAGTGTGACGAATCATATGCTGGTGAAGACGTTTGGCTGCCCAAGCCAAAGCACAGCAAGTTTTCTCAAGCATAGTGTACCAAGTCTCGCAGTCGGTGAATTTCTTGCTCAAATAGTAAATGGCAGACTCCTTCCTTCTTATTTCATCTTGCTGGCCAAGTACACAGCCCATGGAGTCTTCCAGGACTGTTAAGTAGATGATTAGTGGTCTTCCTTCCACTGGAGGTGATAGAATCGGCGGATTCAACAGGTATTCCTTGATACTGTTGAAGGCGGTTTGGCAGCCATCTGACCAAACGCAATCCTGGTTCTTTTTTAGTAGTTTGAAAATCGGTGCACATGTCGCGGTCATGAGGAATATGAATCTGGAGATGTAGTTCAAATGTCCCAGGAATCCTCTGACTTGTTTTTCCGTTTTCGGAGAAGGCGTTTCTCGAATGGCCTTGACCTTGTCAGGATCGACCTCAATTCCTTTCTGGCTGACGATGAACCCTAAGAGTTTCCCCGAACAGACACCGAAGGTGCATTTGTTGTGATTCAAGCGGAGTTTGTACTTTCTCAGCCGCTTGAATAGCTTTGACAAGTGGGTCACATGCTCATCTTCTGTCTTAGATTTGGCAATTATATCATCGACATATACCTCGATTTCCTTGTGTATCATGTCATGAAAAAGAGTAGTCATGGGCCTTTGATAGGTTGCCTCAGCGTTCTTCAAACCGAATGACATTACCTTGTAACAAAAGGTACCCCATGGGGTGATGAAGGAAGTTTTCTCCATGTCTTTCAGCGTCATTTTGATTTGATTATAGCCCGAGAATCCATCCATGAAGGAGAAAACTTTGAACTTTGTCGTACTGTCTACCAGCATGTCAATGTGTGGTAAAGGAAAGTCGTCCTTTGGACTAGCCTTGTTCAGATCCCTGTAATCGACACATATTCTGACCTTTCCGTCCTCTTTTAGAATAGGTACTATGTTGGCTAATCATTGAGGATACTCTGACGTGGCGAGGAAACCCGGGTCAATTTGTTTCTGTTCCTCCTCTTTGATTTTGATGGCCATGTCTGGGTGAGTCCGTCTCAACCTTTGTTTAACTGGCGGACATTCCGATCTTAACGGTAGATGATGTTCCACGATGCTGGTATCCAACCCTGGCATATCTTGATAGGACCAAGCGAATACATCGGGGAATTCTTTGAGAAGCTTTTTCAAACTCTCTTTGGCAGTTGGACTGAGCAGTGCCCCAATCCTGATTTCTTTTCTCTCTTTTTCTGAACCCACGTTGATTATTTCCAATGGCTCTTTGTGCGGTTCAATGGACCTTTCCTCTTGTCTGAGTAATCGGGAGATCTCTTCTAGAATTTCGTCGTCAACTTCTTCTTCAGCCCCAAATATCGGGAACTCAAATTCGGGAGAAAGCATTAGATCGTATGTTTCAATGGGGTTTAAAACAAGCAATCTGCATGACGTGATGATTGTTTTTTAGAAGAGATAGAGAGAATGCAAGAGTGTGTGCAGTGTTTTTTTGAAAACTGCTTGTTTTTATTATTGAGTCGTTTTTTTAGGATTACCATTTTCTGAACAAATGAAAAAAGAAACAGCAATAAATGCAGAAATTACAGAACGATGTTATTTTATTAATGAACAAGTCGATTCTTGAAACTACAGCCCTATAAAACAAAACTCTGTCACTTTGGGCGAAGCGAAGAGGGAAATTTACAGAAAGTGAGCCCTATCAAAACATCTATTTCACCTAGGCAAGGTGAAAGGTTAAGATAATGACGGCAATTACTTTGACTTATGAACAATCTTCGGGACATCGACAACAACCCATTGGCGGCGAACTCCTCGGTGTATCACAAAGTCTGGCACCTTCCTTGATTTGTCTTCAGAAATAATGCTGATTTCTGGTGGAGCAGGATCATTGGAATCTGTCTCCCAAGCAGAGTTGTCGTAGGAGGATTCCTCTGTTGTATTTTGCATAGTATTTGTGCTCTCAGGTATATCTCCCCATCCGGTTGGCTGGATGTCTTCGAGCCTGCTACGAGAGCTCTCAGGAGCAGTGTACTTGACCATATAGTCGTATTTTCCACTTGGTTGTCCTAAGGTGTCCCACACTTCTTTGGAACTGGAGGAGTCGTCTCTCTCGATGACGTTAACCTCAGAAAAAGCGTAGTTGATGAATTCTAGTCCGGCAAGCTTTGCCAATTCATCGTCGCACCGGATATTTTCTGAAGGACCTGAGTGTTGATCCCATGACATGGTGGGGACACAGGTATTCTGTTCAATGATGCTCAGCTGATTGTTCGGCGGATTTTCTTGCCCCAACTCTCCTGGATACGGTTGCCAGATAGGCAGGCCATCCATTGGGCCATAAGAGTCATGGTCAAAGTTGTCCTTCATTAGAGTATCTTCCTCTAATTAGTTTGGTGGAGCACGACATCCTTCTGGATCACAATCTCCATATATCATTTCGACGTCTGACCTTGGTATTAATCTCGGACTCTGTGCGGGAAAGAAAAATGGTGTAGGCACCTCTTCCTAAGACATATAGTCATCCTTGTTAAGATAGGACTTCCATTCCTCATCTATGTCGGAGGAATCTTCCTCGTTGATAATATGGACTGTTTGAGGCACTGGGTGAAGGAAACCTCGACTGTGGAAGAAGTCCTGAATGGGATGAAAACTTTCATCGTTAGCAGCTGTCTGGGTGTAGGTTGCAGAAAAACCAAGACCCTTCTTTGTTTTGTTATCAGTAGGAATGACAAGTTGTCCCCATCCTTTTGTATTATTACTTTTGATCACTTCGAGAGCATCTCTGTATGAGGAAATCGAAGTTCTTTTCTCTGATTGATTCTCATTGCTCACCGAAAGTGCTTGGAACTAAGTCCCAACAACCTCTGCGGATTCTACACAAGTAGACGGTGATAAGTTACGCACGAGCAAGGCTTGCTCTCCGCAGACTGTGACGAGTTGATCGTTCTTGACGAACTTCAGTTTCAGGTGCAGTGTCGAAGTGACTGCCCCAGCCTGGTGTATCCTAGGTCTTCCTAATAAACAGCTGTACGCTGCCCAGACGTCCATGACCTGGAAAGTGATTAGGAAAGTGTGAGGACCGATAGTTATGGGAAGGTCGACTTCGCCGATAACTGCTTTCCGAGACCTGTCAAATGCTTTAACGATAACCTCACTGCCCCTCATCGGGGATCCTTTGAATGATAATCGCATTAATGTGGACTTCGGCGCAACGTTGATGGTCGATCCTGTGTCTACCAGTACACTGGCTAAAGCATCGTCCTGGCAGTTAACTGTGATGTTGAGGGCCATGTTATGGCTTTTACCTCCCTCCGGCAAATCCTCATCAATGAATCCTAAGTTATTGCAGGAAGTGATGTTAGAGATGATGCTATCGAACTGTCGTATTGACACATCCTGTTCCACAAAGGCCTGCTCTAAGACTTTCTGTAGAGCCTCTCTGTGGGCTTCGGATCTAAGTAAAAGTGATAGCACAGAGATCTTTGAAGGAGTTTGTAACAGCTGATCAATAATGTTGTATTCACTCCTTTGGATGAGCTTCAGCATCTCATCATTGTTTTTTGAAAGGTCGGGATTACAAGATTGACCGACTGGTGGATCAGGAGCTTCTGTCTGAAGTTCATTTTCTTTGTTAGGTTCTCCAACTCCTCGGTTGAAGATTCGATCGCTCCGTGTTACTCGACTGATGTCTGCAATATTCACGATGGAGGGTAATGGAATTTCCTTTCCATTCTTAATTATTGTTGCACCGTATTTGTAAGGGATCGCCTTAGCTGATTCATACGGTAATGGTCCTGGTAAATAGATAACTACAGGAGCCTTCTGATTTTTCTGACTGTCGTAAGTAACTTCAATCAGTTCCTGGCTAAGAACCTTTGATTTGTCCAATAGAGGGATGATGGTACAAACATCATTGTTCCTCTCAGGGTCAGAGATTACAACCACGTCTCTGATCTGATCAGCAAAGTAGTCCGACGTCCAGTCAACGGACCCCGAAGGTAGGTATGGGTGAATCTCTTTGCGATCCAACTGACCTTGGAGAGCTGCTCGCACGAGGTAGCATCCTTGGTTATTCTCCGAGCAGACTCTACAGTGTTCATAGTTGTGTGGTGGCACTTGGCCACGCCTGCTTTGAATGCAGTGTAACCTCACTAGGTCTGTTTCCACATATCGGACATCCTGACTTTGATGCCGAGTGGGGTTTCCATTAAGCACACTGATTTGTTGCGTGTCTTCATCCAGATAGATTGGAAGCCACCAGTGGTTTAACAAGTGTTGTAAAGTTCTTTGAACGAGAGCGCTCCCTTGGTTACTCTCACTGCATGCTTTACAGTTCAGATAATCGTGAGAAGTGAATAAACCGAGTTGGACTTGCTTGGCATGTAACTCCACCAAGCTGGTATTCATCAGACGAATATCAAATATTTGAATCATGTTGATCTGATAAGGATTTCTATCATGGTAGTCCTAGATCCATCCAAGATCCATCTGACGCTGGAGGGCCTCTTGTACAAAAGAGCATCCCTGTTTGTTTACCGAGCAAGTCAGACAGGAATTGTAATCGTGTTGCGGCAGATTATGATACTGGTTTTTCCTGGAGTGCATCGCCACCAAGTCGACATTCATTGCACGGGTGTCGTGGTTCTGAATGATGTTGGAATTCATATAGGTCATGTTTACTCCACGAACTCGGTGCTCTTGGATCCATCCGAGATCCAATTGTTCCTGTAGAGCTAACTGCACTACAGAACATCCTTGATTGTTCTTAGAGCAGATATCACACTGGTGATAATTATGAGGTGGCACATGGTCGTACCCGCTCTATCTACAATGCATCTTGACCAAGTTGGCCCTTAATAAGAGTACATTATGAATTTGATAGTTGTCGTTAGACTCTCCCTCTATCAAATTGACTGCAGCTTTCTCGTGTTGAGGCAACGGGTTCGTGAGAACATTCAGATTCGTATCTTTGAAAGATAAGACCCCGTTCCTAACAAGCTTTTGTACGTCTGATTTGAAACTAAGACAGTTTTCTATGTTATGCCCGGGCCCTTCTTGATGGTAAGGACAAGTCTGATCCGCGTTGAACCAAAAAGGCGGATTTTCTGGTACTGTAAGAGGAGATTTGGTCTGGACATGCCCCTTGACAAGTAGTAGTGGAAACAGTTCTGCATACAACATGGGTATAGTGTCGAACTCTGGTGGTCGCGTTGTACAGTTATTGTTGTACTGAGGACGAGCCTGCTGAAGAGGCTGTTGTGTCCTTTGTTGATATTGCTGTTGATTAGGTTGGCTCTGCGCAACCTGAGGTTGATACGTAGAAATAGATGCAGGATTGATAGCAGGAGTTACAACTGCTACTAGTTGATATCGTCGCCTTTGCTTTCCGAGAGAGATATTCCAAATATCCTGCTCTTTTTTCTTAGGGAGAGCATTACCGTATCGTTTTGTACTACTTGATGATCCAGCGTCTTTAATTAAACGTCCTTCTCGGGCGGCTACCTCAAGACGAACTCCCATGCCCACCATCTCGGTGAAGTCACTGGGCGCACTCGCAACCATTCTGTCCTAATAAAATGAGCTCAAGGTCTTTAGGAAGATCTTTGTCATCTCCTTTTCCTCCAGAGGTGGAGAAATCTAAGCGGCAATCTTACGCCATCTCTGAGCGTATTCTTTAAAGGTTTCCTTGTCCTTTCGTGACATTGATCTGAGTTAATCTCTGTCCGGTTCCATGCCCAAATTGTATTTATACTATTGAACGAAGGCAGCGCCAAGGTCTCTGAACGTGCCGATCGTAGCGCGGTTTAAACCCATGTACCATTTTAATGCGGCACCGGTTAAACTATCCTGAAAGTAGTGAATTAGTAGCTCCTGGTTCTTTGTCTGAGCTGACATTCGCCGAGCGTACATCACTAAATGGCTTTGAGGGCAAGAGTTACCCTTGTATTTTGAAAGTCGGGCACCTGGAACTTGTGTGGAACTTTCACATTGGGGACCAAGCAGAGGTCCGCGGCGTCCTTTCCAAATAAATCCTGACCACGAAGGGCCTGCAGTTCTTTCTTCATCTCCAGGAATTGTTCCTGGAACTCATTCATTCTGTCGAACATGCTGTCGTTTCCACCAGAAGGTATCTATGGAATCTGTCCTTCCGGGAGAGTGTGTACCACAGGTGGTGGTATAGTCATCATGGCTGAGACTCTCGGTGCCTCCCGAAGTTTGTAACCTTCAGAAGTTGCTGTCATGCCCCTGGCATCTTCGCTTTCCCGAAGTCTGTAACCTTTAGGCCCAGCGATTCCTGCTACGGTTCCCTGATCCTCAGCGATCGCGGAACATATCCTTCCGGGATATAGTTGATAGGCATGCCCCAGGGACGATCTTTCGGCATTTTGTACCTAGGATCGGACTTCTCCACTATGGGCGCTGATGTGATCTCTGAGATCACAGTCCTTTGTTGCTGCATCTGAGCTTCTGCTAGACCTTGCATGACGTTATGAAGCTTTCTCAGATCCTCTTTCAGAGTGTCGATCTCTTCTCTCAACTCTCTGTTCTCTTCCTCGAGATCATTAATCTTTTTCTGACGATTGGCCCGAGTATTGTACGAATGAGACAGTTTGACTCTAGAATCGAGACGTAAATGTGAGATTCGTAGGTAAGAAGAATGCGTTTATGAGAATGATGAATGCAATGATTATTAATTATTTTTGTTTATTCAAAGTAAACTTCGACAATTAGATTGCAAATATCAAACAGTGGGGAAGCCCCGTTTTATTGAATTCAAAGGATTGCGGAAATGAAAATACAGTAGATTACAAAGTGATGAAAAAGGAAACCTAAACTAATGGATCCTGAGTCCTCTATGAAGAGAGCCCAGGTGCTGGTTCTGGTGCTTTCCTTTTCTTTGACCGGGGCTCTTGGGCAGTTGTCGGGTTGTCATTCCTTTGCCAAGTGAAAGGAGCGAGCAAATTCCTTTGGTCATCCTGATTCTCTACAGCATGTTGCTCTAAAATCTCAATCAGAGCGTCTTTGCTTTTAATAGCTATTGTATTTTCTTACACTCCACATTGAGAATACGGTACTTGTTCCTCCAAGACCTCTTATCCTGTTGAACTTTGCTGAGAGTAACTTGAAGTTTTTCCGTCTCAGACATAAAATAAAGGGCAGAGTCCCTTAATGGAAGAACTTCTTGATGAGGGTAAGGTATCCTCAGCTTGAGAGCTCTAGTTTGTACCCAGTGGAGATAAGGCTCCACCGAGACACAATCTGGTTTTCCAAGAGACTCTTGTCCTTTCCTATGAACGTGTTTCCAAGCATGCATTATTTTTGTCTTTAGTGCCCTGTCATTTTCTCCTTCCATGAAGAAAAGACCTTCCAGATAAGCATTCTGCGGGACATGCCTCATTGGGTATCCAAATTGATGACGAACCAATATCGGATGATAGTTGATTCCTCCCTTAGTTCCTATAAGGGGTACATTTGGGAAATTTCCACAAAGGTCAATGATTCTGATCCCATCATAGATTCGATTGTACCAATCGATGTCAGAGTTGGTAAGAGACATGATTCTCTGCGACCAACGTAAAGTGTTCTTTTGATCCCAAAATGCAGCAGACTTGGGCAAATGGAAAGTGAACCATTTGTATAGCATGGGTACACAGCACGTGATCATTCCTCCGCTGTATAAATTCCTTAAGTGTACCGAATGATACGCATCTGCGAGTAAAGTTGGTACATGGTTTCCAATCAGGAAAATCTTAATGGCGTTGATATCTACGAAGTTATCAATGTTGGGAAACAAAAATTATCTGTAGGTGAGCAAAACAAAGATACTATCGAAAGCGGCCACGTTCCCTATACTGGAAAAGTACAGGGCTTTCTTTATCAAGAATTGGGCTGGCAAACCTCGGATGCCACCCTTAGTGGTCATGTGAGTCCTGACTTCTGACTCGTCCAAATAAATTGCTCGTGCAATGGTCTGATCCTTTGGAATTTCTTCCAGTCCAGAAAAGGGAGCTTGATAAGTGATATGCAGATCAGTCAGGTGAGAATACTCCTCCAGCGTTGGTGCTAGCTGATAATCCGGGAATGTGAAATAGTGATAGACTGGATCGTAGAACTGGATTAGCGTGGACAAGATTCCTTCGATTACATGGACCCTTAATAAGGACATCAGTCCTCCATACTTGGCTCTGAAAGCCTCGTGGTTGGTGATCATTCTCGCCAAACCTCTTAAATCCTCTAACTTTGGAACCTTGAAGGTGTACTTATGAGTTTTCCTTCTACCGAAATCAATTAGTGCAATCTCTGTATCTGCCATTTGCAATCATTGTCTCAGTTTAATTTGAAAAAGAGATACTAGAAGCGAAGATTTTTTTGTTTTAATGTTTTTTAAATGAATGTATGAATGCAGCACACAAAAACATAGAAAAAACATGGGGTCAAAGGGTCGGTCTCATGAAGTCAAGGCTCTACCCCCCCCCAAAGGTTTATACTGGTGATTTTTTGTACCTGTCCGCAAAATCATTGACCCCTCTGGGATAACAACAGCAAGCGGATCACCAGCGAGCTGATGTATCCTGGAGTGATCTCAGATGAGGGTAGTATCGCGTGACAACTATTTCCGATAGCTTCCGCACTATAAAATGGCTAAAGTCTGCTAAAAACCTCAGCTTCTCAAATAACCCAGTCGACCACACTACTTTCAACAACTAAAGTCGTATAGGCAATGTATCTGCAAAGGGAGTCTCCACTGAGTTTGATGGTCAATCGGGGACTCTTAACTGGAATTCACTCCCAGTAAGATTACCCGCATTGCCATCACCTATCTTAGGTGTATACTCAATCTTTCCACATGCGGCATCACACGGATTCCCATTAGCAGAAAAATAAACACAGATATCAATTAGGAAAAGCAGTATATATATTTTTCTTAATCATCCTAGACCTCTAGTCTTATGATCTTATACAGACAATGACTCCCCAGCCGAGCTGTCATTTCTGTGACATGAATATGAACTTAAGGTCTCTACCTAAGAGATGGGAAGAGAACAAGATCTCCAGATATAAACTCCCCAGCAGAGTCGCCATTTTACTCCTCTTGGCAGCTTTCAGACATAAGATTTGAACCAGAGAGGTAAGAGGGACAAGATACCTTGCGTGGCCCCACGGTGGGCGCCATTTTTTCTGTAGCGAGCGATTTTGGACGTGGTTCTTAAGCACTGTCGCTCTGGGGTACTACAGGTCAATTCATTTTTTATCCTATTGAAGCTGATGAAGGAAGGGAAATAGATGTCTCCAATTAACCTTGCTTGCATAATGAGTTTAAACAGAGGATTGTTGGTTTACAAATGCGGTTTAGTTTGTGGGCCTCTCTTTGCTTATTTTGTTAAGAATGAAATGGCGAGACTATTCATGGGGATTTTGGGTTTTCTGATTAGTATGCTCGCTAAGATTTTTCAATATTATGCCTACGTATTCCCGTTTAACGAAACAGGGAAATCAGAGCGATCGTAGTTCCTCCTATTCTATGGGAGGAAAAAGGTTGTTTTGGTGTCTTGTTCAAAGCCCAAGACGTGAAGCTAAAGGTGACTTGTATCTTGTTTTAAGACCAAGATGTGAAGCTGAAGGGTCTATTTGTATCTTGTTCGAAGCCCAAGATGTGAATCTAAAGGGTTTTGACTTTAGAGAGAATTTGTCATCTCTAAAGAGGGGTATTTGGTCTGTTTGTCACAACTGTTGGGTGACTAGTTTATAAAGGAGGATTACTTTAACTGGGATATGTGAATCCAGCAATGCCATAATTTCCTTTATAGGGGCTTTTTAACCTGAAGGAGAAGACTTTAACTCAGTGTAGAGCGATGCTATCTTTCCTTAGGAATTTCTCATGCTAAAAGAGGGACAGTGGCGTGGATGTAAATAATCCAGAGGCTTGCCGCTTACAACAATTAGATGAAGGGGAAAAGGAGTTGTTGATGTTTGTATATTGTGAGCAAGGCACAGATTGATGCTAAAAGGTTGATTGACTCAACCGGGGTTTCCTTATACAAAGCTTAAGAGGAGGCTATTGACCCAACAAGAGGGTGATTTTATATGTGTCTTGTATGAAGCCCAGGAAAGAGGCTACAAGGAAGGTTGACTCACCTAGAGAGCCTTTTATACTCAATAAAAGAGTGATTTTGTATCTCGTACGAAGCCCGAGATGGAGGCTAAAATGGATTTAACTCAACAAGAGAGTCTTTTATAGTCAATAAGAGAGTGTTTTTGTATCTCGTACGAAGCCCGAGATGGAGGATGAAAAGGCTTGACTCAACAAGAGAGTCTTTTATACTCAACAAGAGAGTGATTTTGTATCTCGTACGAAGCCCGAGATAGAGGCTGAAAGCTTGACTCAACAAGAGAGTCTTTTATACTCACCAAGAGAATGTTTTTGTATCTCGTATGAAGCCCGAGATGGAGGCTGAAAAGAGATTGACTCTTTGGGGATATCATTATACAAAGCCAAAGAGGAGGCTAGAAAGGAGACTGACTCAACAAGAGAGTCTGAAAAGGTTAACTCTGCTGGGGAGAATCATTGTACAAAGCTCAAGAGGAGGCTAATGACCCAACAAGAAGGTAATTTTATATGTCTCATACGAAGCCCGAGATAGAGGTTAAAAGGTTTGTGATCATTTCAGTTTAGTGACAGGTCCAGTACGTTGGATAGAAGAGAAAATTAGTTCTTATAAAGAGACCGATTCACGGTAAGGTTGTGCTTTGGTACTGGTCAGAGGATCAGGGCTATTTCCTGTTCTTTAAGGAAATGGGAAATCCAAAGGGTATTAAGATCATCCAATTCTACTGGTGTTTTGGAGAAATCGATTCTCAGATAGTGAATGATCTTTGTATGATGCCCAAGAGAAGGCTGGTATGTTAAGGGATGAAGGTCAACCCATTAACTGGTCTGACACTTGACTCAGAAAGACAGCTCTAGCAAATTGATGACTAGGTTCTGTTCTTATACCTGTAGAGGTGTCTGGGTCCTTGTACTAAGCCCAAGAGAAGGCATGAGAGCTTTTAAGAAGCCGAAGGGTCTTTGTACAACGCCCAAGAGGAGGCGGGGATGCTTTTAAGAAGCCTGTGGGTCCTCAAACCCCGAGAAGTTCAAGACATGCCATTCACCGAGAATAGATCGAGCTAGGAAAGTCCGAGAATTTGGAAGAAACTCAAGAGATGCCATTCACGGAGAAAAGATCATCTCTGGGGAGTAGAGTTTCTTTGATGATTTCTAAGGGTGACAGTCTGAGAAAGGGTTCTCTGAGAATGCTGCCTTTCGCGTCTCCATATTGTTTAACCCCAAGAGGAGGGAAGACTGTGTCTGGTAATCCTATGGGGATCTAGTTTTGTTTATATTTAAGAGTGGACAACAGGGCTTTACCTAGTGCTAGACGTAGTTGCTGGGGAAAACTCTAAATAACTATACTAGTATTACACAGTTGATATTTGACAAGTATATAAAGGTTTGTGAAAGAATACTTACAGTGAGCAGCCCCACAATACAGTTATATATATGAAAGCAGATAAAGAAATCGGTAAACACTTACTCGGTTGTAGAGCTTACATGCTGTTTGGTTAGTTGTTCAACAAAGAAAGCTTTGATAACAATAGTATTTTCAAAATCAAAGGAGAAATTACTTTGAAAAGATTGTTGGGGCTTACAGCTCAAGGAGAGGCCCAAAGTTTTATCAGTGATTGCATTGTTATTTTGAAATTGTACAGGGACTTATACAAGTCAATGAGGCCCAAAAAGGTTTTCTGTACAAAGGGATGGGTCTTACACTCTCTCAAGAGGCCCAAAGGTGTTTAAATAAAAATAATGGGGCTTATAACACGAGGGTAGGCCCAGATGATTTGTTTTTGAATTGGCGATCGCGCCGAGATTTTTCTTTTAACGCGGAGGGACTTATACAATGTCTGAGGCCCAAAATGTTTTGGTTAAAAGGGGGTTGGGTCTTACACTCTATTAGAGGCCAAAAAGTTTAAGGAATGGGTCTTATAGCTCAAGGAGAGGCCCAGTTGCTTTTTCTAAAGGAATGGGTCTTACGCAGTGGGTCTTATACAATGACTGAGGCCCAAAATGGTTTATTTACAAAGGGGTTGGGTATTACACTCTATTAGAGGCCCAAAGGTGTTATTTTTGTACAAGAGGTGGGGCTTACAACTCAAGGAGAGGCCCATGGGTTTTGTTAATAAGGCGACGATTGCGCCGTGATTTTTTTGAAAACGCAGTGGGTCTTATACAATGACTGAGGCCCAAAATGGTTTTGGTTTTCAACGGGGTTGGGTCTTACACTCTAATAGGGGCCCAAAGAGTTTGAAAAAGTTTGATGAGGGTTGAATTAATCAAAAACCCTAATTTGTTTTCAAAATGTATTTTAATTGAATAAAAAATTCAATTAAAAATGATCAAAATTGTTAAACATGTGGAAAACAAATTGTGATCTTGGATTAATGTTTCAAAAATCAGGTTTTGATCTACAAAATGTTTGGAAATCATTAAAATTTGAAAAATCAAGAGGGAAAAAATATTTTAAATGTCAACAACAATTAAAATATTAATTGTCTACAAAAATATCAAGTATATGAAATAAATAATATTTTTGGGATATTTTTGGGAAAATAAAATATTTTAACATTTTTGTGAATTATTAAAAAAAGAATCAACTCAAAATCATTAAAACTCAGAGAGAAATTAATTTTTGAATCAATTAAATAAAATCACAAAATTCAAATATTTGAATTTTCAAAAAGGGCGCCAAGAACAAGGGCAAGAACACGCGCCACCCTCTGTTTCTGCAGATTTGCGTTTTCTATGCAATCTCACTGAATACTTGATGATATCATGCAATCTACATATCAATCTACTCGTTTTAACCTCATGATCATGTCTATGGTCTTTAATTTAATTTATTTTAATCATGGAATAATAAATCAAAGAGAAACCTCAAGAACCCTAAAATTTGCATGAAGGTTCAGAAATTTCATACACCATTCAAACAAAGCAATTGATTGAGGGAAAACACTCCATGCATGATTATGAACATATGGCCAAATTATTGTGCAGCAAAAAATGCATGGATCATAGAGTTAGAAGAGCTCATACTTACCACTTGCAGCTGGTGATCGTGTTTTGTGTTAGAGGTGTTACAGCTTGGTTCCAAGGATATGAACAGCTTCCCTAGGTGCTATGGAGTGTGTCGGATGCTTGGAGTGGATTGAAATGATCTGGAACTTGAGATGGTAACACAACTACAAATCTGTCAAGAACTTGAGCAATTGGCTAGTGATTTTGTGATTTTGGTGTTCCAGATGTTATGTGAGTGTTTGGATCACTTCTATATGATGTTTCTGAGGTGTGTGTGTGATTGGTTTGATTGGAATTGCTCTCAAACTCAAAACTCGATAGTGACTTGCTTTGGAAAGCAAATTTGGAGTGAAAGAATAGATTTTGAGGAAAGCATCTATTTAATGGCTTTGGTGTACTCAAACTGATCACAAATGAGCTCTATTTATAGTAGAGCAAGTTTGTTTTGCAAGGAATAGTGAATGGCAACTGCTGCATAGGTTTTGCCAATGTTGATCAATGAGAATCCAAGTCTCCTCTAGCCATTGACTAGAGGTTAGGGCACATGCTGCTGGTTCCCTTGGTCTGGGATAAGTCTTGAATGAATTCAGTTGGAAATGGGTCAGTCCATGCCACCTTGGTGCATCCATTAAATGCTCCAATCCAAAATTAGAGTCTTGTCCCTGTTTTAGGCATTTCTAGGTTTGGCATGCTATTTTTGGTTCCAAAGACTTGGGAGGCTTGGGATCTGACTTGGTTCCCCCTTGGTATCCCCTTGATGTGTTCAGATGGATAGAGTTGCTTGCCCTTTGCAAAATTTGAGTAAATCGAGCAAAACTCTCAAATCTGCCTTGCCATGACAGTTTTCAGCAAGGCATATTGGCATGGTCATATCTCATGGCTCAAGTGGACTTTGATGGAGTTCTTGGCCATTTTGGAAAGCCCTTATATGATACAACAACTGTTTGATCATAATTGGTTTTGATACTTTTTGGATCCAAGTGAAAAATGCCCCTACATTTGGAAAAAAATGAAGGCAGATTCTGACTTAGTGAAAATTTCACTAAGTGTTGGAAAAAGTGGCATTTCATGTTTTCAGCTATTTTGATCATTCCATAACTCAAAATCAATGATGAATTGGAATTAGGTGTAGTTGAAGCTTTTGTAGAGGGCCATGAGGACTACATATCCAGCTTTGAATGGGGAAAAATGGCCTTGTGGTTTAGGAGTTATGAGCCTTCAAAGTTGGTACCCTAGCCACTTTGTTCCATAACTTAGAAAATTTTCTAAGTTTTTATGGTTACCCCCTTTTACAAGTTATCCCACTTTTCTTGATTTTTCTTGATGAATCATGATTCAAATCATAAATTAACATCATTTTAGGGTCAAAGAACCATAATTATGAAAAATCCCAAAAAGTCAAAGTTTGACTTTTATGCATAGTTGACTTTTTATCAGATGAATTCCAAACTGTGCGATCCTCTATGAAATCAAGTCCTTGACCTAAATCAAACTTGATGGATTGATTTCATAGGTGTTATAGGGTGTATTGACTCATGTCCCAAGGTTTTGGAGCATGTCCTGGTCAAAAGTCAAAGGTACTGTTGACTTTTCTCGCGAAACCCTAATTGTGGTTCAGATGAACTTGAAACTTGTTGCTCAAGCTTCTTATACTAATCCATTGTTGCAAATGGATGAATATGGTGTATTAGAGACCCTCAAATCATGTCTTGAGGTCTTGGCTCATGATTTGCCCCAAAAGTCAACTTAGGGGTGAATTAGGTTAAGAAACCCTATTTCCTGATTTTTTATGAATGCATCCCCTGAGGCTAAATTGACTTGATGATTGGGTTCATGATTTCTCATGGAGCATCTTAGGTTATGCTTTGAAGCATTGGCTCATGCCCAGAGGAAAATTTCCAACTGGAGGCCCTGGTCGACCAAACCCTAATTTGGTGACACTGGCGATCTTGAGGCTTAATCCACTCAGAATACTGCAGCCTTGTGCTTGATTCCTGAGGTGGGAGTCCTCTGGATCCATTGTGGTTGTTTGAGAGGTTAGACAAGTTGAAGATCATGTCATTCCTTGATTGATCCTTGTCTAAGAGCTCTGAGAGGGCCTGAAACCCTAATTCTGATTATAGTGAATGCTCAATAATCCTTGAGGAGACTAATGAGGCATGATGTTACATCCATATTGTGGTGATGATTTGCACAATGATGGGAAATCTTAGTGGTCAAAATTTAGGGTATGACAGGACTTGCTTAGCGTGTAATTCTACCATACTGGTATTCATCAAGCGAATATCAAAGATTTGAATCATATTAATTTGATGGCTACTTCTATCACGGTAATCCTGGATCCATCAGAGATCCATCTGACACTGGAGGGCCTCTTGTACAAAAGAGCATCCCTGATTATTTATTGAGCATATCGGACAGGAATTGTAATCGTGTTGTGGCAGATCATGATGTTGGCTTTGCCTTGAGTGCATTGCCACCAAGTTGACGTTCATCATCAGAATGTTGTGGTTCTGGAAAATGTTGGGATTCGCATGAGCCATATTGACCTTACAGATTCTGTGTTCTTGGATCCATCTAAGATTCATCTGTTTTTGTATAGCTGATTGCACAACGGAACATCCTTGATTATTCTTTGTGCAAATATCACACTGGTGATAATCATGAGACGGTACATGACTGTATCCGCTCTGTCTGGAATGCATCTTGACCAGATTGGTTCCTAATAGGATTACATCGTGAATTTGATAGTCGTGGTTAGATTCTTCCTCTATCAAATTTACTGCAGTTTTCTCATGTTGATGCAATGGGTTCGTCTGAACATTTGGATTTGTATCCTTGAAGGATAAGACCCCGTTCCTGACAAGATTCTGCACATCAGATTTGAAGCTGAGATAGTTTTCAATGTTGTGCCCCGGTCCTCCTTGATGGTAAGGGCAAGTTTGATCCTCTTTGAACCAAAAAAGGCATATTTTCTGGTACTGTAAGAGGAGACCTGGTTTGGACGTGTCCCTTGACCAGTAGTAGTGGAAATAGTTTGGTGTACAACATCGGTATAGGGTCAAACCCTGGTGGTCGTGTCGTACGATTGTTGTTGTTGTACTGAGGACGAGCCTACTGAAGAGGCTGTTGTGTCCTTTGCTGATAATGTTGTTGATTTGGTTGGCTCTGAGCAACCTGAGGTTGATACGTTGGAACAGGCGCAAGGTTGATAGCGGGAGTTACCGGTGCTACTGGTTGATACTTTCCTCTTTGCTTTCTGAGAGAGATATTACCAATATCTTATTCTTTTTTCTTAGGGAAAGCACTACCGTATCTCTTGGTACTGCTAGATGGTCCTGCATCTTTGACTAAACGTCCTTCTCAGACTTCTTCTTCAAGGCGTACTCCCATGTTCACCATTTCGGTGAAGTCGTTGGGCGCACTGGCACCCATTCGGTCGTAATAGAATGAGCTTAAGGTTTTCAAAAAGATGTTTGTCATCTATTTTTCCTCAAGAGGGGGACAGATCTGGGCGACAATTTCACGCCATCTCTGAGCATATTCCTTAAAAGTTTCCTTGTCTTTCTGCGACATGGCTCTGAGTTGATCTCTATCTGGTGTCATGTCCAGGTTATACTTATACTGCTGAACGAAGGTAGCGCCAAGATCTTTGAAACTGACGATCTTGGTGCGGTTTAAACCCATGTACCATTTGAATGCGGCACCAGTTAAATTGTCTTGGAAATAATGTATCAGTAGCTGTTGATTCTCTGTTTGAGTTGACATCTTTCGAGCGTACATCACCAAATGATTTTGAGGGCAAGATTTTCCCTTGTATTTTTCAAAATCAGGCACCTTGAATTTGTGCGGGATTTTCACATTAGGGACTAGACAAAGGTCTGCGACATCCTTTCTAAATAAATCCTGGCCGCGAATGGCATGCAGTTCCTTCTGCATCTCTAGGAATTGTTCCTGGAATTCATTCATTCTGTCGTACATATCTTCATTTCCACCAAAGATTTCTTGTGGAATCTGTCCTTCTGGGACAGTGTGTACCACGGGTTATGTATAGTCATTATGGCGGTGACTCTTGGTGCTTCCTTATCCCAAAGTTTGTAACCTTCAGGAGTTGCTGTCATGAATCTTGCATCTTCGCTTTCCCGAAGTTTGTAACCTTTAGGCCCAGCGGTTCCTGCTGGAGTTTCCGGGTCTTCCGTGACCGGCGAAATATATCCCTCAGGGACAAAGTTGATAGGCATGCCCCAGGGACGATCTTTAGGCATGTTGTACTGAGGATCATACGTCTCCACTATGGGCGTAGATGTGATCTCCGAGATCACAATCCATTGTTGTTGCCTCTAAGCTACTGCTTGAGATTGCATGTCACTGTGAAGTTTCCTCAGATCTTCTTTCAGAGCGTCGATTTCTTCTCTCAGCTCTCTGTTCTCTTCCTTGAGATCATCCATTTTCTTTTGTCGATTGGCCCGAGTATTATACGAATGAGACAGTTTGACTCTAGAATCATGACACATACGTGAGATTCGAAGATAAGAAGAATGCGTTATGTGAGAATGATGAATGATATGCAATGATATATATTAATTTTTTTTAATAAAAAAGAAACTTCAACAACTAGATTGCAAATATCATACTGTGGGGAGACCCCATTTTATTGAATTTGAAAGATTGCAGAAAGAGAAATACAGTATTTTACAAAGTGCGGTAAAAGGAAAAGTCTAAGCTTATAGATCATGAGTCCTCTCTGAAGTGGGCTCAGGTGCTGGTTCTGGTATTTTACTTTTCTTTGACTAGGGCTCTTGAGCCGTCGTCGGGTTTCCAGTCCTTTGCCAAGTGAAAGGAGCGAGCAAATTTCTCCAGTATTCTTGACTTTCTATAACATGTTGCTCTAATATCTTAATCAGAGTGTCCTTTTCTTTTAACAATTGCTGAATTTTGGTACACCCTACATTGAAAATACGGTACTTGTTCTTCCAAGATTTCTTTTCCCGTCGAACTTTGTTGAGAGTGACCTGGAGTTTTTCCGCATCAGACATAAAATAAAGGACATATTCCTTTAGCGGAAGAACTTCTTGACGAGGGTAAGACATCCTCAGCTTGAGGGCTCTAGTTTGTATCCAGTGGAGATAAGGTTCCACAGAGATACAGTCTTGTTTTCCTAGAGACTCTATTCCTTTCTAGTGAACATGTTTCCAGGCGTGCACTATTTCTGTCTTTAGTGCCCTATCATTTTCTCCTTCCTTGAAGAAAAGACCTTCCAGATGAACATTACGTGGGATATGTCTCATCGGGTATCCGAGTTGACGGCGAACTAAAATTGGATGATAGTTGATTCCAACTTTAGTTCCTATGAGGGGTACATTAGGGAAATTTCCACATTTCTCAATGATCCTTATCCTATCATAGATTCGATTGTACCAATCTATGTCAGAGTTGGTAAGAGACATGATTCTCTGTGACCAACGTAGAGTGCTCTTATGATCCCAAAAGGCAGCAGACTTAGGTAAATGGGAAGTGAACCATTTGTAAAGCAAGGGTACACAACATGTGATCATACCTCCTCTGTACAAATTCCTTAAGTGTACAGAATGATAAGCATCTGCGAGCAAGGTTGGTATGGGGTTTCTAATCAGAAATATCTTAATGGCATTGGTATCGACGAAGTTATCGATGTTTGGAAAAAGGAACAACCCGTATGTGAGTAGAACAAAGATATCTTCTAAAGCAATAATGTTTCCTATACTGGCAAAGTACAGGGCTTTCTCTACCAAAAACTTAGCCGGTAAACCTTGGATTCCTTCCTTAGTGGTCATGTGAGTCCTGACTTCTGACTCGTCCAAATAGATTGCTCTTGCAATGGTTTGTTCCTTTGGAATTTCTTCCAGTCCAGAAAATGGAGCTTGGTCAGTGATGGGTAAATCAGTCAGGTGAGAGTACTCCTCCAGTGTTGGTGCTAGTTGATAATCCGGGAATGTGAAACAGTGATAGACCGGATCGTAGAACTGAATTAGCGTAGACAGGATTCCTTCAACTACATGGACCCTTAACAGTGACAACAGTCCTTCGTACTTAGCTCTGAAAGCATCAGGGTTGGTGATCATCCTTGCCACCCCCCTTAAATCCTCTAGTTTTGGAGCCTTGAAGGTGTACTTGTGCGTCTTCCTTCTACCGAAATCCATAACGTAATCTTTCTCTCTAATATTTGCAATCATTGTTTTAGTTTAATTTGAAAAGGAGAGAAGAGAAAAGAAGATTTTTTCTTTGTTTAAAATTTTTTTAAATGAATGCACGAATGCAACACACAAAAACATAGAAAAAACATGGGTTCAAGGGTTCAACGTTACGAGCATGGAGTCATGGCTCTACCCATCCCCAAAGGTTATATTCTGGTGAATTTTTGTACTTGTAGAACGGGTTAAAAGTTCCCAAAATCATTGACCCCCTAGGGATAACAACAGCAAGCTGGTTCACCCGAGCGAGCTGTAGCATCCTAGGGTAATCTCAATTGAGTGTAGTATCACATGTCAACTATTTATGATAGCTATCGCACTACCAAATGGCAACATGGTTACTGTCTACTAAATCCTCAGTTTCATGGATACCACATTGGGACAATCTTCCTTCACAACGGTGTCGTTAAGCATTGAATCCGCAAAGGGTATCTCCACTGATTTGATGGTCTACTGGGACAACTTATTCAGGATTCACTCCCTGTAAGACCGCCCGTCTATGCCATCACCTATCTTAGGTATCGCTCAAACTTTCCACATGCGACATCACTCGCATTCCCATTGACAAAAAAATAAACACGGATATCAAGTAGGAAAAGTAGTATATATATATATAATATTCCTAAAACTAACATCCTAGACCTCTTAGGAATTCTAGTATTATACAAACAAAATGACTCCCCAGCAGAGTCGCCATTTATCTGTAGCGTGCGATTTTTGTCGTTGACGCGACCACCTTATCGCAAATGGGTTCTTCCTCACCGGAACGGTAGGGAAGGGGTGATACTTTCTGATTTCTAATTTATCCCGTGAAGCTGGAAGGGAAAGGGAAGCTATCTCAAACTAACCTTGCACGCGAATGTTCAACTGAACAAAGGCTTAAAGAGATTCAGGGAGTTCGGGGTCAGGTTATACAATAGGGAGTTGTCAGTTACCCATCCTATATGTGGTTATCCACAGGTTGATAGTTTCTTCTGTGGGAAATTGAGATAAAGAGTGAGTTTTTGATGATTTTGGTGAGGTACTGGGCCTCGGTTTTGATTGGTGTGAAGGTACTAGACCTCGAGTTTTTGATTGGTATGAAGGTACTAGACCTAAAGTTTTTAATTGGTATGTGCGCTAAGATTTCGCAATCTTATGCCTACGTATTTCCCTTTAAAGAAACAGGGAAATCAGAGCAATCATAGTTCCTCCTATTCTATGGGAGGAAAATATGTTTTGGTGTCTTGTTCAAAGCCCAAAATTGAAGCTGAAAGGTTGAGTATTTGTGTCTTGTTCAAAGCCCAAGATTGAAGCTAGAAGTTTGACTGAGAGAGAATTTGTCATCTCTAAAGGGAGACATCTCGTCTATTTATCACAACTATTGGGTCACTGATTATAAAGGAGAATTACTTTAACTGGGATATGAGAATCCAGCAATGCCGTAATTTCCTTTATGGGGGATTTGTCCTGAAGGGGAAAACTTTAACTCAGTATAGAGAAATGCTATTTTTCCTTAGGAATATTTCATGCTAAGAGAGGGACAATGGCGTGGATGTAAATAATCCAGAGGCTTGCCATTTATAGTAATTAGATGAAAGATGGAGTTTTACCAGGATAAGAGATGGACGACAGCTTGGATATTTGAATCAACAAGTGTGCCACTCATAGCAATTATCTGGGATTAGGGTTTGTTTTATATTTATCTGTTTTGATGTGTGATATCACGAATAAATGACTTTCTGCAGAAGAGTTGAGGTATCAGATGACTTGAGGTTCTGATTTGGGATAGTGTTATACTAATGATAAGTTGGCCCTGGCACGGAAAATTTAGGAGAAAGACTGGGTTTTAGAACCCATGGGTTTTAACTTTACTTGAGATTTATTAAATGACCTGGGTTTTTTCCTGTGTTTGTAAGGAACTTGAGAATATCTTTGAGATCCAACAGGAGATTAGACCGTCCAAGTCTACTGGTATGGAAGAGTTTATCTTTGTATGATGCCCAAGAGGAGGATGGTATTTTAAGGGATGAGTATCAACCCTAAATTGTTCAAGGTTTTGACTCTTTGGAAAGACTGCTCTAACAAAGGATTACTAGGTTCTGTCTTATACCTTTAAGAGGCCTTTAGGGTCCTTGTATTAAGCCCAAGAGAAGGCATGAGAACTTCTAAGAAGCCGGAGGGTCCTTGTACAAAGCCCAAGAGCAGGCGGGGATGCTTTTAGGAAGCCTGTGGGTCCAAACTTAAGAAGAGTTCAAGAAAAGTTTCACCGGGAATAACCTTTTCTTTAGTGAACAGTTATAGGGTTTTAAGAAATTCAAGAGAGGTTTCACCGAGAATTAATCCTCTCTGGGGAAATGAACTTCTTTGACAATTTCTAATAGTGACAGTCTGAGAAAAGTTTCACCGTGAATAATTCCTTTCTCTTTGTTCCATATTGTTTAAGCCCAAGAGAAAGCAAGACAGTATCTGGAAATTCCTATGCGGAACTAGTTTTGACTGTATTTAAGAGTGACCAACTGGCTTTACCTAGCTCTAGACCTAGTTGTCAGAGAAAACTCTAAGCAGATATACAAGTATATATATAGTTGATATATGAAAATTATTTAAAAGGATATGAAAGAAGGACTTACAGGTGAGCAAGCTTCCAACAATACAGTTATATATATGAAAGCAAGTAACTGAAAGCTGATAAAAACTTACAGGTGAGCAAGCTTCCATTGTAACAGCTGTATGGTTAGTTGTTCAAGACATTAAAGAAAGTTTTGATAACAACTATGAATTTAAACCTAAATCAAAAGGGAAGTTGTTTTGAAAATATTGTTGGGGCTTATACTCAAAGAGAGGCCCAAATATAACAGTGATCGTACCGTTGTTCTGAAAACTGTATCGGGACTTATACAACGACTGAGACCCAAATTATTGTATTTACAAAGAGGGTTAGGTCTTACAATTCAAGGAGAGGCCCTAAGTTTTTTTTGTACAAGAGATGGGCCTTACAACTCAAGGAGAGGCCCAAGTTATTTTGTTGAAAAGGCGACGATCGCGCCGGGTTTTAAAATCGCAGTGGGACTTATACAATGACTGAGGCCCAAAAAGGTGTTTATTTACAAAGGGGTGGGACTTACACTCTATCAAGAGGCCCAAAGATGTTTGAAAAGATTTGTTAGGGTGATAGTGATCAAAACCATAATTTTTGGATTTAAAATGTATTTAAATTGAATAAAAATTCAATTAAAATAATCAAACATGTGAAAAAGGGTTGTGATCTTGGATTTATATTTGGACAATCATGTTTTATTCATAGGATGATTTAAAAATAATTTGAATTTTGCAAAACCAAGAGAAAGAAATATTTTTAATGTTTAAAAACAAATAAAAATATAATTCGTTACAAAAATACCAAATATATGAATTAAATAACATTTTTGTAAAATTTTAATGGAATAAAATATTTTAGGATTTTTGTGTATTTCCAAAAAAAGAATCACTCAAAAATAATTAAAATTGAGAGAGAAATTAATTTTTTAATTAATCAATAAAAACATGAAAATAATGAAAAATAGCAAATATGAGAGAGGTAGCAAAAAAGGTCTGCGTGGGGTTTGAACCCATGACCTCATACACAACCACACATGCGCGCTACCACTGGGATGGTGATACATCCGTGTATTAAAACCACCCCATTAATACATAAGGGGTGCCAAGTGTCATACCCTAAATTTTGACCACTAAGATTTCCCATCATTGTGCAAATCATCATCACAATATGGATGGACCATCATGCCTCATCAATCTCCTCAAGGATTGTTGAGCATTCACCATAATCAAGAATTAGAGTTTCAAGCCCTCTTTGAGCCTCAGCCAAAAGATCAGGTCAAGGAATGACATGATCTTCAACTTGTCTAAACCTCTCAAACATCTACAAAGGATCAAGAGGACTCCCACTTCAAGGATTAAGCACAAGGCTGCTCCCTTCTAGGTGGATTAAGCCTCGAGATCGCCAGTGTCACCAAATTAGGGTTTTGGTCGACCAGGGCCTCCAGATGGAATTTTTCTTCTGGGCATGAGCCAATGCTTCAAAGCATAACCTAGGATGCTCCAAGGGACATCATAAACCCAATCATCAAGTCAATTTAACCTCAGGGGATGCATTCATCAAAAATCAGGAATTAGGGTTTCTTGACCTAATTCACCCTTAAGTTGACTTTTGGGACAAATCATGAGCCAAGACCTCAAGACATGGTTTGCGGGTCTCTAGCACACTACATTGATCCATTTGCAACTATGGATTGATCCAATAAGCTTGAGCAACAAGTTTCAGTTTCACATGAACCATAGTTAGGGTTTCGCGAGAAAAGTACTGTAGCTTTGACTTTTGACCAGAACATGCTCCCTAACCCTAAGACATGATTCAATATACCCTATAATACCTATGAAATCAATCCATCAAGCTTGATTTAGGTCAAGGACTTGATTTCATAGAGGATCGTACAGTTTGGAATTCATCTGACAAAAAGTCAACTATGCACAAAAGTCAAACTTTGACTTTTTGAGATTTTTCATAATTATGGTTCCTTAACCCTAAAATGATGTTAATGTGTGGTTGGAATCATCATTCATCAAGAAAAATCAAGAAAAGTGGGATAACTTGTAAAAGGGGTAACCATAAAAACTTAGAAATTTTTCTAAGTTATGGAACAAAGTGGTTAGGGTACCAACTTTTGAGGATCATAACTCCTAAACCACAAGGTTATTTTCCCCATCCAAAGTTGGATTTGTAGCTCTCATTACCCTCTACAAAAGATTCAACTACACCTCACTCCAATTCATTATGGATTCTGAGTTATGATTGGGCCAAAATGACTAAAACATGAAAATACATCATTTTCCAACACTTAGAAAAATTCTGACCAAGGCAGATTTTGTTGAAAACACCAAAACTTGTGAGATCTTTTCACATAGTTGCAAGCTGAATCAAGTCCAAAGGTAAACATCAATGTTGTTGCATATGTTTCTAAGAATCCAAAGAGCCTCTCAGCATGAATTAATTCAACTTGAGCTAAGAGAAATCCATGCCCAAAGTCATGTTGCTGCAAGCTGTTTTGGAAAAATCAGTTTGCATGTTTGCTTGCCACACACGATTTCTGAATCAAAACCAAGGATCATTATGCCACATGTACTCAAACCAATCACAATACATCTGATCCAAACTACAAAGCTGAGTCACAAAGCCAAGGAATCTTCCAACTTGAAGTTCATGCATTTTGTCACATTTTACCTTGAATTCAAAGGGCATTAATGTGGAATAGTGCATTGTCAAGATTCTCACTCTCCTCAGTCAAGTTCTCTGATTAAACAACAATTAAAATGACTGAGGAATGTGATTTCAGTTAAGGCATAGCTGATCTATTTGGAGCAGCTGTTACACCTAATGCAAGAGACATTTATGCCCAACCAATCCCTTTGAAGGTGATCTGATCCAGCAACCATTCACTATTCCTCCAAGACAAGAGTTGATCACCTATAAATAGAGTTTCCAATGGATCATTCAAGGCACACCAAAGCAAGTTATAGCACTGCTTTCTCTCAATCTTTCTTAAGTGCCAATTTTCTTTGTTTTTGAGTAACCACCATCGGGTTTTGAGTTGCAGCCCTAAGCAATCCATTCCAATTGTTCAAACACATCACATATGATGTATTTGAGGTGTCCAAACACTTAAACACCAACTGTAACACCCCTAGCTCAAAATCACCCTTCAACCAAGCCATTATGCCTCAATTATACAGTTGGAGTTCTCCAGCTTGATCCAGAAGTTTTCAGAGTGTTCCAAAGCTTGCAACACACTCCACAACATCCATTAAAGCTGTAGGGATCATCAAATCGCATCTGGAACACCATCTGTGCAGAGTTCCATTTCAGCTTGCATCAAGGTAAGCCTCAAAACTCCATCTTCATGATCCATGCATATTTCCTCGCATGATATTTTTTCCAATTGATTGCCATCATGTGTTGAGTGTTTCCCCTCAAGAAATTTGATCATAGCCCTCATAACCATGTTTACACGACTGCTTTTGCAAAATTAGGGTTCATATGGTCGTGATGATATAACTTGCTATACACTGAAAATAAATAAAATCAAGTCTGGCCATCTTGTTCCTTGTTAAAAAACACACGAGTTTGGTGTTTGAATAATGTCAAATGGTTGAGAGATGAGTGAGATAGGGGGCTTCATGCACGAGTTCGGGGAAGAAGATGGCCATGGCGCCATTCTTCAGGTTTTCCAGCCAAGTTATCTATATATTTTTCACTTGCCATATGTTTAATGAATTAGCATTGCGCCCTAGTGGTTGATCAGCTGGTTTGTGAGTATTGGTAAGCGAGAGGTCTGGGGTTCGAATCCCCCTCGCCCCAGACCACTTTTTTACCACTTTTTCCTATTTTTTGTTATTTTTCATATTTATTTTAAATGATTTGAAAAATTAATAACTCACTCAATTTTAATTATTTTTGATTGGTTCTTTTTGTAAAAAATCACAAAAATGTTGAAATATTTTATTCCACAAAAAAATTAGATTTATATTATTTATTTAATATAATTAGTATTTTTGTGAATAAGTTCATTTTCATTGTTTTTTAAACATTTTAAAATGAATATTCATCTTGAAAAATCAAAACCGAATGAGCTTTAATTCATCTTGTGATTAAAATATCATTTTTCAAACCTTAACCAAAGACCATAAGTTATTTATTAAAACTTATTTGGTATTTGTATCATTTTAATTAATTTTCTTTGAATAATTACTTTAAAAATGATGAAATTAGGGTTTTGTTGATTTTCACCCTAACAAATCTTTTTCAAACATCCATGGGCCTCTAATAGAGTGTAAGACCCAACTCTTTTTAAACCAAAATAATTTGGGCCTCGGTCATCGTATAAGACCCACTATGCTTTCAAAAACCTCGGCACCATCGCCATTTTGAAAAACAAAACCTTTTGGGCCTCTCCTTGAGCCGTAAGCCCCATCACTGGTACAAAAACAATTTTTGGGCCTCTAGTAGAGTGTAAGACCCAACCCTTTTTGAAAAACAAACCATTTTGGGCCTCAAATGTTGTATAAGTCCCGTTGTATTTCAAAAGTCACGACGCGATCGTCGCCTTTTTAAACAAGAACCTTGGGCTTCTCCTTGAGCTGTAAGCCCCACCACTTGTATAAAAATAAACTTTTGGGCCTCTTGAGAGAGTATAAGACACATCCCTTTGTACAGAAAACCTTTTTGGGCCTCAGTCACTTGTATAAGTCCCGCTGTACAAATTCACAGTGCAATCACTGATAGAACCTTGGGCCTCTCCTTGAGCTCTAAGCCTCAACAATCTTTTCAAAGCACTTTCTCCTTTGATTTTGCATATGATATTGTTATCAAAGTTTTCTTTGTTGAACAAACTAACAAAACATCATGGAAGCTCTACAACAGAGTAAGTGTTCACCCGCTTTCATTTACCGCTTTCATATGTATATAATTGTACCGTGGGGCTGTTTTCACTGTAAGTCTTCTTTCGTAAACTCATGCCAACTGTGTAATAAGAGTATAGATATTTAGAGTTTCCCCATAAACTACGTCTAGAACTAGACAGAACCTAGTCTCCTTACATCCGACGTTCTCTCGGACATTTCAAGATAACCTAAACCTTGAGAATTTCCTTTTACAACAATGTTAGATAACTAGATCTAAGAAATCTCCCCCTTGAACAGTTCATATACAGAAGGCCAATGTTCCAAGTGAAACCTCTTCTGGAACTGTTCATCAGCCTCCTCTTGGGCTTAGTGCAAGGAACCAAAGGCTTCCTAAAAGCATCCCCGCCTCCCCTTGGGCATTGTACAAGGACCCGTCGGTTTCTTAGAAGTTTTCACAGCCTCCTCTTAGGCTTCGTATAATGATTCTTCCTCCGGGAAGATAGCCTCCTCTTAGGCTTCGTACAAATTGTCCCTCGGCTTCTTAAAAGTTACTCTGGCCTCCTCTTGGGCTTCGTACAAATTGTCCCGACGACCTCTTAAAGGTATAGGAACAAAAATTAGTTATCTTAATAGAACAGTTTTTCAAGGAGTCTAGATCTTTCTACCGCAAATGTGTTGTCTCTCAATTTCTCTTAAGCATAGTACAAAAGATAAAACTCTAGACATGGACAGTCTAATTTCCTTGAGTCTCAAAGACATTCTCAAGCTCCTTTCAAAAATGGGAAGATAAAACCCGTAAGACTTGGACAGTCTAAAGCCCCTTTGGATTCCCTTTTTCCTTAGAGAACAGGAAATGATTCCAATCCTCAGATCAAATCCATGAGTACGACGTTACCCATATAAGAACTGATTTTCTCTTTTAGCCAACATACTGAACCTGTCACTCAACTGAAACAGTAACCATAGCCTCCTCTTAGGCTTTGTATAATGATCCTTTCCTCAGGAAATATAGCCTCCTCTTAGGTTTTGTATAATGATCCTTCTTCAGTGAAGTTAGCCTCCTCTTGGGCCTTGTACAATGATTCTCCCTAGCGGAGCTAACCTTTTAGCCTCCATCTCGGGCATCGTACGAGATACAAAATCACTCTTTTGTTGAGTATAAAAGACTCTCTTGTTGAGTCACACCTTTTAGCCTCCATCTCGGGGTTTGTACGAGATACAAAAACACTCTCTTGTTGAGTATAAAAGACTCTCTTGTTGAGTCAAACCCTTTTTAGCCTCCATCTCGAGCTTCGTACGAGATACAAAATCACTCTCTTGGTGAGTATAAAAGAATCTCTTGTTGAGCCAAACCCTGTTAGCCTCCGTCTTGGGCTTCGTACAAGGCACATATAAAGACACTCTCTTGTTGAGTCAACCCTTTTAGCCTCTATCTCGGGCTTCATACGAGACACAAAAGCATCCTCTTATTGGGTCAATAGCCTCCTCTTAGGCTTTGTATAAATAAATCCACGTTTGATTCAATCAACCTTTTAGCATCAAATCATGCTTTGGTCACAACATACAAACATCAACAACTCCTTTTCCCCCATCTAATTGCTATAAGCGGCAAGCCTCTGGATTATTTACATCCACGCCAATGTCCCTCTTTTAGCATGAGAAATTCCTAAGGAAAGATGTCCTTGCTCTAAACTGAGTTAAAGTCTTCTCCTTCAGGTTGAAAATCCCCTATAAAGGAAATTATGGCATTGCTGGATTCACATATCCCAGTTAAAGTAATTCTCCTTTATAATCAGTCACCCAACAGTTGTGACAGACAGACCCTTCTTTAGAGATGACAAATTCTCTCAGACGTCAAAATCCTTTAGCTTCACATCTTGGGCTTCAAACAAGATACAAATAGACCCTTCAGCTTCACATCTTGGGCTTTGAACAAGATACAAACCACCTTTAGTTTCACGTCTTAGGCTTTGAACAAAACACCAAAAAACCATTTTCCTCCCATAGAATAGGAGGAACTACGATCGCTCTGATTTCCCTATCCCGGGAATACGTAGACATAAGATTGAAAAATCTTAGCGAGCACACTAATCAAAAACCCAAAATCCCATATATCAACCGAATGGCATCGTTCCCCAACACCCTACCCCGACACTGTTTTCAACAAAATAACCCCAAAGGGCGAACCCCCCTATTTTGATAGCATCTTTAAATCAACAGTTTTAACTGTTTAACCTCAGTTTGCAAGCAGGGTTATTTGGAGACATCTATTTCCCTTCCTTCATCAGCTTCAATAGGATAAAAAATGAATAGAACTGTAGTACCAAAGCGACAGTGATTCGAAACCACAAAAACCGCGCTACAGAAAAATGGTGACCACAGTGGGAGCACTTCTTTCTTATTTTCCCAAGGGATGAAAAATCTTGAATTCAAGGTGTCACAGGCATAGTGATGTCACTGGGAACCAATATTATTGCTAGGATCGGCCCTCACTAGGATCTTAGGTTAAAAACCTTTAAATTGGGAAGGTACCACAGAATGGAGACTCCGCCGGGGAGCCATTTTCTGTCAGGAACATAGGATTCATAGCTCTTAAAAGTCTAGGACATTAGGGCAAATATATTTATATATATATATATATATATATATATATATATATATATATTGCTTTTCCTAATTAATATCTGTGTTTATTTTTCTGCTAATGGGAATGCGTGTGATGCCGCATGTGGAAAGATTGAGTATACACCTAGGAAAAACCTCTTTCAGTAGTGCGGAAGCTATCAGAAATAGTTGTCACGCGATACTACCCTCTTCTGAGGTTCTTCGAAATAACATCACCTAGCACGGTTCCCGGCCCGCTGATGTTATCTCGACAAGAATCAATGATTTTGAGAGACAGGTACAAAAATCACTAGTATAAACCTTTGGGATGGGTTGAGCCTTGACTTCATGACACCGACCCTTTGACCCCATATTTTTCCTATGCTTTTGTGTGCTGCATTCATGCATTCATTTAAAAAAAACATTAAAACAAAGAAAATTTTTTCTTCTAGTATCTCTTTTTCAAAATTAAACTAAGATAATGATTGCAAATGTCAGAGAAATGAGATTGCGCTAATGGATTTCGGTAGAACGAAAACTCATAAGTATGCCTTCAAGGTTCCAAAGTTAGAGGATTTGAGAGGTTTGGCGAGAATGATCACAAACCATGAGGCTTTTAGAGCCAAGTACAGAGCTCTGCTACCTCTGTTAAGGACCCAGGTAATTGAAAGAATCATGGAGGCACTCGTTCAGTTTTACGATCTGGTCTATCACTGTTTCACATTCCCGGATTACCAGCCCGCACTAACACTGGAGGGATATTCTCACTTGACTGATTTACACATTACTGATCAAGCTCCCTTTTCTGGACTGGAAGAAATTCCAAAGGACCAGACCATTGCAAGAGCAATTTATTTAGATGAGTCAGAAATCAAGACTCACACAACCACCAAGGGAGGAATCCCAGGTTTACCAGCCAAGTTTCTGGTAAAGAAGGCTCTATACTTTGCTAGTATAGGGAACGTGACCGCTTTCGATAACTTTTCTCACCTACGGGTTATTTTTGTTTCCCAACATCGATAACTTTGTCGATATCAACGCTCTTAAGGTTTTTCTCATTGGAAATGCCGTACCAACCTTGTTCGCAGATGCATATCATTCTGTACACTTAAGGAATTTATACAGCGGAGGAATGATCACGTGCTGTGTACCCCTGCTATATAAATGGTTTATCTCCTATTTGGCTAAGTCTGCCGCTTTTTGGGATCATAAGAGTGCCTTACATTGGTTGCAGAAAATCATGTCTCTTACCAACTCTGACATAGATTGGTACAACAGGATTTATGACGAGATCAGGATCATTGACCGTTGTGGAAACTTCCCCAACGTACCCCTCATAGGAACTAAGGGAGGAATCAATTACCATCCAGTTTTAGTTCGTCGTCAATTTGGATACCCGATGAGGCATGTCCCGCGTAATGCTCATCTGGAAGGTCTTTTCTTCAAGGAAGGAGAAAATGACAGGGCACTAAAGATGGAAATAGTGCACGCTTGGAAACATGTTCATAAGAAAGGACGAGAGTCTCTAGGAAAACTGGACTGTGTCTCGGTGCAGCCTTATCTCCACTGGGTACAAACTAGAGCTCTCAAGCTAAAGATGCCTTATCCTCGTCACGAAGTTCTTCCACCAAGGGAACCTGTCATGTACTTCATGACTGAAACGGAAAAACTTCAGGTTACTCTCAACAAAGTTCAACAGGAGAGGAGGTCTTGAAAGAACAAGTACCGCATTCTCAATGTGGAGTGTACCAAAATACAGCAACTGCTGAAAGATAAGGATGCTCTAATTGAGATTTTGGAGCAACATGCTGTAGAAAATCAGGATGACCAACGGAATTTGCTCGCTCCTTTCACTTGGCAAAGGAATAACAACCCGACAACGGCCCAAGAGCCCCGGTCCAAGAAGAGGAAAGTACCAGAATCAGCACCCGAGTTCTCCTCAGAGAGGACTCGGGACCCATTAGCTTAGGTTTCTGTTTCTGCACCTTGTAATTTACTGCATTTCCATTTTGGCAATCCTTTGAATTCAATAAAACGGGGGTGTCCCCGCTGTTTGATATTTGCAATCTAATTGTCAAAGTTTATTTTGATTAAACCAAGAAAATAATTAATATAATCATTGCATTCATCATTCTCACGTCACGTATTCTTCTTACCTACGAATCTCACGTTTGTGTCTCGGTTCTAGAGTCAAACTGTCTCATTCGTACAATACTCGAGCCAATCGTCAGAAAAGGATGGATGATCTCGAGGAGGAGAACATAGAGTTGAGATAAGAGATCGACACTCTGAAAGAGGATCTGAGAAAGCTTCATAACGACATGCAAACTCTAGCAAAAGCTCAGATGCAGCAACAAAGGACTGTGATCTCAGAGATCACATCAACGCCCATAGTGGAGAAGTATGATCCTATGTACAAAATGCCGAAAGATCGTCCCTGGGGCATACCTATTAACTATATCCTGGAAGGATATGTTCCGCCGATCACTGAAGATCAAGGAATCATAGCAGAAGCCGCTGGGCCTGAAGGTTACAAACTTTGGGAAAGCGAGGATGCCAGAGGCATATTGAGGACTCCTGAAGGTTACAAACTTCGGGAAACGCCAAGATTCACTGCCGTAGTAACGTTACCACCCCCTGTGGTGCACACTGTCCCAGAAGGACAAATTCCACAGATACCTTCTGGTGGAAACAAAAGCATGTTTGAAAGAATGAACGAGTTCTAGGAACAGTTCCTGGAAATGCAGAAGGAACTGCAAGCTCTTCGCGGTCAGGATTTATTTGGAAAGGACGCTGCAGATCTCTGCTTGGTCCACAATGTGAAAGTCTCGAACAAGTTCCAAGTACCCGATTTTGAAAAGTATAAGGGTAACTCTTACCCTCAGAGCCATCTGGTGATGTACGCTCGGTGAATGTCAGCTCAGACAGAGAAGCAGGATCTAGTGATTCACTACTTTCAGGATAGTTTAACTGGTGCCGCATTAAAATGGTACATGGGTTTAAACCACACTACGATCAGCACGTTCAGAGATCTTGGCACTGCCTTCGTCCAATAATATAAATACAATTTGGACATGGCACCAGACAGAGATCAACTTAGATTAATGTCGCAAAAGGACAAGGAAACCTTTAAGGAGTACGCTCAGAGATGGTGTGAAATTGCCGCTCAAATTTGCCCGCCGCTTGAGGAAAAAGAGATAACAAATATTTTCTTAAAGACCTTGAGCTCATTTTACTATGACAGAATGGTTGCCAGCGCGCCTAGCAACTTCACCAAAATGGTCGGTATGGGAGTATGTCTCGAGGAAGGCATTCGAGAAGGATGTCTAGTCAAAGACACTGGGTCAACTAGTGGTACTAAGAAATACGGTAGTGCTCTCCCTAAGAAAAAAAGAGAAAGATATTGGGAATATCTCTCTCGAAAAGCAAAGGTGACGGTACCAACTAGTAGCAGCTGTAACTCCTGCTATCAACCCCGCGCCTACGTATCAACCTCAGGTTGCACAGAGCTAACCTAATCAACAGCAATTTCAGCAAAGGATACAACAGCCTCTTCAGCAGGCTCGTCCTCAATACGACAACAACCGTACAACGCGGCCACCAGGATTTGATCCTATACCCGTATTGTACGCAGAACTATTTCCGTTACTACTGGCCAAGGGGCATGTCCAGACCAAGGCTCCTCTTACGGTACCGGAAAATCTGCCTTTTTGGTTTAAGGTGGATCAGACTTGCCTTTACCATCAAGGAGGACCAGGGCATAACATAGAGAACTGTCTCAGTTTCAAATCCGATGTGCAGAAGCTTGTTAGGAGCGGGGTCTTATCTTTCCAGGATACGAATCCAAATGTTCTCACGAACCCGCTGCCTCAACACGAGAAAACTGCAGTCAATCTGATAGAAGGAGAGTCTAACAACGTCTATCAAATTCACGATGTACTCTTGTTGAGGGCCAACTTGGTTAAGATGCATTGTAGACGGAGTGGATATGGCCATGTGCCACCTCACAATTATCACCAGTGTGATGTCTGCTCTAAAAGTAATCAAGGATGTTCTGTGGTGCAATCATCTCTACAGGAACAGATGGATCTCGGATGGATCCAAGAGCACCTAGTTCATGGAGTTAACATGGTTAATACGAATTCCAACATCATTCAAAACCACGACATTCGTGCGATGAATGTCAACTTGGTGGCAATGCACTCAAGGCAAAGCCAGTACCATAATCTGCTGTGGCACGATTATAATTCCTGTCTGACTTGCTTAGTAAACAAACAAGGATGCTCTTTCATACAAGAGGCCCTCCAGCGTCAGATGGATTTTGGATGGATCCAAGACTACCATGATAGGAACCATTATGAAATCAACATGATCCAAATCTTCGATATTCGCTTGATGAATACCAGCCTGGTGGAGTTACATGCTAATCAGGTCCGGCTCGGGTTCCTGGTATCACATGATTATCAGAGTTATGAGGCGGGTTGCGAAAACGATCAAGGCTATGCCCTTGTCCAGGAAACACTTCAGCACTTGTTGAACCACTGGTGGCTTCCAATCTATATGGATAAAGACACCTAGCAAATTAGTATCACTAACGGGAATCCTACTAGATATCAAAGTCAGGGTGTTCGGTCGATGGAAATAGATCTAGTAAGGTTACACTATATTCAAAGCGGACGTGGCCAGGTGCCACTACACAACTATGAGCAGTGTGGAGTTTTCTCAGTGGATAATCAGGGATGCTACTTCGTGCGAGCAGCCCTTCAAAGTCAGTTGGACCGCAAAGAGATTCAACCATGCTCAAGTTCTGGATCAGTCAACTACCTCACTGATTAAATCGAGGACGTTATCGTAATCTCTAATCATCAGAGGGCTAGGGATGTTTGTGCCATCATCCCTCTACTTGACGAATTGAGAGTTCCCAATCAGGAACGGATCGAAATTACGTACGATGGTCAGAAAAATCAAAAGGCTCCCATAGTTATCTATCTACCGGGACCACTACCGTATGAATCAACTAAGGCTATCCCTTACAAGTACGGTGCAACCACAGTCGAGAATGGAAAGGAAATTCCATTACCCTCCGTCGTGAACATTACAGACATCAGTCGAGTAACACAGAGTGGTAGAATCTTCAACAGAGGAGTTGGAGAACCCAACAGAGAAAAGGAACCTCAGACAGAAGTTCCCGATCCACCAGTCAGTCAATCCAGTAATCCCAACCTTTCAAAAAACAATGATGAGATGCTAAAGCTCATCCAAAGGAGTGAATATAACATTGTTGATCAGCTATTATAGACTCCTTAAAAGATCTCGGTATTATCACTGTTACTTAGTTCGAAAGCGCACAGGGAGGCTCTATAGAAAGTCTTGGAGCAAGCCTTTATGGAACAGGATGTGTCAATACGACAGTTCGATAGCATTGTCTCTAACATCACTTCCTACGATAACTTGGGATTTAGTGATGAGGAATTACCTGAAGAAGGTCGCCGTCATAATATGGCGCTCAATATTACAGTCAACTGCCAGGACGATGCTTTAGCCAGTGTACTGGTGGACACAGGGTCAGCCCTGAATGTTATGTTGAAATCCACTTTGATGCAGTTATCATTCCAAGGCCCTCCGATGAGAACCAACGAGGTCATCGTCAAAGCGTTTGACGGATCCAGAAAAACGGTTATCGGCGAAGTCGACCTTCCCATAACTATCGGTCCTCACACTTTCCAAGTCACTTTCTAGGTGATGGACATCTAGGCAACATACAGTTGTTTATTAGGAAGACCTTGGATAAATCAGGCTGGGGCGGTCACCTCGACCTTCCACCAAAAGCTAAAGTTCGTCCAGAACGTCCAACTCGTCACGGTTTGTGGGGAGCAGGCCTTGCTCGTAAGCAATTTGTCGTCATCCACTTATGTAGAACCGGAAGGGATAATCGGAACCCAGTTCCAAACGCTTTTGCTACACAAAGACAATCAATCTGAAGGGGGGACTTCGATTTCCTCGTACAAAGATGCTATCAAAGCGGTCAAGAGTACCAATACAACATGATGGGGGCAGCTTGTCATTCCTACTGACAATAAAACAAAGAAAGGTCTTGGTTTTTCTGCAACCTATACCCAAACAGCTGCTAATGGTGAAAGTCTTCATGCCATTCAGAATTTCTTCCACAGTTGAGGTTTCCTTCACCCAGTGACTCAAGAAGTACATACCATCAATAAAGATGATTCATCCGATACAGAGGAAGAATGGAAGTCCTATCTCAACAAGGACGGTTATACGTCTCAGGACGAAATGTAGACTCCCTTTTGCTTTCCTACACAGAGTCCGAGATTTATACCCAGGTCAGATGTCGAAATGATATATGGAGATTGTGATCCGGAAGGATGCCGTGCTCCACCAAACTCATTAAAGGAGGACACTCTGATGAAAGACAACTTTGACCACGACTACTATGGCCTGCCAATGTGGCAGTCTTACCCAGGAAACTTGGGGCAAGAAAATCAGCCGAACAATGAAAATCAGCTGGGCATCATTGAGAAGAATACATGTGTCCCCACCATGTCATGGAATCAACACCCAGGTTACCCTGAAAATACCCAGCACGACGATGTATTCCCAACGTTTGCCGGACTAGAATTCATCAACTATGCTTTTCCCGAGGTCAACGTCATCGAGAGGGATGACCCCTCCAGTTCCAAAGAAGTGTGGGACACCTTGGGACAACCAAGTGGAAAATACGACTATATGGTCAAGTACACTGCTCCTGAAAGCTCTCGTATCAGGCTCGAAGACATCCAGCCAACTAGATGGGGAGATACAAATGAGAGTACAAATACTACGCAAAATACAACTGAGGAATCCTCTTACGACAACTCTGCTTGGGAGACAGATTCCAATGATCCTGCTCCACCAGAAATCAGCGTCATTTCTGAAGACAAATTAAGGAAGGTACCAGACTTTGTGATTCACCGAGGAGTTCGCCGCCAATGGGTTGCTGTCGATGTTCCGAGGATCATTCATAAGTCAAAGTAATTGTCGTCTTTTAACCTTTCACCCTGCCCAGGTGAAACATATGTTTTGATAGGGCTCGCTTTCTGTAAATTTCCCTCTTTGCTTTGTCCAAAGCGACAACGTTTTGTTTTATAGGGCTGTAGTTTCAAGAATTGACTTGTTCATTAATAAAATAACGTTGTTCTGTAATTTTCGCATTAATTGCTATTTTCTCTTTTTGCTTTTCTCAGAAAATGGTAATCCTAAAAAACAACTCAATAATAAAAACAAGCAGTAGAAAAAAATACACTGCACACACTCTTGCATTTTCTCTATCTCTTCTAAAAACAATCATCACGTCATGCAGATTTCTTGCTTTAAACCCCATTGAAACATGCGATCCAATGCCTTCTCCCAACTTTGAGTTCCCGGTATTTGAGGATGAAGAAGAAAATGACAACGAAATTCCAGAGGAGATCTCCCGACTACTCAGACAAGAGGAAAGGTCCATTGAACCTCACAAAGAGCCGTTGGAAACGATCAACGTGGGTTCAGAAAAAGAGAGAAAAGAAATTAGGATTGGGGCACTGCTCAGTCCAACTGCCAAAGAGAGTTTAACCAAGCTTCTCAAAGAGTTTCCTGATGTATTCGCTTAGTCCTATCAGTACATGCCAGGGTTGGATACCAGCATCGTGGAACATCATCTACCGTTGAGATCGGAATATCTGCCGGTAAAATAGAGGTTGAGACAGACTCACTCGGACATGGCCATCAAAATCAAAGAGGAGATACGAAAGCAGATCGACGCGGGTTTCCTCACCACATCAGAATATCCTCAATGGTTAGCCAACATCGTACCCCTTCCCAAAAAGGACGGAAAAGTCAGAATGTGTGTCGATTACAGAGATCTGAACAAGGCAAGTCTAAAGGACCACTTTCCCTTACCACACATTGACATGCTGGTAGACAGTACAGCAAAGTTCAAAGTCTTCTCCTTCATGAATGGATTCTCGGGCTATAATCAGATCAAAATGGCGCCAAATGACTTGTAGAAAACTTCGTTCATTACCCCATGGGGTACCTTTTGTTATAAGGTAATGTTGTTCGGTTTGAAGAACGACGGGGCAACCTATAAAAGGGCCATGACTACTCTGTTTCATGACATAATACACAAAGAGATAGAGGTATATGTCGATGATATGATTGCAAAATCTAAGACAGAGGAGGAGCATGTGACCCACCTATCAAAACTATTAGAGTGTTTGAGAAAGTACAAGCTCCGCTTGAATCCCAATAAATGCACCTTCGGTGTCCGTTCAGGGAAACTCTTGGGGTTCATCGTCAGCCAGAAAGGAATTGAGGTTGATCCTGACAAGGTCAAGGCTATTCAAGAAATGCCTTCTCCGAAAACTGAAAAATAAGTTAGAGGATTCCTGGGACGTTTGAACTACATTTCCAGATTTATATTCCTTATGACCGCGACATGTGCGCCAATTTCAAATTACTCAAAAAGAATAAGGATTTCATTTGGACAGAAGACTGCCAAACCGCCTTCGACAGTATCAAGGAATACATGTCGAACCCGCCGATTCTATCACCTCCAGTGGAAGGAAGACCACTGATCATCTACCGCACAATCTTGGAAGACTCCATGGGTTGTGTACTTGGTCAACAAGATGAAAAGAGAAGGAAAGAGTCTGCCATCTATTATTTGAGCAAGAAATTCATCGACTGCGAGACTCGGTACACTATGCTAGAGAAAACTTACTGCGCTTTGGCTTGGGCAGCCAAACGTCTTCGCCAGTACATGATTCATCACGCTACTTGGTTAATCCCTGAAATGGATCCAATCAAGTATGTCTTTGAAAAGCCTGCTCTCACGGGAAGGATTGCTTGTTGGCAGATGTTGTTATCAGAATATGACATAGAGTACCGCGCTCAAAAAGCCGTTAAAGGAAGTGTTTTAGCCGATCATTTGGCTCATCAACCGATTGATGATCAGGAATCAGATGATTTAACTTCCCAGACGAAGATGTCATGTATCTAAAAATGAAAGATTGCGATGAACCGCTACCCAGTGAAGGGCCAGAACCAGGTTCCCAATGGGGACTTATCTTTGACGGAGCTGTCTATCATTACGGAAACGAAATTGGGGCAATTATCATAACACCTCAGGGTACCCACATTCCTTTCACCGTCAGACTTACGTTCAAGTGCACAAACAACGAGGCCGAATACGAAGCTTGTATTATGGGTCTCGAAGAAGCGATCGACTTAAGGATCAAGAACTTGGACGTATATGGTGACTCAGCTCTGGTCGTCAATCAGATCAAAGGAGATTGAAACACATACCAATCCGAATTGATTCCTTACAAAGACTATGCAAGAAGGTTGTTGCCTTTCTTCAACAGAATCGAGTTTCATCACATCCCTCGTGATGAGAATCACATGGCTGATGTATTAGCTACTCTCTCTTCCATGATTAGTGTAGGTCAACGGAATGACATACCTAAGATTGACACAATGCACCTAGAACGACCCGCCTACATCTTCGCGATTGAAGCACACATAGATGACAAACCTTGGTATCACGATATCAAATGCTTCCTTTAGAAACAAGAGTACCCACCTGGGGCATCCAAAAAAGATAGAAAGACCCTCCGAAGGCTAGCAGGCAGCTTCTTCCTGAGCGGTGATACACTCTATAAGAGGAATTTTGACATGGTCTTGCTCCGATGTGTAGACAGACCAGAAGCAAACATTCCGATAAAGGAAATTCATGAAGGATCCTTTGGTACTCATGCCAACGGACACACGATGGCGAGAAAAATTCTAAGAGCAGGGTACTACTGGTTGACCATGGAATCCGACTGCTATAAGTACATGAGGAAGTGTCACAAGTGTCAGATATATGCCGAAAAAATCCATGTACCACCATCAAATCTCAAAGTTCTTTCTTCCCCATGGCCTTTTTCCGTATGGGGAATCGACATGATCGGCGTGATCGAACCCAAGGCTTCGAACGGACATCGGTTCATTCTAGTAGCCATTGATTACTTCACCAAGTGGGTCGAAGTAGCGTCACACGCCAATGTAACTCGTCAAGTGGTGGTCCGCTTTATCAAAAACAATCTCATTTGCCGTTATGATGTTCCAAGCCAGATCATTACTGATAATGGATCTAACTTGAACAATAAGATGATGAAAGAGTTGTGTGTAGAGTTCAAGATCGAACACCATAACTCATCTCCCTACCGACCCAAGATGAACAGAGCGGTAGAAGCAGCTAACAAGAACATCAAGAAGATCGTCATCAGGGGAAAATCCCTCAGCAGCAGTTACGTCATCAGTCATGAGGATTCCAGTCAGGGTCATCTTCGACAGAAACTCAGGATGTCCATAATTTCAAGTTGGTAGAAGGATAGTGGTCGTTATGTTTCGATGTAGCCCTTTTTCCCTAAATTACCATTTTCTGACTTTGTATATACTTTATGGAATCACGCGATTGGCTGACTTCCATCCTATCAATAAAATTTGAGCCCTTGTGCTTTTGTTTGCAATTCTTATTTGTTTTAGCTTTACAGAACGACATTTTAACGTGATTAATGATTCTTGAAATAAAACAAAAACGAATTTACTTGTTAAACTTTTTCTACTTTTAAAATAAAGGTGGCAATTTATTTTGACTGTTAAACATCAGAAGAACATCGATCGCTTCTCCAGAAGTAAGCGAACCTTGAAGTGCAGAATCAAAGTATTTCTTCTAAACCAGTACGCCTGAACGAAGGATCAACTGTGTCGGAGACCTGGTTTCGTCTGACACACCTCGACCGAGTTCTTACCTCCTAAGCCCGACCAACATAGCCCCGCCGCGGGGAATATCCCACCTAAGCAAGGCAGAATTGCTATCTTGAACCAGCGATACTTTTTATCTCCCACTGTGGCCGAGTATCCAGTCGTGTTCATCTACTAGTTTGTATGTCGTGTCAGTTTTGTCAGCATATACATACATGCATCATGCATTATTGATTTACATTCATATTCATATTGAATCACTATCACTCTAGCAGGTCTTGTCCCCTAGTGATAAAAGTCTTCACGATCGAGTCGTCGGTTCTTTCCTCGTCAGGAAATGTTGCGTCTGAACAATCTCTCTCCTCCAGCTTATCTCTGGATTAAAGTTGGTCTTTTGACCACTTTGATAACTTGAACCTCTGAGACAAAAGAAGACCGTCGACGAACATCACTCTTCATCATTGAAGATGATATTTTCGCTTTCTCGGATTAAGGAAAATCACCAGAGAAAGCCTCTTAATCAAAGATTCAGCAATGCAGCAGTCTTTCTCCGAAAAGTCCGCTGACGGAAAGGTCATCAGCACCTCAAAATTAGATCACATCATATGGCATTTTTCTGAGAAGATCCCGAGAAAAGTATGATGTAATACCCCAAGAAGAAATAGTCTCTAAAGAGACTCATTTTCCCGGTAGAGTCGACAAATGGCATCTCCAACGGAGAAGTTTGTGCACCTCTGCAGTTCAGACAGATGGGTTCCCCGGCAAGTCTGACACCAGAACTTTTTCCATCAAATGGCATCTCCCTAGGAAAATTCGGCGAGAAGTTTGAGGAAAACCGCTACGCATAGTGTCCCTGGTCAAGAAATTTTATTGACAAAAGAAACTAAGACCAGTTCCTTGGTAGGAAACCAGGATCGAGGGGAAGTTTATTTCAGAAACTTTGACCAGTTCCTTGGTAGGAAACCAGGATCGAGGGGAAGTTTATATCAGAAACTAAGACCAGTTCCTTGGTAGGAAACCAAGATCGAGGGGAAGTTTAATTCAAAAACTAAGACCAGTTCCTTGGTAGGAAACCAAGATCGAGGGGAAGTTTATATCAGAAACTAAGACCAGTTCCTTGGTAGGAAACCAGGATCGAGGGGAAGTTTATTTTAGAAACTAAGACCAGTTCCTTGGCTGGAAACCAGGATCGAGGGGAAGTTTTTACCTTTTCTGAGCATCATTGCTTAGCAAAAGAAGAAGGATGCATGAACTACCATTCTTAATCACCATCAAAATTTCGAGTATTCCGATATTTAATCCTCTTGCACCCCGAATGCCCGAATACCTTCGTCATTCACACCTTCGGGTCCAAGAAGATTAAATAGGGGCATCTGTCATACCCTAAATTTTGACCACTAAGATTTCCCATCATTGTGAAAATCATCATCACAATATGGATGGACCATCATGCCTCATCAATCTCCTCAAGGATTGTTGAGCAATCACCATATTCAAGAATTAGGGTTTCAAGCCCTCTTTGAGCCTCAGCCAAAAGATCAGGTCAAGGAATGACATGATCTTCAACTTGTCTAAACCTCTCAAACATCCACAAAGGATCAAGAGGACTCCCACTTCAAGGATTAAGCACAAGGCTGCTCCCTTCTAAGTGGATTAAGCCTCAAGATCGCCAGTGTCACCAAATTAGGGTTTTGGTCGACCAGAGCCTCCAGATGGAATTTTTCCTCTGGACATGAGCCAATGCTTCAAAGCATAACCTAGGGTACTCCAAGGGACATCATAAACCCAATCATCAAGTCAATTTAACCTCAGGGGATGCATTCATCAAAAATCAGGAATTAGGGTTTCTTGACCTAATTCACCCCTAAGTTGACTTTTGGGACAAATCATGAGCCAAGACCTCAAGACATGGTTTGAGGGTCTCAAGCACACTACATTGATCCATTTGCAACAATGGATTGATCTAAGAAGCTTGAACAACAAGTTTCAATTTCACATGAACCACAGTTAGGGTTTCGCGAGAAAAGTCAACAGTAGCTTTGACTTTTGACCAGGACATGCTCCCAACCCTAGGACATGATTCAATATACCCTATAATGCCTATGAAATCAATCCAACTACTTGATTTAGGTCAAGGACTTGATTTCATAGAGGATCGCACAGTTTGGAATTCATTTGACAAAAAGTCAACTGTGCACAAAAGTCAAACTTTTACTTTTTGAGATTTTTCATAATTATGGTTCCTTAACCCTAAAATGATGTTAATGTGTGGTTGGAATCATCATTCATCAAGAAAAATCAAGAAAAGTGGGATAACTTGTAAAAGGGGTAACCATAAAAACTTAGAAATTTTTCTAAGTTATGGAACAAAGTGGCTAGGGTACCAACTTTTGAGGATCATAACTCCTAAACCACAAGGCCATTTTTCCCCATCCAAAGCTGGATTTGTAGTTCTCATTACCCTCTACAAAAGATTCAACTACACCTCACTCCAATTCATTATGGATTCTGAGTTATGATTGGGCCAAAATGACTAAAACATGAAAATACATCATTTTCCAACACTTAGAAAAATTCTGACCAAGGCAGATTTTGTTGAAAACACCAAAACTTGTGAGATCTTTTCACATAGTTACAAGCTGAATCAAGTCTAAAGGTAAACATCAATGTTGTTGCATATGTTTCTAAGAATCCAAAGAGCCTCTCAGCATGAATTAATTCAACTTGAGCCAAGAGAAATCCATGCCCAAAGTCATGCCGCTGCAAGCTGTTTTGGAAAAATCAGTTTGCATGTTTGCTTGCCACACACGATTTATGAATCAAAACCAAGGATCATTATGCCACATGTACTCAAACCAATCACAATACATCTGATCCAAACTACAAAGCTGAGTCACAAAGCCAAGGAATCTTCCAAGTTAAACTTCATGCATTTTGTCACATTTTACCTTGAATTCAAAGGGCATTAATTTGGAATAGTCCATTGTCAAGAATCTCACTCTCCTCAGTCAAGTTCTCTGATTAAACAACAATTAAAATGACTGAGGAATGTGTTTTCAGTCAAGGCATAGCTGATCTATTTGGAGCAGCTGTTACACCTAATGCAAGAGGCATTTATGCCCAACCAATCCCTTTGAAGGAGATCTGATCCAGCAGCCATTCACTATTCCTCCAAGAGAAGAGTTGATCACCTATAAATAGAGGTTCCAACGGATCATTCAAGGCACACCAAAGCAAGTTATAGCACTACTTTCTCTCAATCTCTCTTAAGTGCCAATTTTCTTTGTTTTTGAGCAACCACCATCGGGTTTTGAGTTACAGCCCTAAGAAATCCATTCCAATTGTTTAAACACATCACATATGATGTATTTGAGGTGTCCAAACACTTAAACACCAACTGTAACACCCCTAGCTCAAAATCACCCTTCAACCAAGCCATTATGCCTCAATTATGCAGTTGGAGTTCTCCAACTTGATCCAGAAGTTTTCAGAGTGTTCCAAAGCTTGCAACACACTCCACAACATCCATTAAAGTTGTAGGGATCATCAAATTGCATTTGGAACACCATCTATGCAGAGTTCCATTTCAGCTTTCATCAAGGTAAGCCTCAAAACTCTATCTTCGTGATCCATGCATATTTCCTCGCATGATATTTTTGCCAATTGATTGCCATCATGTGTTGAGTGTTTCCCCTCAAGAAATTTGATCATAGCCCTCATAACCATGTCTGCACGACTGCTTTTGCAAAATTAGGGTTCATATGGTCGTGATGATATAACTTGCTATACACTATAAATAAATAAAATCAAGTATTGCCATCTTGTTCCTTGTTAACAAAACACACGAGTTTGGTGTTTGAATCATGTCAAATGGTTGAGAGATGAGTGAGATAGGGGGCTTCATGCACGAGCTCGGGGAAGAAGATGGCCATGGCGCCATTCTTCAGGTTTTCCAACCAAGTTCTCTATATATTTTTCACTTGCCATATGTTTAATGAATTGGCATTGCGCCCCTAGTGGTTGATCAGCTGGTTTGTGAGTATTGGCAAGCAAGAGGTCTGGGGTTCGAATCCCCCTCGTCCCAGACCTCTTTTTTACCACTTTTTCCTATTTTTTGTTATTTTTCATATTTATTTTAAATGATTTGAAAAATTAATAACTCACTCAATTTTAATTATTTTTGATTGGTTCTTTTTGCAAAAAATCACAAAAATGTTGAAATATTTTATTCCACAAAAAAATTAGATTTATATTATTTATTTAATATAATTTGTATTTTTGTGAATAAGTTCATTTTCATTGTTTTTTTAAACATTTTAAAATGAATAAAATATCTTTTTTCAAACCTTAACCAAAGATCATAAGTTGTTTATTAGACCTTATTTGGTATTTGTATCATTTTAATTAATTTTCTTTGAATAATTACTTTAAAATTGATGAAATTAGGGTTTTGTTGATTTTCACCCTAACAAATCTTTTTCAAACACTCATGGGCCTCTAATAGAGTGTAAGACCCAACCCTTTTTAGACCAAAATAATTTGGGCCTCGGTCATCATATAAGATCCATTGTGCTTTCAAAAACCTCGGCACGATCGCCGTTTTGAAAAACAAAATCTTTTGGGCCTCTCCTTGAGCTGTAAGCCCCAACACTGGTACAAAAACAATTTTTGGGCCTCTAGTAGAGTGTAAGACCTAACCCTTTTTGAAAAACAAAACATTTTGGGCCTCAAATGTTGTATAAGTCCCGTTGTATTTCAAAAGTCACGGCGCGATCGTCGCCTTTTTAAACAAGAACCTTGTGTCTCTCCTTGAGCTGTAAGCCCCACCACTTTTATAAAAATAAACTTTTGGGCCTCTTGAGAGAGTATAAGACCCATCCCTTTGTATAGAAAACCTTTTTGGGCCCCAGTCACTTTTATAAGTCCCTCTGTACAAATTCACAGTGCAATCACTGATAGAACCTTGGGCCTCTCCTTGAGCTATAAGCCCCAACAATCTTTTCAAAGCACTTTCTCCTTTGATTTTTCATATGATATTGTTATCAAAGTTTTCTTTGTTGAACAAACTAAGAAAACAGCATGGAAGCTCTACAACCGAGTAAGTGTTCACCCGCTTTCATTTACCGCTTTCATATGTATATAATTGTACTGTGGGGCTGTTTTCACTGTAAGTCTTCTTTCGTAAACTCATGCCAACTGTGTAATAATAGTATAGATATTTAGAGTTTCCCAGGCAACTACGTCTAGAACTAGATAGAACCTAGTCTCCTTACATCCCACGTTCTCTCAGACATTTCAACATAACCTAAACCATGAGAATTTCCTTTTACAGCAATGTTAGATAACTAGATCTAAGAAATCTCCCCCTTGAACAGTTCATATACAGAAGGAAAATGTTCCAAGTGAAACCCCTTCTGGAACTGTTCATCAGCCTCCTCTTGGGCTTAGTGCAAGGACCTAAAGGCTTCCTAAAAGCATCCCCGCCTCCTCTTGGGCGTTGTAAAAGGACTCGTCGGCTTCTTAGAAGTTTTCACAGCCTCCTCTTAGGCTTCGTATTATGATTCTTCCTCAGGGAAGATAGCCTCCTCTTGGGCTTCGTACAAATTGTCCCTCGGCTTCTTAAACGTTACTCTCGCCTCCTCTTGGGCTTCACACAAATTGTCCCGACGACCTCTTAAAGGTATAGGAATAGAAATTAGTCATCTTAATAGAACAGTTTTTCAAGGAGTCTAGATCTTTCTATCGCAAATGTGTTGTCTCTTAATTTCTCTTAAGCATAGTACAAAAGATAAAACTCTAGACTTGGACAGTCAAATTTCCTTGAGTCTCACAGACATTCTCAAGCTCCTTTCAAAAATGGAAAGATAAAACCCGTAAGACTCGGACAGTCTAAAGCTCCTTTGGATTTCCCGTTTCCTTAGAGAACAAGAAATGATCCCGATCCTCAGATTAAATCCATGAGTACGACGTTACCCATATAAGAACTGATTTTCTCTTTTAGCCAACATACTGAACCTGTCACTCAACTGAAACAGTAACCATAGCCTCCTCTTAGGCTTTGTATAATGATCCTTTCCTCAGGAAAGATAGCCTCCTCTTAGGCTCTGTATAATGATCCTTCTTCAGTGAAGTTAGCCTCCTCTTGGGCCTTGTACAATGATTCTCCCCAGCGGAGCTAACCTTTTAGCCTCCATCTCGGGCTTCGTACGAGATACAAAATCACTCTCTTGTTAAGTATAAAAGACTCTCTTGTTGAGTCACACCTTTTAGCCTCCATCTCGGGCTTTGTACGAGATACAAAAACACTCTCTTGTTGAGTATAAAAGACTCTCTTGTTGAGTCAAACCCTTTTTAGCCTCCATCTCGGGCTTCGTACGAGATACAAAATCACTCTCTTGGTGAGTATAAAAGACTCTCTTGTTGAGTCAAACCTTGTTAGCCTCCGTCTTGGTCTTCGTACAAGACACATATAAAAACATCTCTTGTTCAGTCAACCCTTTTAGCCTCTATCTCGGGCTTCATACGAGACACAAAAGCATCCTCTTATTGGGTCAATAGCCTCCTCTTAGGCTTTGTATAAAGAAATCCCCGTTTGATTCAATCAACCTTTTAGCATCATGTCATGCTTTGGTCACAGCATACAAACATCAACAACTCGTTTTCCCCCATCTAATTGTTGTAAGCGGCAAGCCTCTGGATTATTTACATCCACGCCACTGTCCCTCTTTTAGCATGAGAAATTCCTAAGGAAAGATGGCCTTGCTCTAAACTGAGTTAAAGTCTTCTCCTTCAGGTTGAAAATCCCCTATAAAGGAAATTATGGCATTGCTGGATTCACAGATCCCAGTTAAAGTAATTCTCCTTTATAATCGGTCACCCAACAGTTGTGACAGATATACCCTTCTTTAGAGATGACAAATTCTCTCTGAAGTCAAAACCCTTTAGCCTCACATCTTGGGCTTCAAACAAGATACAAATAGACCCTCCAGATTCACATCTTGGAATTTGAACAAGATACAAACCACCTTTAGCTTCACGTCTTGGGCTTTGAACAAGACACCAAAACAACCTTTTTCCTCCCATAGAATAGGAGGAACTACGATCGCTCTGATTTCCCTATCCCGGGAATACGTATGCATAAGATTGAAAAATATTAGCGAGCACACTAATCAAAAACCCAAAATCCCATATGTCAACCGAATAGCATCGGTCCCCAACACCCTACCCCAATATTGTTTTCAACAAAATAACCCCAAAGGGCGAACCCCCCTATTTTGATAGCATCTGTAAATCAACAGTTTTGACTGTTTAACCTCAGTTTGCAAGCAGGGTTAATTGGAGACATCTATTTCCCTTCCTTCATCAGCTTCAATAGGATAAAAAATGAATCGAACTGCAGTACCAAAGCGATAGTGATTCGAAACCACAAAAACAGCGCTACACCAATTTTCAGGCCTGGCCAAGGCAAGGCAAGGTAAGTTTTGGCAATTTACGTGAAGCCTCTAACTTTCTCATTTCTCCATGGATTGGGACAAAATTTAGGTGCATCTGATCTAGAATTTCACAAGGAATCCAATGGTGCTCTTGGAATTTTTAGAAAGTACCCTTGTTTTAAAACCCGATAGTGGTTTCAAAATAGGCCAAATTTTGTATGTTCTAGGCTATCTCATGGCACAGGCAAGAATTGTATGACAAATTGGTTCAAATACAACATATACAACATGTATGAGATGTTTATGATCAGTGGACCTCAAAGGAATCATAATTCAAAGAGTTCAAGTTGTGATACACTTACGTCTTGGAGCTTCTTGCGCTAACTATCAAGTTCCTTGTGCCAGAAGTGATCTAATGCTTTAAACACTCCTAATTGATCCCTTAGAAGCTTTTAGGATGATTAGAACCAGCTGGAATCTTGAGGAACAAGTTTTGGCTCTTTCTTGCAAAAGGGGCAAAAGTGACCAATATGGCAACTATATTAAATGGTGTTCCATATGAGGGGAACCATTTTGGACAGTTTGAGGATGATATTTGGAGTGTGTTTGAGGCATTGTTTGGTTTTGGAAGTGACTGAATCAAGACATGGCTTGAAGAATACAGAAAAGTCAATTTTTGAGGTTTTGGAGGTTGACTTTTTTATTTTGGTGTTTCAGGTCACAAGTGAGTATTTGAACAACTTAGATATAACATATTAGAGGTGTTTGGATCATGAGTTGTGGTGAAATTGCTCTCTAACTCAAAAACTCATAGATAACTTGCAAAAGAAGGCATTTTGGCCTAGAGAAAGAGAGTTTGAGGAAAGGAAGTGTTGTAGTGCTTTGGTGTACTCAAAATGATCACAATTGATCTCTATTTATAATGTGTCTTGTTTGTTTTGGCATCAATAGTGAATGGCAGTTGCAGCAGGCCTTTGGCCAATGTTTAGCAAAAGGAATCTCAAGTCTCCTCTAGCCATTAACTTAAGGTTATGGCACAACCCTATGGTTCTTTGATTCAGAGCTTATTCTTGACTTATTCAGTTAGGAATGTGTCAGTCAATGCCACCTTGGTGTATCCATTGAATGCTTGGAAACAAAATTGGAGTCTTGGCACCTTTTTAGCATTTTTAGGTTTGTTATGGCTAAGTGTAGATCCTTGGACTTTGGAGGCTTGGGGATTAGATCATTCTCCTTTTGTTTTATCCTCAGATGTGTCCAAATGGATGACAAGGCTTGGAGTTGTCCAAATTTGCCAAATCGAGCAAAATTCCAAAATCTGACTTGCTTAGGGCAGTTGGAAATGGTGATTTTGAGGGATTCATATCTCCCTGTTCAGGTTGAGTTATGGGAGGCTCTTGTGCTTTTTATAAAGCCCGCATATGATACAAAATATGTGTGATCATAGTTTGTTTTGAAACTATTTGGATCCAACTGAAAAAACCTCATGAACATTGATGTTCAAGGCTAGTAACTTAGGCAGATTTTCACTAAGTGTTGGAAAAAGTGTCATTTTCATGTTTTTGTGATTTTAATCACTCCATCACTTAAAATCCATAAAGAATTGGAGTTGGAGGTAGTTGAAGCTTTTGTAGAGTGTAGCAAGACCTACAAATCCAGCTTTGGATCACCCAAAATGGTTGCTTGGATCTCAAGTTATGATCATTGGAAGTTGGTACCAAAATCACTTTTGTTCCATAACTTAGAAAAATTTTGGTTTCTAATGGTTGCCCCTTTTGCAATAAACCTCACTTTTCTTGATTTTTCTTGATGAATGATGATCAATGTCACACATTAACATTATTTTTGACTTAGGGGAACCTTATTTGTGAAAAATTCCAAAAAGTCAAACTTGATTTTGTGCACAGTTGACTTTTTATCGGATGAAATCCAAGCTGTGCGATCCTTTGTGAAATCAAGTCCTTGACCTAAATAAAACCTAATGGATGGATTCCATAGGTGATATATGGTGTATTGAATCATGTCCCAAGGTTTGGGAGCATGTCCTGGTCAAAAGTCAAAGGTACAGTTGACTTTTTCCTAGTAACCCTAATTGTGGTCTAGATGAAAATAAACTTGTGAATCAAGCTTCTTGGATCAATCCATTGTTGTAAATGGATAAATGTGGTGTATTGGAGGCCCTCAAATCATGTCTTGAGGTCTTGGCTCATGCTTTGTCCCAAAAGTCAACTTAGGGGTGAATTAGGTCAAGAAACCCTAATTCCTGATTTTTGGTAAATGCATCCCCTAAGGTTAAATTGACTTGATGATTAGGTCCATGAGGTCCCTTGGAGTATCTTAGGTTATTCTTTGAAGCATTGGCTCATTCCCAGAGGAAAAATTCCATCGGGAGGCCTTGGTCGACCAAAACCCTAATTTGGTGACACTGGCGATCTTGAGGCTTGATCCACTTGGAATGTTGCAATTTTGTGCTTGATTCTTGATGTGGGAGTCCTCTTGATCCTTTATAGGTGTTTGAGAGGTTAGACAAGTTGAAGATCATGTCATTTCTTGATTTATCCTTTGTCTAAGTGCTCTGAGAGGACTCAAAACCCTAATTCTTGATTGTAGAGAATGCTCAACAATCCTTGAGGAGATTGATGAGGCATGAAAGTACATCCATATTGTGATGATGATTTTCACAATGATGGGAAATCTTGGTAGTCAAAATTTGGGGTATGATAGTGGGTTCTAGAAAAACTGAGGATCCTTAGCGTCACGGACTCTCAAGTCAAGAAATGATGATACGATCACCATTTCTGGTTTGGCATCATCACCAATCAAGGAGGCCTCAACTGATTCCCCTAAAAAAGGTCATCCTATAGTGAGTTCCCAGCTACGGGTCCTCGGATCAAGAAGCATAATGGGTTTGCCATTTCTGGTATGCCATTATCACCTCTTGGGAGGAGTTCCTCAACTGAGTTCTCGGGAATGGTCGCCAGAGTCGACAACTCTCTAGGTTACATTCTATCATCTGCCCCAACGTGCAGGATAGAACATTACCAAAGAAAACCTCGCCTGGATGTGGAATTTTTATGAAATAAAACAAAAGATACAATGTAAACAAAGTTTTTCTTCTATAAATATCATCAACAAGGTTCACAAGCTTACAATCAAGAAGAATACATATAAAATAATGGATCACCTACCACTAATCTTGACACAAAAGAGCTTTAGCTAGCCATAGATATGGTAGCTTGCTTGACAAGTAAGGGGAAAAGCTTTTGGAGCATCAATCTTCAAAGATTCAAGGATTGAAGCATAAAAGCTTTGAAACTAAGAAAATGAGTAAAAATGGAGTTGTTTCTCTTCAAACAAGATTCTATGTTACAAAAGTGTGAGATGAAAAGTGATGATGATCAAAATATCTACCAAATGAGACTATAAACAAGTTCAACCCAGACAAGAGCGCCGGGCGGTGCTTTTCACGGTCGGGAGATGGCCAAAAGTGAGGCCACGTGACAGCTTCAGTGTCACATGGACCTCTCAAAATATCTGAGAGCATCGGGCAATGGGATCAGAGCGCTGTGCGGTCTTCAAGAGGCGCAGCCAGGAACAATTCTGGAAGTTTGATTGAGATTGGGGAAGCAGCGCCCCTGCAGCACCGGGCGATGAGACCCTCATGCGTCCTAGCAGGGCCGGGTGGTGCAGCGGCCCAAAATGCGACACGCGCCTTTTCCAAATGTCTCATTTTCGTGCGAATCGAGCCTCAATATTTTCACCAAACTTGCTGTAAAAATTCACAAACACATCAAAATACCTAAATTTCACAAAAATGCAAGGATCACTTAATTAATAAGTCGTTTCTCGAGTAAAGCGATTAAAAGAGATTAAAGGCATCAAAATCAATTATGAAAATAAGCACTTCTTGACACCTAACAAACTCTCCCCAACTTGAAACTTTGTTTGCCCTCAAACAAAAGTAAGTGTCAACAACCACAAGCAAGATTTCCAAACACCCAATCAACCAAAAACATCAATGGTTCAAACTCGACAAATACATGCACAAAGTATTTCCAAGTACTCAAAGGATCAAAACATGAATATGACTCAAATCCTAATCACAAAATTATACAATGCAACCCCAAGTATCCTCAAGCTCGAATTGAATCACCTAATTATTTACACGCAATATTTACAAGGGACAGAACACACTCATAAGTAATTGTGCCACATCCAAAACAATTTATGCAATCATATTACTACTCATGAAAATAATGGAAACAAAGATCACAAAAGGACTTTTATCTGTTGTAACTTGGCCGGGGTTAAAAACAAGGGACATATGTACACGACCATTGAATCAAGAAAGGGTAAAATTCATGAAGAGCATTTTTCTTTTTAAACACAGCCATTCTTGCTCAAACTTCCAACTCTTATTCTCACAATGCAATCTCTTTTCTTGATTTGATTCCCATAATTTTTTTCTTTTGATTTTTCCTTTTCTTTCTTTTTCACTCTCTTTTTGAATTCATTTGAGAATGAATTGTATCCACAATTCCTTTTTCTCTTTTCACAATGATCCAATCTCCCCAACTTCAACAATACTATATACTTAAATCAAAATTCTCTTCAAAGTGGTTAAAGTTCGGGTTCATGCATCAAAATTAACTAATTTTTTGCCTTTGGCTCAAAAGAGGATTCTAATGCTCACACACTCACCCGGTGATTTGAAGTGTTTTTGGAAAAGTGGTTATACTCATAGTACTCAAAAATTGCCTTGATCATTTCTATGTTTCCATAATTTCAAAACAACAAGCAAGATTAAACATAAACCATTTGAGTAAGCAACAACTACTTGAATCCCTCAAGAATTTGTGAACATTGGAGGTAACTCACATTTGTGGTAATGTCCTACTTGATTCAAAATGAACAAGAGTTTACAAAACATTGCATTGACCAATTTTTAAAAAAGTAAAAACTTCATATTCACATTATGATCTACCCACTCAATTACATACTTTGATTGTGCACACAATCAATAATTATATCATCACCATCAGTGTTTAAGATCAACAAGATATTCTTTTCTCTTCTTGTGCTAACACACAAAATTTTCAAAATTTCAAGGAAAACCACTATTTTCCTTGTGCACCCACAACATAAAAATAAAAACAGAAACATAAAAATAAAAACATCAATTAACTAGAACACAATCTAACCAAACTGCAAATTTATAACTATGGTGTGAAAACACCAAAATTGTACTCGCCGAAGCGACAAAATTTCACAACAAAAATTCTCACCGAAGCGATCCAAAAGTACATACTAAAAAATACTTAAAATATAAATGACAAGAAAAAATAAAATCCTTCATTTTGTAGCTTAATTAACCATATCATTGAGATCGTCCTGCATCTCATCACCATCATCATTATCATCATCATCATCACCCGCAATAACACCACCGGTGCTTGCCCCCTTTGAATAAAACGGACGCCTGTCCCTAGGCCAATTTGCATAAGCGTCGAACGAATCCCTTGTAGGAAAAGGAGTGTACTCCATCAGATGTGTCTGAAAATGATACATTTGCTGCATACAATCAAAGTTAAACTGATTCGATCTATGTAGTGACTCACCCATATCCCAAGTGTAATTAAAAGCCACTTTCATATCGAAAACGGATGAGTCACTTTCATCTGCCTGAGCACTTCCTTGACCTCCAGAACTACTACCTATCTCAGCAGCTTTCTTTTTCTTCCTTTCTTCCTTGGACTTGCAGAACCGATCCAAATAGTTGTCATCAACCAGAAATTTTAGTTTCTCAATAATTACACCTGGAATAAGAATGTCAGTTTGATAGATTAAAGCCTGAACCAGGCAAGGAAACATGATGGGAGAATCATCATGCACTCCCAGCCTCCGAGTATTATCAACAAAAGTTTTCATCTCCCTAGCAATGATTTGGGCGATATCCAGCTCCTTGTCCTCCATGATACAATACATAAGGAGTCCTGTATCAAGAGGGACAGAAGAACGGTGATATCACGACTTTACGTTATAGCAAAGCAAGAAAAGAACAGCCTGTGCTTCCGGATTCTTGTTTTTCCTACTGTATTTGATCGGCTCCCTTTTTGCATTCCGATCCACCTTACAACCTGGTTTGAGAATCGCACTGGCTACCATTTTGTGATCATGCTTTGCTTGTGAAAGGTTCACGAAGTCATCGGTTTGCAGACTTCCTAAACTGCTAGGACTGCCCAAAATCCTATTGATGGCGTCCCTGCTGAAGCTGATCTCTCCACCCCTGAAGAAGGTCTTAAATCTATAAAATTCTCCTTTGGGATGAAGCACATTAGCATAGAATTCTCTAATCAGTTGGTAATAGACGCGATGAGCTGGGTTCATCAGCTTATCCCACTTTTTCTTTTCGAAGATCGCCTGAATTCTTTGGTAGTCCCCATCACGGTTGATTACAAACCTCTTTTCATAGAGAATAGTTTTGCCCTCAAGAGACTTGATTCTCGCTTCATGCTCAGCGGACAAAAAATGGCTGTGGTCATATTCAAGTGGAATGTCGGGACCATTTGATGAGGTAGCAACATTCTTTTGTTTCTTCTTTGAAGAATGTTGTGGAGCAAAGCGGGAAGACATCTACACAAACCAATTAAAAACAGCCCAGCACAGACATACACATTAGCATTGTTTGTCATACGAAAAAAAAACGAAACACACATTGAAAACCTCAAATTGGGCAAAACAGGGTTGGCGCCTTAGCAGCGTCGGGCGACGCAAGAGCGCTGCTGCGCCCCTCTACCGTCGGGCGGTACTCGTAACATCATAACAGATTTTTAAGAGCAACATGCTATTTTCTTGCACATCCTTCTTCAACCCAATATTAGTAAACAACATAGATAGCAACAATAAGAACATGCAAGGTTGAAGAATGATGTCTAGCTAACAATCATCTATGTCAACCATCACACAAACCTAACCACATTCTACAACGATACATGATTAAAGAAAGAAGAACAAACAAAAACAAAAACAACATGCATACCTTAGGCTTGGAGGGTCTGAATTATGAGCACGCGAAAGAGCAAAGGGCAAGAGAGTGAGAGGTAGGGTTTCCAACGGGAGAGAATGAGAGAAAAGTTTCAAAACTTTCTTTCAAGTCTTTTAATAAGCCAAGGGAAAAATTGGAAAAGTCCCCAACTGGAATTTCCAACCCTTTAATTAAATCAGACAATGTTTCAAAATTCCCCCTCCTTTACTCTCTCGCCTGGCCAATCAGAGGCGAGGCCTCTGCTAATTTTCAAGCACCGCCGGGTGGTATAATCTAGTGTCGGGCGCTCCACACCAGATAGCAGATTTTTCTGCTATGGTGTTGCAGACCAGTTTTTATTGCACTCTAGGCAATATCAACTCAAAACATGCAGAAACTTCAAAATTTATTAAAAAGGCAATGCACATAATAAAAACACTAAAAAGGCAAGAAATACTTACAATGTTGGGGTGCCTCCCAACAAGCGCTTGTTTAACATCGGCTAAGCTCGACGATCCAAGACGATCAACGATCATCAAGAAATACGGAACCAATCTCGTGATCAAACTCGCCTCCAAGATACATTTTCAAGCGTTGGCCGTTCACGGTTCAACTTTCTTTTTTCTGTAAATCCTCTATCACGACAGCTCCATAATGCTTAACCTCTTTGACAAGAAACGGTCCAGACCATTTGGACTTTAATTTTCTCGGAAACAATTTCAAGCGGGAATTGAACAAAAGTATCATCTGACCAGCCCGAAATTTCTTTTGAGAAACTTTCTTGTCGTGGTATCCTTTCACTTTTTCTTTGTATATCTTACTTGAATGGTAAGCATTATTTCGCATTTCTTCTAATTCGTGCAATTGGACTTTTCTCTTTTCACAGGCCAAACTCGGATCAAAATTCAACAGTTTTAACGCCCAAAGAGGCTTATGCTCCAATTGAACTTGACACGGTTTTTTCCAAAATTCTTTTCACCTCTCTATTAGACACCTTGGCATGACTATTTGTTTGTGGATGGTATGGAGTTGCAACTTTGTGTTTTACACCGTAATGCTCTAAAACTTTTTCGAGCGGTACATTGCAAAAATGCGAGCCTCCGTCACTAATTAACACACTAGGGGTGCCAAAATGGGAGAATATGTTTTTCTTTAAAAATTTTATCACCGTCTTGCCATCGGCCCTCGGTGACGCAATTGCTTCCACCCACTTGGAAACATAGTCAACCGCAACTAAGATATACTCATTTGGAAAAGATGGTGGGAATGGTCAAACAAAATCAATACCCCAACAATCGAAAACTTCGACTTCTAAAATAGTATGCAAAGGCATCTCATTTTTTTTTCCAATCCCGCCACTTCTTTGGCAAGTATCACAACTTTTAGCATGGAGGTTGGCATATTTGAACAATGTAGGCCAATAAAAGGCCGATTGGAGGACTTTAGTTGCCGTTCTTAACCCATTGTAATGCCCTCCATACGGCGAGTTGTGACAATGCCAAAGGATACTTTTGGCTTCATCAAGAGTGACACATCTCCTTAACAAATTGCCACCTCCTAACTTGAACAAGTATGGTGCATTCCAAACATAGTAATTAGCATCAGAGAGGAATTTCTGTCTTTGATTCCAAGTTAGGTCCTCCGGTATAAAACTGGTGGCTTTGTGGTTAGCGAAATCTGCAAACCACGGCCTAACTTGGACTCGAAAAAGCTTTTCATCTGAAAATTCTTCACGGACCTCATTCTCACGGTGAGTTACCTCTACATTGACCAACCTAGACAAATGATCCGCTACCAAGTTTTCCGATCCTTTCTTGTCACGAATTTCGAAATCAAACTCTTGCAACAAAAGGATCCACCAGATGAGCTTTTGCTTCGAATCCGGCTTGGTAAGCAGATATTTGATTGCCGAGTGGTCAGTGTAGACAACCACCTTAGAACCAATCAGATAAGACCGAAATTTCTCAAGTGCGTAAACAATAGCGAGTAATTCTTTTTCAGTGGTGGCATAGTTAACTTGTGCCTCATTAAGAACTTTACTCGCATAATGAATAGCATGAAAAATTTTGGCCTTTCTTTTCCCAAGCACCACACCAATGGCATAATCGCTAGCATCGTACATTAATTCAAAATTCAAAGTCCAATTTGGGGCAACGATTATGGGTGCGGTGATGAGTTTCTCTTTCAAAATATTAAAGGCATTTAAGCAATCATCATCAAAGGAGAAGGACTTATCTTTGTTGAGTAGATTACTCAATGGCCTTGCAATTTTGGAGAAGTCTTTGATAAACCGTCGATAAAAACCAGTATGGCCAAGAAAACTTCGGATGCCTTTGAAATTTGTTGGAGGAGGAAACTTTTCAATCACTTTAATTTTTTCTTGATCAGCCTCAAGACCTTTAGAGGAGACTTTGTGGCCAAGCACAATCCCCTCCGTTACCATAAAATTGCACTTTTCTCAGTTTAATACCAAATTTGCCTCAACACACCGTTCAAGAACGACCTCCAAATTTCTCAAACAAAGATCAAAAGATGCTCCGAAAACGGAGAAGTCGTCCATGAATACCTCCACCGTTTTTTCAATAATATCAGAGAAAATTTCTTGAACACAACGTTGAAACGTTGTCGGTGCGTTGCATAAACCAAATGGCATCTTTCGGTACGCAAAAATCCCAAAAGGACAAGTGAATGCCGTGTTCTCATGGTCATCCGGGTCAACCGAAATTTGGTTATAACCGGAGTAACCATCCAAAAAGCAATAGAATTGTTGGCCCGACAATCTTTCTAACATTTGGTCCATAAACAAAAGTGGAAAATGGTCTTTTCTTGTAGCGGTGTTTAGCTTCCTATAATCTATACACATCCTCCAACCCGTCACTGTTTTTGTCGGAATCAACTCATTTTTTTCATTTCGAATCACGGTCATTCCTCCCTTCTTAGGCACAACTTGGACCGAACTTACCCAAGGACTATCAGAAATTGGGTAAATCATACCGACATCCAAGAGCTTGACAACCTCTTTCCTCACTACTTCTTTCATCGTTGGATTCAAACGGTGTTACGGTTGAGCGACCGGTTTGAAATCCTCTTCCATGAATATGCGATGCATACAATAAGAGGGACTTATTCCTTTTAGATCGGAAAGAGTCCATCCCATTGCTTCTTGATTTTTCTTCAAAACTTGAATTAACCAGTTTTCCTCATTTCCAGAAAAAATGTTGCTAATGATAACCGGTTTGTTACAACCTTCATCAAGGAAAGTATATTTCAAATTTGAAGGCAACACCTTCAATTCAAGTTGAGATTTCGCATCACTCACCTCTTTTTTTAGTACTTCCTCTTCATATTCCCAAGGTTGCTACTCCTCTAAAGACTCAAGTTCCTTTAAACACTCTTCAAGTGCTCTCTCTTCTTCATCGGAGAATACTTCAAAGGATTCATCAAGAGCTCTTTACAAAGGGGACATTACATGAACTTGCTTTGTGACATCCATAATCACTTCTTCCGTTGCGTCTATTCTAAAACAGTCACCTTTGTCCTTGTGTTTCATATCCTCAAAAAGATTGAAGCAAACCTCCTCATCTTGGACTCTAACCTTCATAAGACCGTCGTCCATATCAATTTCCATTCTAGCAGTTTTCATAAACGGTCTTCCAAGAATCAATGAAGCGTCTTCATCTTCCTCCATTTCAATTACCACGAAGTCAATAGGAAATAAGAATTTGTCCACTTTAACTAATACATCTTCCGCTACACCGTGAGGACGGGTAGTGGATTTATCGGCAAGTTGCAATGTCATTTGAGTGGATCTCAACTCCATATGTCCCAATCGTTTCACAATAGACAAAGGTATCAAATTGATACTAGAGCCCAAATCAATCAACCCGTTGCCCACATAGATATTTCCTATTGTAACCGGCAAGGTGACTCGTCCCGGATCACATTCTTTCTTCGATAGAGTACGTTGAATGATAGCGCTACAACTAGCATCCACCATGATAGTCTCTTGTTCTGTATACCTCTTCTTTTTTGTGAGAATATCCTTCATAAATTTTGCATATTTCGGCATTTGATCCAAAGCCTCAGAAAATGGAATGTTTATTTGCAATTGTTTGAAAATATCCATAAACCTAGAATAATGCCTCGCACTATCTTTCTTTAAAGGAGCATGAGGATATGGTAAATTTTGGATCTGAATATTATTCAACAGTTCCTTCCCCTTCCCAGTTTTTCTCATTTTTTTTTTATCTTTCTTTTTTCATCCTCCTCACTTTTTTTCTTCTCATTTTCAACTAAATCTCCCTCAACATTTTTTTCTACTTTAACCTCATCACTATCGTTTTCTTTCTCAACTTCGTCCTTCTCATTATTTTCAACAATAACATCATCAATTTTTTCTCCTCAATAACCTCCTCAATTCGAACATCCACATCTTTCTCTTTTTTTTCTCCTTCTCCCAACACTTTCCCACTTCTGGTAACAATAGCTTTACAATGCTCTTTTGGATTTGGAAGAGTGTTACCGGAAAAAGAAGGTCCAGTTTGTTGTTCTGCCACTTGTTTTGCAAGTTGCCCAACTTGGTTCTCTAGATTCTTGATTGATGCTTCATTTGACTTTTGGCTTGCCATGGACATTTGAATAAATTGGTTAAGAGTTTCTTCAAGTTTGGAACTCCCACCTTGAGTTGATAAGGATTTTGTCAATTTTGTTGATATCCTTGATTCTGATAATTTGGTCTTGGTTGTTGATTTTGATATCCTTGGTGATACGGTTGTTGTTGCCTTTGGTAACCATGTTTTTGAGTCGGATTGTTCATGTAATTCACTTCTTCTTTCGGAGGGAAAGGAGGACAATATCCTATTGGGTGATCACCGTTATAAAGCTCACATACCAAGACTTGCACATTTTTGCTTGAGGAATCATGAATCTCTTTGAGTTGTTGAGGAAGTTTGGACATTTGTTTTGTCAACAAATCAACTTGTTGGGATAATAACTTGTTTTGAGCAAGTATAACATCATTGGTTCCCAACTCCAAAACTCCCGGAGTCCTCTGAGAAGAGCCATGGTTATGGCTTTCCTGATGGTCATTTAAAGACATCTTGTCAATTATGGCAATGGCTTCTTCGGTACTCTTGCTCATCAAAGATCCACCCGTGGTGGCATCCAACAACGTTTTCTGCACTAATTGAAGACCATTCTGAAATATATGAATTGAGAAAGCTCATCGAAACCATGCCCTTTACATTTCCTCAACATAGATTTGAATCTCTCCCACGCTTCGTTGAGAGATTCATTGGCACCCTGCGTGAAAACTGATATTGCGGTCTTTGCCTCCATGAAACGATTATGTGGAAAGAATTGTTCCAAAAAATTTTCCTCATGTACATTCCAATCCGTCATGATTGTCGTCGACTGATCAAGATACCATTCCTTGGCCTTCCCAATGAGGGAATGCGGGAATAGTCTCTTAAACAGTGACTCTTGTTCAGCTTCAGGTGCACCAGTTGCTCCCGCAATCTCATAAAACTTCATCAGATGTGTATAAGGATCCTCATGATCCATACCAGTAAAAGGACTCTGATATAGAAGCGAGAGAATTCCAGTCTTCATTTCTGAATGTCGACCGTTCTGAGCATTGCGCGAAAATTGCACGGTGTGTCTCGGACAGTTTGTACAAGGTCTGGTAGCAGGTGGTGGTGGTGGTGGTGGATTCATAGTTGGAGGTAACTGTGGAATTTGGGTCGAAGTCGAACTCTCCTCTCGCTCTCGCCTTTCTTTGCCAAGTTGCCTCCTTCGCCTTGTTCTGCTATTGACTTTACGAGCGGTTCTTTCAATCTCGGGATCGAACAAAAGTTGGTTCGCAGGTAACTTCCCTCGCATAAAACGAAGTCTGCACACTAAACCAAACAAATCAACAAGCTCAAGTAAAAGTTAACAAGCTTAAAACAAAATAACTATTGCAATGCTCGCAATACAACAACAAACCCCGGCAACGGTACCAATTTGTTGAAATAGTCTTAGAGGGTGTTTTATCGTATCCACAGAGATTGTGTATATTGCCGCCGTTCGATAGTTAAAAGGTTTCAAACATTAATCGTAACAAAGGTTTTGGTAATTTTCAATCGGATCGTTTGCATTCGAAGTTTAGAAATTAACGGTAAAAAGAGTTGTTTTAGGGTTTTGATAAAACATGTCAAGATTAGGTTTCGGTGATCCGTTTCATACGTATTTTCTCGATTACGAGTGTGAACTTGTTAACAACAATTATAACCACATATCCTCTCAACAGGTTTCTCTCGAATACTTGTTGTGGGATTTACCATTTTGATCCTTTGTTGATCTCTCACACAAACTATCAAAATGATAACATTCAAGGACAGTATTTATGAACATCAACATTCAAAACTATCTCTAGCCTCATGAATATTGATGGAATGAAACTTAGATCAAGTTTTATAACATTTCTCTCGAACATGAAATAAAACATAATATACAATGTAAACAAAGTTTTTCTTCTATAAATATCATCAACAAGGTTCACAAGCTTACAATCAAGAAGAATACATATAAAATAATGGATCACCTACCACTAATCTTGACACAAAAGAGCTTTAGCTAGCCATAGATATGGTAGCTTGCTTGACAAGTAAGGGGAAAAGCTTTTGGAGCATCAATCTTCAAAGATTCAAGGATTGAAGCATAAAAGCTTTGAAACTAAGAAAATGAGTAAAAATGGAGTTGTTTCTCTTCAAACAAGATTCTATGTTACAAAAGTGTGAGATGAAAAGTGATGATGATCAAAATATCTACCAAATGAGACTATAAACAAGTTCAACCCAGACAAGAGCGCCGGGCGGTGCTTTTCACGGTCGGGAGATGGCCAAAAGTGAGGCCACGTGACAGCTTCAGTGTCACATGGACCTCTCAAAATATCTGAGAGCATCGGGCAATGGGATCAGAGCGCTGTGCGGTCTTCAAGAGGCGCAGCCAGGAACAATTCTGGAAGTTTGATTGAGATTAGGGAAGCAGGGTCGGGCGGGCGGGGGTCCAATATGCGACACGCGCCTTTTCTAAATTTCTCATTTTTGTGCGAATTGAGCCTCGATCTTTTCACCAAACTTGCTGCAAAAATTCACAAACACATCAAAATACCTAAATTTCACAAAAATACAAGAATCGCTTAATTAATAAGTCATTTCCCGAGTAAAGCGATTCAAAGAGCTTAAAGGCATCAAAATCAATTATGAAAATAAGCAGTTCTTAACACCTAACATCTCCCTTAAGAGGGGTAAGCATTCCACAAACAAGAATTAGGGTTTCAAGCCCTCTCAGAGCACTTAGACAAAGGATCAATCAAGGAATGACATGATCTTCAACTTGCCTAACTTCTCAAACACATATAAAGGATCAAGAGGACTCCCACATCAAGAATTAAGCCCAAAGTTGCAACCTTCCAAGTGGATTAAGCCTCAAGATTGCCAGTGTCACCAAATTAGGGTTTTCGTCGACCAGGGCCTCCAGATGGAAATTTTCCTCTGGGCATGAGCCAATGCTTCAAAGCATAACTTAAGATACTCCATGGGACCTCATGGACCTAATCATCAAGTCAATTTAACCTCAGGGGATGCATTTATCAAAAATCAGGAATTAGGGTTTATTGACCTGATTCACCCCTAAGTTGACTTTTGGGACAAAGCATGAGGCAAGACCTCAAGACATGATTTGAGGGTCTCCAATTCACCATGCTGATCCATTTGGAACAATTGATTAATCCAAGAAGCTTGATTCACAAGTTTCAATTTCATCTGAACCACAATTAGGGTTTTGAAGAAAAAGTCAACTGTATCTTTGAATTTTGACTAGGACATGCTCCCAAACCTTGGGACATGATTCCATACACCCTACATCACCTATGGAATCCATATAATAAGTTTGATTTAGGTCAAGGACTTGATTTCATAGAGGATTGCACAGTTTAGACTTCATCTGCTGAAAAAGTCAACTGTACAAAAATTCAAAGTTTGACTTTTTGATTTTTTGGTCAACCAAGGTTCCTTAACCCTAAAATGATGTTAATGTGTGATTGGAATCATCATTCATCAAGAAAAACCAAAGAAAGTGAGATAACTTGTAAAAGGGGTGACCATATAAAACTTAGAATTTTTCTAAGTTATGAAACAAAATGGCTAGGGTACCAACTTCCAAGGATCATAACTTGAGATCCAAGCAACCCTTTTGGATGATCCAAAGATGGATTTGTAGCTCTCATGGCATACTTTAAAAGTGTCAACTACATCTCATTCCAATTCCTCATAGATTTCAAGTTATGATTGGATCAAAATCACTAAAAACATGAAAATGCATCTGATCCAACCAACAAACTTGGACTGAAATGCCAAATGCTTGTCCTTGAGAATTGATGAGTTTTTGGCATATATGCCTTGAATTCAAAGGGAATTAATGTGGAATAGTGCACTTTCAAGATTCTCACTCTCCTCAGTCAAGTTCTCTGATTAAACAACAATTAAAATGACTGAAGAATGTGGAATCAGTCAATACATAGCTGAGCTATTTGGGGCAGCTGTTACACCTAGTGCAAGAGGCATTTATGCCAAGCCAAGACCATTGAACCATGGCCTTATCCTCTGAGCTTCAAGAGAACCACTTCAACACAACTCCTCTACTATAAATAGAGGTCCTAACTGATCATTCAAATCACACCAAAGCACTACAACACTTGCTTTCCTCAAGATCCCTTTCTCTAGGCCAAAATGCCTTCTTTTGTAAGGTAACTCTGAGTTTTTGAGTTAGAGAGCAATTCCATCACAACTCATGATCCAAATACATCCAATATGTCATATCTAAGCTGTCCAAACTCTCACATGTGACCTGTAACACCAAAATCTCAAAGTCCCCTCTCAAAACCTCAAAATTGGACTTTTCTGCATTTTCCAAGCCATGTCTTGATTCAGTCACTTTCAAAACCAGATAAAACCTAAAACACACTCCAAATATCATCCTTGAACTGTCCCAAATGGTTCCCCGCATCTGGAACACCATTTGAGAAAGTTTCCATATTGGTCACTTTTGCCTTTTTTGCAAGAAAGAGCTCAAACTTGTTCCTGAGGATTCCAGCTGGTTCCAACCATTCAAAAAGCTTCTAAGGGATCAATTGAGAGTGTCTAAAGCATCAAATTACTTCTGACACAAGAAGCCTGGCAGATTGCACAACAAGCTCCTAAAGAGGTAAGCATCACAACTTGAACTCTTTGAAATATGCATTGCTTTGAAGTCCACTGATCATGCACATCTCATACATGTTATATATGTTGTGTTTGAACCAATTCATCATGTAATTCATGCCTGTAGCAAGAGGTAGCATAGAAAATGCAATTATAGGCCTATTTCAAGAACACTATCGGGTTTTGAAATAGGAGCCTCATCTGAAAAACCACCACCACCATTGGATTCCTTGTGAAATTCTAGGCAAGATAGACCTAAATTTTGTCCCAATCCATGGAGAAATGAGAAAGTTACAAGCTTCACGTTTTTGGCCAAAACCTTGCCTTGCCTTGCCTTGGCCAAGCCAAAAACAAGGCATGCCTCATGTATTCATGGGGTGGTTTTGATACACGGATGTATCACCACCCCAGCGGTAGAAGGCGCACGTTGCACAAAAGAGGTCTGGGGTTCGAATCCCCCTTGCCCCAGATCCTCTTTTTACTATTTTTTTCCATTTTTTAAAATATTTGTTATATTATTTTAAATAATTTGGAAAATTAATAACTCTCTCAATTTTAATGATTTTTGATTGGTTCTTTTTGCAAAAAATCACAAAAATGTAAAATTATTTTATTCCACACAAAAAATTGATTTATATTAATTATTTAATATAATTGATATTTTTGTAAATAAATTCATTTTTAATTATTTTAAACACATTTAAAACTGGATTTTTATCTTGAAAATCAAAACCAAATAAGTTTTAATTCATCTTGTGATTAAAACATCATTTTTCAAGTCTCAACCAAAAAGCACAAGTTGTTTATCATTATTTATTGATTTTCTTTAAGAATTTACTTTTAAAAATAATAAAATTAGGGTTTCTTTGATTTTCACCCTCACAAATCTTTTTCAAACACTCATGGGCCTCTAATAGAGTGTAAGACCCAATCCCTTTTAACCAAAACCTTTTTGGGCCTCAGATATTGTATAAGTCCCGACACGATAAAAAATCTCGGCGCGATCGCCAGTGTAAAATAACCCTTGGGATTCTCCTTGAGTTGTAAGCCCCATCACTTGTACAAAAACACTTTTGGACCTCTAATAGAGTGTAAGACTCATTCCTTGTAAATAAGATACCTTGTTGGGCGTCAGACATTCTATAAGACCCACTGTGTTTTCAAAAACCTCGGCGCGATCGCCGTTTTCAAACAAACCATCTGGGCCAACCCTCCTGTTGTAAGTCCCATCTTTATTTTTTCAAAATAATCGTTGGGCCTCTCCTTGAGTTGTAAGACCCATACCTTTGTACATAAAACCTCTTTGCGCCTCATTCGTTGTATAAGTCCCGATACGATATTCAAAACAACGGTGCGATCACTGTTAAACCTTGGGCCTCTCTTTGAGTATAAACCCCAACAATATTTTCAAAAAAATTTCCCTTTTGATTTAGATTCAAGTATATAGTTGTTATCAAAACTTTCTTTAATTTCTTTGAACAACTAACAAAACAGCATGGAAGCTTGCTCACCTGTAAGTTTTTATCCGCATTCATTTACCTGCTTTAATATATATACCTGTATTGTGGGAAGCTGCGCATGGTTAGTTTACTTTCATTCTTTTAAATACATGTCAAATATATATATAACTATATTGTGGGAAGTTGCGCATGGTTAGTCTTCTTTCTTAGTCCTTTAAATACTTGTCATATATCAACTGTATATATAATAGTATAGTTATTTAGAGTTTTCCCCGACAACTTGGTCTAGAAATAGGTAAAGCCATGTTGGCCACTCTTAAATACAGTCAAAACTAGATCCCCATAGGATTTCCAGATACAGTCTTCCCTTCTCTTGGGGTTAATCAATATGTAACAAATAGAAAGGCAGTATTCTCGGTGAACCTTTTCTCAGACTGTCACCCCTAGAAATTGTCAAAGAAATTCTACTCCCCGGAGTTGATCTATTCTCTGTGAATAGCATCTCCTGAGTTTCTTCAAATCACAGAACTTTTGCTAAATGATCTATTCTCTATGAATAGCATTTCTTGAACTTTTCTTGGTTTAGGACCCACAAGCTTCCTAAAAGCATCCCTGCCTCCTCTTGGGCTTTGTACAAGGACCCGTCGGCTTCTTAAAAGTTCTCATGCCTTCTCTTGGGCTTCATACAAGGACCCTCACGACCTCTTAGATGTATAGGACAGAACTTTGTCATCCTTTGCTAGAGTTGTCTTTCTAAAAAGAGTCACCAAAAAACCCTCAGACCAATTTTAGGGTTGATACCCATCCCTTAAAAGAGCCGGCCACCTCTTGGGAATTGTACAAAGATAGACCACACTAATAGACTTGGACAGTCTAAATCTCCTTGAGTCTCAAAGACATTCTCAAGTTCACTACAAACATAGGAAGAAACCCTGAATTCTGGATTAATCTCCAGCAGAGTTAAAACTTGTGGGTTATAAAACCTCGTCTCTCTCATCCCCCGACCTGGGTCAGTTTATCATCATATAACACTATCCCAAATCAGAACCTCAAGGTGTCAGATCCATCAACTCTTCTGGATTCCCCTGCAAGAGTTGATTCCCCACTTGGACATACCTCGGGATCTCAACAATTCCCAGCATAAGATAGCCTCCTCTTAGGATTTGTATAATGATCCTTTCCTCAGGAAAGTCAGCCTTCTCTTGGGCTTTGTACAATGATTTTCCCCCAGCTGAGCTAACCTTTTCAGACTCTCTTGTTTAGTTAACCACTTTCCAGACTCTCTTGTTGAGTCAATCACCTTTTCAGACTCTCTTGTTAAGTCAACAACTTTTCAGACTCTCTTGTTGAGTCAAACACTTTTCATACTTTCTTGTTGAGTCAATCAGTTCCAGACTCTCTTGTTGAGTCAACCATTTTTAGCCTCAATCTCGGGCTTCGTACGAGATAGATAAAAAGCACTCTCTTGTTGATTCAACCCTTTTTAGCCTCAATCTCGGGCTTCATACGAGATAGATAAAAATCACTCTCTTGTTGAGTCAACCCTTTTTAGCCTCAATCTCGGGCTTCATACGAGACTAATAAGAGCACTCTCTTGTTGAGTCAAACCCTTTTTCGCCTCAATCTTGGGCTTCATACAAGACAGATAAGTACCTCCCCAGTGGAGTTAGCCTCCTCTTAGGCTTCATATAATGATATCCCCAAAGAGTTGGTCTCTTTTAGCCTTCGTCTTGGGCTTTGTACAAGACACCAATATATCCACTCTCTTGTTGAGTCGGTCTCATATAGCCTCCTTTTAGGCTTTGTATAAGGACTTCCCCAGTGGAGTCAATCAACCTCTTAGCTTCAACCTTGGGCTTTGATCAAGGTACATAAAAATCAACAATCCCTATTTAGAGATAACAAATTCTCTTTTAGTCAACCTTTTAGCTTCAACCTTGGGCTTCGAACAAGACATAAATACTCCGTTTAGCCTCTGTCTTGGGCTTTGAACGAGACACCAAAACATCTTTTTCCTCCCTTAGAATAGGAGGATTTAAACGGGAATACGTAGGCATAAGATTGTGAAATCTTAGCGAGCATACTAATAAAAAACGCTAGGTCCAATACCTTCATACACCAATCAAAACTTAGGTCCAGCACCTTACCAAAAAGATCATCAAAAACTCACTCACTCATACTTTCCCAACCCATTAACGGATAAACACCACCAATTACAAAGCAAAACCTAAAGCTAATATCCTGTGGATAACCACATATAGGATGGGTAACTGACAACTGCCCATTGTATAACCTGACCCCAGACCCCCCAATCTCTTTAAGCGTTTGCCTGTTAGACATTTGCCTGCAAGTTTAGTTTTAGATAGCTTCCCTTTCCCTTTCAGCTTCACGGGATAAATAAGAAATCAGAAAGTAGCACCCCCTCCTACCATTGCGGTGAGGAAAATCCCAGCGATAAGATGGTCGCGTCACCGACAAAAATCACTCGCTACAGCTTAAACTTTTGAGTAACATCTTCTCCTCTTGAGCTAACCAAGATATCTTGATCCCATGCATAGAACCAATGATATGCACAAATGATAATGCAAAATGAAATGAAACATAAGCCTGTTAGTGTTAGAAACATGAGGGCAAATTTTAGGGTGTTACAATGAGCGACGTTAAGTTCGTGTCTGGCAGTTAGGGTCGATGCCTGTTTACGACAAATCGGAAGCAACATGCTCTTTTCCTAAAATTATTTGAAACCCAGTTAATCCCGAAGGATAAAATGATTTGAGCTTTGTTTGTATTTTTTAGACAAGAGTGGCTTAAGTTAGTTTGAAACTTGTATTGCACTAAAGTCTATGACATAGGATTGAATGTGTCGCAAATCGACCCAAGATAGAACGCATGCTAAGCACCCTAGGAAAGTGAAAGGAAGCCCCCCACTCTCCATTTCCCATGTACTTAAGGCTCATGGCGTACAGTACTCGTTGTATTTATTATGTTGCAAAGAAAACAACTAAGGGAGACTAAGTCCTAATGTTGTCATGCGTCATGGTCCTATGATTGAGGTAGAAGGGACTATCCTACTTGTTATCATACATGGATTGCAAACCTAATGTCTCTCCTACCTCCAAATTAATCGGAAATTAAGTGGAGCTAGGAATCCTAAGGGATCATGTGAACATCACAAGTAAACATTAGACTAAACAATCACCAAAGAGACAAGAGAAAGGAGAAGTAAGATGAAATAGCATTCATGTGAGTATAATCAACCGTGTAAAGAACCACAAACTTACCACCTCCAAGCCAAGCTCAACTAATGAATAGTTGAAAGAAAAGTGTGCAAACATGCAATTATGGCCATGTTAAAGTCCTAAGACTACACTAAGATGAATACCAAACAACAACCAAGGTTAGAAATGTCCTAAAGGTATGAGAACCTACTAGGGGCAGTAGCTAAACCTATCAAATCCTATCCATGTCAATAACCTAAGAAATCATACAAGAATGCAAACTATGTCCTACTCCTATATCCAAACAATTGTCATCCATAAACCATGTTAAAATGACTTCTAAAAGTCCCACAAATGGGAGCCAAGCCAAGTATTCAAGCCACACATGAGATGTAAACATGTCATTTCCAAGTTTGAAGAATGATAAGTGATCATGAGAGTATCTTACATCTTTTTCAAAAGGTTTACAAGGTACACACATATGTGCCATCTTAGACATGTTTCAATCAATCATGAACATGATGGAAAAACAAACATGAAAAGAACTCATGCAAGGGCTTAGGCCAGAAGTGAACCATGTTATCCAATGTGTAAACATCTCAAACCAACATCAATGTCATCATGTCAAACCAATCTCCAAAGATATTACATGCATCTAACAAGACTAGCACTTAAACAATTCTCTAAAGTCATGTTTAGTGGTGATGCAAATAAAGGAAGTTCAAACCAAATCAAATGTGCACATAAGTACATGAGGAAGTAGTATACAACATGTGAATGAAGTCTATAATGTTAAGGAAGGCTCATGAGATTCACACCAATTTGCATCCAAAGGTTTAGGCAATTCTATACAAAGATATTACCTAAATCATGCACCAAACATTTGTGAACAAAAAAGATTAAGCACATACAAAGTTGACATGTGATGGACCTAAGTCAGAATTGAAACCAGGTATTTAATGCTTAAAACCAATCTCAACATCTCACAAGAGTTTACATCAAACACCTTCTCCAAAGTCAATACAAGTCAAGAGTAAAATCACACTTAAACTTCTCCTAAAAATATGCAACTTGTCACTCAAGTAAGATAGATGAAATGACATGGTAAAACAATGTTCAAGCACCCACACCAGAGGAAAACGACCTATAAAAACCTCCCATTTGAATCCCAAAAGCAATGTGCAAATATGGCATACAAGTGATGTCAAAAGATTGGTCAAAGTGAAAGCACAATTCATGTTCAAACTTATTGGAGCACATCATCATTGAAGGGAACATAAAATGTCATATGAATCCATGTGGGCAGGTCCTAACTCATGCTAAGACATACATGAAAAGATGTACAAAATATCCCTAATGGAGGGTGGCATAAAACTGTGATCAAATCAAGACATCTAGGCAAGCATCACGTAGCATCGAGCATCCAATTAAGTTCATGCAAAGCATGTAACTCCTGATTTAGAAACAACATCCAAGCATCCCAATTATGCCTAAAAGCATCACCATGAACATGCTCAATCACATCCCCAAAGTAGGCCTAAGGTATCCTCATGCAAATGCCAAACCATGACCTAGTTCTAAGCATGTATCAACATGATAGGCCCACATTGGAAAATTGGTGAAAAATAGAAAAATCCTTTGAAAATTATGAACAATCAATCATGTTATGTTAAGTCCAGTTAGTGATCACATGCAAAAGATTGGATCATGATCAATGTACAAATCAAACATCAACATGTTAAGCAATCAAGTGGCTAAATGCACACCAAAATTGAGGTTCAAAAGATGAAAGGAAAGTATTTTTTATGGCTTGTATCACAAGGCACCTCATTATGAACACATTCACTTCAAAAATTCATGAAAAATAATAAAACAGCCAAAAAATGTAAATAAAATTCATTAAAAGTTAATTAAGATGTAAGTTCTCATACATGAATTAATTTAGAATTTTACCATAAAGGGAACTATTTTTAAAAATTCAATTTTGTACGCATTCAAAAAAAGAAATAAAAAATAGCATGGAAGGGGAGGGGGTGCCACGCAAGTAAGAACTTAGTTCAAATCTACATTGGGCTCAGCACTGGGGGGCGTGGATATAAATTTTGCCCAGCCCACTTCACAAAAACGCCTTTTTTGGTTCATATTTCAAATGAGTTGAAATAAGGGAGAAAAGATAAGCACGTGAGTGGGAGGGTATTCATTAATGCGTTGGCAGCATTACAAGCATTGGATTAACCTAAATGAATGGCCAAGATTATAACATGAGCATTGACCTGGTTGAATAGGGTTTGGACCCAGGTGGCCGGAGAAGACCTCCGGTCGTCTTCTCCGGTGGGATGGCCACCGTGAGTTCATGAAAATTTCAAGAAATTGCAAAATTATACATCATCTCACACAAAATTCTATGTAGATCTCAGATATGCTATTGAAATCTTCATATAATTAACACACAAGGCAAATCGAAAGAAATAATTTAAACCTGCCAATCTTAAAAACTCACATCTTCACCAATTTCCATCAATAACCAATGCTTACCAAGGTAGGGCTTCAGATGCACATGATCATAAGCCTATAATCCTCATAATTTGCCTTAGCATGATGCAATCAAAGTCAAGAAACAGGCCTGTATGTAAGTGTAATTTCAAGCTATGAGAAACCTTGAAAACTTCGTGCAAATCTTGTGATCTACAATGGAGGCAAAATAAATGCCTAGAATCTCTTGAACTTTGAGGAAAAATGCAAAATCTTGGAGCTGAGATGTAGATTCGGGTATGGAGTTGTGATGGTTCCAGATGCCAATTTTTGCAAACAGAAGGTGGAGTGAAGAATAGGGATCACGATGGTGAAGGAATTTTGATGAAAGCTTCACTATCAAGAGAGTTTCGAAAGAATGAACAATGGAGGTGAAAAAATGTGATCTTGATCTCTCTCCCAAAAACTGTTGTAACTGTGTAACTAAATCAAATGGAGGTGGTTAGAGAGTTTTATAAGGTTGGTTAGGGTGTTAATTGAGGTTAAAATTCAATTAGAGAGGTTTAGTGAAAATTGGAAAAAAATCTAAAAGTGTGGTTATGGCACGGGTTATGTGTGTTGCATGATCATGGTGGAGTTTCACATGATAATGATGGCATGATGATGATAATGAAGTGGATGTGTGGGCTGGTGTAGTCAGAATGCTTCCTCATTAAGTTTGTCATTCTTCATGCATGGCCATATATGGAAACTTGTACATGGTGCACATGGATGTGAAGGTTTTTGCTTGGTTTAACAAGGCAATATATGGTGTCATGAGTAATTACACGCATGCTGCACGAATATGCAAGTTTTGGTTTGAAACGTAAAGAGCAAAGCATGGAAAGATGGTATGACATAGAATCATTCATGGAGTCAAGTTTGAAGGATAATATCCCACTACTTAGTGAGCCAATTCTTGTGATCTTGGGGGCTATGGAAAGACCATGTTTAGTATAACAAAATTGGTGTTTGAATCAAGTTTAAAGGAGATCTTTAATAAGATGAAAAATGGGGTTGAAACCACTTGCAATAAGGTTATCATGCATGTGACATGAATTTGTCTTGCATGAATTTCCAAAATGGTGTTTTTTTTTGTGATTTTGGAAGGATAGATCTCCATGCATTGTGAACCAAATGCTATGGTTCTTGTCACCAAATTGAAGGGGACACTTGATACTACATTTTTCATGTTGAAGGAAAATGAATTTGAGGCTTGCAACAACATGAAAAATGGGCTAGAACATTGTCATACACGAGCTGCCATATGCATGAAATTTGTTTAAGTTATTTACAATGTTGAACAACTTGATGACCCCATTTTCAAATGATCATAATTTTTTATCTTTAAATCCAAATGAGGCATTCTTTATATGGTTGGAAAGGTGAGAGATCATACTACAACTTTCATGTTCACCCAAAATTGAAATGAAGCTTGTAGCATGGAGAAAACAGGCCTTGAAGTTGGTTGCAAAAGGTGAAGAACTTTCCCAAAATGGAAAGTTTTCTTAAAACTAATTTCCAAAAATGGCAACCTTTCACAACTCTTGATTTTTCTTGATTCTCTTGATGTTTCTTAATCAAATCCCACCCATTGACTATATTTGACATGAGGAACATAATTTGACCTCAAAAAGTCAGGGGTTGACTTTTTCCTTGATCAATTGAATTTATCCCCAATTCCCCTAATTTTCAACCAATCATCCAATTGACACCTTTGTGAATGGCATTGATGATCCATAATCCAATCTTAGACACTTGAGAACATGTGGAATGCCATGGATTCAAGTCTTGCCCAAAAAATCATAAATAAACTGACTTTAGGCAAAACCCTAATTTGGCCACAAAAAGTCAGGAGAGAATGATTGATTCTTCAAACCCTAATTGGAAGATCAAGAGATATGAGGAGGTGATTCTCTTCAATTCTCTTGCCAATCTCCATCTCTTGATGAAATGGTGGGCCAAGTGAGAGGTCTTAAGTCTTGAGGGGTCTTTATGGCTTGATTAATTGACTATATCTTATTCTCTTTGCTTTGCACAATCAATGATGGTGATACCCTTGATACCATGCCTTGAGAAGACCAATGATGCATGTGTAATGTTTATGACCTAAATGCATATTAGGCGTGAAGCATAAGCCATTTATTAGGTATAAATAGGAGGGCAAATTTTGGGGTGTTATAGTGGTCGAGGAAGAGGAAGGGGGCGACAATCCTACACTAAAGCTGTTGTAGAGTGTTTTCGGTGTCATCCCTTAGGACACTACCAATATGAGTGTCTTGTCTCGGAGCAAAAGGTTAACTATGTTTAATTTGAAGAGAAAGAAGAAGAAGAGATATTATCAATGTCTTATGTTGAAATCAAACATGGTGAGAAGGAAGAAGTGTGGTTTCTTGACTCTGTTACAACAATCATATGAGCGGAAACAAAAAGTGGTTCTCAAATTTAGACGAATGCTTCAGGCATACTGTAAAACTTGGAAATGACAGTAGAATGACTGTTATCGGAAAAGGGAATGTTTGTATGCAAGTGAACACATTTACTTAGGTAATTTCAAATGTTTAATATATTCGTAAGTTAAAGATAAATTTATTGAACATATGACAACTAAATGATAAAGGCTTATCTATTTTGATTCAACAAGGGAAAGGTATGATATATCATCCAACAAACGGATTAATTATGGAAAAATTCATGAGTGGAAATAAAATATTCTGTTTGGTAGCTTTCATGATGCCAAATGAGTCTGCATGCTTTCAAAACATGTCAAAAACTGAATCTTATCTATGGCATTATTGGATTGGTCACTTAAGCTATCAAGGATTGAGGACACTTTTTATAAGAAAATGGTAAATGGGTTGCCTTCAATCCAAATTCTGAAGAAGCTATGTACAGAGTGTTTGATCGACAAACAACATATAGATTCCATGTCTAAAAAGCCTTATGGAGAGCATCAAATATTCTTCAACTTGTGCACGTAGATATATGTGGACCCATTAAACCATAATCCAATAGCAACAAAAGGTACTTCCTATGTTTTATATATGATTTTACTCGTAAGACATGGATTTACTTATTACATGAAAAATCAGAGACTTTTGCAATGTTAAAAAATTTTAAAGCTTATGTTGAAAAGTCGTCAGGTGCATATATCACCTATTTGAGAACAAATAAAGGTGTTGAATTTACCTTAAATGAGATTGAAGAATTTTGCAAAGCTCAAGACATAAGCAAACAATTTATTACAGTGTATATGTAATACCTCAAAATTTGCCCTCTTATTTTCCTCCAATTTTGGCTTATGTTTTACTCATTTGCATTTCATAATAGGTCATACAAAATCATACACATCATTGGTTGCAAGGCATGGGATCAGTGGTCCCAAGGCATGGACAGTTCAAAGCCAAAGGACAAGAGTCAAACTTCTCCAAATAAGTCACAAGGGCTCCTCATATCTCAATTCATCTCATTTGAGCCATCGAGTCATCAAGGGATAGGAATTCAACAAAAGATTGAAGGAAATCACAATCTCCTAACCAGTTGCAAATTAGGGTTTTTAGGGTTCTTGAGTATAACACTTCAATGGGTAAGGTTTTTGAGCTTTTATCATCTCCAAATGACATATCTCATCTTTGTTTGAGAATATACACATCATATTCAGAGGAATTTGGATTTAGAGGATGTGCTGATTTCTCCTAGGCTAAGGGTTCAAATTAGGGTTTGCCATAAAATCAGTTTATTTATGATTTTTTGGGTAAGACTTGATGCTATGGTATTCTACATGTTCTCAAGGGTCTAAGGATGAAGAATTGTCCATCAATTTGATTTGGAAGGGTTTCAATTGATCAATTGATTGAGAATTAGGAGAATTGGGAAAAAGTCAACTGTGTAGAGGAAAAAGTCAACTCTTGACTTTTAAGGTCAAATTCATGTCCCTGTTGACTTTTGACTTTTAAGATTTGATCAAGAAATAACAAGAGATTCATCAAAAATCAAGAAATGTGCAAAGTTGCCAAAAATAGAAATTAGGGTTTCCTTTTATGGTAAGTTTGGCAAGGTGAGAGGTCAACTTTAGAGCATTATTTCTCCATGTTTCAAGCATCAAATTGAAAATTTATGGAGCTCTATCAAAATTTCACACTTCAAGCTTCAAAACCATACCAAGAACATCTCCATTGGATTAAAATCATGAGAGATATGGTGCTTCAAAGTTGATACAAATCATGGTTTTTTTGGCAGTTAGGCAAGTCATGGGCGTGTCAGCGTGCAGTCTTTTTTACAAATACCTTGTGTGCATGTTGTGCCCAAGTTCAAGGTCATTTATCTCCATGATAGAGATTCCAAATGGAGAAAATTTTAACATGACTTTTGTTCATCTTCATCTCTTCTTCAACTTTGGTGTTGAACTCTTTTTCATCTGATCAACCATTTGAGAGTTATAGTGGATCAAAGTTAGAGTCATCACACTTGAATTTCACACGCCATAGGGCTTGTCAAGAGTAGGTCATGTGGGCAACCAACTCAGTCATGATTACACACTTTCATAGCCAATTCTAAGCACCTTAGAGGTTCTATTTGCAATTGTTTTGAACATCAACCTTGCTCTACTCCATGTCCTCTTTCCAAAGAGCCATTAACCATGTCATATCATTCCATGGTCATGGAGATATTTCTTGCCAAAGTCAACAACATGCCAACTGCTTCTTCCATATTAAGTAACCAGAATTTGTTGCATTGTTTGGTTGTTTTTATGCGCATGTTACCACCATACATACATCATTGCCATATAAAGCCAAGCAAACACCTTACACATACCATGTTCCTCATGCATACTTTGCCATATGTGTTCAAACAAAAAGAAAAAGGGAAGAAACTTGCAAAGCAAGCTGTGTTACTGCAGCAAATTCAGAACAACATCTCCACCTCACCATAAAGCTTCCATGTTGCTCTCCTAACTCTAAAAAAAAACACCATGACTTATGCCATAACAAACTTAAACTCACTCACTCAGTTAACCTCGCCCATTTAACCTTGGTTCTAACTGTCAACCATGACAGTTAGAAGTTAACTCAAGGTATAAAACCAACCTCTAACATAATTTGGAAGGGACTTCACTCATTCTTCACCTTTCACCAACTTTCTCTCTTTCTCACTCTGAGTTTTCTCTCTCTCTCTCTCTCTCTCTCACTAGAGCTTGTTCATTCTTCTTCACAATTCATCATCCTCATCAAGGGATCTTGAAACTGCTAGCATTGAAGCTTCAAATTGCATCTTCTTCTCCAAGTTTTATTCCAAATCTCACTGATTCAAAGCACTACATAGCCTTTATTTGGCTAAGCTGAAGTTCTAGAAGTTATTGGAATCTCCTCTCTAGTATTCTTTTAATCAGAAGTAGCTTCAAAAGTACAGGTTCAGACCTACATCTCTTGCTCTCATTATGCTTTAATTTTACTTGTTTTGTGTGTCTCTGAGCTTAATAGAAGCAATGTGACCACCGGCTAGTTGATAGGCACTTAGGTGCATAGAACTCAAAACCTAGGGCAAATTGTTTCTCTTCGTTTCTTTTCTTGTGTGATTTGTTTGTGAATTCTGAGGACGGATCTGTGATCTACGTGGAGAGACGAAGAGAATGAGGTATGGTTTATGAATTTCTATGATGTTTGGCAACTGTGCACGGCGGGGACTCACCGTAGAAGACGACCGGAGTCTCCTCCGGTCACCTGAAAGTCCATCTGAGGAAGAAGCCTAGGCCTTTGCTCAGTTTAAAACACAACCGTTGATGCTTGTTGATTCAACGCTCCAAGACATGCCAGCGCATTAATGAACAACACACCACTCACATGCTTCTTTTTCTGATTAAATTTTGAATTGTGTGATTCCATGTGTTTGTATCCTTTTTACATACCATGTGTTTGCATTGTGATGCGTGTGATGTGCTTACTTGCTTGATCATCTTATCATTGACTGATCCTATGGCTTTGATTTACTCAATTTGTTGACTGAGAACATGGTATGAACCCTCAGATTTACACGTGCCTTGGGCCTGACATTTTTCTATTCACACACCACACTTTCTGTGCCCAATGCATGTTATAACTGAATGTTTGCTATCTGTGCACCCCCTGGCCTTTTTCTTTGTTTTTAATTTTCTTTTCATATATGTTTGATATTTGATTTTAAAAAATACTTTTATGCATGATAAAATTCCATAAAAATTCATGAAGCATCAAAAGACATTTAAGTAATTTTTACATATTTTATTTTCTAACTTTATCATGTTTTGGTATATTTTCATGAATTCTCTTGTAATTTCTTTTGTGTGTGCACTAAACCATGACCTATGTTACATTGTGGAATCTTTTAACATAGTTGTGCACTGAATTTTTGCCTAATAATTGGTACATTAATTTTTGATATGTTGAGGTTTGTCATGAATTTTTTGTAGATTTTTTAGGTCATTTCTTGTTGGCTTTTGGATGAAATTTTTAAGCTACTTGTTTGTGTGATTTGTTTGACATTGTGAAGCATCTTTGAGCATGATTCCTAATGATTTTTGAGCCATCCTTTTGAAGTATGCTTGCACACTGATTGCACCTCAAATTACTTGTCTTTTCTCAATTTCCTCATCATCTTAACATGACTTCATGGATTGTAGGAAAGCATGTTGGCTTGTGTGAATGTTAGAAGACTTATGCTAGGATTTTAATGATCATTGTGTGCAATCCTATTTGGTACTTGTTGAGACCTTTTGACATATGGTTGTATGAACATTATAGGTCATTCACATCAAATTATAGGTCATCCAAAGTTCATCCTTACATGAATTGTATGCACTTGTTTTAACTTAAAATACCTTGTGTAATTGTGCATTCTTACTTGATCTTCTTCGAGCACATGTTTGTACCAACACTTGCATGCTCCTAAATCATCACTTAGACATGATTCAATTCTATTTGCAATCATACTCAACCATATCCCATGACCTATAATTGCACATCACATGTTTCTTAAGTTCATAAACTTTTGTATACTTGTTTGACATAACTTGAACATGTTTGCTCCTAATCTTCAATGTGTCTCAACATGATATGTGTGTGGACTTTGTGCTTTCATTCTTAACTTTTAAATGTCTTGAGCTACTGACTTGCATTCCTATTACATGATTGCTCATCTTACATCTTCACTTCTTGCTTGCATTACAAGTATGCTTCATTATTGGAACTTTAATGATGTTTGCTCCCACTTCTTTCTACTTGATCCACATTTGCATTTATGAACTCTATGCCATCTTAATGACATATCCTCACATCCTTAAATATCATTCAATTCTGACTTTGATGCTTACATGTGCATTCATCCATATTCATGATTCATTTGCATTCATATTGCATTACTAATGTCTCATTTGCATTTGTATGATTGTTTGATGCATAGTTTGTTTTTGTTTGATTTCATATGGCATGTTTACATTAGTATGATCCATTAACATGTACATACTGACTTTGCATGCCCCTTAACCATTAGGACCTTTCCCTTTTGGTTTGAACTTTACTTTCTTCTTAATTTGTCTTCTTAAAGCAAATAGCTTTGTTTGGTTTAATTTCTTGTACTTGTTTTCATTACTTGTGATGATTATGTGCTAACCTTTTATGTAGGGGCAGAGGTAAGGCGTTTGAGTATGTGGGTGTTAATCAATACTCATCTCTTCTTTCATCTCTCATCTCTTTCATTACTATTTCTCTTTTGTGAATAGCATGATATAATGCTTGATTGTGTAGAACTTTCTCACATACCTTTGGGATCCTAGCTCATCCTTAATTTTTTATTAAGGTGAGGTAGGATAAGAATTAGATAGTGATATCCCTCTCTTTCCTTTAGACTTAGGTGGTTCTTATACCCCACACAACCATAGGATTTCCATGCATGACAACATTAGCATAACTAGTCCCCTACTTAGACTTTTTCCTTTCTTCCTTTTGAATATCTCTTTCTCATCTCATAACTTCTTCAAAACATTTAATAAAGTATAACATGTATTGCACATGAGCCTTGCATGTGGGAAGTGGAGAGTGAGGGATTTTATTTCACTTTCCTAAAGTGTTTAGCATACGTCCCGTCTTGGGTCGATTTGCGACGCATTCAATCCTATGTCATAGACTTTAGTGCAATATGCGTTACAAACACAAAATGATCAAAACACTTCTTCTTAAAAGACAAAAACAAACAATTCTCTTCTTATCTTCCTCACTCCATTTATAAAGGATGTGTTCCTTCCGTTCTACCGCAAACAGGTAAATGCCTAAGACTCCGTACAACGAGCTGCAACACCTAACTGCTAAAACGTGAAAGTTGGCATATTCCACTAAAAAACACAAACAAAGCAAAGTCATCCCTAGTGAGGGGAACTACGACGCTCTAATTCTCATTCCCAATGAGATACGTAGGCACGAGACCCGACGTCTTGGCAAGCAACCTTCCCCCAAATCCCGTAGTCCGAACTACATTGACTCTGACTTTCCCATTGCAAGAGGGAATACGCAGGCCTAGGACGCGACGTCATATCGAGTCACTACTTTTTCTTTTCCTCCCCATTTCTTCTTTCTGTTCCGTTTCCGTTCCTTATTCCTTTCCAGTAGCAGTGGAGCTCCAGACGACGACACCCTTTGATCGAGACAACAAGCGTGGATCCCATCGAGTATGATGGACGCGAGGGGGTGCTAATACCTTCCTCTCGTGTAACCGACTCCCGAACCCAGGTGATGGTTGCGATGACCATTCCTTTCCCTTTGTTGAGGTTTTCTTTGATCGTTTCCTTTCCCTGCGCCGGGATAAATAACGTTCCGTGGCGACTCTTCTGTTCATTTCCGCCGGTTGATTTTCGCAGATGCGACAGCTGGAGACTTTGCTGGGGATGCGTTCTCCCTAAGCGAGTCAATCCTAACGCTTGCTTGTTTTCGATTATAGGGTGTTTTATATGTTTTCTTTACTCTCTTTATTTATGGAATTGTTGCATGTTTATTATTTTATTACATTTACTTGCTTTTCATTTACAGTTGCCATATATATTGTACTGTGCTGGTTTTTCTGTTTGGTGGGCAGGGTGATCTGAGAGATAAGGTCATTACACAGGCTTGAGAGTACATGTAGGATTAGAGTGGAAAGTAGTGTGTCCTACGTAGCATCTTGGTACGTATGGTTTACATGAAATCCATACCCAAATGAGGTTTTCTTGGGAGATGTTCTGATTTGCGCGTCTTGTGCATTTTGGGGTGTTAACCTAGAAAGCTGTCGACTCTGGTGACCATTCCCGAGGACTCGGTTACGGCACTCCTCCCGAGATGTGATAATGGCAGACTGGAAATGGAAAACCCATTACGCATTCTTGATTCGAGGACCCAATGCTGGGAACTTGCTATTGGATATGCTTTTTGAGGGGAATCAGTTGAGGCCTCCTCGATTGATGATGATGCTAAACCAGAAATGGTGAAAGTATCATCATTCCTCGACCTGAGAGTCCGTGATATTGAGGATCCTCGCCTTTCTAGTACCCACATGTGAGAATGGGCGGGTGTTTGCAGGCTTGCAGGTAACCATAACCTCCCACATACCCGGGTTTCTGGTATTATCACACAAGAAGGGACTATGCATCCTACTATATTCAGATGGTTCTTGTTCACAATTCTATGATATTCTCAGATCTACACTGACACCATTCATAATCCAGCACATACACACGGCACTCTGATACCATGCCTTTTGTATTGCATTATCACATCATAACATTCATGTTTATCATTTCCAGGTGCTCGTTTTACCTCTGATTCCAGTCAATGGGCTCAACGGAGATGAATTATAAGAGGAAGAACAATGTCGCTTACAGATTTCCAGAGCCAACGTTAGACCTACTTCACAAGGTGATAGCCATGGCCGACCTGGGTGTTCTTATCCTCTTCCAAAATAAATATGGGAGATTGGTGAAAATGGTCCATAACATTACAAAATATGAGCTTGGCGCTCTCCACACCTTACTGCAGTTCTATGAGCCGTCGTTGAGATTCTTTGTCTTTCCGGAGTATCTCTTGATGCCTACGTTGGAGGAGTTTTCGTTCATCCTGGGTATCTCAGTCAAATCAACAGTACCTTTCTTTTCGGGAGATCACCCTAACATAGAGGAAATTGAAACTGCCTTACAGGTGGAACAATCAGTGCTGAAGATAAATGTTGCTAATAAGAATGAATTTAAGGGTTCTCACTTGGAATTTCTTGCCAACCAAGTTTAAGAGTGTGCCAACGCCAAGAATTGGGCAGTCTACAATTCTATCCTGGCCTTATGTATCTACGGTATCGTCTTGTTTCCTAACCAACATTCCTTGGTGGATATGCACGCAGTAAGGGTTTTTGTCTCAAAAAATCCAGTTCCTACTTTGTTGGGTGATTTTTACCACTCCGTGCATTTCAAGAATGAGAAGAGAAGGGGAGGACAAGTCAACTGCTTCACTCCACTCTTATCCAACTGGTTTTTGAAACATTTACCTCAGACTGGCGCCTTTGTAGACACGAAGGATTCTCTAAAGTGGTCTAAACGGATAATGGGGTTGGCTGCTGATAATATTGTTTGGTTTGACCATCAGTTGCGAGGAATAGAGATCATTACTAGCTGTGGGAATTTTCCGAATGTGCCTTTGATCGGCAGGAAAGGGGGAATTAATTATAACCCTATCCTGGCTATCAGGAAATTCAGATATGCCTCAAAGAACCATCCTGAAGACCAACATATGGAAGAGTCCTTGTTCTTTAATGGGATTGAAGATACAGAGGTGATGAGGAAGGCCGTGCACGCTTGGGGGCACATCCATAAGACTGGGAAGACTGTTTTTGGAAAAGGTGATTATAGAGCCTATCCGCAGTATACATAGTGGATCCAAAGGAAGGTTGAAGAAGTTCTCTTGCCTTTTTCACGGGAGCCACCTTTGTATCCAGCGACGCCGGAACAACCTACCACGGTGGCCATTGAGGAATTCGACAAATTACAGAATCTGGTGAAAGGGCTTCGGGTAGAGAATTCTAATATAAGCAGCCGGCTTCAAGACGCATTACATACCAACAAGGAATTGGAGCGGAAAGCCCAAGACGCAAAAAAGATCTTAACAGCAAGAGAAAAAGATTTTGCCGACAGAGCCCGGCACTACCAGAAAGTTAATATGGCTGTTGAAACTTCTGCTCTAACTTATAAGCAGACTAAACATTCTTTGGCCTAAACAAAAGCCGCGCTTGCTAAACTTCAGCAAGCATGGGACGAAGTTAGAATTGAGAATGCAGAGCTGTGAGAGCAACTAAAAACCAGAGATGATGAACTCCTGAGAGCGCATGAACAACGAAGGAAGCATCGTGATGACTCTGCTCTAGTGATCAATCAGGTCAACAGAGATTGGCACACCCATAAACCCAACTTGATCCCTTACAGAGATTATACGAGAAGACTGTTGACTTTCTTCAAAACAGTAAAACTGTATTATGTACCTCGTGATGAGAATCAGATAGCAGACGCTTTGGCAACGTTATCTTCAATGATTCAAGTTAATTGGTGGAATCAAATACCCAAAATTGATTATTATTTAACGACTGAATTAGCAAAAATTTTACCTACTATTTAGTATTAGGGGCTAAAAGTGTGGATGAAAATTTTTAGAAAGACTATTATTTGAAGAAAATATTTTGAGAGATTAAAAACGAAATTTAAGATATTTAAGAAAATCATAAACATATATAACCCTGAACTTTAATATACATATTGTAGCGTATGATTTTTGTCGGTGACGCGACCACCTTATCGGAATTAGTTTTTCCTCACCGCAATGGTAGGAATTGGGTGCTACTTTCTAATTTCTTATTTATCCTATGAAGCTGGAAAGGAAAGGGAAGCTATCTAAAACTAACCTTGCACGCAAATGTTTAACTGAACAAATGCTAAGAGAGATTGGGGAGTTCAGGGTCTGGTTATACAATGGGGAGTTGTCAATTACCCATCCTATACATGGTTATCCATGGGTTGATTAGCATTATTTTCTGCATTCTACTTGATGTTGTTTGTCTGTAAATGGGAAAGTTTCTCCTTTGTGGGATGTTGAGAGAGAGAGAGAGAGAGAGAGAGAGAGAGTATTTGTTTTTTTTCCGGTTTTTTGATGTTTTTGGTAAGGTAAGGGACCTAAGGTTTTTTTTATAAGTGTGCTCGCTAAGATTTCACAATCTTATGCCTGCGTATTCCCATTAAAGAAAACAGGGAAATCAGAGCAATCGTAGTTCCTCCTATTTCTATGGGAGGAAAAGATGTCTAGTGTCTTGTTCAAAGCCCAAGATTAAAGCTAAAGGGGTATTTGTGTCTTGTTCAAAGCCCAAGATTGAAGCTAAAGGTTGTATTTGTGTCTTGTACAAAGCCCAAGATTGAAGCTAAAATGTTTGACTGAGAGAGAATTTGTCATCTCTAAAGGGAGATATCTCATCTGTTTATCACAGTTGTTTGGGTAACTGGTTTATAAAGGAGAATTACTTTAACTGGAATGTATGGAATCCAACAATGCCATAATTTCCTTTATAGGGGATTTGTCCTGAAGGAGAAAACTTTAACTCTGTGTAGAGCAATGCCATTTTTTCTCAGGGATCTTTCATGCTAAAAGGGGGACATTGGCTTGGATGTAAATAATGCAGAGGCTTGCCACTTATGGCAATTAGATGAAGTTCACCAGGATAAGAGAGGGACTACAACTTGGATTTATGAATAAACAAGTGTGCCACTTACAGTAGTTATCTGGGATTAGGGTTTGTTTAGAATATCTGTTTTGGTGAGTGATTGTATAGAGAAATGTCTTCCTGCAGAGAGATTTTGATTTTCTCTTAGGGGATTTGTATTTTTGTGTGCCTTGATTAAAGGCCAAGGTTGAAGGTAAGAGATTGATTGAATCCACTTGGGAGATCATTATACAAAGCCTAAGAGAAGGCTGAAGAATGACTGACTCAACAAGAGAGTGTTTATCTGTGTCTTGTACAAAGCCCAAGATTGAGGTTGAAAAGAGATTGACTCTTTTGGGGAAAGGTTTTATCTGTCTTGTACAAAGCCCAAGATTGAGGCTAAAGAGGTTAACTCTGCTTAGGAAGTTCTTATATCTGTCTTGTACAAAGCCCAAGATTGAGGCTAAATATTATAACTTCACTGGGGAGGACACTTATGAGTGTCTTGTACAAAGCCCAAGATTGAGGCTAAAGAAATCCTACCTGACTTAACTGTATGATATTTATGTGGTTTCTTGTACAAATCCCAAGATTGAGGCTGAAAGGTTGAGGGATGATCATTATACAAAGCCTAAGAGGAGGCTGGCTTCTGCTGAGGATCATTGAGATCCCGAAGCAGGTCCCAATTGGGGAATCAATTCTTGCTAGGGATTACAGAAGGGTTGAAATATCAGATGCCTTGAGGTTCGGATTTTGTTGAGGATTTGTTAACGGTGGATTAACAGTAGTTGACCCTGACTAGGGAATTTAGGATAGAAGTTTTAACAGGTGGAGTTTTTGCCTTTTGGAGGTTTTAACTCTATTGGAGACTGATGAAATGATCAGGTTTTTTCTCTGTTCTTTTAGGAAACTTGAGGGTTTCCTTGAGATCTAAGAGGAGATGAGTCTGTCCAAGTCTAATGGTATGAAAAGGATTATCTTTGTATGATGCCTAAGAGGAGGCTGTTGTTTTAAGGGATGAGAACAACCATAAACTGGTTTGATGTTTTGACTCAGGAACACTGCTCTAACAAAGGATGACTAGGTTTTGTCCTATCCCTTTAATAGGTCTCTGGGTCCTTGTACTAAGCCCAAGAGGAGGCATGAGAACTTCTAAGAAGCCTGAGGGTCCTTGTACAAAGCCCAAGAGGAGGTTGGGGATGCTTTTAGGAAGCCTGTGGGTCCAAAGTTAAGAAAAGTTCAAGAAAAGTTTCACCGGGAATAATCTTTTCTTTAGTGAACAGTTCTAAGGTTTGAAGAAATTTAAGAGAGGTTTCACCGGGAATTAATCCTCTCTGGGGAAAGTGAATTTCTTTGACAATTTTCTAAATAGTGACAGTCTGAAAAAAGTTTCAGCGGGAATAATGCCTTTCTCAGTTCCATATTGTATAAGCCCAAGAGGAGGGAAGACTGTATCTGGAATTTCCTATGGGGAACTAGGTTTGACTGTGTTGAAAGAGTGACCACTGCCCTTATCTAATCTTAGACATAATTGTCGGCGAAAACTCTAAGCAGATATACATGTATATATATACATATGAGGTATATATATATGAACAAATATGTAAAAGAAAGCTGATAAAAACATACAGGCGAGCAAGCTTCCATTGTTACAGCTGTATGGTTAGTTATTCAAGAAATTGAAGAAAGTTTTGATAACAACTATGAATTTGAAACTAAATCAAAAGAAAAGTTGTTTTGAAAAGAAGTTTGGGGCTTATACTCAAGGAAATACCCAGATGAATTCTTTTGTAAAGGCGACGATCGCGTCGAAGTTTTGAAAACAGCAGAGGGACTTATACAATGACTGAGGCACAAATTTATTGAATTTACAAAGTGGATTGGGTCTTACCCTCTATTAGAGGCCCAAAGTTTATTTTTGTACAAGAGATGGGACTTACAACTCAAGGAGAGGCCTAGATAAAAACAGTGATCGAACCGTTATTCTAAAAATTGTATCGGGACTTATACAAATGACTGAGGCCCAAATTTATTTATATACAAAAGGGGGTTGAGTCTTACACTCTATTAGAGGCCCAAAAGTGTTTGAAAAAGAAAAGAAATGGGACTTACAACACAAGGGTAGGCCCAGATGATTTTTGTTTTGAAATGGCGATCGCGCCGAGATTTTTGAAAACACAGTGGGACTTATACAATGACTGAGGCCCAAAATAGTTTGTATTTACAAAGGGGTTAGGTCTTACACTCTATTAGAGGTCTAAAAGTGTTTGAAAAATGAAACTTTAGAGAAAACCCTAATTTTGAATTTAATAGATATAATTTTCAAATGAAATTAAATAAAAAATGATATAAAATACCAAATATATTAAAAACAAGTTGTACACTTTGAAAAGTATTTTAAAAAATCATGCTTAATCACATGAAGGCTTGAAATTCATTTTGGATGAAAAAATCAAAGTGGGAATTTCATTTAAAAATGTTTAAAACAATTAAAATGAAATTAATTACAAAAGTTTTAATTATATTAAATAAATAACATAAATTGGATTTTTTTGTAAAACAAAATAATTTAATATTTTTATGAATTTTGAGAAAAAGAATCAATTCAAAAGCACAAATATTCAGAGATAAATTAATTTTTGAATCAATTAACAAAGATATCAAAATATTCAAAAATTCAAACTTTTGAAAAAGGGCGCCAACGGTCAAGGAAGAACACGCGCGCACCCTATTTCTGTAGATTTGCGTTTTCTCACTTTTCTCCATTATTACTCAATGGTTTTGCACGATTCAAGTACCAATCTTGTTCATTTTTGAACAAGGATCACAACCATATAGATTAATTATATTTATATTAAGTATGGAGGAAGAAATCAATGGAAAACCTCAAGAACCCTAATTTCAGCATGTACACAATGAAATTCTACACACGATTGATTCATGGCAATTGATTGAGGGTCATTACTCTACATACATGTATAAACAAGATGGTAACTCAAAAATTCATTTATGATGCATGGATCATAGAGTTTGAAGGGTTCAGACTTACCTCTTGCAGCTGGTGATCGAGCTTGATGATGGAGGTGTTGCAGATAGGTTCCAATGATCTGGACAGCTTCCTTAGATGCCAAGGAGTGTGTTTGAATGCTTGGAGTGGTTTGAAATGAGATGGAACTTGATATAGCACCTCAACTGCAAATCTGCTAAAAGGTTGTGCTGATGGGGTACTACTTTTGGATTCTCATGTTCCAGATGTTGCTTATGTGTTTGAATCACTTACATATGATGTATGTAAGGTGTTTGCATCATTGGTTTGGATAGAATTGTTCTCAAATGCAAAACCCGATGGTGACTTGCAAGAGAATGTGTTTTTTAGAGTGAAAGAGAGAATTTGAGGAAAGCATAAGTTTGGGTGCTTTGGTGTACTCAAACTGATCAAAATGAGCTCTATTTATAGTAGAGCAAGTTTGTTTTGGCTGCAATAGTGTTTGGCAACTGGTACTGACCTTTGGCCAATTGTGGCATAAAGGTGTTCAAGTCTTCTCTAGCCATTGACTTGGGTCAATGGAGCAGGCCTATGGTCCTCTGATGCTTGAGTTCATCTTGACTCATTTGGAAGGTTGTGGACTGATACATGCCAGCTCTATGCATCACATAAATTCTTGATTCCAAAATTGAAAATCAAGGTTCATGTCATGATGAATTTGCACATGCTAAGTGGAATCCTTGACTCAGTGATCCAAGGCTACTGATAGCATGTGATTCAGCAATGTTTCTTCTGATTTTGGATGATGCCAAAGCTTGCAAGATGACAAACTTGAAGATGCAAATCATGTGGCCCAAGAATTGCAAAAAATCTGTCATGAAGGTAGTTTGCATCAAGGCATTTTGTGAGATTCATAACTCCTTGATCAAGTTGAATTAATGAGAGTTCTTGCACTCTTTAGAAAGCTTATGTATCCTAATTTAACATGAAGTCCAACTTTGATCTTGAATCAACTTGCACTACATTGGAAATTGGCCTCAAAGTTGGTGAAAAAGTGAAATAGATCCTGATTTTTGAAAATTTCACTAAGTGTTGAAAAAGTGGTCATTTTCACTTTTTTGTGATTTTGATCAATCTATAATTTAGAATCCATGAGGAATTGGAATGATGAGTATTTGACATATTTAAAGTATGTAAGATGAACTTTAATTTGAGCTTTGGATGGGAGAAAAAGGCCTTGTGGTTTAGGAGTTATGATCTTGCAAAGTTGGTACCAAAACACTTTTGTTCCATAACTTAGAAAAAATTGCCCTTCTCATGGTTGCCCCTTTTGCAAGAAATCTCACTTTTCTTGATTTTTCTTGATGAATGATGATCAAAACCATGCATTAACATTGTTTTTGACTTAGTGGAACCATATTTGTGAAAAATTCCAAATGGATGGAATCCATAGGTGTTTTAGGGTGTCTTGAACCATGTCCCAAGGTTTGAGAACATGGTTTGGTCAAAAGTCAAAGATACAGTTGACTTTTTCCCCAAAACCCTAATTGTGGTCCAGAAGAAATTGAAACTTGTGAATAAAGCTTATTTGATCAATCCATTTTGTAAATGGATCAATGTGGTGTATTTGAGGCCCTCAAATCATGTCTTGCGGTCTTGGTTCATGCCTTGCCTCAAAAGTCAACTTAGGGGTGAATTAGGTCAAGAAACCCTAATTCCTGATTTTTGATTAATGCTCCTCCTGATGCTAATTTGACTTGATGATTGGATCCATGAGGACCCTTGGAGCACCTTGGGCTTTGAAGTATTGGCTCATGTCTAGATGAAAATTTCCATCTGGAGGCCTTGGTCGACCAAAACCCTAATTTGGTGACACTGGCGATCTTGAGGCTTGATCCACTTGGAATGTAATACCCCGTATTATCTAAATGCTCAATTGGATATCAGATGAGCTTTTGTATATTCTATCTTTGGATAATTAGATTAATGGAATCCTCTAAGTACTTTAAGTATTGACAATTGGGATCAATAGAGCAACTGGAGAAGTCTGAAGAGATAAACTATTTTATTAAAGAGACGGATTAATATTTATTAATTCAAGAAACTAATTTTAGGTAACTCTAATAATTGATCTATTGGTTTGAGACGACAAAATATCAATTGGAGATATTTTACCCTGTTGGATTATATTATATAATAATACTATTATATATATATATATATATATATATGTATATATATATATAGGCTTAAATAATGTTTTCGTCCCTGTAAGTTGGCGAGTTTTTGGTTTTCGTCCCTGAATCTTTTTTTTCGGGTTTAGTCCCTATATCTTACTTTTTGTTGGTGCTTAGTCCCTAAATCCAAAATCTGTAGGAAAATCTGAAGGTTTTTTCCTTAAAACCAAAATCCGCAGGAAAATCCACAGGAAAATCTGCAGGAAACCTCTGTAGGGACTAAACACCAACAGAAAGTAAGTTATACGGACTAAAACCAAAAAAAAAAAAGATTCAGGGACGAAAACCAAAAACTCGCCAACTTACAGGGACGAAAACATTATTTAAGCCATATATATATATATATATATATATATATATATATATATATATATATGTTAGAAAAGAAAAGAAAATTAAAGATGGTAAGAGAAGAAGAAGAGGAAAGAAGAGAAAGAGGAAAAAGCTTGGGAAGGAGAAGAAGCTCATGGATCATCATCATCTTCTTCAACCTCCTCTTTGATTATCAGTTGGGTTCTAGTTAGACGCTCAAAGTTCTAGAATTAAGGATTTAGAACTTAGGTTAGATTTGAGAGAAAATGATTAAACGGATGAATCAATGAAATCTAACAGAAGAAATTCGATATAAATTGTGTAGTATAGTCATACTATGCATGTGATCATTTGATAATACTTCCTTTGATGTTTGGGACTGATTTGGGTGAGGAAATGAAGGATTTGGCCCAAGGGTTTATGGTTTCTCACTGCTGCGAATTTCTGATCTTTGTATTGTTTGCCTAGCGAACCTGGCGAACTCTAAAGTGAACGGTTGGTCGAGGGTTCGCACCCTGGAGCGAACGGAAGGTGAGTGTTTGCCCAGAACTCGCTTAGCAAACTTTATGCCCTTTTTCCTCTGACTTGGTTCGCTGAGTGGTTCGCCTAGCGAATATAGTAGCGAACATGACAGATTTCTTCTATGTTGTTTCCTCCATAACTTTTGATCCGTAACTCGGATTGATGCACGGTCGGAAGCGTTAGAAAGCTATTTCAATTCTCTTTATGATAGTGGAATAGAAACATATGTTTATGTCATGGATTGAGAAGGTAGAGTTAAATATTGTGATGAATGTGAAAACTGTGGCTTATGTTTCCACCGGAAATGCATGAATCGGGAATCCGATTGGTATGGGACTTGAAGCCTTGGAAAGAGAATCCAATGTGATATTAAATGGTATGAGAGATCATGATTTAACCAAGGATGCTTGGTAGAGGATAGTAGTGGCTTGTATGCCTTAAAAATGTGTGTGAATTACTATGTGGTTTATGTTTGACATGTTATGCTATCTTGTGTGTCTTATGATTGATTTTGTAATACGTTTGTCTAATATTGTTGTTGAACATAATTGAGAGAATATGCATGCTTAAAATGAATTAGGTCCGTGGAAAAGAAAAGTTGTTTTGTGGAATGTGTGACGTAAGGTCCGGAAGGGAGATAAATTTGGTGTTTCTGTTTTAAGGTCGCTATGGTATCCTGAATGGACGAGAGTACCTTAAGGAATGTGTTCGGAACAATACCTTCCAATTGGTTAAAAATGAGAGTTAAGGACGTTCGGATTTTATAGGAACCTAAAGTAGTGGAGAAGCGTGAGAAGGAACACAAAGATTGCTACATTCTTCAAGTGAAACAAGTATGCGTCGGGCATAGAATACGAGATAAATTGTGTATCTTCAGTTATGTAGAGAAATTAAGTTCGAGATATTACATCGGGATTTTTCTGTTTTCGGTAAGAGACCAATTTGGGATTTGGAATTTTTTAACATACCCAAGGAACAATATAAGGTATTGTATCGGAGAAAGTTTAGACTTTTTTTTTAGTAACAGAAAGTGTAGTGATACGGACCGGGAGAAGTTTGTATTAAGAAACAGAGTAAGTACCTTGGATTCAAGGAAATCTTGGTAAGATGGTTTTATATTTGGACCTAAGAGGATTACAATGGAGAGCGAAGTAAGTGCGGTGTGGAAAACGGTATGTTATGAGGAAGTGACAACGGAATGTATTTTGGACGAGGGTGCAATGGAATTTTTAAGGTGTCGATGAACCTATATTTAAGGAAGTGTAATTACGGATTGCTCACCCGTGAGGACCCTAATGGTATAATGTGGAATGGGAGGGACGTACTTTGTGGAACAGTAAGTAGTGTATTCTAAGAAGCAAGACTGCGGTAAATCAACGAAAAGCAAATCAGGACTTATTACGGACTAGGTGTAAATCTTGGAATGATTTATACCGGAAGGGTTTTGTAAGTAGTTGACAAGGATTGTCGGTTGTGAATCTTCCATTAAGTAATTAGGCGTAAGTATGGTGTGCAATGGATAGTGGAAGGTATGAAGTCCGGTTATTGTGTATGAAGTGATGGAAAGGTCCTTCAAGAGGATGCATTGCCTCGATTTATTTTCAAGTATAGAGAACTTCTGTATTTGCGAATAATCGGAATATTCGGAATCTACCTTTTGTTGGACTAAGAACGTTGCTGTTTTATTTCCCACCAAGAAATTCAAGTGAGAGAACAAGATTGTATGCTGACATGATATGTCCGTCATTTTGTGGTACCGTATAATGGTTGTGTGTTAGGTTTTGCTTATGGATGAATCTAGTATGAGTGGTGGTTGAAACCCTATAATGTCGTCATGATTGGCTTTCATCTAGCGTAGTTGTATGAGCAGAAAATGAACGATCCTGCTGAAGTTTCGTAGTGTGACTACGTCAGAGTTTGGAATTTTGCCTTATCACTTGGTTAGAGTGTGTCGTTGGCTTTGTCGGTTTTACCTTGAGTGGATCATGGTTAGTGAATGTAATATAAGTTACGGAGCCACGAGTGGAGAGTATTGTGCGAATGTAAATGGGATTGCAATTAAATTAAAGACAAAATTGTGTTTTGAAATCGGAACTTATGGAAAGGTGTGCGCAGTTGACCATTTGTTCAGACGAAGGGAGAGTTGACTTTGGGAAATAATCTTGTGAACTGTGTTGAGTATGAGAAGTCTTAGGGGTATTACCGTTGCGAGTCTTAAGGACGAAGTTAGAGAATACCCACGAAGTATTGATCTTGTAAGGATCGTTTCGGTGTGAAATTATGGTGTTAGTAAGATATGAGCGGTTGGTCAGAGTATAGTATTTGTTATCTTCCGTGAGTTCATGGAATCAGATTTAGTTTGTGAGAGTGGTACCAGTTGTGTGTAGTTGTGTTTTACCCAGAGAAGGAAAATCGAAGGTTATCCTCCCAAGTAAGAATGAGAATTTGGCGTTCCGAAGTTAAGCATGTAACTTGGATCGTTTATAGGACATAACATTTGAGAGAGGTGGATTCAATTGAGGAACGTGGTATGGACTTCGAAAGTGTGTGGGTGTGTGGGGTGTTGTATGTGAATTGATGAGTGGTATGGAAACTCACAATTCTACCTTGAATGGGTTGAGTTTTGTTTAAGTGGTGACTCATGTATGATTGATATTCCGTGATTGTGTTACATGTGATTGATTGAGATATAGAATCAACAAGAAACCTTGAGTGAGTCGAAATCGTAAGAATAATCGATTATGGAATGTGGTAACTAGAACCGGAGATTGTTAAGTTATTTTTGGATGAATTTTTTTGAATTTAGAATGGATTTGGAGTTGTATATATTATGGTAGTAGTAGTGTAACTCCTGTGCCTTCATCGTCTGGAGAGTGTAGGACCGATGTTAAGATATTGTGTGTTGGCGAGGAAATTGTTCTACCATAGGACGTCAGTAAGCTTCTTGTATCATTGGTTAGTAAGGACCCCAATGGATAAGCGTATTTCTCCGCAGACTGTTAGCTACTTGGTAATGCTTAAGAATTGGTGGTATTCCACTGTTAGAATTTTGGATTACGCAGTGGGAGGTGTCAGATGAAAGAGTTCAGTCAGAATAATGGGAATTTGGAAGATTGTTACTTATAAGTATGGAAATAAGAAGAACTTGTCCTAAGCATGTTATTTTGGTGTGATACGAAAGAGACGAATTATCGGATTTGACGAGTGTTTGTTATCCTGAACCAAGATAAGATATTACGGTCTTGTTGTGACTCGATAGAGGAATGTAGAACGGTACATTCTTTCCAAAGTAAGATGCGACAAAGTGTTTTGTATGGAACAACAGATAAGTTATAGAAAAAGTAAGGTTAGAAGTTAACCCAGTATTGGAACAAGAGTATAGCTAAGGACACGAAGTTTGATAAATCGTGAAAATAAGGATTTTTGGTATGTGGAATCAAGTTAGAATTGGAACACGTCAGAAAGTTTAACGGAAGTAAAGTTGAGAGTGGAATTAAGACAATGATGCAAGTTATGGTTATTGTCGAGTATAGGAAATTCGGGGGCAAATTTCAATTTAAGGGGGGAGAGTGTAATACCCCGTATTATCTAAATGCTCAATTGGATATCGGATGAGCTTTTGTGTATTCTATCTTTGGATAATTGGATTAATGGAATCCTCTAAGTACTTTAATTATTGACAATTGGGATCAATAGAGTAACTGGAGAACTCTGAAGAGATCAATTATTTTATTAAAGAGACGGATTAATATTTATTAATTCAAGAAAGTAATTTTAGGTAATTCTAATAATTGATCAATTGGTTTGAGACGAAAAAATATCAATTGGAGATATTTTACCCTGTTGGATTATATTATATAATAATAGTATTATATATATATATATATATATATATATATATATATATATATATATATATATATATATATATATATATATATATATATATATATATATATATATATATGTTAGAAAAGAAAAGAAAAAAAAAAGATGGTAAGAGAAGAAGAAGAGAAGAAGAGGAAAGAAGAGAAAGAGGAAAAAGCTTGGGAAGGAGAAGAAGCTCATGGATCATCATCATCTTCTTCAACCTCCTCTTCAGTTATCAGGTGGGTTCTAGTTAGACGCTCTAAGTTCTATAATTAAGGATTTAGAACTTAGGTTAGATTTGAGAGAAAATGATTAAACGGATGAATCAATGAAATCTAACGGAAGAAATTTGATATAAATTTTGTAGTGTAGTCGTATTATGCATGTGATCATTTGATAATACTTGCTTTTATGTTTGGGAATGATTTGGGTGAGGAAATGATGGATTTGGCCCAAGGGTTTCTGGTTTCTCACTGCTGCGAATTTCTGAACTTTGCATTGTACGCCTAGCAAACCTGGCGAACTCCAAAGCGAACGGTTGGTCGAGGGTTCGCCTAGGGAACCCTGGAGCGAACGGAAGGCGAATGTTTGCCCATAGCTCACTTAGCGAACTTTATGCCCTTTTTCCTCTGACTTGGTTCGCTGAGTGGTTCGCCTAGCGAATACAGTAGCGAACATGACAGATTTTTTCTATGTTGTTTCCTTCATAACTTTTGATCCGTAACTCTGATTGATGCACGGTCGGAAGTGTTAGAAAGCTATTTCAATGCTCTTTATGATAGTGGAATATAAACATATGTTTATGTCATGGATTAAGATGGTAGAGTTAAATATTGTGATGAATGTGAAAAGTGTGGCTTATGTTTCCACCGGAAATGCATGAATCGGGAATCCGATTGGTATTGGACTTGAAGCCTTGGAAAGTGAATCCAATGTGATATTAAATAGTATGAGATACCATGATTTAACCAAGGATGCTTGGTAGAGGATAGTAGTGGCTTGTATGCCTTAAAAATGTGTGTGAATTACTATGTGGTATATGTTTGACATGTTATGCTATCTTGTATGTCTTATGATTGATGTTGTAATATGCTTGTCTAATATTGTTGTTGAACATAATTGAGTGTATATGCATGCTTAAAATGAATTAGGAAGAGTGAGGAAACTTTACCCCAAAATAAATGGCATAGTTAAGTTTGTTATAATTCTAGCTTGTGAATAGAATTCTGATAGAAACTCTGGATGGCGACGCTCGTGCATTCATTGACGAGTTATGGCCTAGAGCAGATAAACTCTGGATGGCGACGCTCGTACATTCATTGACGAGTTCTGGCCTAGAGATGTAACTAGGTCTTGGTAAACGTTTGAATGGCACAATGCTTAGACATCGATACTAGAAGAGTGTCTTTGCTAAGTAGTTGTTGGTGGAGGATTGTAGTCCTCCGGTTTGTAACTTATCCCTTAATAAATATTATTGACCCGTATTTAATCCTCTGGTGTAGGATGGTCGGGGAAAGTATTTATTAAGTATTTATCCCTTAATAAATACCGTGACCCGTGTTTAATCTCTTTGAGCGGGATGGCCGGGGAAAGTATTTATTAAGTAGGTACCGTGACACGTGTTTAATCTCTTTGAGCGGGATGGACGGGGAAAGTACCATTTGTAAGTAACCGTGACCCGTGTTTAATCTCTTTGAACGGGATGGTCGGGGAAAGTTAATTAGTGGTAAGTGACCGTGACCCGTGTTTAATCCCTTTGAGCGGGATGGCTGGGGAAAGTTACTTAGTGGTTGGTGTCGTGACCCGTGTTTAATCTCTTTGAGCGGGATGGCCAGGGAAAGTACCAATTGTAGATAGCGTGACCCGTGTTTAATCTCTTTGAGCGGGATGGCCGGGGAAAGTTATCTACGTTAAGGATCCGTGACCCGTGTTTAATCTCTTTGAGCGGGATGGCCGGGGAAAGATTCCTTAACTAGTTGTCGTTTTGCGTATTATGCGATTGTTTCTTTAGTCAGAAATGTTTGAACTCAAGGCCTAGTTCCTTTTCCCCCGACTTGAGTTAGGAGTTGGTTAGAACCTTGTAGAGCCGAGAGAATCCATAAGATAGGGAACTCATTGAGATTTGATGTATCTCACCCATTATTGTTGATTATTTTCAGGAGGTATTTGCAGGTTTGTTTTACAAGTAGAGCTATACTTGGATGTTTCAAGAGAAGCTTAGTTGAGCTTATTTCGCAGTGTATTATTTTCTTGTACAATCTTGTGAATTGTATATTGATCTTAGATTTTATTATTTTGGCTAGTTTCCGTATCTTGTACCATAGATTGTTTTATGTTTTAGAAATGGTCAAGTATGTGAATTATGCCATTAGGCACTTATGGTTGTATCAGTACCAAATAAAACACTTGTATGGTATTATTCTAGATAAATATTATATAGGGTGTTTACATGGAATGTTGCAACTTTGTACTTAATTCTTGATGTGGGAGACCTCTTGATCTTTCATGGATGTTTAAGAGGTTAGACAAGTTGAAAATCATGTCATTTCTTGATTGATCCTTTGTCTAAATGCTCTAAGAGGGGTTAAAACCCTAATTCTTGATTGTAGTGAATGCTCAGCAACCCTTGAGGAGATTGAGAAGGCATTATGGCACATCCATATTGTGGAGATGATCCTCACAATGATGGGAAATCTTGTCATCAAAATTTGGGGTATGACACATATTTGTCATTAAAAATATCTATAGAAAAGTGTTTCCTAATAATTCTTCGTGTTACTAAGAATTTGCATAAATAGCGTGTATAAAATTTGTAAAATTCCTAGAAAAATCAAGTAAGAGTATCACATTGAATGTAATGAGATATGATAAATATGTTAGTACACAAGGTGATGAAAACAAAAGGATTGAGAGAATATTTGTTGCTCTGCAATGACAGCTACAAAAGTTGTAAGAAAGATGATGATAAATGAAAGCTACCACTAGTCTATTTATAGACAAATACTAGGGCCACATAGGAAACATACTAAAATACTAAATTACCCTTCAATACCATCCCTTAATTTAGGATTTCCTAATCAAAACTAACAACACCAATTTCATCCCTTTAGTGGAGAAATTGTTCTGTCTTGATCGCCTTTGTAAGAACATCTGTCAGCTACTTCTGGGTGCTACAGTGCACAACTTCTAGCATTCCATTATGGACTTGACTTCTTAGAAAATGATATTTTGTCTCAATATGCTTGCTTCTCCCGTACGAAACTAGGTTCTTGGCAAGATTGATTGTAGACTTATTATCAATTATCAGTTTCAGAGGCTTGTTTACTTTGATCTTTAGATCCTGCTGTAGCGTCGGTTTTTTGGTGACGCGACCACCTACCGCTTATTTGGTGCTACTTTCTGATTTATTTATTTATTTATCCTATGAAGCTTGAAAGGAAGGGGAAGATATCTTAAACTAACCTTGCATGCAAGTGTTTTCTTTAACAAATGCTAAGAGATCGGGGAACAGGGTTTGGTTATACAAAGGGAAGCTATTAACACCCGGAGTATCTATATTAATCTAAAGGAACCTTTGTTTTCATGTAATTTTGTTGTTTGAAATGCTTTCTTGTGTTTATCTGTTGTTGATTGGGAAAGTTTTTCCTTTGGGAGGACTGAGAGAATGTGTTTTTTGTTGTTTTTGGGTTTTCTATTGTTTTTGGAAAGGTATTGGACCTAAGATTTTTGATTTGTGTGCTCGCTAAGATTTTGCAATCTTATGCCTATGTATTCCTGTAAAGAGATTTTGGAAATCAGAGCAATCGTAGTTCCTCTTATTCTATGGGAGGAAAATTTGGTGATGTCTTGTTCAAAGCCTAAGATTGAAGCTAGCAGAGTATTTGTGTCTTGTTCAAAGTCCAAGATTGAAGCTAAAAGTTGACTGAAAGAGAGAATTTGTCATCTCTAAAGGGAGATATCTGACCTATTCATCACAAATATTGAGAAATTGGTTATAAAGGAGGGAATTACTTTAACTGGGATTTATAGAATCCAACAATACCATAATTTCCTTTATAAGAGAGATGTCATGAAGAAAGAGCAATGCCACTTTTTCCATTATAAATCTTTCATGCTAAGAGAGAGACATTGGCTTTGATGTGTAGAATCCAGAGGCTTGCCACTTATAGATGTTAGATGAAATAAAAATTTTAACCATGATAAAGGAGGGACTCCAGCTTGGATTTTGAATCAACAAGTGTGCCACTTACAGCAATTTATCTGGGAAAAAGGTTTTAATTGTTTATTTTTTTGAGATGTGATGTATAGAAGGGATATCCTCAAACAGAGAGGACTCATGGTCTCATCTGAGGGGATGCTGTTTTTGTGTGCCTTGTTCAAAGCCCAAGGTTGAAGCTAAAAGAAAATGACTCCTCTAGGGAGTGTTATATCTGTCTTGTACAAAGCCCAAGATTGAGGCTCAATGGGGAAATTCTTATATGAAGCCTAAGAGGAGACTTACTCTTGCAGAGGATTTATTGAAATCTAGGAGCAGGTCTAAATTGTATTGGGGAATCGAAAGGAAAACTAATTCTTGCTGGGGAATCAAGGAAGAATTAAATTGTCAGATGCCATGAGGCTCTGATTTTGTTAGGGATTTGTTGATGGTAAATTGACCCTGGCTGGGATTTTCAAGGTGAAAGTTAAGCTTGGTTGGGAATCATAGAAGTTAAAAGGTGAGTTTGAAAGCCTCCGAGGTTTTAACTCTTCTGGGGGTTGGTGTATTGGTAAAATGATCAGGATTTATCCTATGCTTTTAGGAAACGTGTGGGTCTTTGGGTTAAAAAGGAGACTATGATAATGAGACTTTCCAAGTCTACTATTATGAAGCCCAAGAGGAGACTGAGAATGTCCAAGTCTCTTAAGGAGAGGTAAACTATAGTTTGAAGAAGGGTCTTTGTATGATGCCCAAGAGGAGGCTGAGGGTTCTAGAGATGAAGATCAACCCTGGAATTATTGGGTATTCTAGAGTTTTGACTCCCATGAGAAGTGAACTAATAGAGATGACTAATTTCTACCCTATGCTTTTAGGAAGCCTTTGGATCCTTGTATTAAGCCCAAGAGGAGGCTGGGGGGACTTTTAAGAAGCGTGTTAGTCCTTGTACTAAGCCCAAGAGGAGGCTGAGGGGAACTTCTAAGAAGCCTTTGGGTCCAAGCCTAAGAAAAGTTAAAGAAAGGTTTCACCAGGAATAATCCTTTCTTTGTTGAACAGTTCTAAGGTTTGAAGAAATTCATAAGAGGTTTCACAGGGAATTAATCCTCTCCAGGGAAATGAATTTTTTTTATATGTTTCTAAGCTTTGACAGTCTTGAGAAAAGTTTCACCAGGAATAATGCCTTTTTCTGTTCCATATTGAATAAAGCCCAAGATGAGGTAGACTGTATTGAGGGAAGTTTCCTATGGGGGAACTAGTTATTGATTATGATACAATTAATCTCTGGTTTGACCTAAGTATAGACCTAAAAGCTGGGGAAACTCTAGACAGATATACATAAGTATATACAGACAAGTGTATTAACAGGTATATAAACAAATATGCATTGAATTGAAAAGATGTTGGGTCTTACACTCTGAAAAGAGGCCCAAGTGTATTGTGATTAATTGTATTGACTACAACTGTATGATTAGGGTTTTAAGAAATTGAAGAAAGTTTTGAGAAAACTTTGAGTTTGAATTTGAATTGAAAGAAAGTTGTTTAAAAGAAAAGAAAGTTTGGGGCTTATAACTCAAAAAGAGGCACAAGTGGTCTAAGAGCAGTTTCACCGGGAACAATGCTCCTCTTAGTACCAGTTTAAAATAGATAGATGATTTTGAAAGAAGAGGTCTAGGGCTTACAACTCAAGGAGACGCCCATGGAAGTTATTTATTATTTTAAAACAAAGTCTATGAACAAAAGGTTGGGGCTTATACTCAAGGAAAGTCCCAGATGACTTATTTGAAAACATTGATCGCACTGCGATACCGAAAGACGTTGTGGGACTTATACTATAGTAGAGGCCCAAAATTATTTAAGTACACAAGAGTTTGGGTCTTACACTATATTAGAGGCCCAAAATGTGTTTGAAAATAAGAAAAGTGGGGCTTATACTTAAGGAGAGGCCCAGATTAAAAAAACAGTGGACGCACCGTTATTTTGAAAATCGCACCGGGACTTATACTATGACAGAGGCCCAGGAATTATTTATTTACAAAAGAGGTTGGGTCTTAAACTCTATTAGAGGCTCAAAATGATTTAAATGAAGTATGAAAATTTTAAAATCAAGGGAAAACCCTAATTTTAATTAAAATACAATTTTTTTCAAAGAAAATTAAGTAAAAAATGATATAAAATATCAAATATATTGAAAAATATGTTGTGAACTTTGAAAAATGTTTGAAAATAGATGTTTTCACAAGATAATTTGAACTCAATTGATTTTGAAAAATCAAGAAAAAGAATTTATTTTAAATGTCTAAAACAATTAAAAAAAGAAATACTTTGAAAAATTCAAAACTATATTAAATAAAAAATATTTTTTTGTGGAATTAAATATTAAAATGTATAAATGATTTATGTTTAAAAAATCATTTGAAAAAGATTAAAAATGAGAGAGATATGAATTTTTGAAATTAATTGAAAATATTTAAAAAAAATTAAAAATTCAAAAAAATTGAAAAAGGGCGCCAACGACTCCTTCTTCTTCCTCGTGTGTGCCCGCCATGGATGATTTGCAAAAGCTCACATATCTCACTCAATACGTTATGAAAAGGACTTTTGTAAACATGAAAGTTGCTCGTTTTTTAACAAGGATTTCAATGATACCAATTAATTGCATTTCTTTTAAGTGTGAAGTGAGAAATCATGTGAAGAACAGATGAAACCTAATTTTTGCAAGAACACTATGAAATTCCATACACGATAGCTACAAAGCAATTAATTGACGGGAAACACTCTACATAAGTGCAGAAACATGTTTGTAACTTGAAAATACATTTATGATGCATGGATCATAGAGTTTGAGAGGTTCAGGCTTACCTCTGCAAGAGGAATTTGAATCCTCATTTGTAGGTGTTGTAGATGTGTTTGAATGATCTGGACAGCTTCAATGGACCCTAGTGAGTGTGTTGTGAAGCTTGGAATGGATTGAAAACCTCTGGATTGGTGGGCACGACTCCAATTGCAGATGGCTTTGGGGTGGGGTATGAACTTGATGAATCTGGTGTTACAGATGTTGTTCAAGTGTTTAGATCACTCATATATGATGTATGTGAGGTGTTAGAACCATTGGTTTGAGCTGAATTGCTCTCTATTTCAAAACATGATTCTCACTTCTTTGAAAATGGATTTTTGAGGTTCAACAGGGAAATGATGGAAAACATGGATTCTGATGTTTTGGTGTGTGTTGATCAGTCACAAATAACCTTTATTTATAGTAGAGGAAGTTTGTTTTGCAAGGAATAGTGAATGGAGACTGATCATAGTGTGTAGCTAGGTAGCCATTGACTTGGATGTTTCAAAGTGCCAAGTCTCCTTTCGCTTAACTCAACTCAATTTCTGCACGTTTGAACACTCAGAGCTTTGGACTGAATCTTGACTAGTTTAGATTGGTATGGATATGTTCATGACACCTCAATGTATTTCATTAATGTAACATTGCCAAAATTGAAATTCAAGGTTCATGTCATGATGGTTTTTCACACGCTAAGAGAAATTATTGCCTCTTTGATCAAGTAACAAGTGAATCATTAAGAGTTTTGTGTTTTTGGAAGATGACAAAGTTGGCAAAGTGACAAAATTTGAAGGAGAAAATCGTGTGGCACAAGTTATGCACCAATGCTGTCTTGAAAAACCATAATGTTATGTCATGTTGCAAGGCTTGTAACTTCTCGCTCAAATTGAATTAGGATGAGTTCTTATACTTTTTGGAAAGCCCACATATCATATTTCAACTTTGATGTTAAATGTAACACCCTTTTCTACCCCACAAGTATCGCAGCGGATTAAACATAAAATCATTAAATAAATCAACATCACCTCAAAGGGTGCACATTTCTCAATAAAATCAAATCAACAAAAGTTGCTCCGTAAACAACGGGTTTTCCTCAAAATAACTCAAAAATACCTCAAAGGGCACCAGATCCACCATAACCACAAAATCCCACCAAAGGGTTTTTGAAACAAAACCATAATCATCAAAATAACAACAAAATAACAGCCAAATAAAACTCAACATGGTTTGACTCAACGACCCAACCCGATGTTACACTATCAGAGTAAGACCCTCTACATCAACCAAAAGCAAATAATACTTCAAAAGTTCCTCGAATCATCCACGGCTAATCTTGATCACCTGCACATTACCCAAGTGGAGGCAACATTCAAACAGGAAGGGTGAGTAATACAATTCATTATAATCAATATAAAATAGGATATGCATAAAAATGGCGTCATCATCATATACAACATCATCAGAGTCATCACAGGCAAACATCAAAGCACGACATCATAAATCACAACAATATGCCACATAAATGCAATGCACAACAAGACTCATGCATGTGGTACCAATCGTCACAATTGACGGACACTTAGGCCATCACCCTCCAAATATCCCCGTCATTAGGATCGGTTCCACACAAGAACCGGAGCACGTTATAAACCACTTCACATCCACACAATGGGATGGAAGCCACAATAGACCGAAGTCTAACCTCATAATCACTGGACCGAAGTCCTAACATCATCATCAAAATATGCTATGAATGCATGATACACAATGTCAATAATCATCATCGTCTATAAAATCATTATGTGCGTCATCATTCATCAAAATATCATGTTAATCATGTCATCAAATACATGTCAAAACATCACGAAATCATCACGTCATAATCATCATTAACATCAATAACATCATGGTAAATCATCAGAAAAATCACAGTACTGAAACATCAGAACATCACAGAAATCATAAACAACATTTCGCAAACAGTAGGGTTCGCTACTGAGTTTGCCTTGCAAACCTATTCGCATTGGCATTCGCTTTACGAAGCTGCCAGCGAATCCCCATTCCCATACAAAAACCAGAGAGTTCCCCCTTCTGCCTTTCCTCGGTGCCTCTATTCGCTGGGACGTTCGCCTTGCGAGCCCCAGAAGTCACCTCCTAGAGTCATCTCAGTACCATCACACACTCATCATGCATTCGCTGCGCTGCTCGCTTTCCGAGCCTGGGCGAACATTCGCCTTGCGAACTAGCAATTTCTACAATCGCTGCGACACATCAGTAGCACTCCAGTCCACCAAATCCCTACGGGTTCAACCTCAATTCTCCCCCAAAACATCTCCAAAACATTCCTAAAGTATCATGGCACTCAAAGGCATAAAACCTACGACATTTAGGTCGATTAATTCCAGTATCCTAACTCAAAATCACATAAACCTTCACAAACTCTCAAGGTTCCCATAAACCCCATAAATCCCTTTCTCATACAAGATCCCACATATCATTAAAAGGTTTAGCCTCGAAGGCTTATTTTTACCCAAATCAATTCAACCCTCTATAATCCATCATCGATCCTCAGAAATACCCCCAAATCATCAATAACTCATAAACCCTTCAAAAACCTCAAAAACCTCAAAAATCCACTTTAAACGCGTCACTTCCTATATTGAAAATAATGAAAGCCAATACTCCCCATACCTTAGATTGTCGATCCGGAGCTTTTCTCTATTGAGCCTTTGGAAACCTTCATGAATCCTCGCCTTTTCCTTTTTCCTCAGGGTTCTGCACTTTCTCTTTATCTTCACGATCTAACAAAATGAATCATATTCCTCCCAATTCCTGTTAGTTCAACCCTTGGGCTTCCAAAATGGATTTTCCCCAAATTAGCCTCACTAATCCTCCTCAAAAGTCCATCTTGCCCTTAATTCCTCTAATATTATTTTAAATTAATAATAATACTAATATATTCATATTATATACTATTATTTAATTAAAATAACCAAAACTCGACCAAAATACTGACATCGACACAAACCACCAAAATTCACCAAAAATTTCACAAATATTATATTTAAATCAATTAAATAAATATTCTAATAAATTTGGGGTGTTACAACTCTCCCCCACTTATAGAATTTTCGTCCTAAAAAATTACCTCAAAGAAATAGAGTCGGATACGACTCCCTCATCTGATCATCGCGTTCCCAAGTCCAACTTTCGCCAGCTGGTCCGCCTCATAACACCTTCACCAAAGTTATGTCTTTACCCCCACAGTTGCATCATTTCTCGACCGTTAATCCGTACAGGTAAAGCTTCCACTGTCAGATTATCCCTCGTACATCATCCATCTGAATCATATGCGATAGATCCAGAATGTACTTCCTTAACCGAGACACGTGGAACACGTCATGCAAACTCGCAAGTGACTGCAGTAAAGCAATTCGATAGGCTACCTCTCCTATCCTCTGTGAGATTTGATACGGACCAACAAAACATGGAGTGAGCTTCCTAGACTTCAAAGCTCGACCCACACCAGTCACTGGCTTCACCCTAAAAAACACGTGATCTCCTTCTTGGAATTCAAGTGTCTTCCTCCTCTTATCATGATAGCTCTTCTGGCGACTCTGCGACGCTCTCATCCTTGCTTGGATCATCTTAATCTTCTCGTTCGTCTCTTGCATAATCTCAGGTCCGAGTATAGAACTCTCGCCTGATTCATACCAACAAAAAGGAGTCCTACACCTCCTCCCATACAAAGCTTCATAGGGCGCCATTCCAATACTAGCAAGAAAACTATTATTGTACGTGAACTCAATCAACAGCAAATGGCTATCCCAAGATCCTATATGATCCAACACCAAAGCTCTCAGCAAATCCTCTAAGGATTGGATAGTCCTTTCTGTCTGATCGTCCATCTGCAGATGATAGGCAGAACTCATCCTCAACTTAGTACCCAAAGCCTCTTGAAATCTCTACCCGAACCTCGATGTAAATCTCGGATCTCTATCTGACACAATACTCGAAGGTATCCCATGTAACTTCACAATCTCCTCAATATACATCTTGGCCAACTTCTGCATAGAATGATAAATCTTCATCGGCAAGAAATGAGCCGACTTTGTTAATCTATCCACGATCACCCAAATTGAATCATTTCCCTTAGCAATCTTCGGTAATCCCACCACAATATCCATGGAAATACTATCCCATTTCCATTCTGGAATCCTCAACAGCTGCATCATACCAAAAGGCTTCTGATGCTCAATCTTTGACTTCTGACAAGTCAAACACGCATAAACAAACTCAGCAACATCCTTCTTCATACCCGGCCACCAAAACAAATTTTTCAAATCTTGGTACATCTTTGTAGCACCGGGATGAATACTCAACCTACTTCGATGTCCTTCCTCAAGAATACTCTTCTTAGTATCTGGGACATCTGGAACACACACCCTGTATCTGAACATCATCACACCATTCTCGTCAATTTGGAATTCTCCTCCGTTACCTTGGTTGATCAAAGTCAACTAGTCAACTAACTTCAAGTCAGATCGTTGTCCCACTCTGATCTCTTCCAGAATACCACAAGTCAACTTCAACATTCCCAACTTCACACTGTCAGGAGTCTCTTCACACACAAAACTCAAATCTCGGAATTGCTCAATTAATTCCAATTCTTTCATCATAAGCATCGACATATGCAATGACTTTCTGCTCAATGCATCAGCCACTACATTTGCTTTGCCCGGATGATAACTCAAATCAAAATCGAAATCCTTCAACAGCTCTAACCACCTTCTCTGCCTCATATTCAATTCTTTATGATAAAATAAGTACTTCAGACTTTTATGATCACTGAACACTTCAAACTTAGAGCCAAACAGATAATGTCTCCAAATCTTCAGCACAAACACCACAGCGGCCAATTCCAAGTCATGCATAGTATAATTCCTCTCATGAACTCGCAATTGTCTCGAAACATAGGCAACAGCTTGACCATTCTACATCAATACTCCACCAAGACCCATCTTCGACGCATCACAATACACCACAAAAGATTCATTCGGATTAGGGAAAATCAATACTGGAGCGGTCGTCAACCTCTTCTTCAATTCCACAAAACTCTCCTCACAAGCTACATCCCACACAAAAGCTTGACCCTTTCGAGTCAACTGAGTCAAAGGTAATGCCAACTTAGAAAAGCCCTCGATAAAGTTGCGGTAATAACCCGCCAATCCCAGAAAACTTCGTATCTCAGTAGCAGACTTCGGGGTCTCCCACTGTAACACAACATCAATCTTGGAAGGATCTACAACAATTCCACCACTCGAAATCACATTGCTAAGGAAACTCACTTTCTTCAAACAAAACTCACACGTCGACAGGTTTGCATACAACTTCTTTTCCTTCAATACTTGCAACACAGTTCTCAAATGCTCAGCATGCTCTTCTTCAGACTTTGAATATATCAGGATGTCATCGATGAAAACCACCACAAACTGATCCAGATACTCATGAAAAATCAGATTCATATACTCCATGAACACACCAGGTGCATTGGACACACCAAACGGCATCACAGTGTATTCATAGTGACCATACCTCGTTCTGAAAGCTGTCTTCGGAATGTCATCAGGCTTAACACGAATCTAATGGTAACACGACCTCAAATCAATCTTGATAAACACACAGGCACCTACTAACTGATACATCAAGTCGTCGATTCTCAGAAGTGGATACTTATTCTTGATAGTCACTTTATTCAACTGCCGATAATCAACACACAACCTCATACTTCCGTCCTTCTTCTTCACTAACAACACAGGAGCATCCCACGGAGAAACAATTGGTTGAACAAACCACTTCTAGAGCAATTCTTCCATCTGTTTCTTCAATTCACTTAACTCAGTAGCTGACATCCGATAACGAGCCATCGATACTAGACTCGTACCTGGTATTAAGTCCACTGCAAACTCTACTTCACGCTCTGGAGGAAAATCATTGATGTCATCCGGAAACACATCTGGAAATTCACATACAATAGGCAAGTTGACACTTGCAGCTTCATGATCAATCTGCAATGATGCAAACATTAAAAACACCAAGGCTTCATCTTCCACAAGTTCGTCTACTTGCTTTGCCGACAAGAACATTAACTCCCCACTATCACCAAACTCAGGAAACTCCACTGTCTTAGTATAACAATTGATATGAACATGGTTGAACTCCAACCAGTTCATTCCAAGGATTACATTGATTTGGTGCAAGGGTAAACACACCAAATCCATCACAAAACTCTTCCCAAAAATCGTCAAAGGACATCTCAAACACACAAAAGTAGTAGTAACAAAACCATTAGTAGGAATCTCTATTAGCATACTACCATTCATATCAGATAACTTCAAACCCAACTTATTAGCACATTCAAGCGAAACAAAAGAATGAGTAGCACCAATATCAATAATAGAAACCAACTCAACATCATTAATAAAACAAGTACCTCAAATCAGGTTGTCCTTCCCTGGCACTTCTGCACCACTCAAAGCAAACACTCTGCCACTAGCCTGAGTAGCAGTAGCCGTCTTCTTTGGTTTCTGACACTTGGTACTGATGTGACCCTTCTCACCACAATTGAAACAAGTTGGACCATCATCCTTGCAATCAGTAGCTCTATGACCCTTCTTGCCTCACTTGTAGCACCTCAACACACTATTAGTACCAACATCTGCACAGTGACCTTGCTCGCCACACCTATAACACTTCCCAGAAGCGGGAACTGCTCCCTCACTTGTATTTTCCCAAATGAAGCCTTCTTCTTCCCTTTGTCAGCTGAAGTCGTATAAGGTTTCCCCCTATACTGCCATTTCTTCTCACTCAACTGCTTGTAGTGAGCAAATCGAGCACGGTTATCCTCATCGTAGATTCTTCTCTTGTCCACCAACTCAGCATACCTGCGGATTTATTGATACCCAATACCCTGCTTAATCTCTGGTCTCAGCCCATTCTCGAACTTGAGGCACTTGGACATCTCAGCATCAGCACGGTTGTACTGAGGACAGAACTTCACCAACTTCTCGAACTTCACACCATACTCTGCAACAATCATGTCTCATTGCTTCAGCTCACGGAATTCAACCTCTCTCTTACCACGAGCATCCTCTGGATAATACTTTCCCAGATATTTCTGCTTGAACACAGCCCAGGTTATCACAGTGACAACATCTTCCAGTCAATGACAGGTGTTATCCCACTAATCCTCAGCCTCCTCTGACAACATATGAGTTCCAAACTGAACTTACTGCACGTAAGTACATCCCATCCCTCAGAAGATCTTCTCGATTGCCTTCAACCACTTGTGTGCACTTGCTGGATCATGAGTACCCTCAAACTCCGGCGGATTATTCCTCTTGAACTCCCACAAAGCACGAAACTCATCTGGAACTTCACCATTCGGATAGAGTTGCGCCACCACATTAGCAACTGATTCCAAAGCATCAGCAATAGCACGATCATTTCTTCCAGCCATCATGCACACCACCAACAAGGTTAGAAGAACTTAAACATCGACAGTGTATACACACTTGTCGACCGACAGGGGACTGGCATCACGTAAAAACCTGGCCGAATGAACTAACCAGGCTCTGATACCACTAATGTAACACCCTTTTCTACCCCACAAATATCGCAGCGGATCAAACATAGAATCATTAAATAAATCAGCATCACCTCAAAGGGTGCACATTTCTCAGTAAAATCAAATCAACAAAAGTTGCTCCGTAAACAACGGGTTTTCCTCAAAATAACTCAAAAATACCTCAAAGGGCACCAGATCCACCATAACCACAAAATCCCACCAAAGGGTTTTTGAAACAAAACCATAATCATCAAAATAACAACAAATTAATAGCCAAATAAAACTCAACATGGTTCGACTCAACGACCCAACTCGATGTTACACTATCAGAGCAAGACCCTCTACATCGACTAAAAGCAAATAATACTTCAAAAGTTCCCCGATGCATCCACGGCTAATCCTGATCACTTGCACGTTACCCACGTGGAGGCAACATTCAAACAGGCAGGGTGAGTAATACAATTCATTATAATTAATATAAAATAGGATATGCATAAAAATGACGTCATCATCATATACAGCATCATCAGAGTCATCACAGGCAAACATCAAAGCACGACATCATAAATCACAACAATATGCCACATAAATGCAATGCACAACAAGACTCATCCATGTGGTACCAATCGTCACAATCAATGGACACTTAGGCCATCACCCTCCAAAGATCCCCGTCATTAGGATCGGTTCCACACAAGAACCGGAGTACGTCATAAAACACTTCACATCCACACAATGAGATGGAAGCCATAATAGACCGAAGTCTAACCTCATCATCACTGGACCAAAGTCCTAACATCACCATCAAAATATGCTATGAATGCATGATACACAACGTCAATGATCATCATCGTCAATAAAATCATTATGTGCATCATCATTCATCAAAATATCATGTTAATCATGTCATCAAATATATGTCAAAACATCACGAAATCATCACGTCATAATCATCATTAACATCAATAACATCATGGTAAATAATCATAAAAATCACCACACCAAACATCAGAACATCACAGAAATCATAAACAACATTTCGCGAACAGCAAGGTTCGCTACTGAGTTCGCCTTGCGAACCAATTCGCGTTGGCGTTCGCTTTGCGAAGTTGCCAGCGAATCCCCATTCCCATACAAAAACCAGAGAGTTCCCCCTTCTTCCGCTCCTCGCTGCCTCTATTCGCTAGGCAAAGCCCTTCGCTGGGACGTTCGCCTTGCGAGCCCCAGAAGTCACCTCCCAGAGTCATCTCAGTAGCATCACACACTCATCGTACATTCGCTACGCTGCTCGTTTTGCGAGCCTGGGAAAAAATTCTCCTTGCGAATGAGTTATTCGCCTTGCGAACTAGCGATTTCTGCAATCGCTGGTACGCATCATTAGCACTTCAGTCCACCAAATCCCTACGGGTTCAACCTCAATTCTCCCCAAAACATCTCCAAAATAGTCCTAAAGCATCATGGCACTCAAAGGCATAAAACCTACGACATTTAGGTCGATTAATTCCACTATCCTAACTCAAAATCACATAAACCTTCACAAACTCTCAAGGTTCCCATAAACCCCATAAATCCCTTTCTCATACAAGATCACATATATCATCAAAAGGTTTAGCCTCGAAGGCTTATTTTTACCCAAATCAATTCAACCCTAAATAATCCATCATCGATCCTTAGAAATACCCCCAAATCATCAATAACTCATAAACCCTTCAAAAACCCCAAAAACCTCAAACATTCACTTTAAACACGTCACTTCCTATATTGAAAAGAATGAAAGGTGTAACACCCCATTTTTAATTATTTAATCGTCTGGTTTTATTTTAATTGTTGGTCGTGTTTGGGGTGTATGTCTGAGTGCGTAGGGGGTAATGTTAGTAATGTGGAAATTTTATTATTATTATTATTATTATTATTATTATTATTATGGTTATTATTATTATTTAGTAAAATAAAATCTGATATAATTAAGTAAATAATGGGATAACAGAATTAGTGAGGGCAGTTTGGTAATTAGAGATAATTAGTGAAAATTGGTAGGGATTTAGCATAATCAGAATTTTAGAGAAAGAAAGGGAAAAGCTAAGGAGAGGAAGAACAAGGGTGTGCTAGGGCTAAGATCTCTATCAGATTTTCGCAGAAATTAATCAAGAATTCGAGGTAAGGGGGAGAACGGGTTTAATATTGGTGAATTTATCATGTGAGGGTAGTGGGGAGTCCTTAACCCCGTAGGAATTCGTTGAATGTATGCTGTTATATGATTGTGAGATGTATATGTGAATCTGTGATGAACATTACGTGTTGAACTACTGATTTTGTCTGCACCTTGATGTGTTATTGTTGCTTGAAATGTGAATGTTGCAGAATTAGTTGTGATTCAGGTTTAATGAACGAATATAGACCAAAACTGATTTAGTAATGTTAAGAGAAAGATGTAGGATGATTTGTAGAACCTAAAATTGATGAAGAACTAATTTTAGGACTGTTTTGGAGTGAAGAAGTGAAGATTTCGTAGCAAAACTCAGACTGGTGTGGAGAAAACAGGTTTGCATAATAGATCTGGCCGTACGCGTATTGGGGAGGGCGTTACGCGTAAGGCTAGGCAGGATGGGAGGCGTTACGCGTACGGAAAGGGCACAATGAGGTTTTGGCACGACCCTCTGCCCATACGCGTAAGGATACGCATATGGTAACTTGGCAATACACGTATGGGGTAGCTATACGCGTAACCAGATCTGAAGAATGGAATTCTGAGGGAAATGGCTCTCTGCCCATACGCGTATGAGGTTGGGCAATACGCGTATGACAGGGCGGGACAAGAGGCCTTACGCGTCTGGAACGCGTAGGAATGGGCGAGAGGACATGGCAATACGCGTATGGCCAGCGTGAGTGCAGAATTTTGCCGTTTCGTGATTTCTTTCCCGTTTTCGCGTCTGAATCGGTTTATTTTGGTTTGAGAGGTTGGGAATAGATGCCAGACCTTGAGAAATACAAAATTGGAGACGAAAATAATTAATTTAATAATTTTAGGGAATTAATTAATTAATTAGTAATCGATTTGTGTTGTGTGAAGTAAATGTATGGTGTTGGATATTGGTGTGTAATTCAGGTGTGATCAGGAGGATCGTGAACATGTATATATACGTTACCGTACATGTGTTTTATATGCATATTGTGTCATGCATTTCTTGGTGTTGGTGGGATGAATCATTGCTCAGGAGGAGTGTATGTGATTCATTTGTACTCCGATATGGAGAATGGTGGGGATATATCATTGCCAAGTAGGGGTGTATGTGATCTATCCGAGTTCGATTGAATGAACCATGATGTTGGTACCACATGCATTGTGTCCATAGTTGTGTCGCATTGCATTTTGTTGTTGGATGTGTGTTGTATAGTGATGCTTGGTGACCAGTGGGTCTTGATTGCATGATTGTGCGTGAATACTACTCTTATCATGTATTTATTTACCGTTTAATATTAAATGTGATTCTCACCCCTTTGTTGTTGTTGTTGTGTCTGTGCTTCTTCGGAAGTACAGATAATTCAGGTACTTAGGTTGCTGGAGTACGTGTTGCTTGTTCGAGTCGTAGGAGTCGCTCTGATACGTAACACAGGATTTATGGGGATTTCAGTTATTTGTTATTTCTTACTGTTTTTGTTACGTATCTTTATTTTGATGGATTTATGGTGAACCACGATGTTATGTGGAGTTTTCTTGAGTTGTTGGCATGTGGCCGTGAAATAAATAAATAAATTATTTTCCGCTGTTTATTTCATTCAATAAAAAGGAGTTTTGATGTTGTTTTCATGAAATGTGGCATCCTACTTTATTTTGGTGTAAAAACTCTGATTATTTTCATAGAATTTTATGTATTTTTCACAAATGGGAAAGTGGGGTGTTACAATTGGTATCAGAGCAGATCGGTCCGTCCGGCCAGGTGTAGTAGTTGAGTCTGTCCTTAGTATGGGAGTCGTTTGTGTGTTCTGACCATATGTTAATTATTGAACAGTATGGCAGGAAGGAATGATGCTGCTCTTGCTACTGCTATACAAGCCATGGCACAAGCTGTAGAGAACGCCAATCAGGCTGGAGGTGCTCAGTTTCGTGACTTAGCACAGTTCCAGAGCAACAAGCCGCCTACTTATGAGGGAGGTATCTTGGATCCAGAGGCTGCACAGAAATGGCTGAAGGCTGTGGAGAAGATCTTCAGGACCATGGAATGTAGTGATGCTCAGAAGGTACGATTTTGTACGTATATGCTGGAAGGAGAGGCTGAGGCTTGGTGGGACAATAGTCGTCAGAGACTGGAAGTTGCAGGTACTGAGATTACTTGGGCTGTGTTTAAAGCTGAGTTTCTGGAAAAGTATTTTTCGGAAGACATTCGTAGTGCAAAAGAGGTTGAATTTTTGGAGCTGAAACAGGGTGATAAGACAGTTGTTGAGTATGCCGCTAAGTTTGAGGAGCTGGTTTAGTATTGTGCTCATTACAATACTGAAGAAGCTATGACTTTGAAGTGTTTGAAGTTTGAGAACGGGCTGCGTCCCGAGATCAAATTAGGTATTGCTTGTCAGAAGATAAGAAACTATCCAGAGCTGGTAAGCAGAAGCAGAATTTATGATAATGACAACAGAGCCAGAATTGCTCATTACAAAGCTATGAATGAGAAGAAGGGTAAGCAGAGATTTAGAGGTACTCCTTACAGTGCTCCAGCTGATAAGGGGAAACAGAAAACTGATGTGGGGAAGAAACCAAAGGAGAAGGGAGCAGGCGCTGATGCTCTCAAGTGCTTCAGATGTGGTGGCGCGGGTCACCGTGCTAACAACTGTCAGAATGAGGTGAAGAAGTGTTTCAAGTGTGGCAAAGCAGGTAATGTTATAGCTGATTGCAGAGCCACTATGCCTACTTGTTATAATTGTGGAGAGAAGGGTCACATCAACACTCACTGTGAGAAGCCGAAGAAGTCTCAGGCGTCTCAAAATGGTGGGAAAGTGTTTGCCTTGGTGGGAGCCCGATCCACTGAGGAGGAGCGTTCCATCAAAGGTACTTGCTTTATTAATGATGTTCCTTTGATTGCTATCATTGATACGGGTGCAACGCACTCGTTAATTTCTGTTGACTGTGTGAAGAGGTTAGGGATTGTGCCATGTACTCTATAGCAGAGGATGAAGATTTAAACTCCATCTATTGGTTCCGTGGTTACTTCTTTGGTGTGTTTGAAGTGTTCGCTGACCATGTTATCTGGATCAGTTTATCGTAGAACATGCAGGTCACTTGAGAATTTTTGCAAAGTTCTCGAAGTGTCAGTTATGGTTGAAGACTATGAGTTTCTTGGGTCATGTTATTTCTGGTGATGGTATAGCGGTGGATCCATCTAAAGTAAGTGCAGTACTTCAATGGGAAGCTCCAAAGACAGCAATGGAGATTAGAAGCTTTTTGGGTTTGGCCGGTTACTATAGAAGGTTCATTGAAGGGTTTTCTAAATTGGTGTTGCCATTGACTCAGTTAACCAGGAAGAATCAAGCTTTTGTCTGGGATACTGCCTGTGAGGAAAATTTTGAGGAACAGAAGAAGAAGTTGACTACAGCACCAGTGTTAATTTTACCAAGTCCAAATGATTCTTTTGTAGTGTATTGTGATGCATCTAAGATAGGATTAGGCGGTGTGTTGATGCAAGACGACAAAGTAATGGCTTATGCTTCACGACAGTTGAGGGTGAATGAGAGGCACTATCCTACTCATGATCTTGAATTAGCGGCAGTGGTATTCATGTTAAAATTTGGCGACATTATTTGTATGATCAGGATTTGAAGTATTCAGTGATCACAAGAGTCTGAAGTATCTATTCGATCAGAAGGAGTTGAATATGAGGCAGAGAAGATGGTTGGAGTTCTTGAAAGACTATGATTTTAATTTAAATTACCATCCGGGAAAAGCTAATGTTGTGGCAGATGCTCTGAGTCGGAAGACAATCCATATGTCTACGTTAATGGTGAAGGAAATGGAATTGATTGAACAGTTCAGAGATTTGAGTATGGTTTATGAAACTACACCGGGAAGTATCAGATTGGGTATGCTGAAAGTGAATAATGACTTTTTGGATGTAATTAAGGAAAATCAGAAACTGGATGTGAAATTAGTGGACTTGATGCCTATAGGAAGAGATGATCCTGATAGTGACTTTAAAGTGGATAATGTGGGTGTGTTGAGATTCCGGGGCAGGATTTGTGTGCCGGATAATGTGGAATTGAAAAAGTCAATCTTAGAAGAAAGTCATCGGAGTAGCTTGAGTATTCATCCGGGAGCTACAAAGATGTACCATGATTTGAAGAAGTTGTTTTGGTGGTCCGGTATGAAGAGGGACATAGCCCAGTTTGTCTACGCTTGTTTGACATGTCAGAAGTCAAAAGTAGAGCACCAGAAGTCTTCGGGATTGATGCAACCGTTAGAGATTCCTGAATGGAAATGGGACAGCATTGCGATGTATTTTTTTACTGGTTTGCCAAATACGGCGAGGGGCTTTGATGTTATTTGGGTAGTGGTGGATCGACTTACGAAGTCCGCACATTTTATACCGATTAACATCAGTTTTCCATTGTCGTAGCTGGCAGAGATTTATATCAGAATAATTGTGAAGCTGCATGGTGTTACGTCGAGCATAGTGTCGGATAGGGATCCGAGGTTTACTTTAGAGTTTTGGAGGAGTCTGCAGGAAGCCTTGGGTTCTAAGTTGAAGTTGAGCTCGACTTATCATCCACAGACCGATGGTCAATCAGAGAGGACTATCCAGTCGTTGGAAGATTTGCTGAGAGCCTGTGTGTTGGAGAAAGGTGGTGCGTGGGATACTCATTTTCTATAAATTGAGTTCACGTATAATAACAGTCACCATTCTAGCATTGGAATGGCGCCTTTCGAAGCTTTGTATGGTAGGAGGTGTAGGACACCTCTGTGTTGGTATGAAATAGTTGAGAATGTGGTGCTTGGACCAGAAATTGTGCAACAGACTACTGAGACGATTCAAATAATCCGTGAAAAGATGAAGACGTCTCAGAGTAGGCAGAAAAGTAATCATGATAATCAGAAGAAAGAATTGGAATTCAGTGAAGGGGGTCACGTGTTCCTGAGAGTTAACCCAGTGACCGGTGTGGGTCGTGCTTTGAAATCTAAGAAGTTGGATCCTAAGTTTATTGGACCGTATCAGATCTTGCAAAGAATTGGTACAGTCGCTTATAGAGTGGCATTGCCACCGGAACTTTCGAACTTGCATGATGTGTTTCACGTGTCGCAACTTCGGAAGTATGTTTCAGATCCGTCTCATGTTATTCAGAGGGATGAAGTACAAATCAGGGAGAATCTTACAATGGAGACGATGCCTTTAAGGATCGAGGATCACAAGATGAAGCAACTCAGAGGAAAGGAGATACCTCTGGTGAGAGTAGCTTGGGGAGGAGCCGCTGGCGGAAGTGTGACCTGGGAATTGGAGAGCAGGATGCGGGAGTCGTATCCAGAACTGTTTCCATCAGGTACATTTTCGAGGACGAAAATAATTTAAGTGGGGGAGAGTTGTAACACCCCATTTTTAATTATTTAATCGTCTGGTTTTATTTTAATTGTTGGTCGTGTTTGGGGTGTATGTCTGAGTGCGTAGGGGGTAATGTTAGTAATGTGGAATTACTATTATTATTATTATTATGGTTATTATTATTATTTAGTAAAATAAAATCTGATATAATTAAGTAAATAATGGGATAATAGAATTAGTGAGGGCAGTTTGGTAATTAGAGATTAATTAGTGAAAATTGGTAGGAATTTAGCATAATCAGAATTTTAGAGATAGAAAGGGAAAAGCTAAGGAGAGGAAGAACAAGGGTGTGCTAGGGCTAAGATCTCCATTTGATTTTCGCAGAAATTAATCAAGAATTCGAGGTAAGGGGGAGAACGGGTTTAATATTGGTGAATTTATCATGTGAGGGTAGTGGGGAGTCCTTAACCCCGTAGGAATTCGTTGAATGTATGCTGTTATATGATTGTGAGATGTATATGTGAATCTGTGATGAACATTACGTGTTAAACTACTGATTTTGTCTGCACCTTGATGTGTTATTGTTGCTTGAAATGTGAATGTTGCAGAATTAGTTGTGATTCAGGTTTAATGAACGAATTTAGACCAAAACTGATTTAGTAATGTTAAGAGAAAGATGTAGGATGATTTGTAGAACCTAAAATTGATGAAGAACTAATTTTAGGACTGTTTTGGAGTGAAGAAGTGAAGATGTCATAGCAAAACTCAGACTGGTGTGGAGAAAACAGGTTTGCGTAATAGATCTGGCCGTACGGGTATTGGGGAGGGCGTTACGCGTAAGGCTAGGCAGGATGGGAGGCGTTACGCGTACGGGAAGGGTACAATGAGGTTTTGGCACGGCCCTCTGCCCATATGCGTAAGGATACGGGTATGGTAACTTGGCAATACGCGTATGGGGTAGCTATACGCGTAACCAGATCTGAAGAATGGAATTCTGAGGGAAATGGCTCTCTGCCCATACGCGCATGAGGTTGGGCAATACGCGTCTGGTACGCGAAGGAATGGGCGAGAGGACTGGGCAATACGCGTATGGCCCAGGGAAATACGAGTATGGCCAGCGTGAGTGCAGAATTTTGCCGTTTCGCGATTTCTTTCCCTTTTTCGCGTCTGAATCGGTTTCTTTTGGTTTGAGAGGTTGGGAATAGATGCCATACCTTGAGAAATATAAAATTGGAGACGAAAATAATTAATATAATAATTTTAGGGAATTAATTAATTAATTAGTAATCGATTTGTGTTGTGTGAAGTAAATGTATGGTGTTGGATATTGGTGTGTAATTCAGGTGTGATCAGGAGGATCGTGAACATGTATATATACGTTACCGTACATGTGTTTTATATGCATATTGTGTCATGCATTTTGTAACACCCCCAATATATACCCCCAATTAAAAAAAGACGGTAACTAAAATTGAAAATTTCATCAGAATATATTTAAAACATTCACAGAATAGACCGAGGGGTCACATCAATTTGAAACAAAATACACATAAACCTGCCCATAAAGATATGTAACAATCAGGTAGCAATTAAGAAAGGAACTTAGTTCCTAACACCCACAATTCAGGTACAGAATAAAAGCGAAAAATCTGCACTGAAATCTCATATATATATATATATATATATATATATATCATGAAAAGTTTGTCTGCCAAATACAATCATACATGTACAATCTCAAAAGAAACATATACATATACACACAAATCACCAACGGTCTCCCTAACTACCCGGTGCCACATATCAGAGCCGACCGACAAAAGAATGAAGACCTAAGCTTCACAAAAGACCTCCAGCAATCTAATCTGCAATGCCTCATATAGCATTATAAAACAGCTGAAGGGTGAGAAAAACAATCATAATATAATTGCATATAATTATATAATTAGCACAAAATTATACAGGTAAAATATCCTCACCGCAACTACTCCATAAGCAAATACAACACAACCCAATACATATCTCATATATTCATCACCAATGCATATCAATCATACACAATACAATTATCCCCAACCCCAATATATATATATATATATATATATATATATATATATCTCAACTTAGCAATTCCAATCACAATTCCACACAAAATCAATCCATTCATGATTTATGCAAATGCACAGAGACCGACACAACGACTCTATGCAATGCATATGCGGTACCATCCATCCATCAATCTCAACACTAGTTCACTCAGGAACTATTGGAACCATCGCTCGTTACTTAATGTAACTCCCCGTCGGGCATACGATGTTCCCCGTCGCTCACACCCCACACGGGCACACAACGTTTATGGATCGATCACACCCCACACGAGCACACGATCGTCTATAATCATCGCTCACACCCCACATGGGCACACCATATTATAACGGATTCTCTCTGGAATCGATTCGTCGCTCACACCCACTAGGGCACACGACATCACAGGAATGCATATCATGATGCTTGGCATATAATGACTCATGACATTCAAAATGCACACATATACACATCCATAATCATGCATATATCATCAGATTCCACACATTGCATGATACACATCAATTACCCCCAATGATAACGGCAAAAGTCGACAAAGCAACGTATTTCCAAATTCTCGACATAATTAAATCGGCCAACAATCTCAAAACCATCATCATAAGAAAGTACATGGTACAAGCTTTCTAACGCATCAAACCACGCCTCAAACCGACTCACGGATCAAAAGTTACAGAGAAAAAAAATTGGAATAAACTGTCATGTTCGCAGTGCGAAGCTCCTAGCAAGTCCTCCGCTCCCTCATTCGCAGTGCGAATGTCCTAGCAAACAGTGGTAGAAGTAAAATAGCCTAGAAAATTCCCAACGTTCGCAGTGTAAAATCTCAGCGAATGCTCGCTACCCCATTCGCAATGCGAATCCTCCAGCGAATAGTGGCAGAATGAAAAATAATACAACGTTCGCAGTGCGAACCTCACGCGAACGCTCGCCACCCATTTGCTGGTCATTCGCAGTGCGAACATACGATTTTAACAAAATCCAGCAGCGCACCAGGTCATCCCAAAACCATATTTCCTCCATCAAAACATTTCCAAACCAACATATAGCAATCAAAACATAACCCAAGCATGGTAACCAGTATTCTACAACATTTACACCGATTTCCAACCGCGAAAACATCGATTCCTCATCATTTTTCCCATTTCCAACCTAGAATCAAAAGCTATGGAAAGACAAGAAAATATGCAAACATACACATACATAATCATACACAAGCATAAGATAATCGAGTTTCACACCCTTACCCGATTTAATCGTGTTTAAAAAGTCGGTTGTATAGTATTCTTCTTTCCCAAGTTTCTCTCTTTTTCTTCTCTTCTTCTTTCTCTCTACTTTTCTTCTTCTCTTTTTCTTTCCTTTCTATTTTTCTCTCTTCTATTTCTATTTATGTTTCTAACTTTCCCAAAATAAATGAAAAGACTAAAATACCCCTACACTCAAATATCTCGCAGACGCTCCCAAAACGCGATAAAATATATTCACGATGAAAAATAATATATTTTCAAATAAAAGTCAGGAATAAAATAAAATAATAATAAAATAATCAAAACGACTCAATTAAATAAAAATAACCAAAACTGTATCGTTACAACTCTCCCCCACTTAGAAATTTTCGTCCTCGAAAATATTACCTGAGACGAACAACTCTGGATACGACTCCCGCATCCGACTCTCAAACTCCCAAGTCAAATTGCCCTCAGCAGCACCTCCCCAAGCTACTTTCACAAGTGCAATTTCCTTGCCTCTTAACCGCTTCAACTCGCGATCCAAAATTCTCACTGGTAATGCCTCAACCGTAAGGTTCTCCTTTACATCAACCTCGTCCATCGGAATCACA